>JARGYA010000062.1:0-602766 GCA_029204335.1 Mycena vulgaris | reverse complement strand
CTGTCCCTGTCCCTCCGCCTCTTCTTGTCTGGTCCACACCTCGCCCGACGCCGATGCTGAATGCAGCGTCGTTCGCTTCTTTCCATTCCTTCCCCTCCCTCGCGCGTGCTTCATCCGCATCTCCTCTCCCGTCACCCCCTACTTCCCTCTCCTTCCTCCGTCTTGCTTCCCCCACTCGTGAACCTTCTTGTTGAAGATTACGTTGGCGCTCGCGCCCGTCTTCTTCCTTCGCGTATTCTTCTCCCGCTCCTCCCCTTCTGCTTCTCCTTCCCGCCCCTCTCTTCCTTCTACTTCCTCTCCACCTCTCCCACTTCCGCTGGCACCTCCCGCAGGTCCCCGCTCGGGCTCTTCCTCACCGCGCGCGCGCATGCGGCGACTGGTCCCGCGCGCTGCATACCTGGGCGACCACCCCCGCGGACGACTGGGACTACGACGATGATGCCTACCTCGCTGAGGAGGGCGCCGCAGCCATCGCCGGGGACAGCAAGCGCGATGACGGGGACGCAGCGCACGCCATCCACGAGCAAGACCGAGTCGTCCCCGCGCGCACCGTTCCCGCCCGAGCGTAGACGCAGGGCGTGCTCCCCGGGCGCGAGGCGCACCTGATCCTCGACAGGCGTACGGCGGGCCCACCCTGCGCGCGTGCTGCTCTTTGCGGGGGGAGCGGAGCGACCTTCACGCTTGGCGGGACTGGATGAGCTGGTGGGGCGTGTGACGCTGCCGCTTGGCGCGGGGGGCGAGGAGGTAAGGACGAGGCAGGTGGTGGTGTGGTGTTGGTTTGTACGGTTGTCCTTTTTCTGCATTCCTGCGTGTGATGCTAACGTGCCCCGCTCCTCTCTAGGCGCCATCAACTGGTTCGCGCCCTACCTGCTGCAGATCGTCACGCGCGTCGCCTTGCCCGGCTCACCCATCAAGCTCTCGATACGCATCTACGTGACGTATCTCTACACCTGGACGCGGCGCCCGCGATCCCGGGTGGGCTGATTCGTGAGGCGGGCAATGCGGTCGCAAGAGCGAATTTGGGCGCGAGGGGGCGGAGGGCGGGCGGGGTGCTGTTTGGGCGGAGGCGTTTACTGTTTAGGCCTCGCCCGCGGCGGGGGTGGAGGCTGGACGGAGGATTTCTATCTCTACTTCTATGTCAAGTTTCTGCTAGACGTACTCAGAGATTTCACG
The DNA here is from genome assembly GCA_029204335.1 of Mycena vulgaris. Lineage (NCBI taxonomy): Eukaryota > Fungi > Basidiomycota > Agaricomycetes > Agaricales > Mycenaceae > Mycena > Mycena vulgaris. Next base: position 601,593 of record JARGYA010000062.1, on the reverse strand, counting down.
ATATATACGTACGTACTTAGTGACGATTACGAATTGAACTCCGTTGAGGTTCACGTCGGCGTTGCGCGATTATTGGAATGTGTAGCTTTCGAGATCTTTGCCTTGTCAATCTAAGTAGTCCGGACGTAGGTTTTGTATATTAAAAAGGTAGAACGGATAACCTGATGATCGTCATATTGTCTGCAGGCGGGCTTATCCTCCCGTCTACGACCTTGAATATGATGAAGCATTTTATGTCCTCGTTTATTGCACCCAACGTTCAGCTCGCTGTGAACTCCTGACTCGATAATCGTTGTATCAGTGCTCACATTGAACCTTAGAGCCGTTTTCTCGGAATCACTTGAACGCGATGTGTTGTGACTTGACTGAGCTAAGGTACCATAGTCGAAGTCTGTTCTACTACTTATTCACAAGTTGTTACGAATTCATGCGAGAAACAAGTTCCTCTTGAACCTACACTATGGGGTGAAAAGTCTCTTGCGCAGAATAACAACATTTGCCGTACATCGCGTACCCGGAGACACAGGATAATATTTATAAGAATCGCATTTCTGTCTGTACCGGGGGGAAAGTTTTAACCACGCTAAACGGTACAAAGGCCCCACTCGTCCCATCGTTCGCTCCCCACACCCGCCGTGACAATGAACAAGTCATCTGGATCGTACTTGGCCTTGATTCTGGTCAGCTTCGGGTAGTTCGGGCCAAAGAATGTAGTCTGGAAGTGTGGCTCGTTCACGTCCGCCTCGTTCGAGTACGCCGCGGCGTTTTTGCCTGATAGCTGCTGCATGATCGGCAGCTGGGTGGTCTGGAATTTCCTGCGGAGCACGTTGATCTCGGCGAGGGGCGTTTGGTCCGTCCATAAATTGCCTGTGAGCAACTATCGGTAGGTGCCATCAGCTAAGTTTAGTTCCAGAGGTGGACAATGAAAGGAACTTGACGTACGTGGGTCTTGGCCGTCCGCCAGACTGGGTGTACGGCCGACAAGATATCGGCGTTGGCGGTGACCTGGCCTGTGGGATCATTTAGATTCCGGGCATGTAGTAATATGTAAACCAGGAGGGCGTACCTCCCGCAACGACAAAGGACGCGACTCTAATAAAATGGCGAGTGAGCTATGAGTGAGTGCTCAGCAATGAATACATCATCCGAGATACACGCACTCGAGTGCCCCCGCATCCAAGAGCTGCTCATATACCTTCCCGACCGTGTCAGGCCTCTCGCGAAGCACTGACGCTGGAATCAGGCGCGAGCCTACCACCATGTCATTCCCCGCCGCGTCGTCTGCCGTAAACAGCGCGTCGTTTACATTCTGCACGACGTACTCCTCCGCCACGAGCGATACATCGGGTAGCGCCAATGCGGCGTTCCGGAACGGCGCGAGGAGCACTGCGGCCTGCGCTGCCGTCGTGTTGGCGATGTGCGTAAAGAGCTGGAGCGTGAGTGCAGTCGTGTTCGGCCTGGCGGCGAAAACGTAGAAGTACTGCCCGGCGCGCACGGGTTCGAGGTCGAAGATGTGGTGCGCGTGGACGGCGGCGAGGGCGCCCATGGCGGCGTTGCTCGATGCCGCGATCTGGATGACGCTAAAAGCCTCGTCGAACGTCGGGAAGGTTCGGAATGTCGCAGAGAAGATGACACCCCAGCTGCCGGCTCCTCCACCTCGAAGAGCATAGAATACTGGGCACGACGTTAAGCAGATGGACTTTGGCAACTAGAGGGAAACAGACAGTCTGGGTGTGAGATGCTGTTGACCTGAAGCAGCTCGCCACTTGCGATGACGATGTGGAACTCTACCGTCAAAACGAAAAATGGAATAACAAGGACGGTTAGCTCGACTCCAACCCAAAGCTGCGCGTCTCACCGAGAACATTGTCCGCGGCCAGCCCAAAAAGTGGCGAAAGAGCTGAGTGGCCTGCTCCCTGCACATACCCGCCGGCGGGACAAACTGTTGCCGCCGTGGGGGCCACCACGATCTTCCCGTTCGCCTTCGTCTCCTGGTACAGAGTTTGGGTGTGCACACCACTGCCGATGGTTACCGCAGGCCCCATGTTTCGCTTCCCAACGAAAAACGCATCGGTCATCGAAATGTTCTGCAACCCAGCTGTGCGGATCAGAAGTGAGTACGGCGCGGTAGAGCGCCCGAGGACGTCGTGCCCGGAGGATTTTACGACGAGCCGGAGGTTGTTGCAGCTAGCGAATTTCACGGCCGCCTGTTACACACATGAGGATGTCCTGTCGTTCCAGATGAGACATCATCACCGGCGCACCTGTATATCCGCAGCGCTCTGTGCTTCGACGGAGAAGATGGGGACATCCCCTTGACCACATATCGTTGCATTGCGGAGACATAGAGAAGGAGGTGTAAGGTCGTAACCCTAAACGTTGGTCAGAATTTGGCGCGACATAAAATCAAAGGTAAAAACCCACCTGCTCCCAGTTGTTCTGCGGATCCACGCCTTAGTGAGCCAGAACTTAGCGTTTGAGTGATAGAGGAACATACATCGATCATAGACCCAGGAATCGTACTCCGGTAAAGGGCGCTAGTCCATTGCGCGTCGGTGCATGCGCCGCCAGGTAGGTTGGCGCAATATTTCGCGGTGGGAACCACGTTCACCAACCGCCCGCCGATCGTCGCATTCAGTTTACTCCATGCTGCGGCTTTCGGGTAGCCAGCGCTGCCGGGGACATTACGGCATGTCTGGTGCTTCTTCTTGTGCGCGAGCGAGAAATGCGTGTATAGGATGCAGACGAGGAAGAGAACAGGGGTGGAGGAAAGTCGCATGTTGTTCTGAGATGCGCATTGTGGGTGTTTATGACCATTGGGTTGACGGCTCGCATGAAAGGTGTCCCACGAGGGCGGATTAGTTCGCCCGTGTCAACGTGGGCGTGGCTTAGCCGCTTTTGGCTGATTGGTGCAATCGAGCCGGCCAATGGGAAAAATGATCAAATGGAGATGGGATATTCGCATGAATTGGAGCCTAGCGGTTCGACATGCAGAAATCAGAGAAATGGGTGGAGGAGGAAAATTACTTGCGCGGTGTATCCATTCACTGCATTCAGGCGCCTCATATCCACGAACGACCATATAGCCTGCGTTAGGCGAACCGCTGGGCGAGTCGTGCAATGCAGTCCAGCCGGCTCCCTACGGCACCACGGATCTAACGAGCCAGCTACCGTTACCTGGCAACAAAAAGGTAGGGCCAGCTTGCCGAACCTCCCCCGGGCTGCGGCAAGATGGCCGTGGCTAGCCGACTAGAGCCAAGTAGCCGGCGGATAACCGAAAGTACCGGCACCTTGTCGAACCTCTCCGGGGCCGTGGCAATTCAGCCGCTGAATGCAGTGATTGGCGGATATTTGCAACACGTTTTTTCAACGATATAATATATTTCTGCAGCCAAACTGGCGGCAGTATTTCCAGAGGAGTTCCCAGGATTCAGTTATTCAACCCTAGACGGAGATGTATGGTCAGGGACGAGAATCAGATCAGCCTAAGGGTGAGTCCGGCCCCCGCCCAGAGCCTCACAGCCGGCACAGTTTCAGTTACCGCACAGGTTGCGGTTACGCGGTCTTGCTCTCCGAGAAATCACGAATTTGTCCACAAGAGATTCGCTCTGACCATTCCCTGCCATCCGCGAATGGCCGACGGATAAGCTACGACCTTTCTAGATTCCGAATCAATCTCGGATAAGTACAAGCCATGTCGGTACTCGCCTGTACCTTAGCTGTTACGCAAGCAGAGATCGACCGGCTCTGCGGGGGCAGGTGGCCTCAAGGAGTTAAAAAATTAGCGAGGAGGCAGCCCTACTCTTGGATGTAGGCATCACAAGTCCAGGGACGGGGTCGCGTACGAATCGGCCGGGGGTGGTTGGCGCAGTGGAAGTCCAGAATTATAGCGTCCCTCCCAAAGAATCTGTAACCGTGGATGTGTTCAGAAACTAAAATATGGATGAAAATGAAAGGCGACACTGTCACACAAATAATAATGATCCTGAACTGGTGACACAAAAAGCGAATACTGTACTATTTCGACCGAGTGTTCAGGCAACGTGGCCCTCTGAACTGAACACTTTTGGTACTGGTGACGGCGACATTGAGTTTTCGAGGCTCAAATAGGCCGAAAAACGCCAAAAGTTCCTCTCCGGCATTCGCCGGACTTCCATTTATGGTAGTTTTGATGTGATTGCCGAGAAATGAACACCTGAGAAAGTGAACATTTGTGGTGACGCGTGACATGGGGTGAACACTCGGTCGGAATAGTACAGTACCGGATTAATTACTTTCGACATCTTCCTCCTCGTCGGCCTCGGTGTTTGTGGCCGTTGTTGGACAAAATAGTGGTTTGAGTTTGTTTTTGACATTTCATGACAGATCATTGTGAATCCTAGGTAATCATAATGGCATGTCGTCCTGTTGGAGATATCAGCGGTTAGTCTCTGTTGGCTACCGTCGGACCTTGGCTCCGATTCCTCTGCTTGCTCGTGCCCATTATGTTGGTGATTTTTATTCGAGAGGTCATTGCACGACTCTCCCCTCCAATGGCCGGTTGCAATTGCAATGGCAGGAGTCCCGTTTACTACCAGGCATTGAATCGCCCCCGCATTAAATCATGGGTTGCATTAAGTATATCGGCACTTGAGGCATGATGCCGGGTATTTGTTTTTTTTCTTCTTCTTCTGTTTCTTCTGAGTTTCCACCTTGCCCCTGAGTCCTGAGGAGGTCAAAGGTAGGAAAAGCTATATTTTCAAGGCTTTTGGTTCCCCGGGAGCGACCCAGGGGACAGGGAAAAATTCAAGGTATGAATAGTTGAAATAATTGTACCTGTTACGGTCCTGCCCTTGACCGGTCCGCGTCGGACATTTCGGCGTCCGCACATGTCGCTCCGAGACGTGGGACGTCTCGGAGTGGCTCGTAGACCAAGCGAGCCATCATGACAGTTCGTTATGAATTGACATGAAAGGCTATGAATCATTATGAAGTTCTATGAGGATGTGTGAATGCTTATGAAGGTCATAATGAATGTCTATGAATGGCTGTGAACAGCAATGAAAGCCAATGAAAGCCTGTGATTGTCTGTGAAACCAAAAACAAATCATTTTTGTCCAATGGCGGCCTTCATACTCGGTGTCTTCATCTTCCGGAACATCGAGAAGATAACGTGAGACTGGAAATTTAGCGTGAACATACATTGCCTGCTGGTCGCAGAGGAAATGTCTGACCTGAAATTGCACCCTGTTGCTTCAGCGCAACGAATTCGTCTGCGCGGACGCAGAAATAATCTCCGCCCAGTGCGCCGAGTTCCCAATCAGATTGGTGGTCCTCCACGAGCATCAGTACTACCCGCGGATCGGTTGTAGTAAGGGTTTTGAAAAAGCGGGATCTTAGTTCCCATGACTCGAACAAAATCGTTACGACGGTGAGTAGCCGGAGGCAATGGGACAGGACGTCAGAAAGGATGGCTCCGGATATCAACTGGGTGAAACGTAGGTGGGTGAGCGCGGGAAGGGTCGCGAGCTGCGACTATGCCTCCCAGGATTTGTTGCTGATGTACTGTAGTAGGCACAGTGGACAAACCGGTGTGACGGATGAAAACAGGGGCATGCTCAAAGTTCAAGTTGTTGACACCTGACAGCCCGAGCCTGCGTATACATTTGTCACGGATGCTCTGGAGAAGGCCATCGCCGACCAGGGAGTGTATGAAGAGACCATCGAGGGGCCGAAGGAGCGTGAGCAGAGCGTTGTTGCCCTGCACTCGCGAGGCGACCAACAGATGCCCGACGGACTTTTCAAAGAAACTGGCTGGCTTGGATGTGCACGCCCTCTCGATGACTTTCCCAACGATATCGTTGTCCATAAGAAGTACTCGGTAGAGGGAAGGTTCGGTCCTATTACCGTCTGTTAGTAACGCGCGTTCAGAAGATTATTTTAGAGGCATGGCAAACGAGTAGGAGGGTTGTGATGAGCCCTGGATGGAGCAGCGCTGCGATCTCAAAGGTTTCCCGCTCGAATTCCGGCCGAAACGAGAACGTCCCTCGTGTCGTGAACGTTGAGCGGAAAGAGAAAAGACGTGCATCAGGGAGAGAATGAGAGCACAACTTGAAGCTGAGTCACTGCCGCCTTCACGTGCACCTCTCAAATGGGGATGTGATTCGTCAGTACTAAGTAGTACCCGTCCTTTTCGCTTTGATCTCCTTCGTGCTGCACTGTATCGCGTCAAGACCGTTGATTCTTGCTATCCGGTTTATACGTCGCAAAACACGCATCCTACACCATCCTTTTTCCTCTACGCTGTCCCCTCCGACGTGATTGTAATTTCCGAGTCGGATGACGACGCGGACTGGCTGCCCCGGCCTCCTCGCAGTTCTCTCAGCAAATCTTTAATAACGAACTGGTAGACCTTTTCAGCGGCGACGACAATCTCCCAACCCCCTCCGGTCCCAAATGCTCAGCGGCTTGAGACAAGGGACATGGAACAGCTCGATCATGGTCGCACTATCTAAGTAGATGTGTATATGGGAGATTCCAGCGACGAAAACGACTGTGTCAGAGGTTAGTGGCGAGTTGGGTGCTTTGACCCGTCAAATGAATTTTGACGTGCCTCGGTTACAAGACCAACGCTTCGCTGAAGGATCCATTGGCAGTCGAGTACGGAACTTCTCTGCGACGAAGATTATATATAGTCTGGCTTGCCTAAAGGTATCCTGCCGATATACTACTGTCTGGATCCACGGTGAGTGATTGAGTGCACTGCTATCAAAACACATTCCAAGTGAAGACCATTCGACGCCTCAGAAAATTCCTACCGGAACCAAGAATCAATTCAGGAAACCAGGAACCGGAACATTCGACCTCAATCTGTCGATGGGCGGGTAAGGGAAGCCCCAAAAGGCCGGTCTATATATCCCAGGTGAAAATCTAGTGGACCTCTGAACGTTAGGACTTGAGCCCAGAGATGAAAGGTATTACACGCGGACTATCTGGTTGACAGGTAAGTTGAACCATGTGCCAATCCAGGAAACAGTCCCAGCGGTCACGGGCCTGAATGCTCAACTGCTCCCACGGTTGAATTGAACTCTTCCCGCCGCGCCATTGTCATTGGAATTCAATTACTGGTGGTATTTTTCAATTCAGGCCATCTAATCGGTTTAGAAAATATCAGGCGGTCGAATGATGCTGTATCTTAGACAGCATGATTTCTCTGAGCAGCACAAGGTAGTACGCCGTTGGCCCATCAATCTTAAGTGAGACAATTTCAATGCCGAGCCAGCGCGGGCAGCTGGAATTAGTTCGAATGAACCAGAATAACCTTCTCAGGGAAATCCTTGTTTTCACATTTTCATGCTACAGTCTGTTATTTGGCCTTGATTAGAGGCGATTGGAATGACTGGATGATCTTGTTATGATTCACATTACATTTAATGTCCAAACAATAACATATTTATCTTCTGTGTTGATACGCCTACGGCGCGTGTGTTGAACTAAAATATAAGATGGTGGGGATGTGCGTGACCGCTCGGAGGGCCGTAGAGATAATGTGTGGGCGAGGGCGCTTCAGCAAAAGCTTATAAAGCTCGTGTGCTGGAGGGGACGAGGTAAAAGGGGCGAGATTTTAAATGGATAGATCGAGATGTCAGGGGCGCGGGAATGGATGCAGCGACGACGAAGGCTGCGCGATGGGGACAAGATGGACGACGAGGGACTCGGGGAGCGATAAGGAGTACTGAAGAAAACGAGGGCGATGCAGAGACGAGAGTGAGAGCGAGAGCAAAGGCAAGTCTTTTTCAAATGCGAAGGGGAAAACTTCCTTAATTTTGCAAGTAAAACTACATACATTTATACTGTGTAGAGTCCGATGTGAAGCGGAGATAAGTAAGCAAGTACACGAAATTTGGCCGAGAAATGTGTCGTTCGGGGAAATTGATCAAGAGGGAGCCAAGATCGAGCATCCAGCTGAGTCAAAATGAAGCCTGTCGTAGGATGGGAGCGGTGAACGTGCGTAGAGATTTACTGGATATAGCACAGAGCCAGGATCCTGGAGGACGACGCCGCGAGAATTACGGAGAGAGCTGCCAGCGTTGATGCGAGGGTGGTCGGAGGAAGAGAAAGCGCGACGTGTTTGTTTGGTCCGATTCTGACAGCTGTCAAGTATTGGTCAGATCAAGATAAGATTCCGCGGCTAGAGCCGAACGAAGCTCATCAGTGTATGAGAGTAATATTTATCTACTTGATGCTTGGGGACTGTGAGAACGAGAACATACGTGAATACAGAAGTATATGTAAGTATACGGGATACCTGGTAGACTCCGGAATAGATTTGGTAGACTTTCGGCAAATATGCCGATTTACAGTGCCGGCCTCGGATCAATCTCCGGCACCCTCGGCAGGTACAAACTATTTCCTTCATGTGCGCGAAGGGGACCGACCATTTGATGCTCCTCCCCTCCCTCGCTGCGCTCGGGGGGTCCCCCGAGCCGGGACATCTCAGGTCGGCACTCTAAAGCCTCATTCTCGCTTTCTATGGATCCTCACCTAACTCTAACCCCTTTTGGCGGGACGGCACGGCGGATATCCGGATACGCTTGCCCTAACTCCTCGACAGCGCGGGATAAGTGTCGCCAACGACTTGCCGAATCTCAGCATTCAATTGAGGACAATGAAGGCCGGTGAGGTGAGCCTCGGCATCGAAGGAGCTTTAGGTGTGGACTGAATGCCGGGAAGTTGATCCGAGCGAAGAGTGAAATAATTTAGGTAGCCCGCTTCGCGGCAGGGCCCGCTATCTGTCTCCCGCCGGCCCATTGTGGCGCCGCCGTGCACTGGATGACGCACTCGACTTTAAAGGTCTTCGCCAGAATGTTGTAGCTCCCCGGTGATTGCGCCATGACATAGAGCTGGATCAGCAAGATGTAAGTAACCAATACCATTCAGAAGTTTGAACGGCACACCCAGAAAGTATTTTCTTTTGTATCCACCCAGGTATCAAGAGCAGATCCGAACCAGCTTTCCAAGAGGACACCGCCCTGCCGGACAGTAAATAATTGCTATGCAGAAGTGAGAGACGGTCCACCTCCAATTCCTCCTCTACACTTATTGTCTCGCGCAAGACCTCAATTTGGTCGATAAATAATGCCTCAGTCGAGCACGTGGCATCCCGAGGGCAACAGAATCTGACGCAGAGTCCCTTTCCGTTGTCCTGACTTGGGTAAGGGGAGGTAGCGAATGGGATACAGATCACGTACGAGAACACCAGCAAAGTCGATTTCGCCAAATGGCAAGCCTGTGTATCGCCTCAAGCTCTGTGACCGATGCATAGTATACGTGTCGCTCTCGTCTGCCATGTCCTTGAACAAAAACAGCGAGCTGCGCGAAAGCGACCTGTCTCGAGTTGGGATGAAATCGCGGAAGTTTTTCGCTCGGGCTAGGGAAGGAGGGGATGCGACTAGGGATGCGACTAGCAGCCAGTGGAGAAATTCGGTTGACATGACAAAGAACCCTATATACGGGCCGCCGTGGCTCCTAAGGACTTGAAATGAAGGCCCCATGTTCCATCTCACCGCTGGCAGCGGAAGTACGCAACAGGGGTCGGCAGAGCTGTTTATTTAAATTGGCGAGTGTGATCGCGGACGTCGCAAAAGAGTAATGAAATTAGCGTCTGAACTAATAGTTCAGTTGTCCCCTCACGCGCCTGTGACGGCACACCATACATCCTGACGCACTGACGTCGCACGCGTATCCAATTCCTCGGGTGGGCATCATATCACTCTGCAGCACGGAGTAATGCAGAGAAACCATGGTGTAGGTCTAAGAAAATATGAGGTGTGGAGGCAACGGAGCAAACGGCACTCGCCATCATGATGCACTTTTCTCCATCTCCATCATTATCCAGCCGCTTCCTAAATACCACAGACTGCAAGCGCTCCCCAACCATAAAGGCACGCACGAAGAATTAGCCGTAGTCACTGGATCATCACCATTACATTTGGCAGTAGAAAACTGCGATACAACTGATGCACATGATAAATGCGATGACAGGCCCTCGCGAGAAACACAGCGGCCAGTCGGAAGATGGACCGTGATGGCGTCTTTCAATACATTGCGTGCCATTCGAGGTCTAACCCGTGAGACTTAGCAAGCACAAGCAGCGAACCAAGGGGCAAATCTAGAATATCATTGAAAACAGAGGTAGAAGGGGGGCCCGAGGAGTGCATAGATATCAGAGAGTCGCGACATCTGGAGAGCTCGGTGAATATGCGAAATCGGGAGCTGCACACAGAGGCAGACAGACCAAGTAAATTCCCTACTAGCGCAACAGCTGAATCAGACAGGGTAGACTCAGAGGCGGACAATAAGGTGCTCAAGGCCAGGAAAAAACATCTCCTTAGCGTCGTCGAATACAAGCCCAAATGCCTGGCAAGAGCACTTTCTAGAAACATGGCTCTGGGAGCCAAAGGGAACACGATCCAGAGAGGAAATGGCATACAATTGCGCTACGGGCGGCGGTGGATAGAACTTGCGGATCACAACTGATTTGATGGAGCTTGAGAAGGAATAGGAGGGACGGGCGATCCATGGTGAAATGTTTTCCTCGACACGAGGGGATCAGGAATTTTCGGCGGGAAGAGGTTCCGACTCGGGAGGTGGATTGGGTGGGCGACGGGTGTATTAGTGGGTTTGTATAGAATCAACGGTCGTACCTGAGAACTACGTCGAAAGTCGATTGGGGCCCCAGGGAGCAATCAAGAGGAAAAGAGGCTCCAGAGGGTCCAAGGGTCATGGTGAAGAGGTAACCAGTTGCATGAGGCTGGACAAGCCGAGTGGTGAAGGAGGGTGACAGCAAGGTGCGAGATACGCTGGTGAACGTGAAGGGCGTTGCAGCTATGCTGTCGACGGTGGGAGAAGAGAAGGGAGAACATAGCAATGGACACAGGGAATATATAAGGGCGCGCGGGTAGGGGAGGATGAGGGTAGAGGCGGACCAGGGGCAGTGGAATGGAGAGATTTGCAATGCAGCCGAACCGCGCGAAGTCCGATTTGAAATCTGCCGAGCGGCCCGATGTCGTATTTGATTACATGCCGGCAAAGCCGGATGAGAATTACCAGATTAGGCGATGCCGAAGGCGAAGGGAAGGCAATTTTGACGTAAATTCAAACATGCGCAAGCAACCAAATATTTGTTCGTCAAAACGCCCGCATAGTTGATCGGAGAAAATGCTGTGGCAAACGGCCACAAAAACCCACTACTAAAGATAGCGGGAATATTACTGCGGATTTACCGGCAGCGGCGGTAAGTATACGAAGAGTATACCAAGTCTTTGAAGTATATGGGACTTGGTACACTTCCGGGCTCACGTTTTTTCTGGTGAGAACTGTACATAAGTACGAAGCTCCTGCCGGGCACCCGCCACGGCACCTACCCCAAGTAAAGTTACCGAATAAATTACAGGTTGAAGACCATTGGTTTTCTGTGCTAGTAGCAGTCAACTAATTCGGCCACTTGCGCAAGTTGTGTTGCCATCCATAATGATGACGAAACACACAATCAATGCGTTCCGGCCCTATGTAGTAGTCAGCCCTGGTCGAGTTGCGCCTACGGCATTCTACATGGGTCTACCCCCGTAGACGCGATATCGACCCAATAAAGGCGAGGTTCACCTACGCCAATCTACGTGATGTAGCCACACCGTAGTCGCACCCTCGGGACCTGTGTCTACGTCGGTCTACATTAGCCTACCCACCTCGATCTGCGTCGACCCACATCAAAGTAAGCTCTAACGTCCCAATCAGATGTCCAATCTTTCCTCGCCCTTGTCTCAAGGCGGATTCGAAAAACGGATATAGGATCGAAAAGTTTTTTTCGACCCTCGGCCAGAACCCCCCACCCCCCCTCCCATATAAGAAAGGAGGTTCCCACCCTAGCGGCGGGCCGCGTCTTCAAGTTATGTGCGCGCTGACCGCCACCTCACCGCCACCAGGTTGACAGCTTCCTAATCTACTCAGCGCTATAACAATTGACCTCTTTGACCCTCTGGTGGGGCTAGAACATCGTCGAGTGACAGCCACTTGCATTTAATACATATCAGCTTCAATTACTGAATGATGTGCGCTGTTTTCAGAGTCAAATATGGAATTTCAACATTGGCTGACTGTTTGTAGGTACCAATACTGCTAGCTTGCCCCAATCTCCCAAGGTTTTAAGTCTATGCACATCAATGTCAATTCTCCGCCCACATTATTTTCAGTAACCGTTCTTTCCATCCTCGACGGACACTCGGAGACGTTCACAACAATTGATGGACTTTCCAAATCCGGACAACCATGTCGTACAAGTTAGACCAACCGATGATTTCCGAATGCCGGGGTAGGTAGGTAGGATTACACGGCACGGGCCAGATAACGAGCGCCGGTTTCCAGGAGTTATCCCGATGTACAAAGCAAGTCGAACATACACCATCGCCCCTGGACCCCTCACAGCCATCCAAGCCCCAGTCGCAGACCCCATGAGTTTCCCCATGCCCCACGGTAGACCCCAGACAACGGAGAGAGGCGAGAAAGTTGACCTAGAACAATCAGCTTCGAAAAAACTCCAGACATTGTTGATTCTACCGTGGGCGATACAGCGGGACGGCGTAGAATTCCTCAAGAACCTCATACCCAAATTTAGAAACCAGGACAATCGTAGCGCGCTCGTAAATCATGGCCTTCAGGAAGTCAACACTGGTGAGTTCAGTGCCAGTGTACACATAGTCTCTCCTAGAGAAACACTTCAACATATGCAGCTCGTACCTTGCTTGTTGAAGTCTGTTGGTTACCGCGGGGGTCCGATCAAAAACAAACCGCCATGTACCTCTTGGAGGTGTGTACCGATAAAATTCGCTTTTCTTAGCTTTATGTTGACTACACCCACCCTTTGCTGCCGTACCGTAGCCGTATACGGCCGTAATTGGTACGCACCGTGCCGTTTGGCGATCAAGCCATCTTTGATTTCTCGTAACGTAGCCGTATCGTGGCCGTATTTGTTGGGAATATTCAATCTTGGGCAAATGTTCTGGAGCATTACATAATCATACGGATACTTAAAGTAGTGTACGGGCGCTTGTATCCTTACGTGTTTGCAGAGCTCAGCCAAACACGAAACCTCTGGTTGCTAATTACCTGGTCTCGAGTCAACCCAACCTCGGATTATTCCAACAGTATTACGGGACAAAACCTCCGTACCGTATACGGTACGTACGGTAAAGAGCCCTATCTAAGACTTCACCTTCATCGTCCGATATAATCACCCGTCGCTTCGCCGCAGACCTTCGAGTGGAAGATGTGGCTTCGGAAACCACTTCGTCCCCAGCCAGATCCTTCTGAACAATGGCTAGAAAGGAAAATCAACGAAGAAGATGGGTGACAGACAGTTTCCCTACCTAACTTGACGCCATCGCTATCGGATGGGACAAGCGCTTCAAGATGGAAAGTCAGTGCAAAAAAAGTGGCCTTGTTTGTCTCTGTATCACATCGGCCTCTGGCGCCAACCGATCGGCCAAAATACAAGGGGGTTCTGATCCGACAAAAAATCCACTTAGGCCACATTTTTTCAAAATGACTTTCTCAGCGACCCTCCCTACCACGTGACGTCCTAATATGGTAATTATGCACGTGAGCGTGCTACAAAAAAGCGCAACTTGGGTCAAACGCGCCCGATGGGCATTTAGGAGCGGTGTAAATTCATTGGGGACCTTCTAGAGACATTCCTCTACACTTTTCTCCAGCTTGATTTTTCCTGAGCTCTATGCACACTTGCTGTATCCAATTATTTCCCTCCACGCCGTCGGTTCCTTGCCCCCAAATGAATGCACGGTTTGCATGCCCACCCATCTGGAGCCCGGTCGAGCTTCATACAGCTGAGGTGATACTGACCGAGCAAGGTCAGCACCAGGGAATTGATAGGAGTGACTGGTACTCACCCATTTCGTCTCGCATCTTATCTTTCCACTTTGCATCGTATCTATATACGGATCCTTCGTCCCGTACAAGAGCGTACAAGTCACGTAAGAGAATTTACATTTGATATCTGCGCCCGAGGTGCTAGATGGCTTTGCCAAACATCGCCAGCATCTGTATAATGATGCACGAGGGTTTAATCGGAGGCTCAGGGGACATAAGAAATGGCTAGGGAGGTACATGGAGTCACCCTGAAGCCATTTTGGAGCGATTTGGACTGACTTAGGGAGAGATGTAAACTTTTTTTTCCGGCCTGACGGCCGACCCTACCTACCTGCCCCCTGTCCCGGCTTGACCGGCCCGAGCCCCCTTGCCAAAATATATATATTTTTGCAACTTTTTTTTTGGACCGTCTAAAACGCGATTTTGAATTGTCCGAAAAAGTGAAATAAGGCCTCCCTCCCTCCCGAGGCTGTGTCTCGGCATTTGCGAAAAAATGCCGGTGGGTATCCCTTGCCGCCATCTCCTAATAGCTTAGTCTCGTGGCGTATGGCAGGGGTAGCCGAACCTGATGACACCAATTTGTTGCCTTAGCCGATGTCCCCGCGACAAAACCCATTGGACTTCGTTCTCCCATCCTGGCGTCGTTCCCTGCCTCACATCCCTGCGAAACCGCTCCAGCATGTCCCAGTCGTCGGGAACCTCTCAAGAAATCCCGGCCTCTCTCCAAAGGCCACTCCAGATTGTGGCATATGTGTTTGCGGGCTCCACTGCGGTGCGTAACCGCGCTATATCTTTCCTCCTTCGCCTTGCTGACCAGTGGCTTAGGTACTCATTTGGGATATCCTGAACCACTTACGGAACGACTATTCACTGTTGTTCAGACACAAAATGTCCCCCGCGACCGCGGCGTATGTGGTGTCCAGGTAAAGCGGAACTAATTATGGGCACTCTCACTTCGCTAACAAGAAAGCGAGCAGAATCGCCTCTTTGATTTACACTCTGGGATTCACGTTGTTCGCAAGTGAGCATTTGGCCGACGGCCACGAACACAGACATTGATGCCGTTCAGCATATCCTTTGCCTGCATGCAACACCGCCTTTATCGCGTTCAATAGCTTCTACCCAATCACTGTGTCATCCACGGCCTTCCTGTTCTTCTGCCGTGTCCGGGCAATATACGGCGGCTCGCGTGTCGTCACCGTAATATTCGGGGTCCTATGGCTCGCGGTCCTGGCGACGTCAATAACCGTCCCCGTCAGTGGCCGGGGAGCTTCGGTCGGAGACCCGCCGCAGTGTCTCTCGTTGGCGCGCCACGGTGCGCGTGGTGGATCGTCTGGGATCACCATAACAATTCACGACACAATCGTCTTCTTCGCCATCTCCTACGGGCTGGTCGCAAACTTCGCGCATGCGCAGCAGACGCGGGGAGATCAGCTCAAGGACCTTTTCAGTGGCGCAAGCTTGCCCGCATTCTCAAAGTCACTGTTTAGTGACGGGCAAATGTACTACATGTGCGTCGCTGTTTCCGCAGCCTTGTCTCGCCAGCTACTCAATCCTTCCCCCTATCCCCAGGGTTACGGTGGTGACCAACATCCTCACCACGGTGCTGGTGTACGTCCCGACCAGCAGCCCCGCGTACCACGGGCTTCTGGTCATCCCGAACGTGGCGCTGAGGAGCATGATGGCGTGCCGCGTCTACCGTAACACAATGCTGGGGCTCACGCGTGGCGGCGGCGAGGGGCTTAGCTTGCCGACGCTCGCTAGCGGGCACCAGTCCATTCAGCTTGGCGGCGTGCACTTTGCCCCGCAGCGCTCTGGGATGACGCGCTCGGCGGGGGATGAGTCCCACTCCACCGGCGAGCTGAGCGGGGCGATGAACCTCACCCTGAAGGTGAACGATTCGGGCTTCTCGTCGGAGGTGCACCATGACACCGGTGGTACAGCTGTTTAATAACGATCCGAGTACGAAACCGTTGTATTGCTGCGCGCTGTATACATTAATTGTTGACCATAATATGAAGATTGGGCCAATCGGGCCGGAGCGTACCAGAAGATACTCGCTTCCTTTTCCGTATCTCCAAGTTATCTGACCCTGTTCCCATCTTCTATCTTGTGGACATATACGAGGATTTCTTCGCTCTTGTGTGGGCATTAGAGACCTCCACTGATCCCGGAGTGGTCGAGATTGCCGCAGAACTGGTCCCCGAATTGCAGTGGCCCTTGAACCTCGAAGTTCGGCCTGCCTAAAAACGACCAGATGACACTTTCAGGTCCTGTATAAAAGGTTTTTGGGTTCTTTGCGACGGCATGGCGAATCGTGCCACTGCCTGCATCCAGGCGTTCTGGCTACTCGACATGGCTACTAAGGAGGCTCAACGGGCACCAAGGCTTTGGACCTGCAGGTGGTCAAGTATTGATAATGCCCCTGAAGACTTAGACTCCATCCAATTTTGGACACATACACCACGGGATCTACACTACATGGTTCCAGAGATAACACTGTGGGCTCTCCGGTTCATTGCAGCACAAAATCCCCCTGAGAACACGCTGAAAACTGTTCTCGCCCATTTCAATCCCAGCGATTCAGCGCTCAAGGATAAATCAAATTTCGCCGAATTTTACGTTGCTGAACGGCGATGTACAGATTCCGTCACCGTGGCGTTTGGCGCAGATCGCTACCCCTCGTCGTCAAATCGCCAGCGTCCCTGGTTCCTGGCGCTCTGCTCATGAAACGGTGTCAATTCTGCTTCATTTCCGCCTTCTCGCTTGGACCACCTTGATCTTGTTTCGTCTGGCTAGAGTCCCTGTTCTGTGTAAACTCTCCCTGAATTTGAACCAGTCTGGCTGTCTGGAGTCGGCACTACTCTCTCGCGCTGTCTTTCTCACCTCTCGAATATCTCTTCGGCTACTCAACTCGGCTCCTCCCCGCCGCCGACGAGAACCACTGTCGCCGAAGTGGATCTAGCGCAGGCTCAGATTACCGATGACCCTGCGGCTTTTGTGCGCGCCCGCTGCTTCGAAGGTGTTTCCTTCCGAGGGAGGTTTCTCACACGTCAACGCGTCCAAGTTCTCTCCCAATCAGGCCAGCAGCACTTTCTCTTCGGCTCTCTTTCTGAATGATCCGTTGCAACCCCGCGCTTCCTGTGCCTACCCTCATTCGGCCTTGTGGATTCCTATGTATTCTGCTCCCGCTTCCTCGCAACGTCCTCACCAAAGCGTATCTTATGCTGTCCACTTTCTTACGGAGTCCCTTCTCACTCAATCAAGACAACTTTGCGTCTCAATCCACCCCCCTCGAGTCTCAATATAATTTCCTCCCTCTCAATCAACCTCGCTTCTGCGGATAAAGCGCCTTCTTTCCTCGATAAAGCAAGCCAGCACAGATTGCGCCGCAGTATCTCCCCGCTGTCCGGCGCCCGAGGCGGTTTCGCCCGGGCCCCGTTGCCGAACCCTCGCGGGAAGACCCTCGGCTGCGAAGGATCGGGCGCTGCCAACGAACACAGAAATATGTATCTGTACCTTGATTAATTAGGGCTGGGTATAGAATGGCTGTGTAATTTGCACACCAAAGATTACATGTAAAATGCATTTTTTACACAGGACCTCCCATTCCAGGCATAAAATAATATAAATTTTGTGAGGGTGCGCGAGAGAGCTTCCTGGACATTCTCACAAACTTCGATCCATTTCAGTGCCAAATTCAATGCACAAAAGCTCTCATCAATCCTCGGCGTCATGATTCAGGACATTCCTCGGGTGTGAAATCCACGCGCGCTAGCGACAATCGGGGCTCAGTGCTCAGGAAGGCTGTCCACCATGAGTTGACTGCAATTTGAAATTCAAGCGGACTCGTACCTTTTCCATGCAACTCTGCAGCTCGCACCATGGCAGCTGTTGCTCAAAAAGCGAATTGGAACGCACAGAACACGGCATGGGGAAAAGACGACTGCGGATGGTACGGCCCGCGGTGCTGTAAATTACAGGGCAATTCTAAGAGACGAGAGACCCCCCCATACATACCGTAACTTACACCCCGGGTTTTTAATAATATCCAGCCCTACTCTTGATTTCTCTCACAAGCTCCCTCGATGTCCGCGCAAAAATCTCCCTCGATGTTGCATCGCACATTCCCTGAAATGCGGCTCATTCCCCTCGCCTCGTTTATATTTCCGCTTCCACTTTGACGATTTCAATCCGCAACCACTAACTACATTTCTCAGTGCACATTCCCGTCCATGGGCTGCGCTAGAGTCCCATCTGTGGACCCGGTTCACGCCGACTCGTCTGCACTGACCAGTGCTCCCTCTGAGTCTGCGGCGGCGCACCCGTGACACGACCCGTGCTCCCTCCCGTCCATCCTTTGAGTTGTGACGTTGACGACCGCGACCATCGGACCCGTCCCGCCAGCTAGCTGTCTGCCTACATCGTCTCGCATCACCACAAATCAAATCAGGCGCGGCGCCCCGAATTAGCTCGGCTGATAAGCGTGCAGGCTGACTGTCAGTCTCAGCGCCCAGGGCAGCACTGAGCGCTCACCTAAAATTAAACAGACCGATACCTGCCACACAATCAACACCAGAACCCTGAATAGATCGACTGCCGCTCGGGGCCGGGCGGACCTGACCGGTTCAGTCTCAGTCTATCCCCGCTGAATCGGGCTCGAAATACACGGCGCCGCAGCATTGAGGGCTTGTCCTGAGTAGTAACATCATCGATGCATCCTCTCCCTCCCCTATAATTCTCTGCTAGAGTTGAGTGCACCCGAGATTTCATCCGAAAATCTTGGCTAGCCTTGGGAATCGGATCGGATCCGGGTGCGCTCATAGCAATTGAAGTTGTTTGAAAATACATCACCTCCGATTCCGACGGTCCGAGTTCGAGCAGGTCGCGGGAGGTGGGATTAAATGGTCGATTGATGTTCGAACTTCTCTTTAAATTGGTGGTGTGGACATCTCGCTCAGCTCACGGCGCGCCCGCCGAGTCAATTATTACGATAACTGCAATCTTGACCGGCACCGCGCGTAACTAAATTGCCAGATTCCGTTCCGTGTGGGCCCGTTCAACCCGGTTCAACAAAATCCAAGTCTTCATCGACGCTCCTAATCTACCATCGCAGTATTTACCCTGCAAGCCATATGTGATTCCACGCAAGTAGATACGCGTCTGCGGGGATAGCAAATTCTACTACCAATCAGCTCGGTAAGGCCAGTTACAGGCCCCGACTCGCTACTTACTTATGTAGCGAGGGTTCACTTTTTGAATTCCCGAATTAACTTGTGCATGCGCAGATTAACTTGGCTTGGCTTGCACGTGGAGCTGGGTACGCAAGTTAATCTCTTGGGAGCTCGGCCGATGTCCATCCTATCACATGTGTAGATTCGATTTATCTAATCTACACTGCCACCTGTCAAATCGACTTTGCCTCGTCCGTCTACCGCTCCTCACCGAAGTCTCTTTCCAGACTCAAAGCTCTTAATTTCTTTCTCCGCCCGCCCGTCCCTTTTTTCTTTCCACTTTTCCCTTCTTTCCTCGCTTAAGCTCGGCTCGCTTTGGTCTCGATCAGCCAGACCCTCGCGGCCCCTGTGTACGGGTTCGACCGTCCCGCGCATCGCATCCGACTCGGGTTTTTCCGCGGCTCATCACCAGGCCCAAAGCCAGTCGACCGGGACGGCCGCTCACCCCGCAGACCCCTACAAAACTCTATATCCACTCCACGCCAATTTCTATTGTTTCGTGCGCAGCACGATTCTGATGCCTCTCACTCTCCCAGGCCTCCGAGCCTAATCTACTTCGCTGACACCACAAGTCAAAATAGTGACTTGCAAGCCACAAATGTGACGTTGCGAGCTGGATTCGGCGTAGTTAGCGAGCATTCCATCTCTTTTCTCTCCTTCTCGGCCGATTCCCTTGCGGCACCCGAGAGTGCATCCGAGCGGGCTACCCCAACGTGCGCAAGTTAACTTGTCGCCGATAACTTGGGTACTTTCCCAATGCCTGGTGGCCTCAATATTCTTTTCCTCCCCGGTAATAGTATTCTACGAAGTCGCTGATGAAGCCGGAGTATTTTCCGGGCAGAACAGGCCTACCATCATACGTTCGTACGGGCTGCAGCAGTGTCCTCGCCGCACCCGGACCACCAATTATTGACTTGTGCACCTAGAAATGTATGTCTATGTCCTCTTCATAATTGATGGACGTGTCATTAACATAGGACCTGCGGAAAATCCGAATTCAAGGTTGAACTGTGACCACAGATTATGTCACCCCAACCCGCCTCATTCTCACTGCGGCCCTTGCTTCGGTCAGAATACTGTCCACCTCACCGGGGTCTTGTAAGTAATGTTGTTCGACACACAATTCAACGTCTGGTATGCAAGTCAAAACCCTAGCCACTACGTCAAAATAAGTGACTTGGGCCAACAATTTGACTTGTGTTCAAGATCACGGCGGGGCGGCGGGACGTGAAACGGCGTCTCCAGACGAACTGGGATGCGGGACGCTTTGTGTCGGTGGGAGCATGGTCGGGTAGCAACTTAATTTTCATGGGGTGTACAAGAGAATCACAGATCTAATGCTGTGCGCAGGCGGATGTCCCAAGACATTTTGGCAGCGTGATCAGAAAGAAGCTTGACGGAAGCTGAATCGTCTGATAGGCGCCTGGATACATATCGCGAGCCCGGACCAAGTCTGGACTTGAACTTTGCTTGAACTTCGCTTCCGAATTCTCTCTGGATCACCTGACCCGTTTCAAGTTGAAGAAGAATTCAACAAATAACGTCGCCATCCGGACCGTAGTGCGCGCCCTGATTTCGGTTGAAGGTTGAAAAAAACGTCGAGAACTACTTCGAAGCTAAGGAATTAATTATCGTGTACTAGATGTAGGATAGCCCGGCGGCGCCTCCTCCTCCTCCCACTCCTGATTCTGTAGCCGTTGGTTCAACAACCGGACCAGTTCCTGTGTGGGAAGAGCAGACGACCTTAGCGGCACCGTCTCATTTCTTTGGCCTGCCTCCAATACACCTAATGCGGCTTGGGTCGAATCTGTTGAGTTTGCGACAACAAAGGGCGGTCCACTGCTCGACGCTGTAGAGGGCGATAAATATCTCGAGTGCTTCCCGTTATTGAACTCTTGCGGCGAGACGGGAGGTGAAGGAACAATTAGTGTGGAGGCGCTGAGCACGGACGCAGATGCGGGCCCGGGGGTAGCGGGTTGCCCAACAAACATTGTCGGTGGCGAATGCGGGGGGAAGGTCGCGCGGGAGTATCGTCTCCGTCGGAATATGATCCAGATAATAAGGAACACTGCCAAGATGGCCACGCCGCCCACGACGCCGCCAACGATTGCTCCAATGGGCGGGGATTTGGATTTACCCGGAGCCAAAGACGCACTGGGGCCCGGGATTGAAGCCGCCGTGGCCGAGGCCGAAGTGCTGGAGCTAATTCCGGCACCTGCTGTATCGTTTCGTAGGCTGATCGCGGCGATTAACCCACTCAGCGCAAGCGTCTGCGCTCCGCCCGAGAAACTCGAACTCGGCGGGCCAATCCATGGCCCACCATAAATATCACTGTCGCCCGAGGTTGACAGATCCAGAATGGCGTTGAACTGAAACCATTTGAGATCGAACGAGAAGGCAGAGTATTGTACGCCGTACCTGAACTGCTAAGTAGTCTTCGATATAGGCATGCAGGGACGGGTTAGATTGATTGCGCGAATACGCCACTTCAAGACCGCGGACTAAATATATGTCGCCTCCGGAGCCTGTTCCGGATGTCAGTGGCAATTTCTAATGTATTCAATCATTAATTCACCGTGGCCGACATTCGCGATGATCCCGTTTCTTCCCTGCCATGCAGTGTTCACTGTTGCCGCTTGAACAATGGTACCGAGTCTATAGGACCGAGTTAGCACTCAAAGGAGATGTCGTTGTGGATTCACTCACAGAGCTTGCGTCGAGGCGTTGTGAGTGATGGACCCGAGGGTCGCAAGGGCTTCGATCACGAACCCCGAGTTGTACGGCTCTGCAATGGAACCGACCAAACAGGAGTCGTTGGCATTGCCGGAAATAGAATCCTGCACGACGTTTTGGCTGTCAATAAGATGGGTACGAAGAAAATCCGTCGATTCCGTCGCCGCTTGGAGGTACATGTTATCCGTAGTGGCTTCGGCTAGGAGAGCAGAGAGGCTGGTGGATAATTAGTGGTGGAAGTTCTCGGGAAGCTAGTTCGAATCTCACACTGCGAAGTATCTGGTGCGGAGAGAACAGATGAGCAGATACGAATGTGATGTCAGGGCGTATTACCCGGTCGCTAACCCGTTTAGTCCAGGGTCCGTCGTATCCGTGGTCTAATAGCAAGATCAGCGAAGCGCAAGAATTCTATAGCTAAACATACGTAGAAGGTTCCACCAGCCATCGTTTCTATCCGTCAACAGTGTCAATTCCAGGAATCGTAACGGCGGGAGAAATTGAGGACATACTGCCTTGACACAACGCTGGAACGTTGAAGTTTTTGACCGTGGATTTCCCGGCGTCAACGTTAGCTTGAGATAGGGTGTATGTCCTGCCAAACCACCAAGACTCGACGGCATATTGGAGGAAGGTCGGGTCCTTGTACGCAGTGTATGCCCGGGCGGCCGCATAACCATAAGATCTAAATATCATGAGAGGAGCTTCCAGGTAGAGTGGGGAGACGCTTACAAGCCATAGTGAACCTGTTCTTCCGCCCCTTATTTAAGTCCCGATTAAACGCGCAGGGAATAACTTAGGACTGACGCTGGATTTAGATTAGCTCTCCTGCATTTACGCTAAATCATGCGCACTCACAATGGGTCTGTGAAATTTCCACGACTGCTCTGTGCCAAGGGAAAATATCTCTGCAGGGCATCTCGATACTTGGTCCCACTCGTCACAACATCGAACTCCGCCATTTGATAATAGAAGTTCCCCGCTATAATATAATCTTCGTCTGGAGAGCGCGAATGAGAAAAAATTCTACCCCGAAGAATGAGCGCACCGGTGAATTGACCATCACTCCCTAGGCTATTGATAGCCTTATCGATGGCGGCACCGGCGATACTAACACGCTCGGTGGGCGAAGTTGTTATATTCGGTTTCTGCGCGGCCGTCGGGCCTGGTCATCGAGGTCCGGAAGGATGCGGAGGCCGAAAACGTACCCTCCAAGACGACGGCGGGGACTGAGCGATTGTAGGGAGTGCCCATGAGATGAGCGCGCCACCCAGCAGAGGGAACGAAAGCATGAGAAGGCCCGACGTGGGTGAAGGAAAGAGTCGGAGGGGAAGAATCAACGTCCTATCAGGTACACGTTAACTATTTCCATGGTGAAACGTTGTTCCTCTCTGGGCATGGCCGAAAGTAACGAGAGATCTGCAAACTTAGGCCGATCGGCTGAACGAAGCGGTGTCAAACGAGTCAACCAAGTACGTACATAATTGGGCGCATCGGTCAGGGCCGGGGGAGCTGATTCAGTCGCCCTTGTAGTATGTGGGGATTTCAGCTAAGGCCGCATAGCGCATAGGGGCATTCATGACAGATCCTCGGCCAAAGACTGACCCGATGGTCGCCTCTCGTCTGGAATGTCCTCCTGGTCTCAAACATAGTCAGTGTCCATCACATCGTTCTCAGAGAGCACAAAATGAGGTCCTTGCCCGAGGGTATGTGGGGTGAACGAGGCGATTGCGTACGCGGTGCATCAGGGGAAACCATTAAGGGTGTCATCCTTGTTTTTGTTGGACGTGGTGGTTGCAGCGTGGCAATGAATACTCGGATCCAGACGTTTGGGTGGATCCGAGTCGGATGATCGGCCCGGCGGAGTTTGAAAAATGAAGCGCAGAAGATACTCTGGCTAGTCCGCCCGCTTCCTCATCCTCGGCGCCCTCATGCACGGCTCCCTCTGGATCAACAACCCTCGTCTGGCACCTCCCCATCCTCTCGCAGCAGAACGAGTCCTCCGGCATTGCCGCGGGGTGGGATGCCTCTGCGTTATTGTCTTGACGAGCGTCGCCCCCGGTGCAGAGATGGTGCTATAGTGGGTTTTTGATGGTGCAGTGCGTTCCCCCTTAATTTTGCGTACCGCGATGGAGTTAGCTGACTCAGAAACGCAGCATCCCGCCTTCCCCGCCTTATTGATCACGAGCCGAAAGTCACCGCAGTAAGATTTGTATTGTCTCAGTCAGTGTCTGGTGTAATGCAGTTGACCTGCATCACTGGCAGTATGAGTCATCCTGCGTAGGGTTTTGCCTCCTGTGCGAGCCTCTACACTAATCGCTGATCTCAAATACCGGCAGGATTCGGCTTCCAACTACTTAACGGGACTCTGCGCGTTGGTCCAAAGCTTGCCCTACGCGGACTCAAAGAATGCTTATTATGCCTTGGATTACCTTCTGTTCATTAGGTCCTTGTAACGCAACTGTCGTAGCTGAGGCTTATTACACCCCGGAATTTCCTCATCTTACAATTTTCCATTCCTTCCGTACACAACTAGCCCTAAATATACATGTGTCGTAGTAAAGTCTTTCAGATCCCCATGTGAATGAAGGGTACCCATCGCTGATAAGAAACCTTCCTATTTCTCAACTCCCTCACTGCCAGCTGTAGAGCTTCCGCCGCACCACCAGCGTCGGCCTCTTGACCATCCTGGAAAAGGCGAGAATAAACGATCTCAGCCACCGTCGGGCCATCCTCATCATTCATGGACCACATGGTTCCGATGGCTCCTCGAAATCCTGCAGCTATGAATCCTCCACCCAGGTGAAATGATTCGTTGACCAAGTCTGCATCCCCTGTAGCCGTCTGGCATGCAGCGAGAAAAACGAACTCGGAATTTACGGGTGGCATACGGAGGATTGTCTCCAACTCTAAAACGCCTCCATAAAGCATGAGATGGCTTTTCGACGGGTCCAGTAAATCCTGTTTCCCGTGACAGGCAAGATGAATCCAAGAGCAGTTCTGAATTTCTGTCTTCACGGCATCGACTGTCGCTTGCTCTCCTTGTAGGCAGCGAAGAGATGTTGGTTTGACAACAGCGCCGATTTTCTTCAACTCTCGCTCCACGCCACTGAGAGCATGGGTTCCACCAGGCCCAGTGTGTGCTACTCCGACGACAGCCACTGTATTTGCAGCGCTCGAAGGTTTCTTGTGATATGCATCCAGTAGTGACCCGAGTGTCGCGGTGTAGGAGTGGATGAATTGATCCGTAGGAGAGCAGGCATGCAGGGGCAGTCTCCCAAATTGTCCTGTCGGTAACCACCACAGTCTCCCACCGTGAATTCCATGCTATGGCGACAACACATGAGCGGGGAACGTAAAGTACCCGCATTTCACTCACCGATCGGAGAGCTTGATGCACAGGGGACACAATATGGGTCCAGAGCCAGTCCAACATTGTCTTGAAACACTCTTGAGGCGGCCGAGATGTGAAACTCTCCTGCTTCCCAAAAAGCCTGGAAGATTCCGTTTCTGCTCGGTTTCGGACATTACAGCGGCCAAGCAGCTCTTTAAGGATGTGTCTCTGTACCTTGAGCTGTTCAAGTGTTACACTGGAAAGTGGAGCCTGAATTGGCCCGGACGTTGGACTGAGAATTTGTATTGCATCACAGCGGTCGTGATGGCTGTTCAACAGTACGACTGGTCCTCCCTTCGATGCTCCAGCCAGGACATCATAAGATTTGGGCAGAAGAAAACGCTCAAAGCCGGGCTGAGTCCGAATTGTTTCAACCAATGTGTCTCGTGCATTTACAGTTGTCAAAGGACTGGCAGGTAATCCACCATAGAGTTCCGTGGAAAGTTCCCGGAAAGCCTTTGCCTGATCCGGAGGCAGAAAATCAACCTCGGTCTTCAACCGCAGCATTTGCTGAAATACGGTCGCAAGTCCTTGCTCCATAAGTTCTATCGCTGTACGAAGGTCGGAGAGATTGATGCATGTTCGTACAGCATTCGAAGTTGTAGTGCCGATGTCCAGCCTATGTAGAGCGTGTTGGCGAACAGGGATAACATGGCCAATCCACAGGAGTTCCGGAAGGAGTGAGAATGCTGCCTGATAGGCAGATATGCCGTGAGGTGTCTGGAACTCTTCTGCGATGGAAGCCCACTGGAGAGCATGCCTCCACGACGCTTCAGGCTCCGAAGGGGAGCAGTTAAATGACTCGCTGTAATGTCTGTTGACAGCCTCGAGATCTGCTGGTTCTTTGAATTTCCTGTACCGATCTGCAAAAGACACAGCAAGATTTTGCAGTGCAGATGCACGATACGGATGCCCCAGTGGAATCAAGTTAACTACCTCTTCATTTCGTTCCTGGGCAACTTCAAGATCATGGACATTACCGTGGCGCTGATATCGATATGAGAATAACACAGCGATGCTTTGCACCCGGCGTGCTCTATCGGGATGGTCCTTAGGACTCAGATCTAGGGCCTCCTGGTTTATTTCGATTGCCACATCGAGATCATTCGGGTCCCCGAACCTCCTGTATAGCTCTGTGAGTGACACTACAAGAGCTTGAAGCATGCTCGCCCGAGCCGGGTGATCGGGTGGTGTTTGTTGTAGGTCAAGAGTTCAACAGTCTGCGACCGTTCTCTTCAGACTGATATAGATTGGGAAGTACAGATTACTCACCTGCGACCGTTCTCTTCAGACTGAAGAGATCGGCCGCAGGGCTCCAGTAAATACAACCCCCGCGCGCCAAACACCGCGTACGCGTCGCGTCCCCATCTGGACAGCGCGGTCAATACTACAACACTCCCCCTGACCGCGCTATCCAGTAGCTCCAGCGTCCAACCCAATCATCCGGCGGAGCCGGGACGTCGTGTCGCGCGGAAGGACTTTTGTAAGGAGGTCGGCAGGGTTTTGATCAGATGGGCAGTAGTGAATGGTAACGTCCTTGTCGTCGATTAAATCACGGAGATAATGAGATTTCAATGCAATGTGCTTGGCCTTGTCGTGCATCGCTGGGTTCTCGGCAACTGAGATGGTGGATTGATTATCACAATGCATTGGTGACGGATGATCTAACGGCTGTTCCATGAGCTCCCCAAGTAGGTTCCGGACGAACATGAGTTCCCTGCCGGAGTGGCTACCCGCGATGTACTCCGCTTCCATCGTAGACTGAGCGGCGACACTTTGGAGGCGGCTGATCCACGAGACAGCTCCTCCGGCGAGAAGGACGACAGTTCCAGAGGTCGACCGCATTTTGTCTTTGTCACCAGCCCAGTCTGCATCCGTGTAGCAAACGAGAGTACTAGACAGAGAGATCGAGTGTCGGCCTGGCCCGCGGTAGGTGATCCCGAGATGCAGTGTGCCTTTGATGTACCGCAGAAGGTGAATTAGAGCATTCCAATGCTCGATACCCGGGTTCGAACTAAAGCGGCTACCAACGCCAACTGCGAATGCAAGGTCGCCACGCGTCCCAAGCATCCCGTACATCACACATCCCAATAACCCCAGATAGTCCTTTCCGGCCATGAGCTGTCGCTCTTCAGCCGTTTTCGGTGACATATCCTTGGTTAATTTCGTGCCGACAGGGAAGGGCGTGGAAACGGGCCGGCAGTCTGCCATCCCAAAACGTTCCAGAACGCCCTCGAAGTATTTGCGTTGTGAAATGCGTACGGTCTGGGCTTCGAGGTCCTGCTCAATCTCTAGCCCCAGGCAGTATGATGCGACACCGAGGTCTTTCATCTTCAGGCGTGCGGACAGCTTCGATTTCAAGGAATCCCAGGTAGCCTTGTCATTTGTAGCTCCTTGGAGATCGTCGACGTAGAGCGCAATAACAAGCAATGATGTCTCCGCGTCGGCAAAGGTAAATGCTGTGGTCGGATTGGAGGCGTGTGAAACCAAGGGATTTGAAAATGGAGTCGATGAGGCGATACCACTGCCGAGAAGCTTGCTTGAGACCGTAGAGGGATTTGCGAAGTCGTAGGACCATCTCGTCGCCGTCGGCATTGAGTTTCGGGGAAAGACCGGGAGGCTGTGACATGTATATCTCCTCGTCGAGGTCGGCGTTGAGAAAAGCAGTTACAACGTCCATTTGATGAATGGTGAGACCATAGTGGGCGGCAGCAGCGAACATAACTCGAAGGGAGGTGAATTTGACGACAGGGGCGAAAGTTTCCGTGTAATCAATCCCAAATATTTGGGTGAAACCACGTGCAACGAGACGAGCTTTGAATCTCTCAAACTCGTTCCACTGGTTCGTCTTCACGCTAAACACCCACTTGCACGTCACCATCTTTCTCCCCTCTGGAAGGTCCGCATATTCGAAGGTCCCAGTGTCCACAAGCGAGCTAAATTCAGCTGCCATTGCGTTGGCCCACTCTTCGGATTCTGCGCTGGCCATTGCTTGCCTGAATGTCAACGGGACTCGGATTGGAGCCTGGGGAACCCTCGCAGGACGTGCTTGAGCTTGACTATCGTGCTCCTCCTCCTCCTCAAGCTCAGGTGCGTCCTCAGGTTCTACCACCACTGTCTTGTGCTGATAGCGCCCTTTCGGCAACTTTGACCGCTCATCTGCCATCTCGGCCAAACACGCGGGAAGCTTGCGTGTCCGCGACGGCCTAGGCTTGTCCACAGGTACCTCAGGTGCGTACACCTCTGGCTCCCCATCTTCCCCGGGCTCAAGAATGTCCCCTCCGTCATTATCCGAGTCGTCGATGGCGACATTTGGGTTCTCGGGGTTTACGGGCTCGGCGGCGTCGACAGGAGGGCCCGGGACGTTGGCAAGAGGGATGGGGACGACGGGTGGGAGATTTCGAAGGTCCGTTATGACTTCAGTCCATCCAGTACTTCTTCCGCGCTCATAGAAAGTCACGTCGCGGGACTTGTAGACCCTGCGATTGACGCGATCGTAGCACTTGTAGGCCTTCGATTCCGTACCCGGGAGCGTGTAGTAGCCCAATAAAATGCATTTCACCCCCGTATTCGCCAGGGCTGGACGCCCTTTCACCGGAAGCACGGACACCCAAACCTCGCAGCCAAACGGCCGCAAGTGGCTTACGTCTTGCCGCTGGTTCTTCCACGTTTCCTCCGGGATGTGCCCATCCAAGGAGGACCGTGTTGGGCAGAAGTTTCGCGTCGTAGCGCCATACGCGACGGCATCTGCCCAGAAACCGATAGAAAGCCCAGCCTCGGTCAGATTTGCCCGAGCGCTCTCCTCGAGAGTGCGGTTAATGCGTTCTGCAACACCATTCTGCTGCGAGCTGTGCGGCGCCGTGGTCTGGTGGATGATACCATCCCCTGCGAGCAGTGCCTCAAACTCATCGGACGTGAGTTCACCGGCATTATCGGTGCGGATCTTCCCGACTTTATGCCCAGTTTCCTTCTCGACACGAACCTTCCACGTGTGAAAGCTCACGAGAGCGTCACTCTTTTTCTTCAGAAAGTCCACGTCAACGTGTGCACTTTGGTCGTCGACAAACGTGATGAAGTAAGAGCTGCCGCCGATGGAATTCGGAAAGGGTCCACAAATGTCTGAGTGTACAAGTTCTAGAACACGAGAAGCACGCTTCCTCCCTCCTTTTGGGAACGGTTTACGCGCGGTCTTGCCAGAAAGACACGCCTCGCACGAGACATCATCGTCCCAAGCCCCGAGATCCAAACCATCAACCATCCCCGACGCCCAGAGTTTCCTGAGATCAGGGAAATTTAGATGGCCGAATCGCCGGTGCAGCGTCAGGATGTCGAGGCGCTTACCAGCGGGAGTAAGTGTCTTAGCTTTAAGCAAAGATGGGTAGGTAGAGGATGGGGCGGCAGTGATGTTCGCGAGCTCGAGGGTGTAGAGGCCGTCCTTGAATGATGCTTGGCAGAGTGTCTCGCCACGCAACTTGATGAAGCACAGGCTTCCCTCAAACTCGAGCTTGACACCGGGAATGGCTGTCAGCTGCCCGACGGATAACAGCGAGCCGGCGAGCTTTGGGGCGTGCAGAGCACGGGTGAAATGCATGGTCGTCGTGCCAGAAAGAGTCTTGACATTCTTGCGGATCGTACCACAGCCAACGGCGAAGATTTCGCTGTTGTCTCCGAGAGCTGAATGGGAATCGGCTTCTTGAGGACGGTGTACGTGATGAATGAATTCCGATCCTTATCGAGGTGGCGCGACGCGCCCGAGTCCACAAATAGCGCGTCGGCCCGGAGTGCGTTGGTGGTCTTCTTCGTGAGAAGGACTTTGGGATGGTCTTCATCAACGTTCATGGCGTCATACGCAACCTGTGCCTTGCGCAGCTTCTCCTTCGCCTGTTCCTTGGTGTTTGCCGTGCATTCTCGTGCAAGATGCCCTTTGCCGCCGCACCCATAGCAAATTATGGACTTCTTCCAGTCACTGCCGCTGCCGCTGGCACCGCCGCGCCCACCGCCGCGCCCTCCGCGTCCGCGCGAAGCTCCTCTGGTGGATGCGAAGTACGCCTTGATCGCATTCTCAGCAACCTCCTCGTCGTGTGCCTTCGCAAGCGCAAGCTGCTCGGTCTGCGCCTTGAGCGCATGCTCCTCGCGCTGCTTCTTCTCGAGGATGTTACGCTGCCGTGTCTCCTCCTGCAGCAGGGCCGGAGTCGCCGCGCTGAAAGTCATCATGGCACCGACGACCGACATGGTCTGGATAAGACCCGTGAACTCCTCGGGAAGGCTCTGCAAGGTGAGCTGGATGAGCTTGTAGTCCGTGATGGGGTCGTTCCCTCGCTTCAGATCGTTGGCATATCCGAGGATAATGTTGAGGTGGTCCTGGAGAGGCCCGGTAGCGATGCCCCCATACTTGATGCTGGACAGTTTCTCGCCAATCGCGATCATGGACAGCATGCCCGTCGCCTCATAAATGGTGCGGAGATTATTCCACATCTCTGCAGCACTGGTGGCGTCCCGAATGTACGCCACCTGATCGTCACTGACCATCTCGGTGATGCGACGCATCGTCTTTGCGTCTCCTGTCTCCCAGTCTGCGTAGGCGGGGTTGGCAATCCTCGTCGACACCGTGCCCGTTGCCGGCAACGTTGCTGGCCGCTGGACAACTATGGTCTGCGGAACCGCGGGCTTCGCAATGTACTTCCAGCGATCCTCATCTTCAAGCTTGCTTTTAGCCTTGAAAGAGAATGTCTTCCAGTTTTTGTTGTCGAGCAAACTGAAGTTGTAGCGCGTGGTGGAAACGTCCGGGGTTCCCATAACCTGTTGTAGGTCAAGAGTTCAACAGTCTGCAACCATTCTCTTCAGACTGATATAGATTGGGAAGTACAGATTACTCACCTGCGACCGTTCTCTTCAGACTGAAGAGATCGGCCGCAGGGCTCCAGTAAATACACAACCCCCGCGCGCCAAACACCGCGTACGCGTCGCGTCCCCATCTGGACAGCGCGGTCAATACTACAACAGTGTTAGCTTTATAGCATCTTGGTCTGCCTGAAATGCAGCGGCGAGGTCATCAATGTCTCTCAGTCTGGTATATCGGTCTTTCAGTGCGACTGCATGACTCCGCAGCCGGCCCGCTCGATCTGGGTGGTTTTCGGGAGTCAGCAACACTACCTGCCGATGGGCATTGAGTGCAGTCTTCAGATCCTCCAGGTCTCCCAGTCTCCGGTATCGGTGGGCTAGGGTCAGAGCAACATTTTCCAATCGCCTCGGTAGCTGGGGGTGGTCATACGGTGTCAGGTGCAATGCCTGTTGTTGTGTCTGAATTGCGGAATCAAGGTCTTTAAGATCTCCAAGCCGTTGGAAGCGATCTGTGAATGATGCTGCGAGATTTTCTAGTCGTTCTGCCCGCTCGATGTGATCCGCTGTAGTTAGATTCAACACCTCTTGTTGTATCTGGATTGCGGCCTCAAGGACATTAATATCTCCGAGCCTCCGATATAATTCTGCGAGTGACATCACAGCATTTTCCGGTCGGGCAGCTCTGTTGGGGTCATTATTTGGAGTCAGCCCAAGCACCTCCATCTCTATCTGTAGAACTGCCTTGAGATAATCAAGATTCCCCAGCCTCTGATGCAGGTATCTCAAGGATCCGGCAAGATTGTGCAAGTAGTCTGCTCGATTGGGGTCATTTCTCGGAGTTATAGCCACCGATTCCTGTTCAATCTGTAGGGCACGCTGGAGGTCCTCGAGGGCTCCCAGCCTTTTGTATCGGTCCTTGAGGGAGGCAGAAAGAGTTTGCATTACACCGGGGCGAATGGAATCATTCTTGGGAGTCAGATCAACAGCCTCTTGGCCTCTCTGGATTGAAGCCTCAAGGTCTGCCACGTCCCCCAGGCGCCGGTACCGATCTGCAAGTGACACAGCTAGATTCTGCAGTAGGCTTGGGAGACTGGGGTCATCTTTTGGAGTCATGTTCACCGCCTCTTCCTCACTGTGGAGTGCAGCCTCGAGATCTGCAAAGTCTCCCAGCCTCCAGTATCGGGCTGTGAGTGAGGCAGCCAGAGTTTTCAGTAAGGCTGCTCGAGCTGGCCCACCATTTGGAATTAGGTTCATGGCCCCCTGCGTTATCTTCACCGCAGAATCAATGTCCCCAATGTCCCCGACCTTCTCGTATCTGTCTGAAATGGATGCCGCAAGACTTTGAAGTCGCTCTCCTCGAGCAGGGTGTCCAGGTGGAGTCAAATCTACCGCCTCCTGACGGGTCTGAATTGCAGCTTCAAGGTCGAGCAAGTCTCCCAGCTTCCTGTAACGATCGTTAACCGCCACCGCCAGATTGTGCAGAAGATCCGCGCGATTGGGATGAGTGGCTGGTGTCAAGTCAACTGCCTCCCGGTCTGCCTTTAGAGCAGCCTCAAGGTCGGCCAGCTCTCCCAACCTCTGGTATCTATTTGTGAATGCCACAGCAAGGGCCCCCAGCCGGGATGCTCGATTCTGGTCGCTGGGTGGGGTCGCGTTGACCGCTTCTTGGGCTACCTGCAAGAGAGCCTCCAGATCTTTGAGCTCTTCCAGTCTTTGGTATCGATAGGTCAACGATACAGCAACATTTTGAAGCCTGCCTGCCCGCTCGGGATCCTCCTTTGGTGTAAGTTCCAACGCAGCTTTGAAACTCTTCATGCAGGCTTCAAGGTCGGTCAAGTCAGTCGACTCTCTGTATCTTCGTATAAACCCTATTCCTAACAGTTGGTGATAGCATGGGAGATTTGAATCCTCTGGAGCCGTTGCAGCTATGAGCTGCCGTATTTCTGGAATTGTTTGTGGATTTGACCAGTCCTGACATCCGTAATGCTCAGTGTTGCCGCGGCAGCTACATACTGTATTTACTCACCATGCTGGTCGGATTCTTGTATTTGTCAGCGATCGGATCTGCCGGTTCGGGGCCACCTGTTAAGTTCAGTGCTATTCCGCTCATTAGTACAGTTCTGTAATATCTCGTTGGCAGACTCACGCGCAGCGTCCAGAGCACTCTTCGAAGTCTGTTCAAGGTAATTCAAATTATTCTTTGAGTCTTCCGTGGAGGTGGCCTGGTCCCCGTCAGTAGAGGCGCAATATTGCGCAGAAGTTTGCTCACGGCTGGCTTCAGCTTTGAAGTCGGACATATTGGATTTCGGAAGGGTCAAGATATGCTGAGAGCAGTAATCGATGGGAGTTGCGATATAATGATGGATGGAGACGAAGACGACAGCTTATATAGCTGGATAAGCACCGATTAAGCGCCCACAGATGGTTTCCTGATCTTTCCTGATCCTTTGATCCTAAGCCAACCGGGCCCCGGGGCCTATTCGGAATTCCATTTGGATAATTCCTAGACCCCTCCATTCTGTCGACGAAAGAAAGTGGGAAGACATTGGCTAGTCAACCGATACTTCCTTGGTGATATCATTATTTCGATTGGCATGACATCCGAGTTGTAAAAAACCCAGTTTACCCTAGCGCCTAGATATTCATCTGAACTGCTGCGGAGAAGATTGATAACAGGGTTCATCTTTTGTTTTTCTCCGACAGTGAAATTCTGTGCATCAAAGAAGCGGACAGTCATCTCTACGCAGATGATCACCATTATATTTGCACCTTTCTCATCTTTTCTGCCTGTCCGAATACCGACTGCAGCCATGGTCGAGCTCAATAAACCGGCTCTGTTAGAGTTGACAGAGCCAAACCAACGCGAGCCAGCCCTTGAGCCCCTATGGCATCGCGTTGTTTGGGTAAGCTTGGTGATCCGTGACGCGTCGTAACACGTGATCGACACCTCGCTTGGTCCTGAATCTGAATCCGAATCTGACGCATCCTCCTTGGCCCTCCTCCTGTTCCTCCTTTCCTCTACTCCTCCTCCCCCGTCCTCCCCGTCCTCGTTTATGTCTTCCATGCGCCCTTCCCATCCTCTCGCAGCAGAAGGAGTCCTCCGGCATTGCCGCGGTGGGATGCCTCTGTGTTATTGTCTTGACGAGCGTCGCCCCCGTGCGTAGGTGGTGCTATAGTGGGTCTTTGGTGGTGCAGTGCGTTCCCCATTGCTTTTGCGTGCCGCGATAGAGATAGTTGACTCTGAAACGCAGCTTCCTCGCCTTCCCCGCCTTCTTCATCACCCTCTGCTAACACACCATCTACGCCACGCCCTGGATCTTCCCGCCCATCGCCTTCTACGCCGCGGATGTGCTCCTGCGCGTGGTGCGCTGGCGTGTTGTCGTGGCGCGCGTGGAGGGCCGCGCCGGCGGGCTCAGCCTCGTAAGTTCTTCCCTTCCGTTTCCCGGTCTAGATCTGAATAGGCTGTAGATCCACGTCCCGGAGGCGGCGGGCGGGTGGCGGGCGGGGCAGCACGTACAAGTGCGCGCGCTACTGGGAGCGCGCGCGTGGGAGGCGCACCCACTCAGTGTGTGCTGCGCGGCGCCGGGGGTGTCGTGTTTGCGGGGTGCGTTTATTTGGTCCTTCGTCATTTCTGCTACCCCTACTTTTACTCTTTCCCTGCTCGTTTTCTGCTACATCCCCCGCCCTCCACATTTTTCCCGCGTTGGCACCTTCCCCGTCCTTCCCCTTCTTTTCTCCTCCCCTCCCTCCCATCGAAGCTCGGCGTCCCCGTCCCCCTTGCCCCTTCCCCTGTATTCGACTACTTCCTCTTCTTTCCTCGTACTCGTGCCCTTCCCCGCGTCCTACGATCACGTCCCCCATCCTTTCCCGTACTCCCGTTGCCGTCGACGCCGATGCTGACACGGGCGTCGGCGTGCACGTACATCTTCTCCTTCTCGCCCCGCTGCTCGGCGCTCCTTCCTACACTGCTGCCATGTTCTCCTTCCCCTTCGCGCGCCCCCTACCTTCCCTCCCTCCCTCTTCCGGCTCTCGGCGTTGGCGTCGGGGCTGCCGCCGACGTCGACACTGACACCGTCGCGCCCTCTGCGCCCACTCCCTCCGTCCTCCTCCGTCCCCTTCCCTTGCCGTCGACTTCCCCCCTCCCGTCTTGCTCCTCCCGCTCTTACCCCATGACCTCCCTCCCTCCCCCGTGCTCCTTCCGCTCACCCCGCCGCTGGCGCTGATATCGGCGCGCGCGCCTAACCCACCGCATCCTTCCCCGCTCGCTCCATCCCCGCCCGTTCCATCCCCTCGTTCTTCCCGTCGTTCACGCACCCCTCCACTCCTTACCCGTCTTCCTCCCCGCCTCCCCTTCCTCTGCGTCGCCCTCCCTATCTCGCGCGCCCGCGTCCTCCACACTCTTCCCGATCCTTCCTCCTTCGCCTCTTGCCCACACCCTACCCGCCTCTCTCCGCGTCTTGCTCCTCCTTCCCGCCCGCATCCTCGCCTTCTCGCCCATCTCCTTCGTTTCCGCCGACTCGTAACTCTGCATCTTCTTCTCTCGGCCGTCCGGCTGCTCCTCCTTTGCTGCGTCGCCCGATGATGATGCTGACGGCTGCGTCGTCTACCTCCCGCCCCACTCCTTCCGCCCTTTTGGCCTTCTCTCCGTCCTGTGCCCCCGTCCCTCCTTTCTTCATGCTTTTCCCGCTCCTTTCCTCCGCGTCTTGCTTCCCTTCCCCTGCGTTGACGCTGTGCTGGCGCTCGCGCCCTTCCTCTCCTTCCATCGCATATCCTTCTTCCGCTCCCATCATTCTCCTCTCTTCTTCCTTCCCCCTCCCTTTGCTGTCTCTTCCTCCTCCAATGCCGCTAACGCCTCCCCCCACAGGCCCCGACAACGAGCCCCTCGGCCTCCTCCTCGCCGCGCGCGCGTGCGGCGACTGGTCCCGCGCACTGCACACCTGGGCGATCGCGCCCGCGGACGACTGGTACGACGACGACACCTACCCCACTAAGAAGGCCGTCGTAGCCGACGCCACGGAAAGCAAGCGCGACGACGGGGACGCGGCGCACGCCATCCACGAACAAGACCGCATCGTCCCCACGCGCGCCGTTCCCGCCCAAGCGCAGAGGCAGCGCGCGCCCCCCGGGCGCGAGGCGCACCCGATCCTTGAGGGCCGTACGGCGGGCCTACGCTGCACGCGGGCGACTATGCGTGTGTGCTGCTCTTTGCGGGCGGGAGCGGGGCGACCTTCACGCTCGGGGTGCTGGATGAGCTGGTGGGGCATCCGACGCTGCCGCTCGGCGCAAGAGGCGAGGAGGTAAGGAGGACGCGGGTGGCATGGTGCTGGTGTGTAAGGTCGTTTGGTGAGCGGCTTTCTCGGCTTTTGTCATTCCTTTCTTCTTCCTTCCCTCCGTCCCTTTCATCCTCGCTTCCCCTTCCTTTCCTTCGTTTCCGCTCCCTCCTAGTTTCCGTATCCCCACCTCTGCTCTGCTCTGTGATGCTGACTACTCTCTAGGCATAATAAACTGGTTCGCGCCCTATCTGCTGCGGATCGCCACGCGTGCCGCCTTGCCCGCTCGCCCATCAAGCTCAGCATCCGCATCTACGTGATATGCCTTTGCGACCCGGAGGCGCGGCCGCGCGTGGATGTCATATTCACGGGGTTCCTGGGCGGGGGCGCAGCCGACGAGGAGGACGATGAGGACGGGGCGAAGGGCAAGTCGGAGGTGTCGAGACGTGCTCACAGATTTCACGATGTATACTTATTTACTGATGATTACGAATTGAACTCCATTGATATTCCTCGCGCTGGCGGTTTGCGATTGTCGGAATGAGTAGCTTTCAGGCTCGTCAACTTGTCAATCCAAGTACGGACGGGACTTTTTTTGTATAAGAAAAAGGTAGAATAGATTGAGCTACCACATAGCCCGACTCCGAGTCGAACGGGATCCCTGCGTAATTGTAAGAAAGCGATCATATCTTGCAGGTGCGCACCGCGCGCTTTCGGGCTCAGCCCGGCCGTCTGCCCGCGGATATTTGGACGGCGACTGTATAATTGAGTTCTCCACCAACTTATGATCTTAAATATGATCCGAGTACCTCCGAGTACTGTATTTTTTCGTTCAATTCGACACCGATCAGAATTTCGACAAGTTGCGACATGCAGGACCGGCATTCTGCCTTTTTTGCGCCGCTGAGGAAAATTTCGGCCAACCGTGACCCATTTTCTATTCGACAGACCCCTCCGTGATGCGTGACCCCTGCCAAGATTTCGACTCCGGCAGGGGGTGCGTGACGCGTGACTGTCGAATTGAATGAAATAATACAGTATCCAGCGCACAGAGGTAACGGATATCCACGGGCGAAGTCCGAATTAAACACATGCAGATTCCGCGGGTAGAAAGGTAGAAAGGCAGCCGACATCGGATAACGCTCGATGGTCAAGAGGTAAGCGGTAGCAATGTTCCCGACACAGACCGCGCAAACATTTGGACCCCGAATAGGGGTGACATCACATCAGTCACCGGCAAACATCACTCTCACCCTAACGCGGTAGATGTTTGATCTCATCAACGCGGAGAGTTGGGACCGCTGAACTTATTATTTCGCCGTCAATTAAGGTCGTATGTAATCGAAATTCTGAGGAGACCAATCGATCCAGAACGAGAAAAAATGGGTGAGTAGACACAATTCTAAATGTAATTGGAGGCCGACCTAGGGAGATATTCAAAAGGTTACCATGCCTTCGTCGTCGGCTTCCAGCGCTCAGCTTCCTGCCGCTCCTTGATCTCTTGTCTAGCTCTTCTATTCTCCGCCTGATTTGCGTCATCCGCACAGCCTTCGGTGGTCCATGGGCGCTGGCATTGGATTTTCTTTCTGTTCTCACAAGGGAGTGCGTGGCCGTTTCCAGGGCCAAGATGCTCGTGAGCAGCCGTCAATATCCCTGGACTCAAACAAAATCCCTCGGATGCTTCCATTCCGTATTCGTTTCGCACTGTAACTCATTCCATGCATCCTTCCGTCCTTCATTGTCGCTCGGGATATGGCTGGATCTCTGGATTGAATTCCTCACGGGCCTCGGTGGAGCTCACTCGAAGCTGGTATGAGCTGTGGGTATATAGCCAGCTGCAAGATTTTGTGCTCTCAAAGGTTTCGGTGCGCGTATTCAGTGGTGGACCTGGCTCATATCGCCATGCTTGGATTTACCATGCGCCAGAAGACGTGTTTCCAATGCTATGTATTGTCAGTCCCATCCCAATATCCCATCCGACTATCACGAAACTTCGCACAAACGCGGGAAACAGTCGTCATAAAGGAGCTCCGTCGTCGAGATCATGCAGACAACCTCTGAGCTGGCCGTAAGGGTTATGCAGCAGTACTCTAGTATACTACAAACGGTTTTGTATTAGTGCTGTTCAAAGTTGGTCCTGTTTGACTTCCTGTTTGCGCTCCTGATTGCTTCCTTTTTGTACTTTTGGCAGTAAAATGGGCAAAAAGGGACGAAGTAGGGACTCAACCAGGAGCTAAAAAGGAGCATGTTTGAAACCCCAGGGCTGGGATTTTTGAACCAGGAAGCAAGTAGGAGAGTATTCCTACTTGAAGCGACACTTCGGCAAGTGTCGGCAACCTCTCAGCAAGTTCAAACCCAGCGCATTGGTATCAGGCGGCTCATGCGCTGTCACTGCTCCGTGTGTGCGTGTCCCTCACAGCGCAGCGGCGGCCGCCTTCGGTCAAAGCGCACACAGAGACACAGACTGGATGTGTTCCCTTCAAGTTCCCTTACTACCCTGTGGATG
Organism: Mycena vulgaris; assembly: GCA_029204335.1. Lineage (NCBI taxonomy): Eukaryota > Fungi > Basidiomycota > Agaricomycetes > Agaricales > Mycenaceae > Mycena > Mycena vulgaris. Next base: position 562,695 of record JARGYA010000062.1, on the reverse strand, counting down.
GCTGATTCAAGTTTATCGGACTCGGACTGGGTCTCTGCATAGCTCGGCATACATCGATGCTCTGACTCAAATCTGAAGAGAATACGGGGAGTGGTAGTTCAGAAGGTTATATTGACTGATCATTTTCTATGTACGATGGAGGAAAAATAAAAGTGGAAGTTCGTGGGGAAACATTTTGTAATGGGTAACAGACCTCAAACGATGTCAATGTGCACCGTTTACTGCGCGAAGATGTTTACCCTCCACCGCAAGTGGCGGCTGAATGGGAAGCCGAGGATGAGGGGCGAGGAACGTAATCGAATGGCGGCTCCACTCAGTTTATTGTTCTACAGCTCAACCAGGTTCGGGGAAATATTGACCTTTCGATAAGGGTTCAAGGCTCGCGAGATCTGCGTCTCTAGGCGTTTATTTACCTGACTTAACGTGCTTTAGCAGGTTCGGGCACGCTGTGCTTCAGGAACGTCAGGAAGGCGCAGGGTATGTCGTGCGAGGTCTGTGAGTCTGTCTGAATAAAACCATCGAACTTCCCTGACTCATTAGAGGCGTTAGTGCGTTTCCAAGTTATCGCGGACGATGGGACCGTCGTGGAGTTGGCCCGGGATTGCCAACGCGCCGCCGATCCGTGATGTAAATCTTGTATTGGCTGTACTTGTTCGTATCTCATTGAACTTCCTGTTCATATTCACGATTCCGAAAATAGAGGCGAGGTCGCCGGTTGCCACGGCCTGTCAAATTCACTCATCAATCGGTTTTCGTTAGAGGACACGTGTCCACCGCAGAGAACTACCTTGCTTCCCTCATCCACCAAGTGTTCTCAATGGCTGGCTCAACGAGCCTTCGAAATGGCTCTGCGTTTGCTTCAAACGACAGGGAAGCCGAAGCCGGAGGACCAGTGCCGGTGCTATTGCGCTCCAAAACGATGGACAAGGCGGTATTGGGTGTGTCTTCACATCCCCGGAATTGACGTGGGCTGAGGTAGATCAAGACGATTTGCCCAGGCCTGAGGATGGTCCTTTCAGCCAATACTGTACAGATAACGCGCCGATCTGGAAGCTCTACATGGATCAGGCTAGGATTACGGACGACAACTTGGCAAACATCTTCAATAGTGACCTCGATCCACTCCTCATATTTGTATGTTCCCTCTGTCAGTCGTTTGAGAACATGACTAACACGGGCATTAGGCCGGTCTTTTCTCTGCGATTCTCTCAGCATTCCTCATCGAAATACGCAAGGGACTGCAGGAAGACCTACAGAACATCACGAACAATCTTCTACTCTTCCTCATCGAGAATCAGCACAACATCACGGGGCCACAGATTCCGGCCTTCAGTCGCTTTGAACCAACATCTTCTTCGCGCTGGGTCAATGGGCTCTGGTTCTCCAGCTTGATGTTCAGCCTAATGAGTGCACTCGGTGCGAGCCTAGCAAAGGGCTGGGTTACCCAATTCTCGGCATCTGCTTCTGGCTCGAGCTGGCGCGACGTCGCGGTTCACTGCAGTCGATTTCGGGCCCTCAAACGTTGGCAGCTGAAGATCATCATACAAGGGCTCCCTAGTCTCATCCACATCGCCTTTTTTCTCTTTAGCATCGGCCTCGTCGTTCTCATCTTCCAGGACGATGCTGCCATCGGCGTCGTTATCGCCGCTCTGACCGGAGTTATCGTGATTCTCTACGTCGTCAGCAGCATCCATCCGGCGTTTTCTCTGGATTCTCCTTTCCGCACTCCGCTGTCCGGCTTGTTACGTCGGCTGGCAACTGGCTCATGGCGACTGGAGAAAGTTGTACCATTTCCGTCGCGGAAGGAGGCCCAGAAGGCACAGGCTTTGACTTGGCTGGTGACAGAGTCACCGAACAGTGCCACAATCAATGCGGCCATCCGTGCCATAGCAGGTCTCCCTGCTACACCGATCGTTCAAGACGAGCTACTTACCGCCACGACTGTCTCTCTTCTCTCCAGGATCCTCGCCTCCGAGTGCGCAAAGCCCTCCCCCGACCTGGAGACTCTGAAATCTTCGTTATATGCCCTTCTGCATTTGGTTCAAACCGCGCCGGCGAACTCGGAGGACACCACCTCCCAAGGTGCTCTCCAGGCTTTGGTGACTGATGGTCCGCTCGCCGTTACCAATGCGATGCCTCCCGGTACCCTTGAAGTTGCGATGTGTATCAAAGGGCGAGTTATTCTACTCTTACGCGATGATATCTGGGACTCTGAACTGTTTGACGTCGACATACCCGTCCTCGTAAAATCCTGCGGAGACACCCATCTTCGACGACTATTATTCCAAATCATCTTGCTTGCACGGCCTCCGGCTTCGTCTCCTTCGCCTCCCCACCCGTCCGCGCATAATTTCCGCACCATCCTCAGCGACGGAAATGCAAAGAACCGGACCGATGTCCACTCGCAATTGGTCAAAGCTTCGATCTCGGGTATGTTAACTTGTGTCCTTTGGTTTGCGGGGGAATTCAGGGCGGAATTGTAGGCACATACATCACCGATGGAGTTACGAAATTTGGCTCTCAAACTCTCGTTACTGGGTTGACTACAGGATCAACAGAACTTCGGAGACGATACGCTGCCCTATTCGCAGAGCTTGCAACCGACGGTGTGTCAGTTTCCAGAATCGTCATCGCAGACCTAACACGCGCAAAACGTCGCAGCTGCATTTAGAAACGAGATGACGCGCAGCAAAACTGGGATTGAAATATGTGCCTTATTACAGGTCGAGGACGACGATTTCCGGCAACAGATTGTTATCGCTTTGACAGCTATCGCTGCGGACGGTAAGAATGGAATAATCCGAGGATGAAAGTGCTGATTTGCGCAGACTACAGCCGGATTATTATCACGGAAGGCTTTCCTCCGGTAATTGCATCCGTCCTTGACCACAACCCTCCAGTATTTGGTTCGATCACTGGGCTCTTCCTTGACGTTGCCTGCCACGGTAAGACTTACTGCATCATTTTTTTTGAGTCGATGTTCTGATATGCGGGCAGATGATATACGAAAGACTGTAGTTGACTCCGGTATCATAAGTCTCATCGTTACCAGGGCCAACCAGGCAGGACCGAAACGCGCCCTGCACATCGTTGAAACGCTGGCATCTTATGGTATGTGACTACAGTCCGATAGACTGACCTAAATTTTCCCTAGCGGATATTTGGAGCCTTGCGGCGGCCGTGCACGTAGTCGACTATCTACTAGGTTTGGGTAAGGTGAAACCTGGGCTCAATCGTCGCGCAATGGAAATCGTGGTCACACTGGCGCAGCACGGTACGCCCGGCAACTATGGGCTCCGCTGCCTTTGACCTTACACCGCTTCAATTAGACTATGTCCGAAGTGCAATTGCAGCGCCAGTCTCGATCGAGAGCATCATTTCGATGCTGGGCCATAGTGAAGAGGGTATACAGCGGTCAGCACACAAGATGGTCACCAGTCTTGCACAGTACCGTAAGCTCATCCTTCAATCGTTGGTCGTGAGCTGACATGACAGCAGACGAATTCCGCACCGCCATTTCAACGCCGGAGACAATGCAGAAAATCATCGCCATGTTGACGCGCTCACCTCTGCCGAAATCCGCAATTAGCACGATTGTAGCTCTGATCGGCCACAGTGAGATTCCTCCTTGTCGACCCTCTTCGTGAACTAACTCTCGATCAGATGACATCCGTGCAGCCACTCCGATTTTACTGATCCTCGAAAACTTGATTTTAATGTTCTATTCTCTGGGGAGCCAAAGAAAATCTCTACTTCCGGTTCTTCTTACTCTTGTGCGACATTGTGAGATGAGGTCTTCCTCCATGTGCCTCGTATTCTAACATTGAATCAGATGATGTCCGGATGGGCATCTCGATGTCAGGGACACTCAGAATCATTTTTGATATGCTGGGCGATAACAAGTTCGGGTGGCCGGAAACAGCAGTCCCCACGCTGATTGCTCTGACAGAGTATAGTGCGTTTTAATATTTTCAGTTACTTTCATAGGCTGAATTATGACCAGCCGACGTCCGTGCCGTCATTTCTGCCCCCGAAACAATGGAACAAATGATGAGGATGCTCCGGGATCCGAGTTCATATATTCGCAAATCGACGCTCAAGGTTATTCCCCCACTTGCGAAGCATGGTGAGCACTCCATTCCTTCAACTTAAATCGTATCTTGACTAGGGAGTAGTGGAAGTGCGTCTGGCACTTTTAACGGCGGGGGCAATAGACAGAGTTGTCGCGATGTTGGGTGAACCAGGGCAGATGATAGCAGACTCTGCGCGGGAAGCTCTTATCACTCTGGCGCAGTATGGTAAGTACCTCCCTCGTGAGCTAGTTTTGACCCTCCACATGCCGACAGATGATGTCCGGGCGATACTATCAACTTTAGACACGATCCAAACAATCAATACGCTGCTGGGGCACCCAGAATGGCATGTGCAGCGATCGGCACTCCATGCTATAACCAGCCTTGCGCAACACGGTGAGACATCCTGTACTCTTCCCTATGGTATTGGTGAGATTTAATTGCGTCAGATGAGCTACGTGTGGCTCTCGCAACGGCGGACACAATTCACAAAATCGTCATGATGCTGGACGATCCTGTGTGGGAGGCCCAACAATCTATGCCGGGATACCAGTCGGCTCATCGGAAACGAGCGGGACTTGAGGCTGTTTTAGCGCTAGCGCTGTACAGTATGATTCCATAGTGGCTAGTACTGTGCGCACACTGACTTTATTCAGATGACGTCCGTTCCGCGATAGTGCGTCCAGAGACGATGCAGAAGATTCTTGCAATATTCTGGGAGCAATTGAATCTGGAATTGAATCTGCAACAGTTGGCCGTGGAGACAGTCGTCGCTCTGGCGGAATATGGTCAGTGGTCAGCCGGCGGGAAGGAGCATGAGCTGACCCACTACTAGACGATGTCCACGCAATAACGTTGACCCCAGAGACCATACGGGGATTCCTGTGGGTACAGCAGAGTCCATTTTGGGAGGTGAGACAATCCGCAAATGAGGCCATTATAAAACTTGCAGAGCACGGTGAACTCATCTGTGTAATCTGGCGTGTAATCAGCTGAAAAAGTTCACTAGAGGGATTCCGAGCGGCAATTTCGCTGGATGTAATGCAGGAAATCTTCACGATGCTCGAAAGTCCTGTGTGGGCTTTTGGAAACTTGACCCTCAAGACGGTTGTTGCTCTTGCGGTGCATGGTGAGTCTTCAGGGCTCCGCAGCTGATTCATAGCCAACCTTCACCAGACGATGTGCGAACCCGGATTTCTGCGCCGGAGACGCTGGGAATAATTGTCACGATGCTTGGCGATCCAACCTCTGATGTCAGAAAATTGGCGCTTGAGACCCTTGGCGGGCTCCTCCACCACAGTGAGCTTTCATTCGATACATGGTAGTGCTCAAGATGATGTTCGCCCAGAGGACGTGCGGTCAACAATTTCAATGCCGGAAACAATGCATAAAATCATGGGTATGCTGCGGGATACAGCGTGGCACGTCCGCCAATTTGCCCTTAACACTGTCGTTACTCTCACCCGACACGCACACGGTGAGCATCCCTGTCCATGTTTGTAGACTTTCTCCAACCATAGTCTCGATGAGACGAGCAACAGCCAGGCAGATTACCGGCGGAGACGGTCGAAATTCTCATCTCAATGCAGAGGGATTCATCGTGGGATGTGCGAGAATACGCACTTGAAGGTCTAGTCAGTCTTTTAGAATACGGTTATTTCTTTCTTTACCAGTTGACTCTTTCACTGATCTCGGATTAGAGGACGTTCGGGCTGCCTTTGTTTCGCGGCCCGACGGGGTTCAACAGATAACCAAGATGCTCGAAGATTCTGTGTTGCGTGTGCAGAAATCTGCACTGGAGGCGACTATATGTCTCCTACAGCACGGTTAACAATTCCATAAACCGTACGTTTCATCAGCTCACACTGATCCAGACGACCTCCGCCCCGCACTTTCTACGCCGGAGAGAATTCAAGGACTTGTTGCTATGTTGGGGGATCCAGTGTGGGATTTCCGACACTCAATACCTACGACTATTATGGCTTTTACGCAGCACGGTGAGTCCCTAGTCCCTGGGCCTCCCACTGAACTAATGCAATTAGCCTCTGTGCGGGCGGAAATCTTAACGCCAGGGACAAGGCGGATACTTATCCAGATGCTCGAGCATCACCACTCTGATGTCCGCCATTTAGCCCTCGGGACTGTTGGCTCCCTTGTCCGGCACAGTGAGACTACATACATAAAGGACCGCGTACACGGAGTGATACCTTGCCCAGATGACATTCGCGGCGCAATTCTGACCTCTGGGATCATCGAAACAATCATTACGACCCTGGGGGATCCCAACTTCGACGTTCGACAATTAGCCTTCGAGTCTATTGGAACGCTTGTGCGGGACGGTGAACCTTTAGCATCATCTCTAGCAACAGAAACCTGACCGTTACTTAGAGAATGTGCGCTTGAAGATCTTAACACCGAATACCATTCGAAAAATCGCCTCATTCCTACGGACTTCGGCTTCAAATGTGAGGGATCTGGCCCATACTACTTTCATCAGCATTTCGCATTACGGTAAGAGCTCGCTGACAGAAACATTTCTGGAGGATGAACTTTGGACAGACGAGGCCCGCGTTCATATTTCAGCGCCGGACACCTTCCCTCTCATAATAAACCTGCTGGGCGATCTGAATTCGGACGTGAGAAAATCAGGATTCCAAACCCTTGTCTCGCTGGCACGGTATGGTAGGCCCCAACAGTGATGTGAGTTATATGCTTCGCCTGACGTTATGTCAGATGAAATACGCGAAGCAATTTCGAAGCCGGATACATTGCAGAGTATCCTCAAATTGCTTGACGATGCCGAGTGGATCGTGGAACACTCGGGATTGGAGATCTTTCTCGCGCTTGTAAAGCACGGTGAGGCGTTCAGTCATTGCCACATCGCGCGGGTGTCGTGGGTTGAATTTCCTTCAGACAACATTCGCACGGCAATGTTAGCACTGGACCTAGTCCCAAAGCTCTTCTCTGCGTTAGGGGATCCCGACCCTGAGATGCGAGATGCAGCAAGTCTGATTATCGTAGCACTTGCACAACACGGTCAGGTTCAAGTTCTCTGCGCCCTTCGTGAGCTGACCTCCAGTCAGACGACGTATGCACCGCAATGTCAATCCCAGAGGCAATCCACCAACTGTCTGGACTCCTGGGGGATGTCAATCCGCTTCTGGGAGAAGCAGTTATCGAATGTGCAACATCTCTGCTGAAATATGGTATGCCTCAATAGGCGGACGGAAATAAACTCTCATCTTCTGCAGAACGGTTTAAGGCCTCCATTTCATCACCGAATTCGGTGGTGAACATTCTCAGTCCACTAAATGGCGGGACTGGCGACATAAATATTCTCAACCTATTGACGGAGCTCGTGCCATTCGGTAGATGGCTTAGCTTTTCAGGTTTATTCAATGTTCATGCTGACAGCCTTGTCAGACGACGCCGTTTCATCCGCTGTTCTCGATCATGCAACACTCGAAAGTTTTGTCCGCATGCATCCTGCTTCGAGGAAATCATACAGAACAGCAATGGGGATGCTCTCATTCTCGTGAGTATCAACCGACGCTTTCACCACATTGGTTGAGCGGATTCCAGTGCTATCATAATTCCGGCCGACACGGCCCACAACTTGATTGGAATGCTTCACAACCCGGACCCCGATATTGTGCAATCTGCCATCCAGATTACGTCCTATTTTTTGACAAACGGTGGGATCAGTCTTCCTTCGTTGGAGGCGGTACTTGACGATATTCCAGCTCAATTCAGGCAACACATCCTAAATGAGGCGGTTAAATTTTGGTCGGTCACAGTCAAACTGCTGCAGCACCGCCCTACTGCAAACAATGTGCTGAATATGATCAAAAACCTCGCACAATATGGTCGATCCCTTCAACCGTACAATAAAGAGTTGAGATTGAATTCCCATCAGATGACGCACGGGAGCAAATCCTCCAGTCCTCAGGCATTGTGCACCAGCTTCTGAATATGCTCAACGACGGCACAGCGGACATGGATCGCTGGCAACTCGGGATAAAGGGCTTGCTCGCACTAGGTATCTTCGAGTAGTAAGCAGACGAGGAGAAGTTAAATAGAGATCATATTCATCATTTCCTCGAGACTTCGCTCTACGGGTGCAAAGATAGGGTGTTTCAGGTTACCGTCGTAAGCCCAGCTACTGGGCCGCGCAAGGACGCGAGGCTGGGCAACGATTTTGGACCTCTACCACAGGGGCAGAATGGTAAACCGCGCATAGGAGGTGAGGTATACGGAGGAGGCCTCATAATTGCGACGGCTCCGAAACGGGTTAGATAGAAATACTGAGCGTTTCCATCTACTGTATTTAACACAGGAAAACAACTCGATTGTTGTGTAGAAGAAGCGACAGGTGGGCAAAATTCAATGGCGGCAGACGGAACACAGTGAATGGTCTGGGTATCGCACTTGGTAGCACATGGCGTGCATCTGCGAAGGGTAGGTGAATGTTGGAGGATTTTCTCGGCAAATATTTCCAGTTCGATTCGGGGCTAGGTGAATATGCTGGACCGATTGATTCCTTTTTCGTTCCTTGCCTTGCTGGTCACAAATTCGCCACAACTGAAATCGGTCCTTCATATACACTGGCTGAACAGTGGAATGAAGCACCTGGTAGCACACTGGAATCTACGAAGCTTGAACAAGTGCTACTTGGCGTATTGCAGACGATCCCCGTTCGAATCGGGGCCAGGTCATGGCGAGATTGTGATAACTTTTTCGGAGCGTTTCGATGAATGGATCAAACAGAAGCTTGAAACAAGAGAGTACAAGTGTAATCATGCGCACCTGTAGCACCCGAGTGCATCTGCAAATGTTCCTCAATATTACCGCAGAGGGCCTTCGTTCGAGTCGGGGCAGGTGCATAAAAGAGTGTGGCGGTGTCTTGACGAGGTGGATGGATGGGCAAAGGATGGGATGGGAGCCTGGGTCCGCGCCCGGCCGAGGCGCATAGTTGTGTTCCTGCTTTGGATATTCGTATCGGAAAAGTGAAAGGAACAATCAGAAGCACAGAAGTTCGATTTCTCCGGGGAAGCTTCAAAGCGGGAGCATGGATAGACCCGCAACACGATGAGATGTCAAGTGCAAATATCGGCACAGAGTATATAGTGACGACAGCATATGCGAAGCTGAAATCTCGTTAGCTCTGAGGCACCGAATTTGAAGGATGTCCGAGTCGGCGCCAAAGTTCACGAATCATGATTCATATGAAGAGAAGAACCAGCGAAGCGGCGTAGGCAAAGAGGTCTTGAGGCCAACTCAACTGGGGACGTGCCAGAGTTTTCCAGCAGTTCGATCGACGCCAATGGCAGAAGCGCAAGGGTTTACCGAAAGAAAGAAATAACTACCTCGCCCCGTTTTTTTTTTCAAGCGGACCTTTCGGCGGACCTACCTATCACGTGATGCCCAAATCGAGTAATATTTCACGTGCAGACTTCCGGGAAATGCCGTTCATGGGTTGAAAAAGTCAAACCAAGGTCCAACCGACCGTTAGAACATCTCTGGAGGGCCTAATCAGTCGGAGCCAGGTATTCGATCGATACAGATCCCGTTTCAAAGCCTGGAAACTTCAAACACATTTACCCACCTCAGTTAGCACTCCGGCAGTTCAATGGCACTGACTTCAAATGAGATAGCTACAAGAATGCTCAGGAAAGTTCAAGATGTTCAATTTACACGATTAATTCGTTTAGAGCAAGGTAAGGTCAATCTGTCCTCAATTTCGGCTAAATCTAACAACAATTACCGTTTTCTTGAGGATTTTGGGCCCACCAAAGTGCCTGCATCGTCTTAACACACTTAAATTTGGGTTGACGCGGTCCCCGGAGGTCTCTCAGCCCAAAATACCCCGACCCATAATTTTTTTAAAAAAAGTATCCTCTCAATATCCTCTTGCTAATGCTCCCCCGGGGGGAGGGGACTTCAAGGAAGTAGCACGAAGATAGGGTATGAATAACAGGCTGGATCCTGAAGGACAGAGCAATTATTCCGTGATCCAGAGATCGTGCAGCTCTCGCTTTTTGGGGTGTGGAAGGAATATAAAAATGAGTATAAACAAAGTTTAATCCTCGTAATTCGAATCGGGCCTGATTCCGGTCAGATATCAAAAAGGCCGAGAGAATTCTGATCAATTCATACAGTAGGTGGCTATTTTATACATGGAGCGGTACCGTATAATTTCTCAAGTGAATCATGGTAAAGTATGCTCGAATCATCGTGTACGGGTAGGAACAATTGAATACGAGTCAAATGAGAGATGCGAATCATTTATGAATCATACCGCGACTCACATGAGTCCCAAACCCTTGCCCTTATTATTCTTGAGGACAAGATCAGATATTTGAGACATTTATCTTTGAATTGGCAAGTGGCGGTGAAGGGTCGGGCCAATCGGAAGATGCTGATGGGATCATATAACACACGGACCGACCCACGTGTACAACATTGATGGCCCGGACTTAGGGACGAATATCAAGTCCCCGCCCACTCTAGCATACGCCAACGTCTGCGACACCCGTCTGTGCCCGATTGCACTCTGTTTCTACTATGTCGTATACTCCCTTAACTCGATTACATCGATTGGAAATTCTCATGAAGTCAAACGTGTGAAGTCCTCGACGTGACTGTGACTCATCTTCAACCTACCACAGAGTTGCGGGGACATAGAGAACTACATATAGGCATAGGTTAGCTGTCATGTACACTGTAGCACTCACCACTTCTATGTAGACAATGTGAACTATATTGTTTGGCAGGCAACTATAGCGACTATAGAGACTACATATAGTCTACATTGAGCACTATAGCTAAGCGGGGAACTATGGTCAGGAGATATTAGAGAGGTTGCGCAAAGCCGCATGCAGCTGCACAAAGCCGCCTGCGGAGATACCCTCTATTTTTTCTGCACATCACCAGGATGGCTAATCAGTGCATCCCAGACCACTTGAGCCAAAGGCCAAAAAGCCGCATCGAAAGACGTTACGCGGCCAAAAGCCGCATGCGGCTTTTGCGCAACCTCTCTATTTTCCTGATGAATTTAGGCACCAGTTTTGGTATTCCGGGGAGCTTAAATAGCCAGAGCATGTTGCTATGGCCTTTGTTGGGGCAGACATTGTTAATGACTGGCATAGATGTCTCCCTGACTCAGAGGATGCATTTATTTAATTGGTAGACTCAGCCATCAACCATCTGTTTACGCACTACAAAAATGCTATCTGTTGGCTCTGATGGCTGCAGCGCAAACAGGCTAATGACTTGAATATTTTCTACGACATCCTCGACGATGCCGACCCTCTCTTGGCTCTCTCTCTGTAATTTGAAGGTCATGGGCGCATAGACCTTCCCCTCAACAGTTCCCCGCTCCCTTCCCGTTCACCGCCGCCCGCACGCTCGCTTGTCCTCCGCGCTCACTGGCCCCAGCAAGGTCCAGCGCGCGCACCTGCTCTACCTCTACCTGCACGGGCTCAATCTCGACCTTCTACCGGTCATCGCCTGCGCACCCGGTGGGACACAACGTGCTCCATGGGCGGACCGACGATATCCTGGAACAGTACGCACCCGCAGAGCGCCGGCAGAACTGCGTTTCGCCGTACTTCCCCAGCGGGCTCTCGGATGGCGTGGCTTTCATCGGGACGCGGCTGCGCAGGCGCGGGTACATGTGGATTTCCGCGTGCTGGCGCCGGGTTAGATTAGCTTGCCCGGTGCACAGGGAAGGACGGGACGCACGCAGATGCAGGTGCTGCAGTCACACTCCATGACCTTACTGTTCTCTATGTCCGCCGGGCCCGTCTGCTCGAGGCAGCTCCCGAGGGTAGGTCTTCTCTCGCCTCAAGCGGCTCCGCTGCCAGCGTCGCGGGCCCGTGGAACACTGGCGGCGCGTACGCGCGTGGCTTCACGGGCCTCTCGGACCCCGGGTCCTCCTAGACGCTCAGCCCCCATGTGTCCACGTCCCTACAAATCCGCACGTTGACCCCGACGACGCCATCGTCCTCGAGGCCCTCGCGCACGATGCCGAACGATTTGCTGTACGTCCAGCGGTGCACCACTTGCTTTCTGTTGAACACATACGAGACAAGGACGCCCGCGCCCAGCCCGTTGGTCACCATTCGCGAGTGTGAGTGTGATCGCGGCCTTGCAAACGAAGAGGTAGCTTTTATTGACGCAGATGGAGCAGCCACAGACGTGCAGGTGCACGGGCGTGAGGCTCTCCGGGTTTCCCGCCCTGTGTTACTTAGAATCACAGTAGTTTGTCTAGATTAAATCTAATTACCATTAAACATTCACATAATAGTCAAGGCTTGGAAGCGTCCTCCAGCCTAAGCCTGTCGCTGAGGGTTGCGTCTTGCACATCAGGGAAAGTCTTCTCTATAATTTTGTGACATTTTAGCTCAAAACCTCTTGGGGGGGGATCCTTGGATATTTTTCGCAAATGTGTGCACATTGTCAGTAGAATAAACAAAATTTACTGAAACTTTGTGGGAGCTCAGGCAAGGTGAGCTTGGAAACCTGCCTGAGAGTATGTGAGCTCTGAACCCTCTCCTTCTGCACGCCCCTCCGCTCATCTCTTCTCGGCCGTGCCTCCGCAGGACGTGAGTTCTGCACCTTCTCCTCTTCAGTGTTCGCTGACCTGTGGGCAGGATCAGATCACTCGTCTCCTATCTTAATTTTCACCCACATTCTATATGTATCACCCGGTATTCACAATTTCCATTCTCTTGATACCCTCATGGCCTGACCAATTGCATTAAGAGCCTCAATGACGTGGAAGTCTTAACCCTCGCTGTTTGTGCGTTCCACTTGTTTCCCCCTCCCTCTATCCCTACGATCATTCGCAGTGGTGCTGGTAGCGATGCATGCAGTCCATGCTGAAGTTCTTCTTCTTCCAAACAATAGCTTTGAAAACTAGATCTCGGCCATTGACTCCTTTCTCGGACATCATGCCGGTGTTGTGCAAGAGAAATTTGGCACGATCAGTTCTCAGGTGGCAGTTATCGTAGGGGAGATCAAGCACAGGAATATTACCTCTCAACTCAACATTGTCGGCACCTGGAAGTTTTCGAGCGAGGAGGCGCACATGTTTGCCACACGGCTCACTCAATGCGTCGATGATAATTCAATGTAGTTCCTATGTATTCATTTTTTCAGTGGCATCCCAGACACGATTGAAACATGGTTCATTTCTCGCCTTGACACTCCCACCATTGCACGCGGAAGCTGCTACCGGCGAGAGCGCCTGTGATGATGAGCTCGACATAGTACTGATGTTCTTCCCCGCATATATCCAACTTCTCACTCAGGACTCTGAGAAGCCCGAATGTGCTCATAATGACGAGAACAGGAGCGAGACAGAGAATTTTGGCTTGAGCGCAAACATTCTGACTTGGGAAGGAATCGCTCTCCGCAACGCAGCGGACGGTACAAACATCTCGCGCACTCTTGATCTAACCTATGGACCGCTATGCAGCACTGTCAGGTCTCTCCAGTGCTGCATAGTGCCTCTTGGTGCTCCATACCTGCAGTTTTCCAGATGAAATCCGCAAAGATGCAACCCTTCTCCCTGATGACCCTCGCGGAAGGCTCTATCGCACGGTCTCTATCGCTCTTAGCCATGATCCTCTCTAGCCCGTGTTTTCATCCACCTCTCCAATTTTCAACTTCACGAGTGATTTTTTTCAGTAAATCTTGAATAAGCCAGAATAAGGACGGGGATGTCCCATCCTATCTTATGCCTCGAAGGATCCACCCAGTCGCGTCTGGATGACGACTCTGTCTAAAGCCGATATGCTAGCTCGCATTGGCTCAAGAAGTTTGAAATAAGACTCAACAATCCAATGAGTGGGTGGGTCATGCGGTGGGAAGTCGAGAAAAGTGATATTCAGCACGATGTGGTACGTAATATACGCGCTACACGCAAGCTGAAAGCTTATGGCGGTCCTGTTGCACTTTTATTCCATGCGTAAGATATGTGAGTTCCACGTAACACTGACACTAATACATCGGCTTCGCTATCCATCAAGGCCATTCAAACATCCATTTCCTCGTTCGTTCCGACAACGAAGGCGTAATCGGGGCGCTCGCGGGAGGCAAGTATCGCAACCCCGAGCACAACCGAGTGCTGCATCGCATCGTTGCCCTTATGCGATCCCACTCTATTTGGATTACGCATTACCTTCCTTCTTTGCTTAACTTGGCCCACAAGCCGTCCCGAGGGCTAGCGGCTCCAACTCTTTCCTTAGATGTCGGCGATCTCTCGAGGATCTTACCCCTCTTCACACCGAGTTCATCCGAACAAGCTAATATTTTCGCTGCTTTTTTGTGGGTTAGCCGATGGCAACACCTCGTCTGGGCTGCTCATTTACGTTCATCTTCGCTATCCCATTCATTTTGCAACCTGGAGTTGGCTAGTGCCCCTTCTTTATAATGCTACTGTCTGTGTTTGGTGTTCTCTCCGGAACAGATCTAAGAACAAGAGTGATTCATTCCGACAGCTCGACCAGATATGGACAATTCAGGGATCACTCTCGTCTCCCGCACACACATCGTGGCTCGAAATAGTTGTCAATGATTCGCTGAAGTGTCTTCCCATCCCTTGCTATCCGCGGTGTAATTTCAGCCACGTTCCCCAGGCGCCATCTACGGGATGTCTCAAGGACCTCCGAGCACCAACATTGATTCTGTGCGTCTAATCGACTTCACCTTTGTGCACGAACTGACGCCCACGGGTTGACCGCATTCTCCCATTTTCGGTCAAGTGATACTGGTATAAGGTGCTCTTGGCTGCACGCGTCGCGCGGCCCACTCCGCCGTCATCACGGTGGGTGGGCTGCAGGTGGCCGGTTTTATTGCCAGCTTGCCCCTCCACGAATACCCGGTACCGCTGTGACGATGTTCGGTGGTACCAGCGGCGCTGGGGAGCATCGCGTCGATTAGATGGACCAGCTGCGGACCAAAGATTGTGTTGGGGCCCTTGCAACATGATTGCCGGTACCTATCACCGGCCTCGACCGACGACGAGGATGAGCTGTAAACACCATTATCCAGATGGAAATGGATAACAAAGGCTGTTAATCGACGATTTATACTTTGACTGCCCACACCCTGCATCGGGGCCAGTCATTCGTATGAGCCGATTTCTTGGCACAATTATTTGGTATTAGCTTGCTTGTACACATGCACAACGTTCCTAAAATAAAAGGTCGCCACGAAGTGCTAACGAATTGGAGTGAAGTGGTTGGGGAGAAAGAGAAACTCAGCCAATTGCAGGGCAGAAATACTCCAGCCATCATGCATTGTACCTTTGGAAGACATGCAATACCGAGGCCCCCCATTCGCATGTCCGAAGCACTGACACGGTTACTAGAACCCACACAGGCACTAGCGAAGACGCCATACTCTCACAATACCACTATCAGAGAACGAGCGCAGTTTTTTAGCGTGCCGAAGGCCTACGTGTAGCCCTGTTATGCGGTCAAAAGACGGGCCGAGTTCAATAAACCGGCTCTGTCAAAGTTGACAGAGCCAAACCACCAGCCCTTGAGCCCCTATATAAGCGCGTTGTGCCCACTAACTTTAGGTAGTGGGTCCTGTAGTGCCCTAATGGTGCAGAGCGTCCGCCAAAATGTAGCTTTCCCACGGCCAAGCAGAGCCAAACATTGCGATTTTGCGTATGAGTTCGAGTCCCCCCATCCGCGATTTTCTTTTTATTTACTTTTTTGCAAAATTCAACCAGAGTTGATTGGTCTAATATTATAAAAGGTATTTGGCATTCAACTGACATCTAGGGCATGTATTTCTTGATATTTAAGTTGCATCTCAAACAAACCTTCAATCCCGATTGATCTCCCCCAAAGTGGTTCTCAACACTTCCGTTCAAATGAGAGAAGAATTCAACCAAAACTCTGCTTTAACCCTTGTCAACCATCCCACCCAGTTCTGGAGTTAATGCCCCTACATAGGTAGAGACATTCACAGATGAATTGCACCAGGCAGAGATGTTGCAGAGTTGGTGGATTTTCTGAAGCTAAGCCCTCAACACACCCAATTGAGTTCCAATTCCTTTGTTCATTTAAGGCTTTCGAGAACATTCAATTTCATCCGGTAGTACTCGCTGTGGCTGATGGTATACAAGCCCCAAGAAATTCAACATGCAGCCGTGTCTGGAAGCTCAATTTGGTAAAATCCTTGGAAGCTGGCTTGATCTGGAGTCAACTGAGAGTGCTGATCTTGAACAGCGTCCCAAAGAGTAAGATAACTTGTTGTCAGTCAGAGGAGGTCCGTCAGGACTCAGGAAGCAAAACGGCACTGATATCTAGCTCTTCAAACGATCATTCACACAGGTACAGGGGTTGAGGTGGCAACGGCAACATCTGAGCTCAAAACAATGTTCACTGCAACCAGGGGGAATTCCGAAGAAGAGGATGAGACTAAAATTAAGGAAGATTCCTATATTCGGCTCGAAAGGAAAGAGAGAACCTGCAACTGAGACTCAACGTCCCAGGTAAGTTGTTGCCCCCAAGAATGTTCCCCGCAAGCGGATGGACAGGGTAGGTTTTTTTGTTTCCCCTGGTTCACATGACTGACGTGCACCTCAGTTCAAGGGGAACTTTCTTCCTCCACCAGTCCTTTGGCGGTCCTCCCACACCCATGGAATCCTCATCTGCATTCTACCTCCTCAGATGCCGGTCCGCAGTAGACAAAAGCTCCTTGTCACATTGGCAGCCCCTGCGATTGGTCGCCGCACATCCAAATCCAAATGTGAGCACCCAGATTTCCTTTCCGAAATAATTATGTCTGATTCCTGGCATTATAGCATAAGATCTCCCCGGTTTATATCATGTTTCTAAAATGTTTACGTGAATAGCAGAAATTGCCTCTGTTGCAAGCGTCCATCGTGAATGAGCCAACGAGGAACCGCGTTCCATCAAGGCATGTGATCGTGCATCACTTTCGTGTTCCCACTCAAGACACGTCGTCGAAGGCATATCCGCCGCTGGTGCAGCATTCTTGATATCCCTCCCCACTCCTCACGCATATCTGCTATTAATCATCATTCTTGTAGACACTTTCCCTATATCCTCAGTCACACAAACCTTGCATTCCAAGGGCAAAACTCGTAGCTATATAATCCAACCCACAGCATTCTCAGACCGCGCTGGGGATGGATTTTGGTCAAAGTGTTCTCTCTCTAATTCGTCTTTGCGCTGCTCCCGGGCGATTTGTGTGTCTGGTGTGAGCCGAGCCCGATGATTATCCAAACATACGTTGGCTTCATTCAGAATCACAGACAGGCACTTACTTTGTTTCAATGGCTCCTACCCCAAATTGACGATGGATTCTTACGCGAGATTCAACTTTCCTCCCCGATGTCTTCAGTGTTGATCATTGGACTTTCCTAAATTTATTTGGACTTTCAATGCTGGTGTTGCAGACACGGAACTGGGGGATTCCAGTTGGGGCCTAGTGAGTGCCAGATTAAATGCCTCCCTTGGGATAGATAGGTGCACAATTTTTTGCTGGAGCTCCCCGCAGAAATATTGGCAGCTGTGGTTCAACTATCACGTCGTCGGAGCTTGAATAATATGATCCACCTATTGCATTGCGAGAAATAGAATAAAATGTTGATAGAATGGAAGATTTTACCTCCTAAGTTAGTGGGCTCTGCCGCAAAGCGCGCTACAATTGTTATTTGGCTATGCTTGGTGATACGGGACGCGCGTCGTAGCCCGTGATCGATACCTCGGACACTGGTGCTGACGCTGGCGCTCACCCATCTCTTCCCTCCCGCTCCCTTCTCGGGTGCCGCGTAGAACTCGAATCGCGCTGGTAGGTAGCCTTTCTTTTACTTTGTAATTTTTATACGCGAATGCTGATTATGTGCGCGATAATCAAGGCTTCATGGCCCTCGCACCTTCGACTCCCCGCTCACCGCCTTCCTCCTAGGCCCCGGCGTCGACTATCTCAACCATCTCCACCGGTGCGTCTTTCCCTTTCCCCTCCCTCCCCCACCCAAATAACACCACGCTGACGCTACTTCACTCTAGCCGGTCCGCCCGCTTCCTCACCCTCGGCGCCCTCGTGCACGGCTAACTCTGGATCCACCGTGCAGGAGCGCGCGCTACTAGGTGCGCTCGCATGGGAGGCGCACCCGCTCAGCGTGTGCTGTGCGACGCCGGGGGTGTCGTGTTTGTGGGGTGCGTTTGCGTCTTTGCCTTTCCCTGTACCTATACTTCGCTTCATCCATGTCCTTTCCCGTTCTCCCCCTCGTTCCACGTTACCCGGCCTTCCCCGTCCTCCCCCACGTTACTTCTACTTCGTACCCTACCTTCCACTCCTTTCGCCCTCTCCCTATATTTCCCTCCCTCCGCGTCGTCGAGAGCCATAACACTTCTTCCTTCGTCCTTCCCTCCACCGCGTCCTTCTGCGTCTACGTCCACGTCCCCCTTCCCCTACTCGCGCTCCCGCTGCCGTCGCTCTCGCCGATGAAGCTGGCGTCGGTGCTCGCGCGCTCACCTCCTCCTTCCCGTCCAGCTCCTCCCGCTCCTCCCTTCCTCCGTACTCATACCCGTCCTTCCCTTCCCCTCCCCTTCCCCGCATCCCTCTGCATCTAAGCCACGTCATCCACGTCTCCTCCCGCTCCTTACCCTGCCACTCCGCGTCCCGCTCGTGCTCATCCTCCTTCCTCCCGCTCGTGCCTCTCCTCCTCCCTTACCCCCCGTTACCCCCCCGCCGACGCTGCGGTCGGCGCTCACCCCGTCTTCTCCTTCTCCCCTTACTCTTGCCCGCTCATCCCCGTCCGCTCCTCTTCATCCTCTTCCCTCCGTCTGCTCCTCCCCTCCTCCATTTCCCGCGTCTTCCGCTGCCCACGGTGCTCACCCATATCCTTCCTTCCGCCGTACTCCTCCCGCGCACCTGCTCCCGCCTCTCCATGCCTCCTCCCCTCTCCCTCCGTTATGCTGGCGCCGGGGCTGACGTTGGGGAAGCCGCTGACGTCGACGGTGACCTTGTTGCCGACCACCGCGCCAGCACCCTCCTTCCTTCTCCTCCGTTCCGTTCCCTTCACCGTCCCCCTTTCCCCATCTTGCTCCTCCCGTTGGCGACGTCCATTTCCTTCCCATTCTTCTCCCTCCTCTCCCTACCTTGCGCACCCGCGTCTCCCTCCCATCCTCTGCTGCTTCTTCCGCTCCTCCTCCGCTGCGCCTTCCCCTCCTTCCCGCTCCTCTCCTCTCCCGCCCGCCCCTCCCTCGTCGCTCGCATTTTCGCTCACGCTTCCCGCTATCTTCCCTTCTCCTGCCTCGTTCCCCGTCTTGGTCCCCTTCCCCGTCGTCCACGTCACCCTTCCTCTCCGTACCCTCTTTCCTCCGCATCTCCCCTCCGTTCCTTGCTCCTCCTTCCGCTCCTTTCCCCCCGCGTCTGGTTGTGCTTCCTGTCCGCCTCTTTTCCCGCCCGCTCTTCCCTCGTGCGCACCCCCTCGTGCGCACCGTACCCTACTACTCCCTATCTTGCTCCACCCACCCCACCGCACCCTGGCGTTGTCGCTGACGCGAACGCTGACCTCGGCGCTCACACCGTTCTCCTCCTTCCCGCTCATCTGTTCCTGTCCACACACTCTTCTCGCTCCTTCTCCCCGCGTCTCTCCTTCCCTCGTCCTCGGCCTTCCCCGGTCCTTACGCTGGCGTCACTACCGCTGATGCTGACGGCGATGCTGCCGCCGGTGTCGTCCCCCTCCTCCCAGCCCTGTCCTTCTCCACGTATTACTTCTCTCCTCTGGGCTGACACCGACGTCGGCGCTTGTGCCTCTCTTTGCCTTCCCTTCATTCGCGTATCCTTCTTCTGCTCCCATCCTTCTCCTTCCTTCCTTTGTTGTCTCTTTCTCCTCTACTCCTGCTGACACACTCCCTCCCCGCAGGCCCCGACAACGAGCCCCTCGGCCTCCTCGCCGCGCGCGCATGCGGCGACTGGTCCCGCGCGCTGCATACCTGGGCGACCACGCCCGCGGACGACTGGGACTACGACGATGAGGCCTACCCCGCTGAGAAGGGCGCCGCAGCCGATGCCACGGACAGCAAGCGCGACGACATGGACGCGGCGCATGCTGTCCACGAGCAAGACCGCGTCGTCCCCGCGCGCACCGTTCCCACGCAAGCGCAGAAGCAGCGCGTGCTCCCCGGTTGATCCTCGACGGACCGTACGGCGGTCCCACGCTGCGCGCTACTCTTTGCGGGCGGCAGCGGGGCGACGTTCACGCTGGGGGTGCTTGCCGAGCTCGTGGGGCGCGCGACGCTGCCGCTTGGCGCGGGGGGCGAGGAGGTAAGGACGGCACGGGTGGTGTGGTCTTGGTGTGTACCGTCATTTGGTGAGTTCTGTCGTCCTTCTACATCTCTGCATGTGATGGTAACGCCCCCTGCTCCTCTCAATGCGCCCCACCTGCTGCAGATCGCCACGCGCGCCGCCTTGCCCGGCTGGCCCATCAAGCTCTCGATACGCATCTACGTGACGTGTTTCTGCGACCCGGACGCGGTGCCCGTGATCCCGGGGTGCGTCGTCACGGAGGCGCGACCGCACGTGGATGTTATGCTCGCGGAGCTCCTGGGTGGAGGCGCAGCCGACGAGGAGGACGATGAGGACGGGGGGAAGCGCAAGTCGGAGGCGTCGAGCGAGAGCGCGAGCGTCGAGGGGCTGCCTGCGAAGGTTGCGCCCGTTGCGGACGCGGATAAAGGTGACTGGTTCGGGGAGGACGCGTACGGGGACGGGGTGACGGTGATCGCGACGGGCCCGGGTGGGCTGATTTGCGAGGCGAGGAACGCGGTCGCAAGAGCGAATTTGGGCGCGAGGGGGAGGAGGGCGGGCGGGGTGGTGTTTTGTGCGGAGGTGTTTACTGTTTAGGCCTTGCCCACAGCGGGGGTGAAGGCTGGACGGTGTATTTCTATGTCTATTGCTATGTCGAGTTTCTGCTAGACGTACTGACAGATTTCACGATGATTGCGTATTGATTATGTACAGTTATTACCTGCAGGTACGCACCGCGGCATCGGGCTCCGTCTCCCCCGGTGCTCGATCCATCTTAAATTGTACCTCGACCGAAAATTATCTGTCCCACAGGTGAGGACGTGAGTGGTTATGAGTTAAAAAATAACCCCGCCGCATCTCCTTACAGTCAGACCCCGAGTCGAACGGGCTCCCTGCCAATCAGTATGTGATGTATTTATCGCGCGCTATCCAGCTTCTTCTCTGTTCGGTGTCGTTGGATATGGTTCACAATTCTTAGGCTCCCCATG
This sequence comes from Mycena vulgaris, assembly GCA_029204335.1. Lineage (NCBI taxonomy): Eukaryota > Fungi > Basidiomycota > Agaricomycetes > Agaricales > Mycenaceae > Mycena > Mycena vulgaris. The sequence continues at coordinate 541,331 of JARGYA010000062.1, read as the reverse complement.
AATTAACTTCCAGTCCGTGAAGCAGAGGTCAAAGTGCCCGACCCCGAGTCCTGTCCCCGAATATATATGGTTCAGGATTTTGGACGCCGGCCGTAGTACTTCACCATTCTGGCAGTAGTACGGATAATTCTAATGGGAAACCCGGGTTTCTCAGAGAAACCCCGGACATCAGAAAAATTCTGATGTGAAACCCCTCTGAAACTTCGGCCTCGGGCCGGTCTACTCGGGGATCATCCCGACACGAATCCATACAGCCGCCACTCATATGCGAATCTTGAAGCTGGTACCTCATGTGACATGCAATATATTATATATCCGACCCTGACCAGCAACTGATCAATAATTTTGACAACGACAAGGCTTATGTTTCACTACAATGGCTTGTTAAGTAATTTGACATCTCCTTCGTATTCGGCACACTTCAATGGGTTCTGTTCATCAACTTGCCGTACTTCCTGATGGACGCTATATTTGCAACTGCTGTATGCCTCTCAATCTGGGCATTCCCTGCCAGCACTACTTCCACGCTTGGATCGATGTTCAAGGTTTACCATTCCACATTTCTCTGATTCAGCCACGGTAAGTCTTCTAGTTTTCAAATCTGAGTGCGCAGATTGGGTGATATTATTTGTTCCAGGTGGTACCAAGACCCTGCCTTTGCAACTGAATCGATACCGGCGGCGTGCCGGACACACGAGGTTAAGCCTCAGGAGTTTAAATTTGAGACTTCGACAATTCGGTCTGTCTTTGCATTGAATCCAATTGATACGACATTCCCATGCCGCAACACCACCCCCTCGGACTCAGACCTTACCCGCTCGGGTAATGTTTCACAGCGTTCAAGCCGCAATTCATCCTCTTTTGGCTGGTGTACAAACTAGTGAACAGGTAGATGACCTTGTTCAAAGTCTTCAGTATCTCCAGTAAGCCCTCACACACTCATTTCTTCACATAAATCTAATGCTTTCGCGTACCAGCCAGCGAAACATCGAGGAAAGGATCCATAATTTCATATAAAGGTCGTCCTCGCACTGTGCGGCTCACGAATGCACGGGAGGAACGTAGCCAGGGAGGTGGAGGTACTGCCGGGATCAATACTCGCCGTCGCAAAGTCATCAACTCGCTCGCTGACTCCCGAGTGAATGAGGACAACTTGGATTCTGGTCCTAATCCGAAGAAATCCCGTTCCGGGCGCACATACAAATGTGCACTGTGCCGGAAAGAGGGACACAATTGTTCCCATTGTCCGAACATAGAGTAGAAAAACTTGTGGAATCAATAGTACTTGCTATTCAACCTATTGGATTCTGTTGTGAAATAATTGGATTGTGTTACTCGTATCGGTGCATGGCGAGTGGGCCGGAACTCGGAGCCTTACGGGGATACCGGCCGGTAGGGTTTCTGTGGGAAACCCGGGTTGCTCAATAACACAGCAAATATTGTAGGGGTTTCTCTGAGAAACCCGGGTCTCTCATTAGAATTATCCCAGTAGTACGCCCTGAAAACTTGAACAGGCCCGCTATTCGGGAGTGAACACGGTTCCACCAAATATCTGGACAGGCGAGCGCAATTGGGGGCGAGCGCGCGGCTCGACCTTCAAAAAGTAGGAACGGAGCAGTGCGTTGCAATATTGATAACCAGCTAGGCAGTGTACAGCGGATCTTGAGGACGGCGGGGAATTAGAAGAGAATATCGTCGGGAGATGTAAGAGGTAAAAAATACAGGGTGACGCTGCCCAGTGAAACGGAGAGCGCCGTAGGCGGCTCCTTTTGGAGGAACCAGATGTTCCTATTCATGCTTAATGGCGAGGGAAATGAAAACCAGGAGCATGAGATCCGCCGTAGTTTATTTCAAGGCGGCCAAATACATGAAACCACGACTTTCGAAAGATTGTTATGTGCGAAGGAATAATCAAAAGATGACACAGTTGCACTGCGGCTTCTACACCGAAGGAGTTTCGGGCCTGCACGCGGCAGTAATCCTGGTGGGCGAATACCTGGGCGATGGGCGGGCTGAGTGTCGGACTTTGAAATGGGACAACTGTGACATGATGGAAGGCATATGGCAGAGTACATCCATTCAATCTGACAAATTTTTGAGATCCGTCGAATATGGTCCGGCCAAAATACGCACATTTGTGAGACGTCACCACGAGCAAATCCCTAGCCTCCAGTTGTTGAAAGTAGCCTTTGACTAATTCCAAGTCGACCTCAGGATCGGAAGGAGATAAACGCAAAACTCGGACCAACACCTGCTGGAGGGCTGGGAGCGGGGAAGTGGCAACGGCAGCGTCCATTTCCGAAAATAATTCGCGCATCGAGTGACTGGCGCCTGAAATGGTGTAACTTGGAACGGTCAAAACAAGGATTTCGATCGCATTTTCGGGGTTGAGGCGAAGAATCACCGGATAAGTTGCAAAATGGATGTCAAGGGACTTGAGGGCCGGGAACTGGGAAAGATTGATCTCGAATACAGATCCTGCAAGACTTGAGTGCGTGCACATCTCAGACACGAGAGGCAGAGCTTACTGCCATAGATTCGCAGTCCAGTGATGCTCATGCGTGTGGCCGTCAGTAGCTGGACCAGGGCAGACGATCCGGTATCATGAGCGGTCTCGAAATCCACCAAATGTGTAAAATCGAAGGGAGATGAAGGCAGAAGGAGCCAATCTTCGATGTTGGATGTGTGCTTCAGCCTCAGGCTCTTGATTTGCATAGACTTGTCGCTGGGGCGATGGGTGCCGGGGGTGGGGAAGTAAGAGCGCAGATAAACATCGTCAAAAGTGAGCCTCTCCAAATGACGAGTGCTGCTCTCGAATAGGGAAGCAAGGGGATCCCAGTGCCCATGGGATGAGTCCAGCTTGAGGTTGACCAGTCCCACCTCACGGATGGAAGGCAATCCAATGAGATCCTGGGTCAAATGAAATGCCTCGTCGTCGGACAAATTCATATCGGCGGAACTGACACGGAGTTTGCGCAGAACAGGGAAATTTATGGTCGTGAGCGGCTGAAGAATCTCAGCGGTTGCGAGAATGCTGAGGCACCGAATGAATCGCACGAGGTGGGGTGAAGTCGTGAGGATATCGGCGAGGCGAAGCGCCATGGCGGCCACTTCGAGTTCGGTACACATATTTCCACCAGGATTGTCGGGTAGTTCATACGGATCGAGGATAACCTGGCGGAATATCTGAGATTGGGCCGCGATACCCATTCTCTGGCAGACGAGGGCGAGGGATTTCAAGTCAGTGTGAGATGGATCCAGTGGATTTTCCTCAACCTGGCGCGCGATATGGTCGCAGAGCTCCTGGACGCTGAAGACGCTCCGGTTCATGGTCCTGGCGGGAGTGAAGAACGAGGCAGAGAAGCCGTGTTGATCCCGGGCCTCACGTGGGGTGCACATGATCAGGCCGTCGCACGTCAACACGCATCAACAACGCGTGAATGAATGATGGGAGGCGCTGCATGGCCTTACGCCGCGCATGCGTCAGAACACCGTTCCTGCGGGCTGTTCTTCTTGTCGCATACTTGGACTTGGACATACGGACCGGCAACAGGCTTGATTATTCTGGCTGCCTCTGAATACGGATCCAACCTGTCTTGCTGGACCTCCTTAGGGCATCTATCGACAGTATACAAGAGCTCAGCTATGAGAGGAACGATTCACCGCTCGTGTGTTTCATCTATTAAGGTTCCCGAGCGGGATATGTTCAAACCAACTCTAGCTCTGGAGCGGCTCGTCAAGGAGGTACAGAGGATCCGGCAGTGAATGTAATGTGAGAGCCGGTTTGAATTTGAAGAACGCAAGCTGTTGCTGGGGGGTGTTCCTGAACCTCCTCTCAGCTCGGACGGAAATCTAGAATTAAAAAGGTCCTTGGATTCAGCTGGATTGTCGGAAAAATCCCAAATCGCTTGCAACGGCTTGAATCCGCTTGAAACCTTGGGACGGCTTACGAGTGCTCGGAAGACGTGCCTGAGTGCCTTGCAATCACTCCCAAGCCGTCTCAAGCTACTCCGGGGCAACTTACAAGGTGTCCCAAGCCGTGGCAAGACATCCAGGGCTTGCTAGAGCTTGAGACGGCTCGGAATACATTTTGTTTCTATTAGTACAGAGAGTAAGGAGGCACATTTAATTGATATTATGTACACGCAGATACATTCACCATCAGCCAATTCCGAGCGTGGTCCATCCCACACGCCGCCGCCTCCCGAATCTCCCCAGCGTGGTCATCCACCAGGTCGCCGCCTCCCGACTCATCTCAGCGTGATCAATCCGCAAGATCGCCGCCCCCAGAATCCTCACAGCCGCGGGCCTCCAACACTGCATCTTCATCACAATCTTCAGCTGGGCACGAGAGCATCAGTCCACAGCCTCGCCGCAACAGGATACGCAGGAGATAGTGAATGGAACGACGTTTAAACAAAAGAACATGTATTTTTACAGAATTGAATTGATGTACTACATTTACGTGCGTCTGTGTGTTCTCGAGCGGAGCTTCTCGTCGTCAATGCGAGCGCGCAATCGGCAGTGTAAGCCGGCTTGCAAGGAAATGCCCATCTCTTCCCGCTCCGGGTGCCGACCATCAAAGAGCTGCGGTGGATTCGAGGTTCCGTCAGGCGACCAACAGGTGAGTCGCTGCCCACATACTGGCTGCGCATGACGCCTGCAGATTTACGAGGTGGGGTGGAAGTGGCTGAATCGTTGCGCAACGAGGTTCTATCTCGTTCTAAAATGTTTATTAGGTCGACGCCGGATTAATTACGAGTAAAGTATATGCACTGTGCCACTTCTGTGTGTAAAGCTCCCTCTTTATGTCGGCAAGGTTTCCCTCGATGGCTTCGAGGTGTTCGTCGAGGGAGCACCATTTACCAGGCTCGGTGCCCAGGACAGTGTTTGAAAGCGACGAAAGGGGTGGACGTTCAGTCGCCGGAGACGCAGATGAGTCGGAGTCAGAAGAGAAGGAGTAGGAATGCTTCAGTCAGCGAGCCGTTTCCCTCTCGGGTTCAGAGTCGGATACATGTGTTATATTGGAATCCGTACGACGAGGAGCGTTTCGAGGAGACATTGGTGAGTGGGTAGGTGGGTTTTGGTGCGGGCAAGAAGTGTGGAGCAAATGATGTCATTGTTTGGCTGCGCTATATCAATCCGCAGCCTGTGACTCTGTGACTCCACCTCTCTTGCTTTCGTCCCACCACCACCCCTACCATTAGCGCCTCCTACACTCGCGACAGACACGACGCCGATGCCCCTGTACCTTCCTCCCAAGGGTAAGCATTATTTCCTCTCTTCCTATCCCATAGCTCATGTCTCGCCCCAGGACTTCCCGCTGGCTTCCGATAACAAGCTCCACTGGATGTGCTGAGGTACGCCCGTCGTCTCGTCGCCCTCGGTTTGCTTTACGCTCACTCTTGCCTAGCACCTGACTGATTTATGATATCTGCTGATGGCTTGCAGGTACAAGGTATGTCTTTCTACTGTCCTCGCTGCACACATGTACCTGAGCTTATATTCCCAGATATGCATTTACACCCGCCACTTGTTATGTTTCTTGTTCCTCCCCTCCCTCCCTGCCGTACTGTTTGTATTTAGATAGTGTTTGATTATACTATTTCGGTTGAATCCCAATGCTATTTCTGTGTGATCTAATGGAAGCTATTGGTACCTGGTAGTGCCTTGAGAATTAGCCTGTGGCTTTGGACACCTTGAAACACATCTCAAGACCATTTGGCACGAGAAACCTTGAGACGTCTTGGGACTCAGAGTGTGGCTTGGAATTGATTTCAAGAACCTGACATGTGCGCTGCAAGCCACTCAAATGCAAATGACCTTGCGACGCCTTGCAATATGTCTGGAGCCGTTGCTTGCAATTCAGGAATTCTCCGACAATCGGATCGGGACAATGACGTGGATAATAAACAAGGAAAATACAAAAGAAGGGAGATCGGGACAATATGGCGGCATGGCTCGCGGGATAATGACTGGACACATAGGGCTAGGAGATGTGCTAGTTCTAATCTGTAGTAAGGTATGGATATCCGGGGAATAATAGAACAATTGAATAGGCACACACATCTGTGATCTGTGACTATGAGCAATCCTCTGGTCCGCATTTCCGGGAAACACTCTTTCAGTGAGTCGCATGTAAATCCAGCGCGCCGTTGGCAATCCAGCTCGATCTACACTTGTCGGAGGCCCGCGATTGACGAATTAGCGACGAGATTATCTGTTTTAGAGCAGACACCTTCACCGCTGAAGGTGAGGACGGAGGCATAGCAGACAAGCATCTTGACGCAATTGTTGGGCGTGAGGGTGAATATCGTATGGGATGCAGAAACATACGTTTCATGACATGAAGGGGCTAGAAATTCAGGAAGCTTGATCTCTGAGGGCAAATCTATGGAGGCTGAATCAGTGGGAGGGCGATGAACCGCGGACAGGATGTAGCACCGAAGAAGTGCCGGACTGTGATGATCAGACGAGGAGAAGCCAAGAATTTCACCACGGCTGAGTTGGATCGATCGACGCAAGAGCAAGAGAAAATCTTGATTGAATTGACGCCTCGCTCAGGGTGGAAAAATATAACCGCTGGCAGCCAAAGAGCTGAGATTCGTCAAGAACAAGCCCGGGACCAAATTTTCCATGCTCTTGAACATCATCTAGGTATCCAGCGCACAGAGTTGATGGATATAGTCCGAATCAAACAGATGCCGGTTCCGCGGGAGGAAGAGCAGCCGAAATCGGGCAAAGCTCGAGGGTGGCCTAAATTCAGCGTGGGACGGACGAGACATCCATCCTGAGAGACTCATGTAGGATATTGACAATGTGCTGTTCGACTGAAAGATCTGAAGCCTGAGACAGAATGGACGCTCGACCACTGTTCATGCGGGGTGGAATCACAGCAAGATGCAGAAATGCCCCAAGCAGAACGAGAGCGACGGAAGAGCATTAGAAATGATATGGTTCCAATTGCGCAGGAGTCATTCAAAGAATCACCCAGCGTAGAGACGAGATAGTGAGAGGAAATCCTGGCCGAGCCACGTGTACCGAAAAGTTGATCTGCGTCCCTCCCTGTCCAATGACCATGCATGCCTTTGTCGTCGGTTTCCAGCTCAGCTTCCCGCCGCGTCTCGCTGCCTCTTCTGGCACTTCTTTTCCCCGCCTGCTTTGCGCCATCCGCTTAACCTGGGTGGTCCATGAGCGCTGGCGTTGGATTTTGATTCTGTTCTCGCAAGGCTTCTTTTGCCGCAAGCGTGTGGCCGTTTCCTGGGGCAAAAACCTTGTGATCACAAGAAGTTGTCAATATCCCTGGACTCAAACCAAAAAAAAATCCCTCGGATACTCCCCATCCGCATTCATTTCCGCATTGCAGCTCATTCCATGTATCCTTCCGTCCTTTGAATTCCTCACGGGCTTCGGTGGAGATCACTCGAAGCTGGCGTGAACTGTACACATATACTTAGTCAGCTGCAAGATTTTGTGCTCTCAAAAGTTTCGGTGCGTACTCGGTGGTGGACCTGGCTCACGTCACAATGCTCGGACTTACAATGCGCCAAAAGGGTGTGTCCATTGTTGTGTGTGTCAGTCCAATCCCAACATCCTAGCCGACTACTCAACTTGATCCAATGCATCCGTGCTGAAACCATCACGTGCACTGGAATTGTGTTTTCCAAAAGGAAGGTCCCCAATAATATCATCAAGGCACGAGAAATTGATGCTCCCTCTAACGCTTCCCCAGGGCAGGCGCCGCCCAAAGCGATGGACCTCATACTCTCTTCAGATTCCAGATATTACAGGCTGCTCAGGGCGAGGACGACTCCGCGACCGCCTCCTCCATCGATGGACGTCTCCGGATTTCTGTCCTGCTCAGCTCTTTATCCCAGCTAAGAAACTCATGATGCGAGCCAAACTCCCTCTCACACCTGACAACCACGTCCTCTTCCATATCATAGCAGTGATATTGTCCGTTTACCACGAAGAACCAGCCAAGAGGGTCGACCTCCGGCTCGATATACACAATTGGCTCGAGGCGCTCCGAGATGCCGAACGGGATGTTGCAGATCTCCTCCACCTTGTTGTCGCGGAAGAGCAGAATACCCTCCCAGTCCTCCCCTCCCAGTCCTCCCACTTGCAGGAGGAGGGCCACAGCATCTCGGCGCTGCGATACCAGTCCTTGTATACGGCGGCGTTGGGCTCGCGGGGGCGTGGGGGGAGCAGGCTGTCGGGGAGCTGCAGGATCAGGGACTCCGCTGCGGTGCTGCGATATAGCTGGGGGCGTACTGGCCATGGCTGTCTCCGTCTCTAAAACACTTCCTCTCAGTGAAGATGTGCCAACTTGTATATTTAGGGCGAACCATAGTGACAATACAATCTAACTCTATGGGTATGACTCTGGGTATGGCGGCAATGAGGGAACAAAAAGCGGACTCAGCTGGGGGTTACAAACCCAAAAGTTGGGCTCAGTCAGGAGTTGAAATTAGCAAAAATCGGGCTAGGTTTGCAGCTGAAAACTACCATAGTCGGGCTGAGTTCGCAGTTGAAATTTATAAAAGTCGGGCTAAGTCAGGAGTATAAAAATCTAAAAGCCAGTGAAATGATGCTACTCGGGGTGCGGTGGAACGATAACTATGAAGCCGAGATAATGGTCTAAACCAAAATAAACAACTAAACAATCAATCAAACAGCAACTCCTCCTCCTTATGAGTAATGATAATCACAGATGTTCGGGGGTAAAGACCAAGTATTAGGTCAATAGATCGTTTACTGTTCAGAGAACAGGGAGTGGGATAGACAAGGGTTGTGAGACCAAAGTCGAGCAATACGCGCTATGTTCGAGACTTCGTACAAGCGGTGGGTTCGCGGGTTTTTAAGGCAATAACGGCCAGTAGCCGGCGAGTTTATGTCAATTAAGACGGGTTTGTTGGATTTCTCTGGGTTGGGACACGATACACTCCTGCAGGACCACAGTATATAACAAAACACAGAACACAAGTCACAGAACACAAAACACACACAACACACACACACAATACGACCTGCCCTGCTGGACAGAGTCCACACAATTCACAATTCAGTCACACAGTCAATCACAGATACAATCCAATCCAATCCAATCCAATTGTTGCCAAAGGTGCAGTACTCGAGTCGAGATTACGGTCACTTGGGTCTTAGAGCTAAATGACAACTCCGAGCCACAATGCCGTTGCGTATATGAACAAGGTAAACCGAGTGATGTCACTGCACTGTTGTGCGTGAAACCCCAAGGCAGTCTGCTCCAGAACCTCTCTAAACTACGTGCTTTTATACTACTGGGATCTCGACTTTACAACACATCTATTACTACATCTCGGAAAGCACTCCATCCCGGCGTGGAGCCGCGGGACGATCTTAGGGAATCCCCTGACTCCTATTGGTCACGTGCCGGCTCTATGAGTCAGAGCTTTCCTTGGTACTCAATCGGTTTGAGAGTTATTGGTTAATCGAACGGAAGCCTCCGAGCTGGCGTCTTCTTTGTCTAGTGCTCGTCCCGAGCGTCAGTCTTCATCGTCTATGATATGGCTACCTGTGGACACCTTCCCCATGTCCGTAGCTAGTCTGGTTGTTGTGATAGACCAAAGTTCCACTTGTCTTGGTAAGTGCCGGTGCCATTGTGATTTGATGTTCATCAGGAAATCGGGGGAAAAGGTATAGCTCCATACATGGTGGTTACAATGTGCGCACGCCTCCCAATGTTCACAATGATTGTGACCAAGATTGTAACACATTGCATGGACTTATGTTTCGCGTGCGCCCATTGGCAGTGTTTGCAATTATTGTATTGATGACAATGTGGGCAAGGCCTACATTGAATTATACGGAGATATATGGTGCTGTATAGTGAGTGCACCAAAAGACAGGGGATAGCACCTCTTCGCGCCTTGCCCATATCCCAATACACTCAACCACAAACTCAATCCAATCTACACTCAAATGTGAAAAACCAATGCATTGCAAGTCTACATAACGTGCCAAGCCGCTACCATGGACGCCGGTAATGACCACTCTCTCCATCGACAAGCTCGAGCCCCGGAGAATAGATTGGCATCAAAGACAGGGCAGGAGAGCTTGCGTCATCTGAGACCGAAGGGGAGACTCTTGAGCATTGCAGAATACATGGTAGGTCTTGCGCCTAGTCATTGATGAGGATCTTGATACTTGAAGGTGGCTCTTGGCGGCAGGCAGGCAGCTTGAGCTCTGTTCGACGGGGGGCAGACTCTTGAGAATGAGTGGCTTCGAGTTTGAGCTTGAGCTTGAGCGGCTTCGAGTTTGAGCTTTGCCTCGTGCGGTCCAAAGGGGTTGCACCTCGTCTTGAATTCAACGGCTAGCTGTCGGCTTGGATGGAGGTCATAAGAGGCCGGCCAAACTGTTCAAGTGCTTGTGGTAAGAGAATGGGCTCGTGGACGAGAAGGATGTGATACAGAACGTGAGCGAGGACGAGCGACATGGGGGGAAAGGAAAGAAGAGTGCAGACTGAGTTTGAAATTTGATCTTTTTGATCATCATCGCAGCATGCGCACGGACACTGATCCAGATCATAATCGATGGGCCGATGATGCATGATGGACGCTAAGGCCGAGAGCAACCGGAGAGATCTGACGAGTCGGAGTTTCGAATGGACTAAGGCGAAATTTGTGCAGTCGGTACACTGAGTGGGTGTTGACTTGAAGATAATACTAAGTATACAGTCTACTGTAACTCAAACCTTGCTCAAACCATTCTTCCATGGGTCAATTCAGGGAATATCCCTTCAAATGCCGGGAGAAATTGACTCGACCTGAAGTGCGCACCAAATCTGACAGGTGTGTTGCACATTACAATCGGAATACATACATGGATCCATATCTTGTAGCACCTTTACAATTTATCGCAAGCTATGGGACCTCGTACAACACAGCGGCAATATTGATGGCCATCTTACAATGCAATGGATGGTGTCGCAATGTACGGATCATTGTTGCCGAGGATTGTGATTGCTACAACATCTAACAGGATTCTCCCGGATTTCCTGATGTTTAACCAGCACAGCTATTCTGATGCGTAGGCACACTCGGCCGTCGGCAACTCACTTCGGTCGTGTCTGTTTACAGAAGTCTCACCCCATCCAAGGGTCTGGACCCATCATGTGAGTTGTCGCGCTGTTCTCGATAAGAGACACAATGGTAAACAATCTCGAAGTCGGCCGCCTTGGAAGGCCCCAGTCGCCTGCATGTGATGTCATGTATTCCTTCCCATCTCCTTGGTACTAGTCTAGCACCCAGCTCATCCGCACGCACACGGGTACTGATATAATGTAGTTGGCTCTGTTCTCAGTAAGTCGTACTTTGACCCCAAGTTGAGGTACCGCCATAGGATCATACTAATAGAGAACCTAAGGTATGTGACTGTTAAGCTACTCGTTTGGAGCTCCCGATAGCTTCTTATAGAATAGAGAGAGCGTGCTTTATAAGTATAAAGACGTGAAATGCGAAAATACACCTGTGGTTTGTACATGGCTTATCACCGGGCTCGGCCAAGACACGCAAGTCGGGCTCAGTCTGGAGTTAAATTGGGCTAGGTCAAGAGTTGGCTTCGGGGTTGGTCAGCAGTTGGAAGGCGGGCTTGGTCAGGGCTTTTCGTGGTAGGCTAGGTCTGATCAGGTGTTTTGGTGCGGGCTAGGTCAGGACTTTTTTAGGGCCGCAATCCTATTTTGCGAAAATGTGGCGCGTCGCGGTGAGGCGTGTTTGTAGTCCGGGGCTACGGGGGGAGAGCCTTCGGCATCCCGAATATTGGGTGAACTGCTGCAGACGGGGCAAAATTGTCATCAAATTTGAGGCTAGCCACCCCTTTTATATCTCGCAGGATGCGAATCATGTGATTCAATCATTCGGACCATTATTGTGCTGAGTCAAACAGGAGGTGCGGCAAACAAGAGTAGCGATGCCCTTCTGGTGTGGCCACATTCATGGGACCTTTCAGGTCTGTGTGTACAACCTGGAGGCGTCGAGAGGAGCACTGAGCAGGTCCGCGAGGGACATTGTGCCGTCGTTGTTTGCATGGCTCACACAGGGGATTTGCGGGTACGCTGCTGGTCTTCAGCTTCATGCCTATCACAAGGCTGTTCCAGTAGGCCTTTCCACATCGACCAGGTCGTTGAACCACGGCTGTGAATTTACCTCGCTATAATGAATTCGGGACCGTCGAGTCAAAAGCTAGTATACGGCGACCGAGCTCACGGGAGCTTGTCTTATAATTCTCATACATTTTTCCCTGTCTTCTGCCACAGAATCCCGTTTGAATTCGAGACTTGACGCACGCATCGCCTGGTACACAGAAGAGGGAAACACAAGAAGAATGGGAGTATTTCAGCCAAGAGCGGCTTATATTCAAATTATCTGTTCGGCCTTCTCATCCAGCGTAACATTCTCCACAACCTGGCAACAGACATTGATAAATATACAGCACTAGCAGCTACCCGTTGTGGAAGGGTGACCTGGCTCGCTCGTCGCCAGTCCCCTTCACATGCATTTCAAGCGAAGTCTTCACTTGTTGATGAGATACCCATTCATTTTATTTTACCTCTTGCATGCTCTTTTATTGATTATTTTACCCATATAGCTTCATTCGTATCCGTTTTACTCAAACATTTGTTACACGGCCACGCGAGTGCACCAGCACGTATTCTACCGCCGAGTCGATTCGCACAAGACATTGAAGACACTTTTTTTAATCACACTGGAAATACTTTATATTGAGCTCTTACACTCGTTGACCTATTCTTACACTCACACATTTTATCATATTCACTACAGACATTTTACTTACATTCTACGTACCACCAAAGCGACAAGTTCAACCTCTTCGGGCATCTCGGACTACGCCGGGGATTGACCTCGAGGTGGATTGGGCACCCATCCTTGATGCTGTTGCGGGGCAGCCAGTCTCCCTATCTCGTCTTTGCGTAGTTCCCGGATTGCTGGGGTTGGGTTGACTTTAGCTGCGGCTTTCCACCCACGGACTCTCTTACATACATCATTTTGATATTTATTTGTTTGTACATCACGGATCACCCTTCCTTTACCTCTTACCACGTCCACATCCCGAGACTTTGAGCCACTTCGCGCGAATCCACCCTCGCTTGATCCATTTTGAGCTAAGCTTCCATTTATATCTATCTTACTGAGCATTCTACACTTACAGCCATTGTTTCCTCATCAACACTTCCATTCTACTGCACGACTCGACGCTCTGCCGGCACGACCTTGACACGACCTCGGTCCCCGAGCGGACAACCCTTTTCTTCGACACCGTGCTACGCTACGGAGGATTAAACTGTACAATCAGAGTTTAGGTTTGTTGTCCAGATTTAGATGCCGAAGACGCCGCTCGTCGTCAACCTTCGGTTGACTCCTCGCGGCCTCATGAACAGTTAAATTTTATCTTCACCAACAATTATTTTAATGGGGGAGAATCTCGGGCCTGCAGTCATAACAGGGCCGAAAGTGTCCTAAGTTGGCCCATATCAAAGATCGCACAGGAAACCATGTTCAAATTGATACATCTGATTTGATTCCTGTGGCCTCGCCTTCGAACCTTGCCTTCATTCCAAAAGTCTGATTGCCTTCAGCTTCCGGTTTTCACGAAAGTTACCTCCACCTAGCTATCATCCTGCTGCTCATTTGCTGCTCCTGACTCCAAAATCCCGGCTTCATCCTGCTTTGACTTTTTGCTTTCGGTTCAACACTCTGCCTTGATCTCAGGTTTTTTGTACGAAAATTACGTTGACCCGAGCTTCATCCTGTGCGCTCCTAAACCCAAGGTCCTCCCAAAATTGTACTCCACCTGGACCCATTTCTGCCGCAATTTACCTCCCCCAGTTCCCCCGCATACCTCTATTACACCGGGAATCCCTTGCCGTGTTCTATTTTGAACAGAAACCTACCTCCATCTTTTGCTCCATCTCGCGCCCTCCAGCCCCGCCGATGGCCTCAGAGGCCCAATTCCCAAACATCTTGACTGTTATAAATAGCAACTCGACAGGCAGGTGGAGAAAGGAGGTTTTGGGTGGAGCAGTGGAGCAGATGACATCGTTCGGAGCCCCAGCATCCAATCCGAATGTACCAGAGTCAAATGGTCTTGTCTCACGGGGACAGGGGGTCTTCAATTGTAATATAGATAACAATAGCTCATTAATATAGTCTAATGGCAATGGCAATCAATCTGAAATGATCATGAGCCAGGGGTTCAGTATGATCTGCAAACGGGCGCAGTCAGTACTTTGGCAACGCAGATCAAGAGGAGCGGAACACACGGGGAGTCCAATGTGGCACCCGATGGCCAGGCACACGGGGATGCTAAGGGCATAGTTGGCCTGGATTTGCCACCCGAAAGGCACTAAGCTTGAAGTGAAGAGAAGCATCATGCTTATCCCCGTGAAGTAGACGATGAAGGAGAGCCTGAAGTTCTTCCAAATGCGGGGCACTGCGGGGACGTGGCCCTAAAATCAACACTGGCAATTGTGACATGCGGAATGTAATTCACCTTCAATCCAGAAGTTTGATTGTTTGACCTCTTTAACGGTTGATCCCCACGTCCTAAGCAGGCCGGGGTAACCATTAGGATGTTTCGAAGGGAGATGGACAGCGTACATGTCGTAGGAGAACACATGTGCCAGGATCGCGGTGCACAGATGGATACTCAAGCCGCCAAAGAACACCGAGCTGTGAGCAGCGTGATCAATAGAGTGCGGGTCGGAGACAAGGAAAAGGCGACGAACAAGAACGGGAGCCATCGGAGGTTCTCGATCACCGCAGTGAAGAAGTTGCGGCGTCCGAGACGGTACTCTAGCGCGGTAACGCCTAGATTGCCGACCCCGGGGAATATGGCGGTACAGGCGAGCAGAATCTCGAAGCTGTGGAGGTAGAACCGGTCGACATCTCGCCCCATTCCAAGCAGGAGGTATCTCATGATAGACACGACGGGGGCTGCAGCGATCCCGTCTGCGAGCGGGCGTCAGCAGATAGGATGATCGAGAGAACCCGTACTAACAATATGAGGACATGTCTGGCGATTTCACATTAGCTTGAGCACCGACAGTAGGTGAAAAGGAACGCACAGGACATCATCCCAATTTTGTAGTGCAAAGGTGCATTGGACCGCATGAACGCGCGCAGTTGACTGCTAATGGGTCCACTTATCCACCAATCCAAGATCGGATTGAAGATAATCTCGCTGCACTGCGCAGAACACAAATCAGCCTTGATCCCCACAAGAAAAGAAAGAAATCAGTGACATACCCCATACGCATACTTCTTCCACCGCGCGAGCTCGTCCTCTATCGTAAGACTGACGCCCTCCTTAAAGTCGCCGTCAGAGTACGTCGCCCAACGGAGTGTGTACCCGCCGAACAGGAGTCTTAGCGCTAGGTCAAAGTCTTCCGAGACGCGGCTCTCACTCCAGTGCTTTCGCATGCCGTCCTCTCCGTCGGTAAACACCGCGTCCTGCAGCGCACTCCACCGTAGAAAAGCATTGTGCCCTACGAACGGTGCGATCTCCCCGCTCGCGCACCCATGCGAGATGCACTGGTTGATCCGCCGCATAAAGTGAGTGTTTCCGTTTTCAAAGTAGTGGTGCGCGATCTGCATCACGTCTGCGCCGCGTCAGCATCGAAGAGAAGAATACAAGGAGCAATTGCCACGCACCCGACTCGTGCTGGATGATCGCAACCTCGGGGCTCTCGTACATCTCGCGCGCGGCATCGCGGAAGCAGTCCTCGGGCACGATCGTATCCGCGTCGATGAGGAGAATGATCTCGCCAACACGTAGGCTCTTCCCGTTGCACGCCCACGGCCGGTGCCGCCGTCCGCTCTCTTCATACATCTTCTCTACTGCAAGGCGCATCGCCATATCCTCGAGGCATTCGCAGTCATTTTCCTCGACCCCCGCTGCCTCCAACTCCGCGAGGTGCCGCTCGAGGTTCAGCGACAGAGCTAGTACTCATCAGTACAGGAGACGCGCAGCAGGAAGAATCAAAAGTGTACCAAGCCCGTAGTTCAAATTGCTCGCCTTTTTGAACTTCCCCTTGCGCAGGAAACCGTTCTCGTTGTGCCCCGGGCGCGCTACCCATCTACGTGGCGACGGGCCGTCAGCGTCAGCAGCTTGATGTGCGAATGGAAATCGGGGCCTACCCAATATTATGCTGCGCATAAAACGTGATCCGCTCCTTCCTCTCCTCCTCTGATATAACCTGCATCCCATCATCGCAAATAAAGATGGCAGACGTCCCGCCTTGCCGCGCATACGTCTCCATCGCCTTCTTGACCGACAGCACTGACGGCGCGATCGTTTTGTGCAGGCTCTCCTTGTACACAGGGCACTGGATGGTGACGTGCGGCAGGGCGTTGTCGATAGCTGGGTTCGGTGGGGGCTTGACGGCGGAGTAGTACGCAGAGTTTTCGTGGTACTGCTTGATGGGGCCAATGAGCAGCGAGATGTTTCCCACGAGCTGCATGCAGAAGAACTGGCGCGGTCTGAGCGAGACGAAAGAGGTGAGGGGGAAAACAAGACGCACGAGGGAGACGCAGAAGATCACTGGGAGGGTGAGGACGAGTGCGAAGCGTGTAGGGTCGCCATCAAGGGCATATTCCTCGAGCAAAACGCTCACGCCCGAGACGCAGAAGTCTATCGAATCGTCAGCATGAAAGAACAACCACGTCAGAGCCAATGCTTTGATTGCTCTCCTTCCCGTGTGCTCGCCGCAGTATGCCGCCGTCAACCGAACACCCAGCGAAGAGGCCCATAAAGAAACGACTCCAAAAGAAAGGAACACCCACAGGCAGCCAACCCCGCCCCGCAACCAGCATAAAATGGGGCCAGCAACACATGCTTGCGCTCCTTCCGCTCCCCGCCCTCGTTTGCGGCGCGCGGCCGGAGACGCCACGACCAACCGAGGAACGTCGCCGGGTTAGGCGTCGCGGGCGGTGCCTTCGCCTTCATTTTCTCACTCTCATTCGGCTCCAACGCTGACCAACACTGCACCTCGACCCGTTCGACAACACGGAGCCCCTTGCCCCTCGCTACCGCAAATTCAAACAGCGCACCCAGGACCCCCGCCCCGGGCGCCGCGAGACTGGCTCTCCTCGCGCCTGAGCCACGGGTCACTGTGTACCATATGTGCTTGATGAGTTTCGGCACGTTGTACGGGAGAGTAAGGAGGTCAGTGCCACTCATTGTGGCTACTCCTCCTTCAGGTATCGGCAGTCAGCAGATGCCCCGGTCGGAACGGAGAAACGTCGTACCGCTCGGCGTGCTGGTGCCTGAAGGGAAGGGCCTGTCGACCAGTGCGCCCGGAGCGTGCGTGAACAATGCTTCTCGCTCCATCTCATCGTCTGCTGCCTCCGTCAGTTCTCTCTGCGAAACGATAAACCAAGCGATAACGAGGGGGACACACAGATCAAATGCAGCAGCGCATCAGGATCAACCTCGTTGGGATTGTCATCGCGATACTCTGGGCTCGGCGGCGGAGAGAGGGATGCGGCAGATGAGGTGGAAGACGAGGAGGTGTACGAGACTGTCATTCTTACGGTCTGTCGGGGCAATTGTTTGACAGAGCGGAGAGATTTGGGAGAGACGCGACTCACGTTTTATTATACAGCGAAGTGCCCACGAAACGTCCGGGCCGGCGGACAGACGAAATGGAGCCTCCATTCAAGCTGCCTTCCAAAACATTCAAAAAACTTGCTAAGTGACAGGTTGCAGGCGATGGACAGGAACTTGACAGACCAAGATGTGGAGATTTCCGGCATGGCTGTGCTGTGATGGCGACATACAAAGCAGAACAAACAAGGCACTTTGTCTCTCGCACCATCACTGCGACACTTTTCAACGTATATTCGAACCGATGACTGGTCCTTTTCTTGAGAAATAAATCATAGACCGCTCGCCAAATGCCGCGTTCAAATTCGCTCACCAAGGCCAGCCACTACATTCAGGGCCCTGATAGCCGAGGCCACGTGGAGCGTCTGCCATGCCGATCCGTAGCGGAGGTTCGGCTAGCTTCGTCACGTCGCTTAGCCACGGCAATTTAGTCACAGCCCGTGGCAAGCAACAAAAAAATTGAAAAATTGAAAAGTGATGGCTAGGTATTCGGCTAGGCTACGGCGATCCGGCTAGGTGGCGGCAGTGCCTGCGGAGCTTTCTCGTGGGCGTTAGCCGCCGCTAACCGCATGGCTCCACAGATGAGCCGGCGATGGCAGGCCGCGATGCTAGTACATCGTGCTCCGCTGTGGCTATTCGGGCTTGAACGCAGTGAGCGCTCACAAATCCACGGACAAGTGTCAGGACCGACGCTGTTCATTCACTCAAAGCCGTCAGTATGGATTCTCCAACGAGCTCTCTTGCATATATTTCTGATCTATCACAGATCGCAAAAGAAAAAAAATCATGATCGTCAAACCGGGATAAATCCGCTAAGAAACAGCGCACGCAGCAAACAAAATCTTGATCGAGTAGCCTCAAAATCACATCGTCTCTGCGAGTCAGCCCGGGCATCTTCAATTGTGCGCTGTCACCGGCTTTATCTTAGTGGGAGCTGGAGTGGCTGGCATCGGCGGGAGATAAGCTAGATTAGATAATCTTCCGAAGCCCGCGTCATGCGGTGCGGGTCCGAAAAAGAAATATCTCTTCGACGCGTCTACCACCTCGATACGTCTTCGCATTCAGTATCTTTGTTTGAAAGGTCGTTGTTCACCTCACGGAGCACCACGAAGCGGTTGAAAAACCACCATCGAAATTGATATAGGCCAAACCTATTTCCTAATCCCTACATTCTGACCACACACAGTCTCCATCTCGACCAGAAATGACCCCACCAGCACTGCTGCCATTCGACAGCTCCTGCTCCGTCGTCAACTACATCAGGAAAAAGCCAAACGGCTATGAGGTGTCATACAGACGTGTAGAGTATAGACTCATATAGAGTTTATTAAGGATATAGCACGGCGCTATAGCGTCTATATGTGTCTGGGTGTGTCTACACGTCAACCTATAGAACCCATAGCAATTTGGGTTTGCCTGATGACTAGCCCTCGATTACACCGCGGAGTAGCCGAAAAACAACTGTTTCCCATCCATCCGCCGTTCCAGAGATCCATCTCCGATACTCGAATCATCGAACGCCCCTCCGTCCCAAAAATACAGCCCCAGCGCAACGTTATTGAAAGTGCTGTGAATAAAATTCTGAGGACAGTGAAATTCCGTCAAATTCGCCGTGCACACCGCCCACTCAAAAGAACGCGTGGCGCGCTTTGATCAACTTGTAGTCTCGTCCAATACGCTCCTATCTATATACCACCCAAGATCATCGGCCTCGTATTCCCCCCGCTACGACGTGTTTTATGCACAACACGCTTGCCACGTGACGGTGCCACTCCGCTCCGGTGAACCGTAACCCACTTGCCCGGGCCGGAGGACGCGTCATCGTCACCGCCACTGATCGGCCCCGCTCCACCGTGACTGTGCTCCGCCTCTTCTCTGGATTTGCTCTTGCTCTTAAGTTTTACAGCTGTTCCTAAAAGTAATGAGACTCCTGAGTTTTTTTTCCCGATCGTTTCCTAAACCGGAATGGTCTCGATTTGGATCCGGCAAGCCACTGTTGTTGCTTTTGGAGTTTTGAGCTTCCTAGATTACAGTGGAATGAGCTGCGTTGAGTTCCACCTTTGAACCTGCCTTCTCGGGTCGTTCAGGCAGCGCTCGGCACCAACTCGGCACAGCTCGGCGCGACACGTGTGATGACTGATGGGATCAAACACGACGTCGACGAAGCTCCTTTGTGCATCCCGGAGGACTGTCTGACACTACACAGCGTAGGTGAATCGCCTTTCTAGGTCTACGTACCCCCCCGGCAGCGTTTAAAATTTTTAAATTGAGAGTAAGCGTTGAGAAATCCAAATCCGGACTAATCCGCTCTGGGAAGAGTCTCATTACTTTTAGGAACAGCTGTAACCACCTTTGGGCCCCGCTGTCATCTCACTTGAAGCCACCTCGACGATCAGGACCCTTCAAATCCACGAGGGAACATAATGCACCACGCTCTCGTCACTCATCTGAATTTCGGGTAACAACGGGGACCTCGTTTTGGGAAAGTTTTCTGCATGGCGCTCTTCCTCCAAAAGCATCCCTGGCCCCCATTTTTACCACCAGTTATAGCGTCCCTTGACATATCATTCTTGTCAGACACATTTATATCTAGCACCTCCTGACTGCCCTGGAGCTTCCTGGCGGCTCCCCCCCACAAAGTTTAGATACCAGGGCACGTATCTGACCTAACTTGGGAACTTCGTGGTGCTTGTACGGCCACGGAAACTTCGGCGCAGCATGACCGGGTAAGCACGGCCGTTCTCCCTATTAATCCATTTCGGACACCAGAAGGCGAACCTGGGAGTAATCGAAGCGCACTAGATATAAAGGTCAGACAGGCCTCCTCCTTCCCAATACTGCGTCCAATGAGTCTCCCCATCCCACAACCCCCTGCAGTCCCGTTCATCGGCAACGTCGGCTCCTTGGATAAGGACGTGCCATTGCACTCCTATGTACTCCTGGCGAAGACCTACGGAGAGATATACCACTTGCCCTCGACACGATCGCCTACTGCTCCATGTCTTACCGGTACGTTCCTGTCCAAATAAAGATCGCGAATTTACCCCGACTTGCGCAGTTTGAACTCCTTTTATACTGTCAGATATATCTTCGGTGCATTCGGGGGCCTTGAAATGCTGAGTTGCCCACGCAGGAGAAGCAGCCGCCCTTTGCGGCCGCCATGGCCGATTTCCTCGCCGAGAGTGACCGACGGGCGACCCGCCCACGCGTCCTCCAGGCGCTCGTCGGGAACAACGCCAAGTATGAGCGCGATATTAAGTCGATGAAGGATCTTGCGGATGAAAGTGCGTAATGCGTGTCTTCTGGGCAATCCGTTGAAACGACTACAGTTCTGGCGGAGCGCAAATCGAATCCGCCTGACAAGAAAGATCTGCTAAACACAATGCTTCACTCCCGCGACCCGCAAACCGGGCAGGGTCTCAATGCGGATTCCATCCCACGCAATGTGTGTATCTCATTTTTCCCTGTATGGCTTTTCCACTGACCGCTTCTGTCAGTTTTTCACCTTCATGGTGGCTGGTGAGTTGCAGTGCATTAGCACCCAAATGGCATTTTAATTGGCGGATATACCACAGGCCGCGAAACCTCTTCTGGTACGTCAGAATCCCTCGCAATCGAGGAAAAAATCGTTAATCCACTCCGCAGGAATGCTCACCTTTACGGTATATTACCTCCTCAAAACGCCCGAGGCGCTCAGGAAGCTCCGCGCTGAGGTCGGCGAAGTCCTCGGCGACCGCCCGGCGCAGGCCGACGACTTGAGCCGGATGCCCTACCTCAGCGGTCCGTGTTCTCCTCCTGTCCACAATTTGAATTTGACTCTCACTTAATGTTGCCCAGACTCGAAAAGTCGAGTCGCGACTCGCCAAGTCGACTTGATTTGAAGTTAGGCTCGACTCGACTTGACTTCACCTAGTGAAGTCACTTGGAGTGACTTCAAGTCAACTCAAGTCGGTCAAGTCGAGACAGTCCTTTGTGAAATTGGCTAAAACGACCACCACATTTAATAGGAATACTACACGATGCATATATTTTGAACTTGACGAAAGTTTACATGAAATCAATAAAATAGCATTAATTTCGTGGTCATCCCAAGTCCCCAGTGTGAGTACGCAAGTCAGATGAATTTCTAAGGGTTTATATAGCATACAATTTTTTTCTGGTATCTTTCTGGTTTTAATCGGGTCCAGAAACCGCAAAATAAAGCAACGGCAACATAACGTCACACGTGAGTCACACACGTTCATGTCACGTCACACTCGTGCCAAGCGCTGAGATAAAAATTTGAAATCATTCCAATCGTTCTTATTCACGAAAAGAAGCATCAAGTAAAAATCACCGACTCAAGTCACTCAAGTTGACTTGAGTCGACTTCCTTCGACTCCCAAGTCACATCAAGTCACGCTCGTGACTCGACTTCGACTCGACTTCGAAAGTCGACTCGGGAAGGCTGAGTCGCAAGTCTGGGCAACATTACTCTCACACACCCGCAGCCGTGATGCGTGAGACTCTCTGCCTGGTGCCCCCGGCGCCCAAGCGCGGCGTCACGCCGCTCCACGACACCACCCTCGGCGGCGGTAGTAAGTACTTCGTCAAGGCCGGGACGCCTATTCTGGTGCAGGTATGGAATATCCACCGGGATACAGCGATATGGGGCGAGGACGTAGGCCTGCTGTCCATATATGCCGCTGCAGTTCACTAAATGGCGTCGTAGGCTGAGCAGTTCCGGCCTGAGCGCATGCTCGACGGAAAATTTGAGGCTCTCTCCGTAGGTTGTGCACTTGAAATGACCTGCGCAATACTGACTTGCCTTTGTTTTCACCAGCCCCACGCATGGCAGCCCGTACGTTTACCCTTACAAACTTGGCAACAACACTTACGCTCGCCCTCAGTTCGGTTTCGGCATGAGAGGCTGCATCGGGGGCGCATTTGCGTGGCAGGAAGCCAGGTATCCACCTCTGCATCGCAACTGGCCTCTTTACGCCAAGGTTGACTCTCGGAAAGTCTAGTGCTTGCCACGGTGCTCCAGCGATTCGACCTCTCCTTGGTGAATCCTTCATACACCCTGGAGATCAAGCAAACGCTAAGCGTGAAGCCCAAAGGGCTGTACATACACGCTCGCCTGCGCGCCGGTAAACCCGTGTTCTACGCAACCCCTTTCTCGAACTTGAAGAGCGCGAACACAAATAGCTCGCCGGCGGGGAATCCGGTCGCGACCGGAACACCGCTATATGTCTTCTATGGCTCGAACACTGGGACGTCCGAGGCGTTCGCGCAGCGGATCGCGAGTAAGGCGGCTTCATATGGGGTGTCGGCTCCTGCGAAGATACCTCGCGTACTGAGACTTTGCGACACATAGGACTCCGTGGGTCCATCGGGACCTTGGATTCTGCAGTGGGGAAAGTCCCGACGGATTGCCCCGTTATTATTCTTACTGCCTCCTTCGAAGGTATCTAGGGGCAGGCGGCAATCTTCATGATTTACACTTTTGAATTTCTACAGGCCAGCCAGCAGACAACGCAGCGCGCTTTGTCGATTGGCTCAGACACATCGCGGACGCCCAGCTCGCCGGTGTGCGCTATGCCGTGTTTGGGTGCGGGAACTCGGATTGGACGGCGACGTTCCAAGCGATCCCAAAGCTGTGCGATAACTTGTTCGAAAAGAACGGGGCGAGCCGAATTCTCCCGCTCGGTGTGGGCGATGCCAGCAACAGCGAGTTCTTCCAGGCGTTCGACGAGTTCGAAACCAAACTGTGGGAGACGCTGGTGAAGGTGCGCGTTGTGTCTTGCGTAGATGGTACCCATGATTCAACCCACCCTCATCGCAGGAGTACTCGACGACAATCTTGGATGCATCCGTGCCCACGATTGAAGTCAGGACGGTAGACGCGGGGGAAAAACGCGCGGCGGCCCTCCGTCAGCCGGATGCTCTCTTGGGGCGCGTGGTGGAGAATCGGGTCTTGACAAAGGATGGACCAGTCAAGAGACACATCGGTGCGTTCTTCGCCTTTGGAAATAGTCGCCGGACTGATCCTGCATCGTGTTTAGAATTTGAGGTTCCCGAGGAACTGCGGCACGAGGTGAGCGCTTGAGCACCTTCCTTCCTTCCTTTGCAATTGATGTCCTGACATTAACGGATGCGATCAGCGGGAGATTATATCGCAATGTGGGTTTCTGGTTCATGCTCGAGAATCAACCTTGATCTGCGCAATAGATTGCCGCAGAACCCGGCGAGGGATGTTCACCGAGTGCTGGCCCGTTTCGGTTTATCCAACGAGGAAGAGGTGTGTCCTCCCGGTATTTTCTTATGTAGCACATCTGAACTTGGGCAAGGTTGTTATATCCTCTGTTGGCCCTACGTCGCTCCCTGGGGACAAACCGGTCAAGTTGTGGGAAATAATGACCGATTACGTCGAATTGGCGCAACCGGCAACCGCGCAGGATCTCGTAATACTTGCACAGGCTGCAAGCACTTAGCACAGCGGCTACAAAATTGGCCCTGGAGAAGTTGAAGGCATTGCATGCCGAGGCTGTCATGGCGCGGCACCTCAGCGTTCTTCAGATCCTCGGCATAGCCATCTTACTTGGATCGTTCTTGCAGATGCTTCCCGCCATGCGCGTCCGCCAATACTCCGTCTCATCCTCCCCGCTGTGGAACCCGTCAAATGTCACGATAACTATCAGCGTCCTCGAATCCCCCTCTATGTCCGCGACCTCCACCGCCCCCTTCCTCGGCGTCGGCTCCAACTACCTCGCGAGTCTCCGCCCGGGCGACCGCGTGCAGATGGCCGTGCGCCCGTCGTCCGCCGCATTCCACCCGCCTGCCGACCCGTCCATTCCCGTCGTTATGTTCTTCGCTGGGTCCGGCATCGCGCCGATGTGCGGCTTCATCCAGGCGCGCGCGGCGCAGCAGGCCTCGGGGCGTCCCGTCGGGAAAATGCTCCTCTTCTTCGGGTGCCGCTCGCCCGAGACGGATTTCCTGTACGCTGACACTGATCTCGCGGTGTGGGTCAAGCTCAGGGTGGTTCACGTGCGCCCGGCCTTCTCGCGGTCTCTTGCGGACTCGCACGGGTGCAAGTACGTGCAAGAGTGAGCATTTCTTTCCTTCCTTGCCATTGCTGATGATCCCGCCACAGCCGTATCCTGAAAGACAGTGCCGACATCATCGACGCGAGTCGTAAGAATACTGTGGCGAGTATTGCAATATTAGCAACTCTTCAGGATTTACCAATTCCTTCCACAGTTCTTCACTTGCGGTTCGGGGGCCGTTGCCAAGGACATCAAGGCGGACCTCGTGGAATCAATCAAGCGTGCGGATGGCATCGATACCGAGGAGGCGGCGGCCAAGTTTGAGAAGATCACGAAAGGGCGTTATGCGACGGATATCTTTCATTGAGTCAGGTGTGAAGCAGCGCCCGTAGTCTCCCATATGTTTAGATGTTTATCCGGACCATGAATGCAGTTGCAACATTAGTCTGGATTAATTATCCGGACCATTCTACGTTGAACGGTCTCTAAACAAAACAGGAAAGGAAGCACTGTGAATACATTCGAGCCCGTATACATAGATGCTGCTGGGGATAACGCTGAGTTGGGCGTCAGAACCGAGCTGGGTTGACAGAGCGATAATCCCTACCTACATGTAGGAGACTTCACCTATTGCTTCCTGCTTCAAGGCGATCAGTTCCAGCCAGATAAGAAGATGAAAGCTCGTCGGGAGGCGGTTCCAAAGAGCTGCGAGTCTACTGGTGAGCGCATCTTTAGACCGCCGGAAAGAGTCATCACAGAGCCCCACCCCACCTACATCGCAGAGGCGATCCCATTCATCATCGTCCCAGCGTTGAAGAGGATCCAAGACTCCGTATTGGACGCAACTGAAATAACGGTGCAATTGACCAGGGCGGGCATGATTGCAGCCCGGTGGACGTGTGCCACCCCCGATAGGGGAGGGAGTGATGGAAACCGCCAACGAGTCCGCCTGCGCCCGCCACAGGGCGAGCTCAGCTGTTATATTCTTGTGCTGAACAAGAATGAAATTTAGTTATATAACGACGAACGGCCTTCATTGCTTAAAAATAATGAATCTGGCTGACCTTTGATGCCTAGTGGGATGCGCTTTAACCCGCCGTAGCATACCCCTCGTCGACCTCCTCATTACCGGTTATCTTTCTTCTTTCTGAATCTCATAAAGGCCTCATTCTTGGTACAGCAACCTTGGTTTATCGCTGTTGCCCTCACTGCTCTGGGTGTGAGCTACGTAGGGCTGTTCGCCGTGGTTTCGACGAGAGTACAACGGTCAAATCTGTCCCGTTACCGTCCCGTCGCGAGGTAAACCAAAGGCTCCACGGAACGGGACGGATGACGGGACGGCCGTCACGGCCGACGCGACGGGGTCGGCTACCAGAAAGTCGTGAAACACAAGTTCCAAGACAGGAAACACATGGACACATGCTCTAAATTCGCCTGCACGTTGAAATTGAGTTCGAGCTTTTCAGTAAGTCGAAATTTACTGTCAAATGGAGCTGAACACTGTTTCCCTGCCTCAAAGAGCAAGAAAACGGGCGAAATAAGACCCTTTGCTTTTTTCTGCGTATTTGCAACGCATCAAAATCGTTCGAGGAAGGATTGAACCGAGTTGAGAACTGGATTTTGAAGGTGACCCAAAACGGTAAGCGATGATCTTGCCATTAACGCTAACTTCTGGCAAACGCTGAGGCCATTATTAAAAGACCCGATGTCATACGATGCCTACCATCCAACGTCCAAGTACCCAGGGAGGTAGAGCGACCATTTCCACACCAAAATGATCCGAATATGCGAAGATTCAGATGTTCAACATCTTCAGAACCGTCGCCCGCCAAATGACAGTCGACGGCCGTGATTTCCACGGGCGTCGGCGCAGAAATCCGTCCCGTTACCGTCCCGTGAAAAGTGTCCTCGAGGCCTCGACGGAACGGATCGGCCACCCGTCGCCGGAACCCGTCGAACCGGCGCGACGGGCACGGCGAACAGCCCTAGGGCTACGGTGTCGCGTTTCTCGGCTACGCTATGTATGACACGAAGCGAGGAGTTCCGTCGTCAAGGAGATCTTACAGACGACCTCAAACGACGTCAATGTGTGCCGTTTACTGGGCGAAAATCTTTACCCTCAACCGGAGTGGTGGCTGAGGGGCGAGGTAAGACGATAACATTATCGAATCGCGGCTCCACTCAGTTTATTGTTTCACAGCTCAACCAAGCTCGGGAAATATTGACCTTTCGATAAGCGTTCAAGGGTCGGGAGATCTGCGTCTCCATACGTTGATTTACCGGATTCAACGTGCTCTCGAGATACTATCTGCCAAAATAATATAAAGGCAGCTCGTCGACGCCGGGCACTTTTTTGCTCATGCCTATGCGGACGAGTTCATCCCAGATGTACAAATGGCTGCAACGTATAGCGGCGTTGCCTCCTGCAAGGGAAAATGTTACCGGATCCGCGAACCGTGTCCAGACTCTAATTGCCGAATAATGGGCTAAGGTGGACGATCCATTGACTTGAACCGATTCTTTCTGCACACATATACACACATTCTCGACGATCTTACTGGGACCCTGCCCAGAATCTTTGCCTTAGCCGGGAGTCACTTAAACGTTTTCTTTCAAGCATTCCTTTATCACATGGGTTTAGTATTCTGGGAAATATGGAGTGTTGCGTAGCCCGAACTCCGATTCAGACAACTACAGCCTGCGGGAAATTTCGTGCAATTTGGAATACTTACGACGGCGAGCCAAAACCCGTCACCTACGACCATGGCATCAGCGAATGAAAGGCGTGTCATTGAAAATGAGTCTGCATACTGGATCCCATCCATACGTCGCGTTGAAGCCGGGGGTGGTGCCACCACAGCCTGGATTGGTACCTGGGTCACGCAGATCAGAGAATTACGCTCACAGACAGCACGAAACCTATAGGCTGACCGGTTTTCATGTCATTAAATGCGTGCGGATTCGCATAGATGAGTGGATTGAGGAATCCCAGCCCTGGCTTCCCCATGGCGATGCGCTCGTTGTTAAGGAGCGCGATCATGCTGGCGAAGATCGCGGCGCTGTATCCCGTGGCGGAGAAGCCATCGAACACGTGACCGTCGAAGACCCACTCGACCCACCACAAGGCGGCGACGTCCGGCACTGGGGTATCCACATACATATTACCGCCCTGCGAGACCATACAAAAAATGGATGAAGCGCACCAGCACGTCCGGAAACATTGAATGCGGTATTGCGGGTGTTGCCCGTGGCCTTGAGATAAGCGGGGACCACGCTGTCCTGGTATTTCGGCCTCTTGAAGACGTTGGAGAAGCCCCCTCCACTAGCGTTAACGGCAGTTTCCTCGCTCTCGTCATTGTCGAATTCCGTCGCGCCGACGGCGGTCACGCTGGTGGAAAGGAGCAAGCTCAATGTTTTGCAAGTCCGGCTGCGCATTGGCAGAGACTCACAAGGGACACGAAGCCGGGAACGGTGGGTCGAAGCCTTTGCAACCCGGAAGGGGAAGACTCCCTGCGCCCTCGATCCCCGTTTGGACGATGTAGGAGATGCCGCGGGCGGCGAGCTGAGCGTATGCGTTGCAGAGAGATCTACATCGAATGAGAACACGGAGCGTGTTTAATAACTTCTCAGGACGCACATGGCCAGTTGCGGAGAGACGTCAAAAAGAATGTGGTTGTTGAGTATCGTCTGTGGTGGGTGTTTGAGGGACAACAGAAAGTGTGCTTGATCGAGCATTTCTGTCAGATCGTCGTTCGGGAGGGTGCCTGTGGAAATAAATGCGACTGGGACACCGTTGGTAAGTCCGACAGCTATTTGCATGTCTGGGTTCTGCACGCGATGCAACCTTCAGGGAGATGAGTGGGGACGGAACAGCAGGGTACGCACGCTCTCCAAGCCACCTCCGGTCGGAAGTTGGGTATTTATGCCTCCGTCAACAGATATTAAATCGAACGTGGTGTTTGGATTCATATCGGGACGGTAGGTCTCAAGGAAGATCTTAGTGACATCAGGAAATTGAGTGGGGGGCTAATGTTGATGCAGAATACTCACTTTGAGGTCGCGTTTGTTAGTGAATTGAAGGTCGAAGGCGGAGACCGCGAATACGTCTGCTGCGTGTTTGGCTGGTGCCGAAGGTATCCCGTACAGCTCCTGGATACACAGTGGCGTCCAGCTTGAAGTCACCCGACAGTCAGAGGAGACCGAAGCAGTGGCCGGACGCGCGCTGGTCCCTGCTGATGTCTTGGTGACAATTGAGGATGTGGTGTCACCGGTGGCGGGAGGGAAACTGTCCAGATGTCAGTGTAAGTCGACCGCAATAGATTGAACGGCAGACGTCACGGTTGGATGAACCCAATTGATACTGGACTTGAGGGCACTAGGGATGGAGTAGGAGAGGGTTCGCACAGCCGTCTGATTCGTCTGCTTATTTTGGAAGGTCGAGAAATCCGCTGCAAGAAGCTCGTTGGCCTGGGCGACAGTCATGTTCACGGCGATCCAGTCGCCGGCGTGAGTGAGCGGCGATGCGGTGAGCTGGTTGGATCCAAGCCACGAATTAATCTTGGCGACAGTGTCCGCAGACGGCGCAACAAATTGATCAACCTGAAAGATTAATGAGCCGTGTGTCCAATTGGTTGACTGGAGCATGAGTATACTTCGTTCTGGGTGAGATACTGTCCATAACGGGCGTTACCTGGAGTGCTGATTTCGTAAACAGTGTCCTGGAGGCCAAGGATATCTTGTTGCGTGAGGGAGAAACGGAGGCTCAAGATTTGATCCTGCGGCGTGGCTCCAACGTGCAAAAAGCCGGCGGGAGGACTGTCCCGCCTTTCCAGGACTAAAAATTTGCAGCTGGTAGCGACGACGAGAAAAGGAAGAAAGGTGACAGCTTTCAACATGATAAGTGGATGGCCGGGGTATGGAGTCTGCTTTCTTCGATGCGAGCACATTCACTTTATATTACCCAGGCGATGGCAGTTGACTAATTTGGGTCATGGATGTCGCACATGTCGGTCTTTAATCTCCGTGCCACCGTAACAAAATAGACCTTGAATAGCCTCGACAATCAGCATGCCTTATGCATAGCATCATTGTGCGACCAGCTTTCAGAGGATCTGACATTGTATGCAGCCGAAACTTACACTTCTATATGGTGAAGACACTTCTTGACGGGAGAAGATCTTGGGCTGATTTGTTGCCGCTCAAAATTTGAAGTATAACGGGCGCCGTGGGAGGAAGAAAGGAAGCGCCTCTGAAGGTGAACGTAAAATTTGGGCTCAGCACCTGTTAACATTATTCGCTGCTCTCCTCGGAGATTACTACTTCGGCTTCCCTGCCGGGTGGTGACCGCAGACTCTGTGCCCAATTTCGGGCGGTAGATTTGCTTAGTTTTCCCAATATCTTTGTCCTCAACTCCAGTTAAGTTGTCTTCTACCTGCTCCGAGCATTTGGCGTTTCCGATGCTTATCACCCAATCAACTGCGGAGAACCAATTGCATGTGGAACATCGTGCGCATGAGACCCGGATAATCCAGTCGATATGTGACAATGAGACACTGTCGTGGTGCGAACGTGGTATTGGGCGGATTCCATGCCGCCAGCTTCCCGAACCTGTCAGGAGCCGAGCGGTGTAAGATGCCATCATACATCAACCGTTCTTTAGAGAGATGCTATCCCGTCCTGCGGGATCAACTACACTATCTCCATTGCGATTCCTCTCCTCTCATATTTGAATCAAAGATTCATGATTTTGCTTCCCCTTTTGCGTTGTCATGGGGCCTCGGGTCGTCTCCTCTAATTGTCCAGCGTTAAACTCTGTTGCCCCATTTGCACTGTCACGGGGCCATGGTTTCTTCAATGTCTCTTTCACTGCGACCTGTACAAAGCTGTAGGTGATGGTGGGTTCTTCATTTACCCAATGTCTCGGGATTAATCCAAGCACCGAACCCGGCCCAACCCTTTCAGGCCGAACATTTCAACCCTGAGCTGTGGCGCCTGGCGTATCTTGTGGCTGAACAGCTGACTTTTCGCAAGACAATGAGGCGGATAAGAAACAAGGGAAACACGAAAGAAGGGAGATCGGGACAATATGGCGGCATGACTCGCGGGATGATGACTGGACATATGGGGCCTTGGAGATGTGCCACTTCTGATTTGTGGCAATCTGGGGAATAATAGAACAATTGAATAGGTACGCACATCGATGATCTGTGACTATGAGTAATCCTCTGGCCCGTATTTGCGGGAAACACTCTTTGAGTCACTCGCATGTAAGGTTAGGACGCCGGAGTCAATTGAGCTCGATCTAAACTTGTCGGGGCCCGCGATCGGCGAATTAGCGACGAGATTATCTGGCTTAGAGCAGACACCTTCGCCGCTGAAGATGAGGGAGGCATGGCAGACAACCATCTTGAGGCTATTGTTGGGCGTGAGCGTGAACATTTCATGGGATGCAGACACATGTGTTTCATGACATAACGGGGCTGGAAGTACGAAAAGCTTGATCTCTGAGGGAAAATCTACGGAGGCTGGGTCAGTGGGAGGGCGATGAAGCGTGCAGAGGATGCAGCACCTGAGAAGGGCCGGACTGCGATGGTCAGGCGAGGAGAAGCCAAAAACTTCACCACGGCTGAGTTGGATGGATCGACACAAGAGCAAGAGAAAATCTTGATTGAATTGACGCCTCGCTCAGGGTGGAAAAATATAACCGCTGGCAGGCTTGTTCATGCTCTAGAACATCATCTAGGTATCCAGCTGACAGAGTCGACGAATATAGTTCGAATCAAACAGATGCAGGTTCCGCGGGAGGAGGGGAGCTGAAATCAGGTAAAGCTCGAGGGTGGCCTGAATTCAGCCTGAGACGGACGAGACATCCTGAGGAGCTCATGTAGGATTTGACAATGTACCGTTCCACTGAATGGTCTGACGTCTGAGACAGAATCGACGCTCGACCAATGTTCATGCCAGGGGGGCACCAGCATTCAAACTGGTGACTAAGGGCTGGTTAGGTAATCCGGCCGCCAGACCTGAACACAAAAATCTGCCCAGCCATTTTTTCGCTGTAAAATGACCAAAACGGCCTTGCTTTGCGCATGTCTAGGTCCAGGGCTTTTCACGAAACATTACTTCACTCGAGTCGACAAAATAATTGGATGCTGTGTTGATGTTGTGCTCCATTTGCTCCCGATGTTTACCTCCCATTCGAGCAAAATAGACTGTGATGTCGTCGGAAATATTCTACTGACTTCCGAAGCCTGTGGTAAATATCCCAGCCTACCTCAGAAGCCTTGGGATTCTTTTCTATGTCCAACCTGGGAGCTTTAACCGAGGCATGCGTATCACCCGGGCTAGTAATAATCGACGCAGTGCCTGTAGATATCGCTGAGAGTGTGCGACAGGCTTTAGACGAGTTTAACACCCTCCCAGGACGTTGCCGAATGAGGTGGGCAACCTCCGGCAACCAAGAATGTAAGAAACTGCCATAGATGGAACGTGGAAATGCTTCCGTTAGTTAGTTAGTACTGCCGCGAGGGCTTGAAAGAAAATCGGCCCTACATCTCCCTATATCTTGTTTTTGATGCCGGTGCCCCCTTGGTTCATGCGGGGGCAGAATGCAGAAAAGCCTCGAGGACAGCGAGAGCGATGGAAGAGCGTTAGAAATGAAAACATACGGTCGCAATTGGACCAAGGGGTACCCGCCGGAAGAAGCCGAGACACAGCCTCATAGGACGCCCTTATTTCACTTTTCGGAATTCGGTCAGAGGACTCTAAAAATGTGTTTAGAAGGGCAAAAAAAACCCCGATTTTTTGTTAACCGGTTGAAGAGTACATACAATATTAGTATCGTAGGCAAGGGGGTCCAACGATAAGAAAAAATGATATCACCTACATTTTTTTTTTTTCAGCGCTTTGAGGGGTCAACCTACCAACCTATGTATCACGTGCTGGGAAAATTCCCTTTTTGGGAACGGCCATTACCGAAAACCGTCCATCCTGCAGTGAGAGCCCTCCTCGGCGCAAGTCAGGCTTAAATTAGGCCACTTCCGGTTCCAAAAATGATCAAGAACATTGTAAGCTACCACGATCCCCGTTCAGAAAGAATCCTGAGATTTATTCTACTGCTCGCAAGGCAATCACAAGGCGCTCGCGCTTTTATCGCGCTTCAAGCTCCGGATGAATCACGCATGTCTCCCTTCTGGCAAGGCTCGCATTTCCACGGAATATTGCTCTCGGATCTTTCGACACATTTCGCGTGATACTGCGCTATCATAATGAGCATAGAATAAATGCGGAAGTTTGCCAACGCACCCATTTAGTCCCGCAAAGATCCATGCAGCAAACAATGAAAGGTCTGCGACATGGGACTTGCTCCGGGTCCACGAACTCTCCACAGACGCAGGAGAGAAGGGGGACATTATCTTCGCTGTCAGATGCATCACCCGCATTTTCTCGCCGTTGCTTCTCGACCTTGGCAAGAAGAGTGGCCACGTCTGTCGTTGCGTGTCCCCACACCTTCCGAATATCGACGCTGTTGACAGGGATATCGCCCTTCCACGAGCCAGGCTTTCTGTTCCCACCTGGGTCCTATGGACGTCAGTCAGTCTCAAGTGGGGATATACAGGAGGGGATCACGTACCTCACTTGACGGCTGCATGGGCGAACTCTCGAGTGACGAAAATGAAGAGGGGGGATCAGAGGGGGACGCAAGAGGTTTCGTTTATTTTAGGACTTGGTGCTATACATTTTCAAATAAATGACGTGCGCATGTTAAACTCTTACCCGCCCATACAGGGGTTCAATCTACCTCTTCTGCCTTTTAGTGCGTGCGCAGGAAGTGCAGGTCCAATTTTTGGGGAAGATTGTGCCCCGGGGACCCATGCACTCGCGATGGAACTTCGAGGAATACCAGTCAGATGCGAAGCCAGAGACAAATATAACCACGTACCCAATCGGTTTCGCAGCCAGCCCTGCTGCAATGTATGAGGGCAGCGGGATCATCACCCTTAGCCTCAGCACATTCGCACCCGCCCGCATCGGTCGCTCGTACCATGCGCTCCCGTCCGGATCGGGTCCTTCGACCAGCTACCAGTTGTGGCTCCCAGAGCTGAGCGACACGTGGAGGATCTGCGGTGGTGTCCAGCGGCACCGGAAGGGTAGCGTTGAGCAGCGCCTGAGGGGCGGTGTCCAACGGTGCTATACCAGGCGGAACATGCATTTCTGCGTTGTCAGTTGCCGTCTCGAGCTCAGCCTCAAGGACTGCGATGGAGAGTTGCAGAGCCGGCGCGACGGAAGCAAATATGGGGTCTGACGAATCTGAACCCTTTGCATATTCTAGCTCATAGCTGTCAGCATCGGGATAGGACGTTGGGATAGGGCCAGGGGATTCTGGTGCACAAATTTCGGGTCCAAAATCATCGTCTTCGGAGTCGTTGATCGAGTCTTCATATTCAGACCCCGAAATTTCACTCTCGTTGGGGAAGTCCGCACGAACGTCGATAGATTGCGTGGGTTCTTCCTCCGGAATTGTTTCCAGTGTGTTCCTATACGTAGATGAATCATAGTGATCGAAAAATCCGAAACTTAACGTACTGGAGAGCCATGCGAGAGCTATGAGCCTCGGAGATCGGTAAGAGTCGCTCTGTGGACTTGGTATTCGTCTTGGCCTCCTGTTTTTGGCTGGCGATGAAGCGGTCAGTCCAGCGTTCGAGAACAAGACGCCGTTCCCCGGCAGACACCGTGTACTCGACGTGGGATACAACACCTTTCGCGTCAGAAACCAGATATGTGTAAGGGCCGGTTAGACGGTTGTGGCGCTGAGCATAATGCGCCTTCAGGTTGTACGTCCAAACGAGGCTTGAATCGAGGTCGCAGTGCGAGCATAGGATGGGGATGTTGGTACAGGGCGAGGCCGTGGTAAATGACGTGGCTGTTTTCATGTTGAAGTGGATAGGGTTGCTGCATGTTGAACGCGTCCAGTCGATCTGACGTGCAGTTTTCGTTCCGCGGCGCTTGGTAAAGAAGAACGTGCACATCGGCGAAGGATGATTGCAGAGACCACAGGGCTGTTGATTTTCGAGGGAGGGATCGAATAAGATATGACCGCCCATGTGTTCAAGTACACGCTGGCCGTTCGGGTCTAGGAAAACGACTGGATTGCACTTGGAGCATGTTCCTGGGACGTGTGTGTCGGTCGCGGACCGATTGTTGGCGTCGCCTTCAACAATAAAACACGCTCGACCTAGGAAGATGTCGTTCAAACCGGCTACAGCAGAAGATAACAAGAGCGATCGTACCTGAGCGGCGATAGGGAAAATAATCGGTTCGTTTGATTTTCGGAAGGAGCATGAATTCCTGCGGAAGCATCTGGTCGTGAATACTGGCCGCCGCAGTCAGAAGTGTTGCGGAATCAAAAAGATATGCCGCCCGCCCGATTTCTACAACGGATACCGTAGGATTCATGGGATGGATCAGATTTCCCGGAACGTTAGTGCATGTTCCCTCCAGCTTTGATGACCAGCACCAATCATACT
This sequence comes from Mycena vulgaris, assembly GCA_029204335.1. NCBI lineage: Eukaryota > Fungi > Basidiomycota > Agaricomycetes > Agaricales > Mycenaceae > Mycena > Mycena vulgaris. The sequence continues at coordinate 506,116 of JARGYA010000062.1, read as the reverse complement.
GCTTGGTTGGATCATCTTCAACTGTAGACGGACGAAGGCGAAGGATTTGAACTGAGACTTTTGCGCTAGAGTCGCGAAGAAGGTCTAGGGGGAGAGAATCGACAGGAAGGGAGGTATAAGTGATGTTGTTCACCTGCCCGATGGCCAAGAACCGCCGTTTATCGCAGGACACAATAAGAGCTACAGGGTTGCCGATCCGAATGGACGCAGTCCCGAATGCGCTGTCCGATGTGATGATGCCGCCAGAAGTCATTGTCGGCGGGCTGAAACTTGGCAAGCCGGCAACACGCTTGAGTCGGTCCGTGGACGATCTATTCCCTCGATAACGCATCATGGTGCTCAAGGCTTTCGCCTTCGTCACTGACTTGCCCTCGACTTCAAGATGAGGCGAGAACTTTCCCTGGGGCTCTGCAATTGCGAGCGCATCCTCGATGTCCCCATCTGGAGTGTACGACGAGTCCGGAGAAGGGTCTGGGGGCGCGGGAGGATCTGTAGGAAGGGCAGAATCACCGCCAGAACAATGGTACAAGTCTGGATCGAGCTCGAAGTCCTCGGGTGAATCTTCGTCGAGATAGTGGATCAAGGAGCTGCCGAACGGGGAGAAGATGTCGACTCCGGGGGTACAAGAAGCACGGGTGAGTACGGAATGTCCTCCTGGGACGAGCTCTTCAGCTTTCTGCCTGCCCTGCTTCCACGCCGTCAAGAGATTGACGGTGCGAACATGCACATCGCCTTTCCACGACGCGGGATTGATATGGTCTGCGTTGGGACTCACATCGCCAGCTTCGTTTATGATCATTGGAAGCTCAAGGCGACGTGGGCTGCGATCCCAATGCGGCCGATTGGCGAGAATCATAACCGATTCAATCAAGTTCGAGATGCGACTCGCAAGCTGGAGAATATCCATATTCGCGTCGGTCCCAATTGCGGTCCGGATGAGACCAAATAGGACTTCGAGGCGATCTGTCCCAAGCAGGATGATAAAGAACTCTCCATCGGGGATGTCGATCTTGGTCTTGGCGACGCAGAAAAACACATTTTTTATCATGATCATCAGATTGACGAACGTCTGGTTGGCCATGAAGGAAGTCCCGGCGTTGTCGTCGGAGTAGAGCAGGAATAGAAGATGGGCGGCGGCGCTGAGATGGACCAGCTGCTGATGGAGAGACAAGTCGATGTAGATGTACGGCATGAGGAGGTGATATCCGAGTTGACCGAACATTTTCAGCGCGTCACGAGCACACACGAAGGCTGGATCCGCATCTTTCGCAGCCGGGGGAAGGGACCACAAGGCCTTGAGCAGTTGGTAGCCGAGCGTAACATCCTGTTTGTCGTTTGGGTTGAGAAATGTATTGACCTGCTCGCGCGAGTGTCCGTTTGAGCGCAAATGTTGTTTAATAATTGCCGGGGTTATCACGAAGCCAAGGACCTTGACGCCCTTTAACCGCATCAGCAAGTTTCTAAGGGTTTTCACGACATGTCGGTAGTCCTTGTCGCACGTTATATCATCTTCTCCAACGCGGAGATTCATGAGTTCGAGGACGGAAACCAGGGGGTGTATCGGGGATTCGGGGCTCAGCTCCCGATTCATGGCTTGGATGACAAGAGCCGTACCGCGCTTCGCCTCGCCGTCCGAGGCAATGCTGATGGTGCGGTATGTGATATTTCCCCGGAGGCGTTTGTTATTGCCGGCTTGAATCATTTTTTCGATTAATTTGGCGTGTTCGACACCAAGTTCGTGCTTGTCGGTCCCCGAGATACAACAGGGTCGAGGGCTGTACACCCGCGGATCTTTTGAGAGAGCACCGAAAGCTGCGACAGTTGCCTGGTCGCACGCAGTGAGATAGAATCGCAAGGATCACTTGGTTCAAAGCTTACCTCGCTCGCCAAATGAATGTCGCCGTCGTCCAATGCGTTGAAGAATACCTCGAGATCGGCCGCAGTGTTGAGCTCGAGGGACACCTTGTGACTGCATTCCCTGCAGGCTCCTAGGATCATATTGGTTTTATCGTCCCACCGCGGTCGCTGTTCGACGGCGATTTCATCCATCATGAGGACGCGGTGGATGATCGTGGGAGGACCCGTCGGCTCTGGTTCACCTTCTGCGCAGAGTTCGATGTTAACCTCGATCTCGGTGCGAGTGGGCATTCCGGGAGAGGCCCGAAGAGGGCGGATAATGGTGTTACTGCGCAAGGTGGATAGACCGGGGAGGCCCTTGGCACGATGCACTATGCCGGCTAGGCGTGCACCACCGAGTCGTAACACGAGTAAGCCAAGCATCATGTCGTCCTCGCTGAAGCCCTTGGGATTGTACACGACTTCGCATGCCCGTCGGTATCGCTCGACCAGTCCCCGTATGCCGAGATTGTTATTGAGACATGCTCGAACAAGCTGAGCCACTCGTTCGACTTTCCCGCTTGCTACGGCCATAACAAACTGTTTGTGCTCGTCGAGCTGGACGAGTTTGCTGAAAAGCTTGCGAAGATCGTTGAGCCTCGTTAATTTGAAGCCGCGGAGGAGCTGAACTTTACTCCGCAGCACATCGATGAGGACGCTGATCGGCATGAAGATGAACGGGGTCGACTCGGGAGCTCCGTATTTGATGCGCTCCAGTATGCCTTTCAGCACGCCATTGGAGAGTATATCGTTGCATGGACGGCACAGTTGGCCCATTGGGCACAGACCTCTCGTGCACTTTTGGGACTGCAGAAAGAAGCGCTCGCTCTTCGAATAATAATCCCAGGACAGCGTGTACTTCCGATGGAGACCGAAAGGGTAATCGGTGTGGTGGGATTTTGCGGCGGGGAAGCGGATTTCCATGCCGACGCAAGGTGTTAAATCCTCTACCACCGGTGCGTAGCGATCCTGGTGCATCGAGGGAAGTCGCGGGACTTCGCCGTCCGCAACGGGTTTGGCCCCGTCGCGGGCACCGGCTGAATCCCTCGCCGTCGGAAATCTTCGGACCACGGGTGAGACACAAATTAATTCGTGAGCGTAAAATTCTTACCGCAACTCGATAGACCTCAAAAGACAGTGGATATACACCCGAATACAATTGGCCTTCAGCCCTCGATGGTCCACAAAGTAGGTGACGAATCGGAGGAAGCCGTCGAGGCCATTTAGTCCCCTACGCACGTAGCTGACAGCATATTGCGCCGCGGCGTCGTCATTTCCGGAGCCAAAGGCTTTTTTCATCAACGGCTCAACGTAATGGACCCAATCGGCGTCGGGAGAGCGCTGCGTCACAGCCGGGTCGGTTTCTGGATCCGGGGAGAAGCAAGCAAGGGCGTGGGTCGCTTCGGCGAGCGGGGCATGGGAAGGGATGAACGCGATTTTTACCTTTAATTGACGCAAGAGATCCTGCGCTTCCTCGCAGACTACGAGTGGGTGCAGGAGGTCGGAAAACCACCCGGTAGGTCCATTAAGAGTTTCCGCGGGAGGGAGATCATCAGGGACAGACATAGGGGTGATAGGAGTGCCCTGCACACGAGCAGGCGTTGCCACGGTAGAAGGGACTGCTTCCTTTGGCTTGAAGAAGAAGGCTGTGAGCGGGGCGTAGATGGGCGTCTTTTTTGGTGGATGCTTTGCCCATTCTGCCGCAAGGCGGATGTTAGCCTTGCATTTTTCGGTGCCAACATGCCGTTTGGTAAGGTTATTCTCCCCACCCGGGCCCACTGGAATCTCCTGCAGGCAGTCCGGGCATTTGAGAGTTTTGGGTGGATTCGCCGGGTTCCCATCCAGTGCCTGACATTTGACGTTAACGGTCAGGTAATGACTTGCAGTCAGCTGTCCGCACCTTCTTTGATGGAGCCATGATCTTATCACGCTGTCGGAGTCGACGCGTCGAGTGAAAATTGACGCGCTTGCATGTGTTTGGTTATCCCATTTGCGCCAAATCATGAACAACAATATTTGATCTTGGGCCGTATAAGCCCTCGGCGACCTGGAAAACATCCGTGTAAGCCCTTCGATGCTTAAAAGACCCACAGACGTCGCCAGAACGCAATTCTGGGCCAAAATAAAAGTGCATACAATTTTTTTTTCTGACGGCCGGGGCCCAACCAACCTACCCTACCCCATATGGACAATGCTTATCCTTGGACCCCCTTGATCGTAGGCATTATTTTGACGCCTAAAACGATGGATGATGCCTATTTTGATGGTCATGATGCCTACTTTGATGCGTCCGATGCGCCCCCGCTTCCGCGCGGCCGGGTGGTAAGGAGTAAGTGGGGACGGGCAGCGCGGTTACTTGATCCGGCAGCTTTGTATTTGTTTGTTCTGGATCAAGTAATGGTTTTGGACGTTCCGCCTTGTACCCCCCTCTATACGAGACGGGCCGACTCGTTTTGCTGAGCTGAAATATAACTTTGGTGCATAAAAATATGGTCCCCAAAATTCGGGTATTTTGGGGAGAAGAGTAAGTCATATTCCACAATATGCTCTTGCTCGGCACGAAACCGGTGATGACAGTGTAGCAGCCGATGGAAATAAAATGCAATGAGAACCTCGATTGCTTCTTATGAAGGTTCTAAAGTTTCCAGACCAAATTTTAGGTTAATACTTAAACATCGAAGCTTACGATGGAGGACGCGACTACTGTGTCGGGCATGCACGTGACCTTCCAGCCACTTGACCGGCCATCGTAAAAAGCCTAAGGTTTTTTCAATTTTGCATGAATCGTCCAGCTTCCGCAATGAAAGTCATGGTAAATTGCACCCTCTATAAGACTTTCTGACCGGATTTCTACCCACGAGGATAGTTCTCACAGAACGGCCCAGTTTGTCGCGTAAATCACGTATCACTTTGTATGTGGGCAGAAAATGAGAAATCTGGGCAGAAGGTTCCATTCTTTAGGATGTCACGAAGAAAACTGTCAACTCAGTTTCCGTTTGGAGTGTTCAGACAAAAAGCCTCAGCTTTTGTGAACCTGGAACAGACCATTCCAATGAAGGAAGACTGTTGATCTTATTCTGAGATACTTCAAGTAAAAGAGAAGTCTCCTTGTATATGAAGTGCCTTCCCAGGCCAGCAATTCCAGACATTGGGCCCCTTCCTAGGCTAAAAATACTGGATCCCCCTTGCTCGGGTAAAAAGCCTAAGACATTTCCAATTCTTCCTCAATTACCTCGAATGTGCAGGCAAAGTCGTAGCAGAATGGGGCCTCCGCAGATTAATCACGCCAAATTGCTTGATTATGTCCTCGGTGCCCATGAAAGCTGTTGAAATATCACAGAATTCAGTGCCATTTTGCGTAATTGCCAAAATTCGAAGTTATGCTCTGATGAATTCATTCTTCAGTGTATTTTAAGTCGGATGGCAGCTTCATTTTTTCCTTAAAATGTTGGGTTAAAAAGCCTTAGCAGTTGCAAAACTGGAACCGAGCGCTTCTGCCAACCAAACAAAACCGAAGCTGCCGGATCGATCATGGCCGATGCCCGTCCCCAGAGTAAGCATTCGTAGCATAGGTGTTTAGCCTGCGCTCCGAACAACTATTGATGGCGTGCCCGTCTCCCCAGTACCACTGCACTCAGTTCCTCGGCCATCAATCATGCCGTTTCTCAACGATTTAACACAAGTCCCTCCTCCAATAGCATACAATATACCCTGAACCCTAAAAATAACCGCTAACCCAAACTGCTGACCTCTAACCTCTAACCTCTACCCAAACCTCTAACCTCTAACCCGAAACCACTAACCTAACCTCGAACTCGCCGCCTTGCGGCAATCTGCGGCACCGCCGGCACGTAATGGGATGCGATCAACACCTCGGCTCCAACCGGGAGGAGAACGAGTGGCGCAGAGCGTGGCGGGAGTGAATAGATATTTATTGCGAAAAATAGGCATCATTGGGCATAATAGGCATCAAATTAATGCCTATGATACTAAAGTTGTCGCGCCTCCCGGTTGAAACTTGAAAGTGGGGGAGCTTTCTCAAAGGGGGTACCGGGTCGTGAATCCCGGACTGGGGGCCGGTTGATTGGTTCGGCCGCCAGGCTGATTTTTTTTTGGGATGATTTTTTTTGGGGAGCTGCAACGCAGTCTGGGCGATGTTTGGTGACCTAATGCATGTTTATTAACTGCTTTCCGACCCTCAGCTAATATAATCTGGCCTTTTGCGGACGAGAATTTCCGCATTTGGTCAGGGCCTCAGCATACCATGTGAGCAAGATGGCCCTGCACCATTCAACATCTCAAATGCCAGCCGCCGCCATTTCGTCTCCCGGGACGGTTACTACAGCCACGCTCGATGTCGCGCGGGGCAAAAACGAAGGCTGTGAAACCAAATAGGTGTGTTAATTCATCTAACTATTGTTTCATGCACACTGACACTACTGTACAGTATCATCTTCGTTGCCTGGAGCAAGGAAGCGTTCCAGATACCTGAATTTTTGATGTTTGCACATATACCGGCGTTCGCTCGACGTTTACTCCGGAACCAAGTGTCGTCGGAGCGCGAAGCAGTAGCTCAAAGCCGAGTCAATTAAATTTGGGCTGTTATTGCATGGTTGTGCCGGCTGGCTATAGAGTCCAGTACCGTTACCAGATCACAGAGTTTTATCTTTATCATACCAAAAGTATCTGTCTAAGAGATCGTAGACGAGTCCGTTGGTGCGGCGCCCGGTGCGCGGGTAGTCTAGAAGTTACCGTGGGGGTTAGACCGTGTAAGGAAGTTATTATATAATATGACATAAGCAGACTCCGAGTCCCGAAATTCACGTCTCAACGACGCGATATTTTATATATTCACACCTCAGAACTTATAAAGGAAGCCGAATCTATGTCTCTGTCTCCTCGAAATTCTGAATGAGGGACTGTGGCTGTCTCTTGAAAATCGCTGCATTCGTCATGTGACTTATGGCCGTTTCTTGGCCGAAGCCCAATTGAAGACGAATGTTCATTCTCACAGTCATAGAACAATGTTCAGAAAAATCGGCACCACTCGGAAACTTTATTCTGACTCTTCTATGTCGTTGTCATTGACCAAATTTATTGAGGAAGGCATACATTCCAATATTTAAAAAGTATTCACGGTTGCTACTCACTTTCTTCCAATTTCTGCTCCCCAGGACGACCGGGTTCGACAACGCTCGAAGGCCGAACTGAAGGCGAGCCAAGTTCGGCGTTCGGAGCAAAGGCCTTTAAACTTGAACCGAACCGAACCTTGCCACCACTAGGCAACTCCAGCCACTGAAACCACGCCTCATGTCATTGTGTGAATGCATCTCGGATGGACGATACCGCTGAGCGACGCCCCGACATACCGGTCGATACGGTACCTGTTATTTCGGCCCGGAAATGATGAGTTATTGATTTCAGTGCCACAAAATCCGAACAATAAGTATATATCCGCCACTTCTGTATCATTTTCACGATCACAGTTATGTTGGACAATATATGGGACGCGGGCAATGCGCTGAATGCGGGAAGCACATTTCCGTCACGAATATTTCAAGCACCTGGGAAGTTAGGTCAACAAGAAACATTATGCGCGGCAGAGCTCGCTTGCGGGGACGTGATTGTCTGCGGATGTGTCAGGGTGTGAGAGCACCCCTTGATGTAAATTTAGTTTCTTATCCTTGACGTCGGTGAGAAACTTGAAGCTCGTGGCTCGCATGCCGTACTCTGTCGGGTAACACCATTGCTTCATCGGAGCTTGACCTTGATATGCAATCTCCGAATGACCTAGATTAGGCCTCTCCGAGGCGGTAGCTGAACCTTTAGGGATTCACTAGCAGTTACCCATGCTACGCCACGGTGATAACAGATCAGCAGTTCAATAGACACATGTTCTGAATTGAAAATGCTGCTCGTCACCGACGTTCGGTCGACTCCTCGCGGCTCGTGTGCAGTTCCAGAAAAAAATTGCTCGGGATGGCACAAAATATTCTAACGCAGAAATACTTGGTATGAATACAGTGCCCCAGATATTTTTCTGTGAGAACAACCAATTGACAATGTTCAACTGAAACCTCTCTGGGTAAGCTCCTGAATTAGTACTATGTATTGTTGGCCCGTAATTCTGAACTAAAAACCATTTCCTCTCAGCATGCCGTCCCGGACGGCATGCTGAGAGGAAACACTTCGGACGGGCCGTCCGAAGTGTCTTCTCCCTGTCTCGACGGTTGGAGTTTTACAGATGCATTTCGCATCAGTAATCCAATTCCAAAACTCTGCCTCACATTCACCGGCTTTTTCCCTTCTATATTTGAATTCCTGATGCAAATTTTGAACGTTCACAAGCTAGGTTCAACGCGCCTGCATCCTGAATTGATTGGTATTTAACATTTCTATATTCAAAATCCAATTCATCTTTCATTGTTTTTGTTAAAATTGCCTTGACCCGGTCGCCGAGCCTCTATCCTGTGGCTGCTCCCTCTAAGCGTGCCATAATGTTGAAATCATTTCAATCGCCTTGGGCTTTCTTACAGGGTTTGGAATTGCCCATCGTGCCAATTTTTCTTGTGCAACAGCCTATGCTTTCAACATCATGACTCCAGTGAGCCAATCTTGTTTAATTCATGCAAGAATTCAAGTTCCCGGCATGAAAGGGCCTATGTCGCTGGGGACTCCATTTAACACTCACCTATGAGTGCCTAGTTGAAAGTACTTACATAGTCACGCTCAGGTTGTGCTCAATGCTGCAAGAGTTCAACATCTCAACAGTTTAACAATAACAATCTATTGGCCGATAACTCAACCTCTGGACAGTTTTCAGTGGGACGGTGCAGCACAGACGTAGGTGCGCTGAACACGGTGGGCGACGGAAAGGTGACAAACTGATCCAATTTCGTTCCAATTAGAAAAGGGATGGGTGGAGCAATTGAAGAAAAATGATTTTGTCTTGCACGGAAGGGGGCCCTCAATTGTAATATAGATTCAGCGTAGTCCAGCTTAGTTGATTCTTCAGTTCATAGGCGCCAAGAGCGCTGAGATAAAGGCACCCGATAATCGCAGCCCCGAAAAAGGATCGTGCGCGCTGGCAAGACCATGAACCGGTGATTGATCTCGGGGATTGATAATTCTCCGCGCCCGGATCCTGGCCCGAACACAAAGCAGAAATAACTAACACCCAAAATTGAACTCAGAGCATATCTTTGGTTCCAGGCGATGAAACAGGTTGCACAAGAGGATTCAGGCAGTTAAGAAGTTGAAAAGCATGTCCTTGAATTTCGATTTATTTCTATGTCTTTCTCCATTTTCTATCGATTCATATTCGCAATGACTAATTTTAGGTGACTAAATCTTGTTTGTACATGTAGCAAAAAAGAGCGAAATCCAAGTTTTCCTGGGTAGCCAAACCTAAGGGTTCAGCAATCATTGCGGCGTGAAATGAAGGTTGGAGTGTCTTTTACGATGCCTTTAATTGAGAGTATGAAGATTTGGACGTCACTAAGCAACCTCGCCCGCCAAAATTTCGGTTGATGCGCATAATTTTGATGCGAACCAATCGGTAACATATTTCCATCCCAACCACCGATAAAACCCATATGGTGACGAATTAGATCACTTCTGGACAACCATTTCAAGTGTGATTCGAGTACTATTCAAGTGTGGAAAGGGCCCGGCAATATTTCACACTCCGACGATTATATCATAAAGTCCAGCTCCATGTGACCCACAGACTATGCGACGGCAGTGGGAAGTGCCCGCTCTTGATTGGCAATATAGGTCCACAGGATCCATCCGTTCGAGTGGTCGAGTTGGCGGCGGCCGATGGACCACTTGGTGTTGTCGCTCTCCAGGTCCGGAGTTGGGAGCACGCGTGCTTGGACGACGGTGGCCCGCTTGTTGGCTATATAGTGATCAGTGATCAAAGCATCTCCTTCGGAGATTGTAGCTCACCGATGCCGTCCACATAGCGCGGGGGCAAGCACTTGGGGGGGGCGCCAACACACGGCTCCTCAATGACTCTATCGACCTGTTGGGCTGCGTGTCAGCCTGAGGCACGCTTGCAATACAAGCAGAGCGCGCAACTCACAATAGGAGCAGCGATCGCGAGGGCCGCAAGAGTTAGGGCAAAGATTGCTTTGGCGGCGAACATGGGAAGACCTACGACCGGCAGCAAGACACTCGGAGGAATAAGGAACGTCCACTGGGTAGGGTTTCCCTTTATATGCAAGCAGGAGCATTTGCATCGAGCAACACCTCAGCAAAAAGCGCTGATTGCATCCATGCATGCGCCCTGAGCTGCCCCGGTTTTGGCAGATCCTGAGAAAGCACATGCTGGAATGGGTTTGAATTCCCTTTCGGGGCTGCACAAAACCGACAAGATGTGTTAATTTGGCAGCGCGTAAAGGAACAGATTGGCAGAGCAGTAGGCTCGCCTCGAAGGATAACAGGTGATAGCCATCTGGGCCCTGGCGCAACAGTAGCGGGACTGTTCCGATCTGTCTGCATCGAGAGAGGTGGAAAGCATGCATAAATGGCAAGGAAATTGGAAGGAAATGGTGTAAAGCGCCGATGTAGTGATAGTGATTGAACTGTGGTTGAACGCTCTTCTGGTCCGAATCGGGGCGGGGACTGCCACTGATCCAAACACCAATGACACGCACGCTGATGGATGCAGCATGCGTTCGACCCCTGGACTCCCCATTCGGCATTCTGTCTTCCAGATTTGCGCAATCGAAAGTCTAGTGCTGATATTTCGTAAAAGGTCCACTTAGAACGCAGATTCTTACTACGATATTGAGCTCCACTCGGAGTCATCCATGAATAGTGTTAAGGTGCAATCAAAGATCTTGTTAAAGATCAACGGGGACCAGGTAGTTCAATGCCGCCACAATCCTCGTGATATACCCAGCTTCATAGATCCACTACTAATTGGGCCAGAACGCGCGCAATAATCGAGACTGAACTTAGGACAACAAACATGTGTTGTTCCGTTGAGACTTGACAAGCTGTATCCGGATTTCCCTGTCATCCACTGACCATTCAAATTTGGGCAGATGTTTGGCAGATCTGGCAGGACAGATAATCTCTGATAAACAGACGCTACAACAAATGTCGCTCGTACCTCGCGATGTTGTAGTCTGTCGATTACCCGAGGTGTTTGATCCGAGGTGGGCCTTATTATGGAATCTCAAATTTCTCAGCTATGGTTACGACACGTCTTTCAACATTCGGGGGTGGATTCTCATGCAATAGACCCGAATAAGGAGCTTTTTCAGTCATTTTGCTCACCTGGACCTCGAAAGCGCGATGCCGAATTTTGATCGGCCGGTCACGTGAGTACGGCGGTGTTGCGTTTCTCTTCGACCTTGAAGAATAGGACCATCCGGAGGAGGCACTTCTCGAAATTCAGACCCAGGTCGTTTGGCCTCTTATATTTTGTCCACTGTGCTCAGGCTGAAGTGGGGAAACTTTTGATGGTCTTCAAACTCCGGCGATTATATAATACCCCTACCGTCTACTTAACACAGGGCACGCAGTAACTCCAGACTACAAGACAGACTCAAAATCCCATTTGTCACATAATAATTGTAGCGCGTGTTGCGGCAAAGCCCACTAACAGCCCCTCATTAACACTGGGCTCTCTCATGTTGCTCTCTACAATTAAACATGATTTTCACTCTTGGCTGCTTCGACGCGAGAACAGATGCGAACAAGTGAAATGATCCGGGATTCGAACTTGGTTAAATACATCAACTCGTGGATCAGGAGAGTGTGCACCCTTACCTGTGTCGGCCTGTTCCGTATGATATTAAGATGGTGGCTAACTGGAAGCCCCATTAGTGGTATTATCGCTTTCTCACACACGTTCTTCAAACTCCGACAAGCCCGATTTCACAACAAATAGATTCTACTGTATATGTACAACATTCAATGATGCACACGGGGTGGATGGTATAAATCTAAATGCAAGTATCAGCAGTGTTCAATCGGTCAACCTTGTCCTTGACATACCGGAATGTGCTCTTCATTGCGGGGAGGCATATATCCGTACGGGCTCACCGACCAAATCCACCCCGAGGGTGGTCGTGAGTGACAGGGAGCACGATTGTCCATCACAGAGGATTGGAGGAAGCCGGAGGCAGCTTGGGGGTATAATCGAGGAAATGATCGATGCTGGCTCCAGTTGGTTCCATGCCCCGTGGTGATGGTGTGATCGGTTATTGTAGTAGATGGCCATCGACATTGAAACAAACTGTGTGCTATCGGGAGCATCTGGAATAGACAGCAGGGGGATAAAATTGGCGAGCCGCCGATGAGTGCAGACACAGAGCAAAGAGCGAGAGGCCGGGTGGCAGATATGTATGCTGTGTAGAAGGAGCCGTGCGGGAGCGTGACACAGTTTCCAGACGGCGTCGGTTCGGATGTCGGCTCCGCCGGTGTCTTCTGATCAAAGGCCAAACCAGCCAAAACAGCGCGTCTCCTCTGGAAACTTGATCTGTTATGTCGTATGAGGGAGGTTCAAAATGCCTCATGCCTCCCACAGCATAGTAAGGCATGATGGGAGGGTAGGAGAGTGAAATTTGGAACCATGAAGACGTGCAGGCTGTTGCGCTACTTCTTTTAGGCTCGTGACCATCCGCTTCGACATCACGTGGCTGCGCTTATCACGTTGCGAAGCGGCTGGGAGCTTTGGTTGCCTTATTTGGTGGGCCCGCCAAATCAGAGGCAGCACTTAGAAATATTTCGTCGTTTACCTTGAAAAAAAGTGTCAAAAGTCGTATAGGGAAACATGCTTCTTTTTGAATTCTAAGTCGAACGCAACTGACTTGTTTTCCGAGATTTTGTGACCATTTTCTGCTTCTTGGCTTCACCTCTCATCTCTGGGAACCTGGGGAAGTCCTCAATTACTCGCGATGATGTCTAGGATGTATTATTGGTCTTCTGGGGTGGCTGTAGGCTATTGAATGTACTAAAGACAGCTGTGGTACTGCTAGAGTCCGCCTGGAAAGCCGCCGCGTTGAGCCGCGCGATTTCCTCTTTCGACCGTATCGGGGCTTTCTGGCGTGTCTTGCGCACCGGAACACTGGCAGCTGGTGCAGAACTGCTAGGAACTGTAGAACTGCTGGCCACTGGCATCGACGTAACATCGGCCGCGGGGTTTGCGGCAATTGTCGGCGAGTCATCGTGGCGAGGTCTGGACGACGTAATTGGAGCTTCGGGCTGGCTTTCCTCGGCTGCACGTTTTTTCCCTCTGGACTTCTTCGGGAGCGGCACCATCGGCGGTATCGTCTGCGCTACTAGACACCCATAGAGCTCCTCCCCGTATTCTTCCCACCACGTCCACTGGCCAGCGAGGACAATCTCCAGATGCTTCTTTGACGTGAAGGGCCCCACGGATGCGAGGAGCGCAATGGTTTCATCGCGCAGGACAGCCGAGGCTGAATATAACGCGGTTGGATAGTCTCGGTCTCTGATTTTGACCCGCCATTTGTGCAACTCCATCTGTACGTCCCTGTTGATCTCTCCTCGCTTGATGGCAGACTGACGCGGAACTGCTGGCGGTTTTCCAGGCCGGGTAAGATTGAGGAGGTCCGGACAGCATATGTCGCAACATGGAACAGTAGGATCTAGGTGCTCCGTAAGTCTTTGTAATTTCTGGAGAATCCAGTGGCTTACTTGGAGCCTTGTTGCCGTAGACCGCTGTGAGAACCATTCGCCGGCATTCTCCTGCCTGCGCAAACACAAGAAGCCCCTCGTCTGCAGCCTCTGGGTCCAGAGGAGGCGTGTCCTTCACAAACACGACATCAAATTTCCCCCCCGCGGCACCACGATTCACACCTCTCAGCTTCGCGTGCTGTTTCCTTTTTTGGGCCTTCCTCTTCTTCTCCGCATCGCTCTCCTTCTCCTTTTCTGGTTTTTTCTTCCTCCCTTTCGTCGCCCCTCCCTTAGCAAGCACACCCTCTGCAAGATCAATTCCGTATGCACTTGGCTCGACAAGAAGAATCGCGAGCCCAGTCCGGCCCGATGCTCGCGCTGCCCGACCTGCCCGTTGGACAAACAGTGAAAGCGACGCTGGAAGTTTCCACTGTACCACAACATCAATATCTGGAATATTACAGCCCTGAAGGATCAAGGTAAGCCATCCGACAGTATCTTAATTATAGAGGGATATTTACCATCCCCGCCGCATCCGTGCAGACCAGAATCCGAATAACACCATCCCTAAACTTTTCCATCGCTTGGCGTCGATATTTTTGTGAAAGCGCCGCATTATAGGGTCGGATAGGTGTGTCGTATCCCTCGATAGCATCGCGTAGCTCCGGAGGTAACAGACTCGTTAGGTGATCAATAATCTCGACACCCGTGGCAATATTGTCCGCGTAGATGAAAGTCTTCTTGATATCGGATCTGGTCGTAATCCCCGCGACAATGAAATCGAGATCCGCGTATGTGTTAAGAGGGTAGTGGATTCCGCGGACAACGATGGATACATTTGGTCTGTCGTTCCCCACGTCGATATTAACGTAGTCCTGACCAAACTGCAGCTTGCTCAAAACATCGTGTCGGATCCGTGCTGGCAACGTTGCTGAAAGTGCTACCACCGGGGTACCTCGGGGCAAGAAGGCACGAATCATTCCGAGGGTGCCGTACTTCTTCCGGAACGACGCCCCCCAATGTGAGACAACATGGGCTTCATCCACGACCACCGACATTACACGTCGTCCAAATTCCGTGCTTCTCAGAACTTCGCGGATGAAGCGCCGAGAGAGTGCCATCTCTGGTGAGATTAAGACGATCTGATGCTCCCCACGCACAATTTCCTGACACGGAAGTATTAGTTCCGCTCTAACAAATTTTGCGAGAGGAATACCTGAAGAACCTCTAACTTGCACCCGCCATGGCTGCTATTAATCGCAATGGCCTTCAGCTTGAACTCCTTGCGGAAGGTCTCAACCTCAATAATCCAGTAAGAATAGTTGTTCTTCATGAGCTCGCGATGCAAGGGGGACTCGGGATTCGAAAAACGGATATAGGGTCGAAAAGTTTTTTTCGACCCTCGGCCAGACCCCCCCCCCCCCCTCCCCCCCTATATAAGGAAGGAGGTTCCCACCCCTAGCGGCGGGCCGTCTCTCCGGGTCATGTGCGGGCCACCGCCACTGTATTGACAGCTTCCTAACCCAACCAACTATGCTACTACTCACCTGTCTGGCACTCTACTGTACTCTGAGGTCTCCTAGTTCAATGATTCCTATTTCATACTCAATTCCCAATGGGTGAGCTCTCTCTGAGCAGTTCAATGCTGAACTGAGCCAGAACTGAGGGCATGAACTGGCAGTGTTTCGGAAATTTCCAGCCGTGAAGGCATGTCTGCACTGTCCCAAAGATTACACTGATAGTGTGTACAGTAGTGCTAATTTCTCATATGTATTCTGGACACCAATGAATATATTTCTTCACCCTTAGAGCTGGCACGCAAGTGTTTCTGAGAACTGATCTGTGCACGTGAGGGTGATCAGTAGTCCAAATCGGGACAACGAAGTAGCGCAACACCATGTACGTCGTCTAGGTCCCAGATTTCACTCTCCTACCCTCCCATGACATCTTATTATGCTCTGGGAGGCATTTTGAACCTCCCTCATACTACATGATAGAAGTTTTTTTCAGCCGCCCTCGGGACCCCCCCCCCCCCCCCCCCTATATCCGAAATTTTAATGCCGAAACCCCCTTGTCGCGATGTCTTACCTGCTCGTCGTGCAAGGCTAGCAGAGGAGAAATCATTAGGGTGACTTTCCCCGCACTGGAAGGATGTGCATGTGGGCCAGCAGCGATTGTAGTCTTTCCCATACCCGTCCCGGCATGAACGACTGAGTCCCGCATTTGAAGCTGGGCCTCAATGCCTTGGAGCTGGTACGAGTGCGGCTTGCGATTCCACTGGAATTTGGCCTCCATGTCAGTCGGCAAGCTTGCCAGTTCTGTCTTCGTCAATGGTTTGCGGGTTTTCCGGGTCGTTTCTTCTCGCGAGGATCCCGTCTTCTGTTTTTTGCGTGGCGGCATGGCGGGGCGAGTTATGTAAGGCTAAAATTTCGATCACTTCACTTCTCCTATCTAAATACGATGCCTCGCCTTGCAGGAACTACAATACTGTCCTCCGAGGATGAACTGGGTGAAGAATCCACTCCGAACACTCCCACTATAGGCACAGCGGTGCTTCCTCCACTCAGCCACTATCTCTTCGGAACTGTAGGGCTTGCACCAGCTGCTTCGCTCGCCGCGTTGTCCCCGTTTAGCACACCAACGACGCGGCGGCGGCTCTCCCAAGACTCCTTACCTGGCTCATCTCCAGTTCCTTCATCTCCCTTTGCACCGACCTCGTCTCCGGCACGCACAGTTTTGACCCAAGAACTGGCGAAGTCCATCCCACCTGCGCTCCCCCCTCTCTCTAGCGACGGCATTACACCGAGCAGTCCCATCATCGGCACCAAAGAAGAGCGACTAGCGACCATCCGCCGTAAATCTCACCGAAAACGGGCTCTCACAATTGCGACCCAGAAGGTGGTGTCGAAGACAGTCTCGGAGGAGAACAAGCTCGCCGTGTTTGATGAAGTACTCAACAAGCTCACGGAGAATGGTCTCACGTTCGGCCAGCTAATGCTGTATGTCTTCGACCCGATTTACAAGCAAGGATCAGTGCGGTGGGAAGGGTTTTTTAAGGACGAAGGGCTCGCGACAACAATTCTTAACCTCTGGACTTCCAAAAAGAATAGTTCCACTGCGCGATCGGAGGTGGCGGGTTGGGCGGAAAATTATGTGGCCGAGCTCATGCAGGATGAAGGGCAGACTGTTACGACCTCCAAATTCCTACAAATGGGTCGCGCCTCGGTCAACAACGAGTTTGTGACGAAGTTCAGCATGGTGGCCGTTGGCGAGCACTTGAGCTCCACAGCCCGGGTGGCCATGAAAATGTTCAATGCGTTTTCGACATCTGCCCGCAATCTGAAGACGAACCTTCCCATACGCATTGCTAAACGATTTACGGTGATTAAAATATCATTTGCGTCGAAATCAGCATTAAATGAATTTCTAGGTTGTTACCTCCGCTGCGCTGGCCCTTCTCGGCGAATTCAGTCACAAGAACAACTATTCACGACAGATCATGGCCCTATATCTGTACGCTACTGGCGCGCAGCGCCAGACCATTTCTGTCATGTCGCACCTCGGAATTTCCGAGAGCTACCAGAATCTCACCCACAAACCACGGATTAATGTCAACCGACGGAGGCGACGTGTCCCCGGAGACGAAATACCACCATCAACACCACCATCTACTCCCGTCGAATCACCTGTCGAACCATACGAGCTCCCGGACCCCGTTCTGCTGTCCAGTAAAATGGAAGGCCTTCTCAGCACGAAGCTGAGTACGCTGCGGGAGCTCTCCGCCTCGATGCGCAGCTTCGCGCGCGTCGTTGCATCGACAGGTCTTTTCGCAGCATCCTATGATAATATCAATATGGTGTTTCGCGCGGCGGAGCAAGTTATGGGAAGAACAGGTACAGTTACTTCTTTCGCCATTTTGGGAATCATCGCTGATTTGTTTCTCGAAGATTCACAAGAGAACGGTGTATGCGCGACCGTATTCGCACTCTGGAAAGCGACGGTCGAGCACATGCGGATATCTGATCTGCACGCTGCATTTGACGCGGCACCACCACTTTCCCTCAAGGACGTTCTGTTGACCCGGCCAGAGCTGAAATTGATGGACAAATGCCTTCAGCATTGCATTCTCCGCATCATCATCGAACATGGAGAGGGAGAATTCGACAAATTCCGCGAAGCCCTCGACGCCGCTCTGCCTGTGACCCCCGAGAAGATTGAAGTTCATCAGACACCTCTCCACCCCCTGCCCGCTTGGAACATCGACCAGTCTACAATTATTGGAAATGAAGAGGCGGCGGATGCCATATACAGCGAGCTCGAGGTGAAAGGCCTTTCCCACTGGAACTGGATCGTTAAAATCCTCGCCGGAGATCAGCTCTCGATTGCTCGCCTTCGGTCCCTCCTGCATATCCGGGCAGGTCATGAGGGCGGATACTCCGGGTTTGGATGGGGGGTTTGGATGCCGGGCCTCTTCCATGGGAAGATCGCCGACATGCATGGCTTCTTCGTTACGCATTGGGGAGTTCCCCATCGCGGGACTAGGAACCCGGGCTCCCTTTCCTTCCACAACACCCACCTGCATCGTTCACCTATTCTCCTCTCCTCCCTCCCTCCATTTCGAGTGTGCCGGGATCTTGTCTTCGTCTCGCTGTACTCGCGAGTGCTGCATTGCTTGCTGCTCGCCTCCGGGAAGTCGTCGCTGAAAGAATGCGCGGAATCAATCAAAACTTACGCCGAACTGGAGGCACTGGCGGCAACCATCCAGTCAAAGTTTGCCAACGGGAATCTGGTCTCGGAGCTTCGCTGGGAGAGACAGATGGCTCAACCGGTGGACGGTACCCTTCCCCCGGGCGACGAGATCTTCGAGAACGCGTGCCTTCTCCTCCGTGATGCCCTCATCTCGCGCGAGTTCACCGATGCAATCAAAGCTGGCGACTCCGGTCGGATTGTACTTGTTCTGAAGCTGCTTGCGCTGAGCTTTCGTGGCAATGGACGGTCAAAGTACGCATATGAGATGCTTCATCTCATACACAATTTGACTCATGTATGGCCAAAGCTGATCCGGTGCGAGTTTTCCTGACACCGAGGCGTTTAGACTTACCGCTCCTTCAATACAGGGACATAATCCTCAATAACTGGCTTGTCAATCCGACCGGCAAACCGTTCTCGTGGGTGGAAGTAGACTTGATGCAAGAACACATGAATTTTTGGATCAAGGCGTGTCTTTTACTTCCCCGACAGTCTCATTTCAAGTACTTACACGCCTAATAGACTATCTACCAAGCACACGGCAGCGCAGCATCATGGGAGTGGCTCGAGATGGTTGCTCCTTGCGTTACAGCTCTTCGTCACCTCTCTACCTCGATAACTCAGATACTCGGATCGCACCAGGGAACAAAGCACGAGCCGGCCAACCTATCCACGGATATCCAGCTTCTGATGAAGAGTCTCACGGAGCACGACGTCTACAAGATTAAGGGACGTGTTTTTGCAGAGGGCGATGGCAGTCCCACTCCTGATGTCATCAGCGTCGGGGTCCAGCAGCTGTCGGACAGCTCATCAAATCCCCTCTTGGAGTACAACGCCGCCTTTCGCAAGCTTCAGGTCCGCCGCAGACTTCGGCCGTTGGTGGAAAGCTGGTCAGAATCTGATGCCGGGGATTCACCTTCACCTGCGCGTACTCCGGCTGCTTCCTCCCGCATGGCTCCGGAAGGCACCGGCACTCAGCCCTCGATGACTGCCCCCGCCGCTCTCGTTGTCGCTGGGACAGAGATTGGCGATGTCGAGCTTGCCGGCGCCGCCGACGACTTCGTGGTCGGAAGCGATGATGACAGTGCCGATGATGCTTCGGCAGATGGCCTCGGCGATGGCGACGGGCTGACAGATTTTGAGCGGACGATGGACGAGGCTGTGGAGGAGACGTTGACAAGGGATTCCGCGGAGGATGTGGCTTTGGACATGGACGGCGGCGACAATGACTTTCTATTCAGTAAAAGCATCTACGAGAATGACGGGGATTCAGACTCGGACGGCTACGTAGATGATGTAAATGATTTAGACTACTTAGATGACTACTAGGGCGTTTGAAGATGGACTTCTCTTGAAAGAAGGAAGTGAATGCGCACCGAAATCGTCAAAAATCGTCAAAAATCGTCAAAAATCGTCAGAAAACAAGTCAGTTGCGTTCGACTTAGAATTCAAAAAGAACCATATTTCCCTATACAACTTTTTACACTTTTTTCCAAGGTAAACGATGAGATATTTTCTAAGTCCGGTCTCTGATTTGGCGGGTCCACCAAAAATGATGCCAAGATGTTCCAGTCGTTCTAGGAAGCTTTTTGATCCCTCAGCTCGTCTCGTGATCAAAGGCTGACTAAGAACGACTGGTTGCGAGTCTATACTTCTTTGTCCCGATTTGAACCACCGATGACCCTCACGTGCACAGATCAATTCTCGGAAGCACTTGCTTGCCGGCTCCAAAGGTGAAGAAAAAGATCTATTGGTGCCAAGAGCACATATCGGAAATTAACACTACTGTACCCACCATCAGTGTGATTTTTTGGGACAGTACAGACATACCTTCACGGCCGGAAACACTGCCAGTCCATGCCCTCAGCTGCTCAGTTCAGCAGTGAATTTCTCAAAGCGAGCCCACTCATCGGGAATTGAGTATGGAATAGAAATTATTAAACTAGAAGGCCTCACAGTTGGTATTCTAGGCCATCTGCGAGGTAGGATCGTTGGGCCTAGAATTTGGTCTATGTAAGGAGCGTTACGGCTGGCATGACACATCGCTCTTCCTTCTTGCGGCATCGGGAGTTGACAGGCGTAGACTCGAAAGAAGCATGGTTACCCGCTCTCCGGATCGGTACCGAGATTTCGCTTTCCCCACCCGCCCTGGCCCATTTTATATTCTCGGTGAGTTCTTTCCTTTTCTTCTTGGGCTTAGGTGCTTCACCCGTTGGCAACCAGGTTATTAAACTTCGGGGAACCTGCGACACCCGAATCGTTCACACCTTGGTGGAGTCCAGCCAGTTTTCTCTGTCGTCGGGTCCACTTCATTTTCATTGCTCATTTTCATTACCCGACGACAGGGATTTCTCCCCACAGCAGAGTGTCAGACAGGTGAGTAGTAGTATAGTTGGTTGGATTAGGAAGCTGTCAATGCAATGGCGGTAGTCCGCACGTGACCCGGAGAGGCGGCCCGCCAATAGGGGTGGGAAACTCCTTCCCTATTTGGGTGGGTCTGGCGGACGATTGAAAAAAACTTTTCAACCCTATATCCATTTTGCAAATCCCGCTTCGCCCTTGGAAATTTATCTTATTTTGTTCGCAATGTGTCATTATAATTGAAAACCTCAAGATTGCGGTCAACTTGTACTCTTCAATCACTCTTAATACACCCACTTCTCCTCCCGCGTCTGTGATATGGGACTAGGAGTGGCGTTGCATCCCCTCGTACTCTTAACCTAAAGCTCGTAACATCTTATTTAATCCTCGGCGCCTTGATCCGCCCGACCTCAAACGCAGATGCGCGGCTCATTCCGCTTCGATGATGATGTATCCTGGGCTGCTGTGGCATTATACTCTGGCCTTGCTGCTTGCTGGAATTTGACCCCCTCGACCCTAGACCAGTGATTTTCTGTCTATGAAAGTAAGCTGGTCGCTACCTCTAGTCCATCAACAGTATCACTTGCCATACGACAGGCTGGATTCAACCTAGCTCGACCCGGGCGTTGACTGCCTCATCTCATCTCGTCTCTAACCTCCCAATCCCATCTCTAAGCTCTAACCATTGTGACTTTGGAAGGAATGTTCCTATTACCTTCAATTTTGGATATGGCATGGGTACATACGATACCTAGTTAACGATGTACTTTATATGGTTCGATGGGATCAATTCGTCATTCAGAATGCCACTCTTCGAGAGGTGTAAATGCTGGGCGGGCGGTATTGAGCAATACACTCATTACAGTGAGTCAGCTGACTATCCTATGAGGTCATGCACTGGGAGGAGGAGGAGGAGGAGGTAAATTATACTGACGCAGTCCCACATTTGGAACTGCCAGCTTACTACGTAGAACATGGTAGCTTATGTAGGCTAAAAGATACCTGCCCTATACATAGAACACGTGTACTACCAAAAGGGGGGCGGGAAGTTTAGGAGATCGCAAGGAGATCGACGGTATTCCCGATCTGGCTGGGACAAGAGCAGGTAGGTCGCTCGGTTAAAACCTCGGGGGTGATCCGGTCCGATTGCCCGGATAAGTCACTAAAACCCCCCTCAACAGTCCCTCCGAGCCCACATGCCGAACTACGGAAAGAAAAATAGGTAGAGTAAAACTAAAAAAAATGAAACGGGATCAAATAAGCAGCTGAGCGGCCGGCCAAGGGCGACATTTCAACCATATTATTGATCGGGGGTATATAAGGCTGGGTTGATTACCAGCATAGGCTCACTGTAGAGAGCCTCGAAATTTTTATAAGCTAATCTTCCGAGAAGCCCGATGATTTCAGGCTTAGCCAGCAGGTCCTTGAAGAATAATCCAGGGTCCAAGTATACGCCGCGCAGCTCAGGAAGTGTTGTGAACAATTTTGCGAAGAATACCTTCTTGAGTTCCCGCAGAGGTGTATGCTTGCATAATCACTGGAAACGCTCCGAAATAAAAGTCTAGGTCATTTGGCACACAAGTGCCCAAGTTATGGAGGTTCTGCGCATAAGGGCCATGACATCAGCGAAATTCCGACTCCGACTCAATTTAAGAAATCTAAGGAGACCATGCTCTGCGGATTTCAAGCGCGATTCGAACGGTCCATGTTTTGGGGGTGTCTGACTCGAATTGAGCCCGGGGCAGCGGTTCTCTGAAAAATGTCGCAAACCAGAAGAAAACACGCTGCGCGCTAAGTTCCGCAAATAGTTGTAATGCTCAAGATCTACTGATGCCGATTTCATTTAGCCTCCCGCGGAGTCATCCAGCAGTGCATTCATGTTTCACGCGGGAATACAGAAGAATCTACGGGGCGTTCCGTACAACATCATGAATCAAGTCACAGTTCCGGGGATTTATAATCTCCAAGATCACGGGCACTTCAGTGTACGTTCCTTCTGGAGAAGATGGGGAATTGTATCTCCACTGTTCCCAATCGCTTTTAAAACCCGACCCGATTCCCCGCGGCCGCCAGTATTCTCGGAGAGCTGTAATCCGGCACGTTGTCCATTCTTTCGATGTAATGTCAAATAAACCCTCCCGAGGGTAAGACCTTCATGCATACACCGGCAGTATCAAAAGCCGGACAATATTCCCAGCTGGGTCTATTCCTGTCTACCATTCAATTACGCCGGCGCTATCCCGCGATCGCCTGTCAATTCTTCAGGTTAAGTTGGGAAAGTTATTAAAATTTTCACTGCATCCTTTCCGTCAAGACAGCCGCAGTTCTACGAGTGCCGGGTAGGCGTGGAAGCACTGTAGCGCGGGAGTTGATGAACAGTGTGGTCATCCCCAGACAGGCAAGCGTGATGAACGGAGATGACACTCCCGAGGATCGCCGATGACTCCGGGGTGAGCTTCCACCAGTGTCTAGAAACACGAGTTGAGCGCATCCAGAAATAGGTACCATGAATCTCCAAGAGGTGAACTTGAAGTCCGGTTGATGTTCGTTTCAGAAGCTCAAATTTCCAAGGCACTTCATTAACCATGACTGAGGGGGGAGGGACGATTGTTGGACGATTGTATAAGCATCTCCTTCCGTGGTTATCCTAACGTGCTCTGGCGACAAGTGGAGGGTTTCCAAGAGACAGGAAAAGTCAAATCCAAATACCTAAAACCAACACCCCCACGACAACCACTCCCCCTAGTCAGATAGAGTCAGATCTTGCAGCTTTGCCGGGTCCGCGTATTTTTGCTGTAACGTACGCTGGTTGAATGAGCTCTCTTTCTCTCAACGCCATTCACACAGTTCCGCCGCGCGCATGCCGAGATCTGCATGCACATTGTCTCGTCAAATCGGTCTCAGTTCTCACATCCATTCTCAACCACGTGGCGTTCAGATTCAACCTACTCTCACAGCGGCTAAATGCATTTCTTCGCTTGCTGTGACGGTTCCCGACACTCCCTCCACGACCGCCAGTTCCGTTCTGTGTCCAAACTCCCGTCGGGTCGCCATGGGTTGCAAATACAATGTACATCTGTCGCTCAGCGCACAAACACGGAGTCTCTCATAGACAGACACTTCAACAGGATCGAGCTCGTTCCTCGCTTTTTGAAGACGTCGACGCTCGGCGGGATCCTTCTAAGTTGTCCAGAGCCCTGAACCGATTCTTTCTGATGTGGGCTACGAGTCAGCTCGACATTCCCCTCGCCCCTCTACGTTCATTAACGCAATTCAGTGGTCCTCACGTGCGAATTTCAGGCGAGTGTCATTCACTGCATTCAGCGGCCGAACAACCACAGCCACGAGGAGTATCAGCAAGGTCACGGTGGCGCTATTCATAGCTACCCCGCAGCTTGGCGTCTCGCCGGGCCTATCTAGCCGCAGGCCGGCGAGGTTCTATTAGGTGGGAGAGGCGCACGTAACGGCAGGCGCCTCGCCAGATTCGCGGAGCTCCCGGGCTGCCGCTTGCCACGGCTTGGCCCACGGCTCGCCTAATGGCCGGCTATGGCCGGCTCTGGTTTCAAGGCACCTGAACGCAGTGATTTGAAATTTTCATCACGCCGTATTCATTCATTCTCCACCAATCGGCAAGGTGCTTGCTTATAATTTCGGGAAGAGAGCGGTCTCAGAAAATCCGTCTCTCCCCTTGAACATGTCTTTTAACTGCGCCAAACCAATGACGATTCCTGCGGGCAGTAGAGAAAATTTGTAGCGTGCGCGTAAAGAGGTGGGACAATTATGTTGTGTTCAGGCTCAGAATTTTTTCAATAGCTTGGAATACTACCATTGCAAGAATTTAAAGTGGATCTAATTTCTAAATAGGTCTTGGGCCATATTTGTCATATCTCTGTTCCTGGCCTGACGGGTGGCGTGGACCTGCCATGTTTAAATTCCTTCGCGCTGCCACTGTGGCAGGTGACATGTACCCCTCCTTACGGCCAGTACGGCAGCTAAAATTTATTTGCCGTGATTGTGCGCCTTTCGTGGAATATAAGGTCGGATAGAAAGTATGAACTACCGTTCCTCCCATCTCGACATTCTCTTTCGACTCCAAAGGATCCCCGGGACCCCATGGCGAAAACGCATCATATCCTCCTTCTCCTCACGCTGATGCTTGCCTACCTCCTGCGACCTCGAGCGATCTCTTCGTTCGGGCACGCAGCGGAATATCATGAAGAACGCACTCTCTTACTGACCGCACATCCAGACGACGAGACCTTCTTTTTCAGCCCGACTCTCACTGCCCTCAGTCATATGCGAGAAGTTGGACGACTCCAAGATATCTTCGTCGTCTGTTTGTCAACTGGGAACGCGAAAGGTCTTGGGGATCTAAGGAAGCAGGAATTTGGGCGGGCCCTAGAAATCTTTGGAATACGGCAGGGAAAAAGGTTCATCCTGGATCATCCGTACGTGGCCTTGGTTATGTTTCGGCACTGTCTCACTGTGTTCAAGGCACTTGCAGGATAATAAGACGGCTACGTGGGACCCTGCTGTCATATCCCAGGAACTCCGTCCATTGGTGGTGGAATACAATATCACGACAGTTCGTCAGCTCCTTGATTATTACCGTGTCACCCTTTTGATTTGAGGCACAGATACTTACATTTGACTCACACGGCGTTACTGGCCACCCAAATCATTGGTCCGCTTTAGCCGGGGCGGCCTATCTTGTCCGTACTTTGCCACTTTCCTCGTCAACCACCCCTCCCCGTCTCTACGCCCTTGATTCCCGTCCCGCAACAAAGCATCTCGGGCCATTTGCGGCATTGATATGTCCGCAATATATATCCTCGCGAGGCCCAGTCTTCGTCGCCTCATTGGTAGACTACGTCACCGCACTCCGGGCAATGATCAAGCATCCCAGCCAACTTCGTTTGTTTAGCTTCTTGAAAGGACTATTTTCGCGACATTTGTGGGTAAATGAGTGGGTTGAAGTCACCGCGTAGATGCGACTTATTTTCTTAGAATGGACATGTCGGGCATACAGAACTCACCTGAATTCATATCTCAAACGCAGCTTGTTGTAGAGATCCCTCGCTCTACGTGCGCCGTGCCAAGTCTCTGGTCAGTGAATTAAAATTGAGAAGTCACGCAAGTGTAGACTTGATTGTGCCGCAGTATCGTCGCTGTCAAACTCTCAATGGACCCTTCTCCCGCTGTTGTTCCCTGTGCCGATTGCGGCTGGCTGCGACAGCGGTTTAATGAATTGATGTGCACGAGAGGAGCGGAAGTTACGGAACTGAATGATAGTTTGTTTTTTAAATGAACGCCGCATCCGTTTCAAACGCAGTTCGTGGTGGATCCGATCTCTCCGGTCGTGCTGCACCTCACAAGGCGGGGCAAATTAGAAGTGGTCTTTTCGTCCATAGAATCTACCGGACCGAATGAACCTGGCAGAACCCGCGTGGAATTTTGCGAGGCGACCACCAGGCGATGATCAAGTCTCTCAAGAAATTCGAAATGTAGCAACTCGGATCCAGTCCCCCCTGCATATTTACGGAAAGAATGTCCTTTGAAACTTCAACAGAAATTAACGCCACATATGAAATTTACCTGATGTACCGAATTCTGTCCCAGTTGACACGTCCGACCCTTTGAAGATGGCCGAGATGGCCGAGGACACCAAAATAATATACTCGGGAGTGTGTTTATACCAAGGCATCGTTGACGGACGAGTTATGAACGTACCATAATCCGTTGAATAGCACCGAAAATAGCTGGCACACAGAGAACATTAGATTTTTCGATCCCGAATACCTCGTACGGCCAAACGGTTGGATCACACATTCAAGAGGATCTGTTCAATATTTCCTGAAGGAACTGGGGAGAAGCACAAGTGAACATAATCCCGGGAATTTCAGGGCTGAAAGCAGTAGTTCCGGGACGAACTCAGACCATTAGTCGTCGCCTGAAATTTCCCAGTTTTCGGCTTGTATTATATCCTGAAGGGATTCTTTGCTCAGGGTTCACTTGAAGTATCTGTATAGTAGTACAGTACTGTAACTATTTCGTTTAATTCGATGGGGGTCGTGACCCGAGCGGCAAATACTTCAAATTTCAGCCTTCATCTTCGCGAATCTCTCCGGACATCATAAATTGTCGACCGTACATCAACCAGCCAATTGGAACATTTGTTCAGTTTCCTTGAGTGGCTAACATCGAGTTCATCCACCGGTCTGAAAACGACAAAGTTCAAGTCAAGTACAGCAGAGTGGGATTCCGGGGAATTGTACTCACACCCTCCGAGCAGAAGAAGCAAGTACAGTACGGGACGGCAGCGCTGCATGCTCGGCCAACACAGATATCTGGCTGGAGCGATCTGAGCACCGAGGGCGGCCCCGTGATATCTCTGCCAGGCGCCGCGACCGTGATGCGGGTGCCCAAAAGTGCTGCGAGAGCAAGGATGACATGGGAGTAGTAGCGCATTGGTGATAAATTGATTGTATGGTGAGGTAACAGGGGAAACAATGGCCTTTTATTGGAGACCTTTCCAACGTCTCCATATCTTTGTCTTCAACGCCAGATTTTGAATAAATGATCTCGAATCGATGGCACTGCCAGCACTTCTCGCCGTGGCCGCATCGGGCGAGTACTTGAACAAGCACCGCGACGCGTTTGTTTGCGCACGAGTCGCCCGCATCAGCGTCGGCCCGGCCGATGACGCGGCACCACCACTTCGATTAGACTCTTTCCTCGCCCCCGCAGCCCCCAATCCTCCTCTAATCCTTACTCTTGGAGTTCTCACCAATCAATATTAATCCCTTGCAACACATCAGTCGACTTAAACGGCGTTGCGCCCTACGCCTCCACCACGTTGTCCCTGTGCCCACTCACTGTCCTTGTGCTCTGCCAGCCGTGCCGTCCTTGCAGCCGCCCGTCTCTGGACCTCGACCACCCGTCCTTTCACTGCGCTCACCGGCGCCGGTCCCTAGGCACCCCATTTGAATAGATACTAGTACGTTACGTGCGCAATCCAAACGCGTCGACACCCTCTCAGCCTAACCCACTTCCTTTCACACACGCTACTACCCCGTTCTCTCAGAAACTTCCCCGCGCAACTCGCACCAAGCGCGCGCCCCGAGCCGTCCCAATCCGCCTCCATTTGCTCTCGCCGCACGCCGACTTCACCCCCATCATCGACCAGGCGCATCCCTACACTCCGCCAGGCCCCAGTCCTCCTTGGACCCTCAATCCTTATTCTCTCCCCTCCTCTGAACTCTCCACCAGCCGCTCAATCCTCTGCGGCGTCACTTGGCTTGGGCGCCACCCATACTTCCCTTTTTCTCTCCGCCCCGCGCCTATCCAGACTCGGTCTCTTCTACTGCTCTCCCGTGTGCTCAACCTCCCGGCACATAATCCGATGCCGCCACAAGATACGTACCCCGCGCGTCCGCCTGTTTTATCGCGAGACGTACCGGCCTTCCTCGAGTAACATAGGCTGCACGCCTTCCTGGTTCCTCGTTCCGCAGCGCCCCGATACCGGGCGGACTCCGGACGGCACACCTTTCTCCACGCCGCCCCGCGCAGTCCGACGCCATGCGCATCCGCCCATCACCATTGCGGCGAGCTGGCAGGCGGAAGACGATGGGCTCAGCATGCGATCCACCCGCATCTCGGCCGCCATGCCGCACAGCCTGACGTCGTGCGCGTCCATCCGCGTCGACGACACTCCATCGCGCCCAGCTGACGTGGGACGCGGGCGCGCGGAGGGAGGCCGAGGGTGGAGCACGCCATAAGGCGTCGCAGCGTACGATCGACCCGCGTCGCGCGCCGCCACGGCTTGTTTTTGAGGCTATAGATAGTATACTGCTTGCCACCGCGAGGAAGCTCTCCCGCGGGGTGAAGGCGAGCTGCGGTGCCGGGGTGCAGCCTACTCTTCTCCACCGCGACGCGTTCCTCGGCCGGGTCTTTGGCGCTGTGGATGGCGAAGTGGGCCGGGTA
The DNA here is from genome assembly GCA_029204335.1 of Mycena vulgaris. NCBI lineage: Eukaryota > Fungi > Basidiomycota > Agaricomycetes > Agaricales > Mycenaceae > Mycena > Mycena vulgaris. The sequence goes on along the minus strand of JARGYA010000062.1, from coordinate 477,472 downwards.
TATGGTATGCCCCACCGCGCTGATCTTTCCGGCGTCACTGATGCTTTCCAGAAGCAGGAGGGTGATCTTCTGCAGGCTGTAGTACGTCCACTTTGACCATCGGCATCGACGGTAGCAGACGCAGCTGCCAGCGAGGCCGCGGATGCACAACTGCACCAAGAGACGCTCTGTGGTTCTTGTGCTGCTGTCGCTGACTGAGACTTGTGCAGATGGAGTAAGTGGAGAAGTTAGAACGGCAATAGCGGGCTTCATACGGGTGGAGCGCATCGAGGGGAGCGCGGACGTACTCCATCCGGCTCGGGTCACGATCTGTCTTCAAGATCACTGGCTAATTCAAGTTCCCAGAGTAAAAAACAAGGCCTGGACGCGAGCCAATTAGCATACGCATTGAAAGATTGTCAGTCGCGCGTGCGCTGTCTTTTCTTGAAGTTGAGGCTCGTCCGCAAGTCACCGACTTATACAAGTTCGCAAGATATTATTCAGACCTGGACGCGACGCGGTCGCAACCAATCCACAGGAAGGCGAAGTGGGTTCAGTTGGGAGTCCCTTGTTCGAACCAAGGCTGGGTCATATTTGGGTCCTGTCATCCTTTTTCTTTTCCCAGCTGGCGAGTCGGTTCGCTAGGAGTATGAATCCCGCCGTAATGTATGACGAGGCCATCCTCTCCCACTTCCGTAGTCTTAACATCGGTAATTGGACCGGACGCCAAGTGATCGTACCCGACCTTCAAGCTTCACGCCTCAAGATGCCATCATCAGCTTTAGTTGATAGTCCCTTGTTCGAAACCAGGCTAGATCGTAATGGGGCGAAATTATTTTTTCGTCCGTCTCATGAGTTCGCTGACTGCCCCAATCATCTAGTCTCTTATAAACAGACGCTATAACAATTTAACCTCGTACCTCGGTTTGTCATAAAATGTGAATCAGATTGTGCTTACTGTGATGCGTCAAATTCCGGGTGTTGCGCAGCTGCTCACGAAAGCCCGCGCGGCCGTGGGGTGGGCTCTATACCATCCGGAACACTGAAGCAACATTTCTTTCATGCTCCATTGAATGGAAGCACAAAATGGATTTGCTTACCGGGACGCATGGCGTGCTGTGCGGCGTGCAGGAATGTGCCACCGTGGCCACCGAAGTGAAACTGCAACGCGCCACTGGAAAGCTACACTGGCACCTGCCGAGGCCTAGCAACGTCGGGACAGCGTACCTAGGAGGCTAGTTTGTTGAGTGGGGTCGGGAAATCGAGGGAAGGATGGTGGTGGTGGCGGTACAAAGATCAAAGACACCTTGTATGCTGATTGTTTCGACGCCCATTCAACTTCAGAGACGTGATTTGAACTTGCTTGGACGGCTCTAAGCCTCTAAAATCTCTAATAATGGCCGTTCATGAAACGTCCGGCAACAGATGGGGAGCTGGCGTCTTTAGCAGATAAGGAGGTTTTAATTTCCACTAGATAAAAATCAGCCAGGCAAAATTCGTTGGTGAAAGGTGAGTGAAAGGAAAGTGAAAGAACAGACGAAGAGGAGTCACGTCAGTCACATGTGACTACCAAACGGCACCGCCCCCGGACCAATCCGCGTGTCGCTCCTGCTCCCAACTCTCACAAATTTAAAGTGCTCCGCCATTATTGCTCTATAATTTACTTATCTACTACCTATTAGCTCATTTATGTCTACGTACATTGATTATATATTGAGTCTTTGCTTCGCACTAGTAATCTGACTGAGATCATTCGTGTCTAGTTTCTACAACCTCATTTCATGCCTCGCAGGCGGCCGTAGGTCCATATCAATATTGGGGAAAGTCCCAGCGGCCAGAGAGGACCGATTCATAATCGGATTAGGATCGGCGCAGCTCTGACCGACTCGATTCTGCAGTCGATTCTGCGGTTGCTTTCCGGGTCGCTTCTTGGGGATCAGAAGCGATGTTTCGAGAATCGGCGCCGATTCTTACGAGTTTCTGCTCTGAGAAAGGAACATCTATTCAGACCGATTCTCGATATCCCCGATTCTCATCTAAATCGGGCCAAGGATCGACCTCAGAATCCATATATGCCAGTGGGTTGATAAATGCAGCTCGAGCTGAAACGCCGATATCATCTCTGGGTTGAGGTACACGCGTCCAGAAGTACACACGTCCAGAGACCATCTCATGGGTGTTGAAACATCACCTGATACCCGGTCCCAAAACTCACGTATTTCAAACAAAAACAGAAGAACAGGAGAAAGTAACAAATCAATGGTCGGTACGTAGTTGACTTCGATGTGTCAATCGACCGACATATTCATTCACTCGCTTGCAGCAATGATCAAGTACTGAGCTGTGCAAGCTGCCAACCACGCGCGGTGGTAAAGGATGCCTCGCTAAGCGTGTTCGGTGCCCCGCTGCTGACGAATGCGACGCGGAGGAGCGCAGGGCTCGAGGGCGAGTTGTTCGCTGTTGCGAACAGAACCTGGCTACCGAGCTGGACGGTGAATCCGTTCACGGTGATGCAATCACTGCATGTCGGGCCACCGCGCCACGCGTTCAATGCGGCTTCCCAGATCCATTCGCTGAGGATGTGCGTAGGCGAGACGAAGAAAACGTGCAGCTGGCGTGCCGTGAGCCCAACGCGGGGAGTGGAAGACGCACGAGGTAACTTACCTTGGCCCAATTGTCGCCGAGCACAGCGGTCGCGATGGGCGTTCCCGGAAGGACCTGCGCGGCGGGGATGAGATTGCCGTTTCCGCCGAAAACGTGCCCGCTAGTGAAGGGCCCGGTGACGGCCACTTCGCCGATACCGTTGTCTGCCTTCTGGTAGTAGATACGCGTGTCGCCAGAAGATGACTCTGGAACCACGATGCTGCCCACGAAGGTGATGGGGAAAATATTATCGGCGACAGGCGCCGCCGGCGTCGCACGGGCCACGACAGCACTGAGGATGAGAGGAAGAGCCTAATGTACAATGAGTAAGTTCAGGGAGGAATGTTGGACCGGACATTGACTCACGAAGCTGAGCTGCAAATTAACCATTGGGATAGACACGATTGTTATCGCTCTCCTGTTGTGAAAGGAGTACATCCTGCTTTTATTCCGCTGACGACTTCATTTCATGGCGGAATCTAGGCGGCAATACAGGAACCACAGGCACACAGGGAAGCAGGCCTCGTCTAGGGAATCCTCAGGACCAATCAAGGAACCAGATGGAAGATAAAATGCGCACTGCGCTGAACACGGCCTGTCACTCATCACTGGTCTATACGAGTCTTCTGAGCGTGGTTCTTGCTGCACAACGAAGCAGCACTGTGGAAGAAGACTGGTGCCCTCCCCCCCCCCTAAAGCGTGGCCTGGAAGCGACGTATGTACGGCCCTCGCGATACAGTAGCCTCCGCGTCGACAGAACGCTCACCGCGGGCCGGACTGAAGGCGCGGCGCGATCAGGAACGGCGGGCACGCGCAAGAGGGCCGACATGTGCCGGTTTGCACGGTGCAGATTCTGTAGTACGGACACCCAAGTAAAAATGCTGCAGTGGCGACTGCGCCGTTGAGGGCGATGACATAGAGAGACACCAGAAACGAGGATCCAGGAACGCAGAGCTCCATTGGATTCAGATATGTGGCAATTGATAAAGGGCAACCGAAGTGTATGGTTAGGCCTCGAGCACCCGCGCGAGGGCAGGCAGGGGTGTGCGCGGAGCATGCGGCGTGCGTGCTTCGTCCTGGGTGCGACAGCGTGGGCGAGGAAGCCAGAAACAAAGAAGGAAGTGGGAGAATCAAGGAACACACGCCGTACGGAACACACCAGATCTAGAGAGGGGGCGCGAAGCGCGGACAGGTACATCGGGAGCCCACGCGCATACCGTCTCCACTTCGGGGGTGGGACGTGCGAGGCGCGGCATGGTCGTGTAGAAGCACCGGGGGCCGAGCGAACATGAGCGCAGGGTTGAGCACTGCGGGGTTTTGCGGAAACCAGTCGGAGATCCAGTAGGGAGGAAATTGCATCCAGTGCTGAAGCCTGCTTGCAGTTGGACCGCTGAGTCCCTAGTCCTGACCACTGATACGCCCGCGAGAACATTGTGGAAAAGGCTTCATTTTTGAGGCGAATTATTGCAGTGTTGCAGTTAAGTGTTAAGCCTTAATTCCCGCTATCTTTAGTAGTGGGTTTTTGGGGGCCTCAAATCGACTTTCAGAAAAAATTTTGGCGCGGTTTCATACACCCTCATTGGGCCATCAATATTTGTCAATATTTAATTTTTTTTCCTTTTAAAGTAATCCTTTGTCAGCATTTGTCAGCATTTGTCAGCAATCTTGCCTTTTGTGCTTTCTCTTCCCACGCCCCTCTACGTCGCATCATCCCTTGATGCGCTCCTTTCCGCCATCCGCCTAATTGTATACCCCTCATCCGTTATTAACTCACCTCGAGCGCCCCCTGCCTGCCACTCGCCCCATGTCTCTCTCCATCCAAGGCCTGCCCATCCAGTCAGTAACTTTTGCCGCCATTCCTAGGACCCTTCTGTCTGGGTCCCTCGTCTCCCGGCTCCCCGCTCCTCGTGATTCCGCGCATTTGTTTACCTCGACCGCCGGCACATGCGGCCCATTCTCGTTTCCCCTTATCTGCTCCCAATCTTTTGCTGCTACGCACGACGTTATCCTCGGCTACGACTGGGCTGCATCCTTCAGAGATTGCCTTCTTCACAGTGGTTTGCGTCTACCTGGCTCCTTCGACTCATGGGCCTTTTTCTCGTCATGTACGTACCCTTGTTACGTCGTTGCAACCTCCTCATTGTCATGTTTTGGTAGCATCGGCGCCCTCGACTTCGGTTTTACGTTAGTGTCTCCATTTATTTGTACGCCAACCCTTTGCTGACTTTCTCAGGCTTCAACTCTCAAGCCCTCTTCACTTCTGGTCCGGTTTGGTTGACTCGTCACTCCTGCTCACTACCTCATCCCGATTACAGTAACACCAGCCTCTACCATCGCGGTCGACCGCAGCCTTGATCTCACGTATCGCATTCCAAGTGCGTATTCACCCCTTCCCTCTCCTCTGCTAACGCCGGCCCTAACTACATCTCCTCCCTTTCGCAGGCCGCCCTCTGGCACTTCAAGCGTCCCGTAACCCCCCCGCTCCTGCTGCCCTGCATTCCGTCGGTACGCCACTGGGTACAATTATTCCTTTTGCCGTTTGTCTAACTCCTTCTTTAGATATCAGAACACCCTTCCATAAACCTGATGCATCCGAAACTGAACTTGAACCTGAACCTGAGCCTGATACCCGTCGAGAGACGTATCAAACCATTTCTCCCCTTTCCCTCCGTTACCGCGGCCGACCGTCCCCCCCTGTTGCGTCCATCCTGTTTCCCTCCTCCACCCCCATACACGTTGTTTCACCCAGTTCTCTCCTTGATCCCCTCTCTACTGCCTCCTCGTCTACACCACGACTCCGTCCCATCCTCCCTTATGTTGCTCCCTCCGATGCTCTATTTACTTTGCTCCGATCCCCTGCCCCCGAAATGAATTTATTCACCGCCTGTTCAACCTCTCTGTCCGCCCTCCTTAAGACCCATCATGTAAGTTATGACGCTACACTTCCAGTGTTGTCTCGTAGACATGCCCTCCTGGCGCATTTGCTCGCCGGCTCGTGTGTGTCCTCCTGCGCCGAGACCCATGTTTCTGATAAATGTGCTTGCCAAGGCCTGTCATCTTCCTTTGACTCGTCACAGCACATGGCATTCGCCGCCCTTAGCTTGCTCATTTCTGCCTCTGAAATGTCTCTTCCTGATATGTTTGTCACCGTTATCGCTACTTCCCTCGGCTTATCCCCTGTTGAGTCTGCTTCGCGTCAACTTGTATTGGGCTCCCTGTCCGCTCGTCGTGCCTCGCTCCTTTCTGCGTACTCTGATCGCGTGCCGTCTCTCTCCGTGTTCAACCAACTCGAAGACCTTCCTCGCGGTACGCTCATAGCTCTTGCGCGCTCTCACGGCCTCCCTGTCGACCCGCGGCCCGGACGCTCCACTCGACCTGTTTTGAAAGACCAGATCTTGCTTCACCTTAGCTCTGGCAATTGCCTACGGCAAGAGAGCCTCGTCTCTCACCTCTCGTGTGCTTCCCTTGTATCTCAGTTTGCAGGTGATCATCTGACCGATAACTCCGAGGACTCCTCTACCGCCCTTCAAATGCATATCTTGAAGCAGGTCTGTCCATTGCTAAATTTAAAGCCATTGCGTCGCCTGCTGGAGCTGCACGATGTTCCTTACGTCGAATCAGACAACGTTAAACGCCTGCGCGCGCGGCTCAAAGGGTTCCTTACGAGGCTCAAAAATGGTAAACAACCTGTTGACGGCAGACAGTCTGAAAACGGGAAGACACAACGGTCTCGAGAAAACGAGCGCCTCCGTGCTGAATGGCCTCAGTTAGTCCCCGAGCACCTGAAACGCCGACTACTTGATAACTTCGGTCTCCGTATCTCTTCGAGTAAACTCTCCAAGTTTACCTGTGGCAGTTGCGCTGCAGCCTACCCTGTTACAGAAAAGAAGCTATTGATCATGTCTGACTTCCAGTTCAATCTCCTCCGCCGACCAGATCGTGTGCGCGAGCCTGACGCGGATGACTCCGGCTATGGCTCCGATAGTTGCAGCACCGCCGCTTGCGAATCTGACATGGAAGACGGCCCTCCGACTGATGTCCCCTGCCTCGTTGGGACTTCCTCTGCGCATCTCACGCACTCCAGTCTTTCTCATCCTCCTAGCACTTGTGAGGGTCCCCCAGTAGATGAAGATGTAATCATGCACGACGTATCCGCCCCGTCAACTCCTGCGCCAGCCCCCCAACCCGTTTCGCCGGCTCCAGAACACCCCGTATTCGAGGCCGACGACGACGCAGAAGCTGACCTGCCGCCTCCTCTTCCTCCTTGGCTCCATCCTGACTGCCCCGAACCTCCCATGCCCAACGGACCCAGTACCCCATATTCTGACCTGCTTCTTGACGCCGCTTGTGTGGAACGCGACCCAGAAACGAATGCACTTGCTCTCGTCTGTTGTAAAGAGTGTTGCAGTGCCCTCAGAGCAAATCGGGTACCGCCTCGCGCCGTGGCCAACTACAATTACTTGGGACCTGTTCCGCCTGAACTTGCCAGTCTCACTGTGGTCGAAGAAGCGATGATCGCGCTATGTCGAGCTAAATGCTGGATCATCCAACTACGCGACGAAGACCCTCATATGCCGACGACGCAGCGTGGTGTCCGAGGTCATATAATTGTATACCCGCAGCGGCCCTCCGATATTGCGCAGACTCTGCCTCCGTCGCTCGAAGACGTTATCACACCCATCTGCGTAATTTTTGTAGGCTCACATCCTCCTTCCGCGGAATGGCTGAAAACCAAGGCTACTCCCTTGATAGTACGCAAGGAACGTGTTATGAATGCGCTTGCGTGGCTGAAAATTCATAACCATCTGTACCGCGACGTTATTATTGACAGCACAGTTCTCCGTGACCACGATGACTCGGTCCTCCTTCCCTTCCACATACAGCATATTGTACCCTCAGCTGGTATAGACTCTACCACCTCTGATTACGTCCCCGGCTCCGCTCTCCCTCCCCCCGACGTCCCTGGACTGGCCGATATAATGAGACCTCCCACTTCTGAGACGGCATTCCAAAGCGTTGTTGTCGCGGATGTTGACGGAAACGCCCCTTCTCATGTACTCCGCTCTGAAGCTATGAAGCATCTGCGCAAGCCTGGTGGCAACTACGTGGAAATACCTCACGATCGAAAGGCCGTCAATGAGTTCAAGAACCCCAATTTATTCCCAATGATGTACCCTACTCTGTTCCCTTACGGTCTAGGCGGGCTTGAAGACCCTCGCAGGCGCTCCCCCATCGCTTTCAGACGGCATATCAAACACCTTTTCAATTTAGAGGACCGCCGGTTCCAAGAACATTATTCCTTCTTGTTTACGGCATTCAACATGGTTCAACGGCGAGCTCTGTTGCTCCGGACAAGCCTGAAAGTCAAGAGAGCCAATTTTGACTACGTCGCTGCGCAGTTTGGTACCGTCTCACCTGCCACAGTTCACATCGTATCGGAGAGGGTGGCTTCTGGCGACACTGTGACGGCCAATAACCAGGAAGAACGGCGCGTGTTGCGACTTATGAAGGAAGTTTCCATAATAAACTCTCACGTCCCTGGCTCCGCTCAGTCGAAGCTCGTTATGCGCAACCAAATCAGGGCATTGATGATTGAAAAGGGTCTCCCGAGCTTTTACATTACCATCAACCCCGCCGACGTCTACAACCCTCTAGTCAAGTTCCTGGCCGGCAGCGATATCGACCTGGATAATCTCAAGCCCAACGACATCCCCGATTACATCACTCAGTCGATTGGTATCGCGAAGAATCCCGCCGTAGCGGCGCAGTTCTTTAACATATACATGAAAGCTTTCATCGACACTATTCTCGCATACGACCCGAAGGGCAAGGACAAAGAAGGTGGGGTACTTGGCGTCGTTAAAGCGTACTATGGCTGTGTAGAGGCTCAAGGAAGAGGAACTTTGCATTGTCATATGATGGTCTGGTTGGAAGGAGGATTAAATCCCAATGAAATCAAGGCAAAGGCCATGGAGAACGGTGGCAATGAAGAATTTCAGAAGCGTCTCATTGCATTCCTGGACGACACGATTTCGACTTCCGTTCCCCCTGATCCCGCTCCCGACCTTAAAACCCCTCTCTCCAAGTTCCACCCGTGCTCTACGCGCGGGCCCGGCCCCGACATATCTCCTGCCGATGTCGATGACGCTAATGCAAAAGACCTGCACACGTTGATCGAACGCTGTCAGCGCCATCGCCATACGAAGACCTGCTACAAGTACTGGAAGGGTCACCCCGATCCTCATGAGTGTAGGTTCGATCTCGACGCGAGCAACGAGCGCCCCATTAGTGTTTACGACCCAGAAACCGGCGAATTTCATCTGCGGTGTCTGGACGGACTAGTCAACAATTTCAATCTCACCATGATCCAAGCGATTCGCTGTAATATGGATATTAAATTCATCGGCACCGGCTCTGCAGCAAAGGCTATCCTATACTATATCACGGATTACATCACGAAATCTCAGCTCCAGGCTCACGTCGCGTACGCGGCCCTTGAACTCGCAGTCCACCGTTTGGGAGAATTTGACCCCGTCGAAAACGACCTTGAATCTCGGGCTCGCAAGCTCCTCCAGAGGTGTGCACACTCGCTAATTTCGAAACAAGAACTTTCCGCTCAGCAAGTGGTTTCGTACCTCATGGACTTCGAGGACCATTTTACTAGCCACTCTTATGTCAACCTCTATTGGACCAGTCTGGAAGGCCTCATCGATAAAGAAGACCCGAGCCCGGAATGTTACCCCCTCAAAGACCCGTTGCCGACCATTCCGTCCGATCCAGACATCGAAATCTCAGACTCTGCCCAAGCTCTACCCCTCAGCAACTGCATTGTCGAAGCGGAAGAGTCTCCTTCCCTTGATTACGAAGACCCTCTCGCAGATACCGAGTATCCCTTCGTGGACGACCAAGACGATGTGTCGCTTGAAGTTAACCGCTCCGGTAACATAATGCCAACTGCGAACCAGGCATGCGATTATCAAAATAGAGGCGATCTGCTCCGGGATGTAAACGTGTGGGACTTCGTTGCACAGACTGAGAAAGAGAGGATAAAAAAGCTGGTGACGGATGATTCTGATGTCGAGGATGGTGGCGAAGTCGAACCTGCACGGCTGGATGGCAAGGACACCGCTGCTTCTGAACCTGCTAGGCTGAAGACGACACCTAAATGGGACGCAACCGACATCCTTGACTGGAATGGTAAATCCAGACCGCGCGTACATTTCCTCACGGCTCACCTGGAGTCGGACACGCACACTGTTAAAGTACGCTCGCATAATAAGCGGAAAGTCCCAGTTCCTATTGGCCCGGCCATACCTCGCCGCGACCACGAGAAAACCGCTTCAAAACACGCTCGTCTCATGCTCATCCTTTTTAAACCGTGGAGGCATGCTGAGGATCTGCGTCATGTAAACCAATCTTGGGTCGAGGCGTACCAGCATTTTTTGAGAGAGGAATGCGCCCAAGAGGTGTTAGATTGTATCAACAATATGCAAATTCTGCACGAATGCAAGGACAGTCGCGATGCTCACTATGCCACACGCCGGTCCAGACGTAAAGCAGGCATAACATTGGAAGTACGGCGTGGTAACCGAGGTGGCGACGAATTCAGCGAGGAAACAGAGAGCGACGTACTTGCGCATCTCCAGTCCATGGAATCTTCTCGATCTCAACTAGGCGACAGATCCCGTGCTGACATCCTTGCGGCTCTCGAATCTGCTGAGGAAAGCGGGATGATTGGGGGTCGCGTTCATCGTACGCCCGGAAAAGCGCCTGTTACTGGTCCCCTTCACGAATGCGTTGATGATTCTAATCGCGACCCCGAAGTATTGTGGCAAAAGACTTACGATGATCGCAAACAGGAGTGGAAAAAAGCTGCGACAGCGCCGGGTATTATCATTGGAACCCAAGGAGGGTCTGCGTCGTCTGGGTCTGACACTGCACCGGGAGTCGCTGATGGGTCTGCATTCAGGGCCAATGTTGCAGTCCGTTCTGAACCTCTAATACGCGATGTAGATCAGATATTCATCAGAGAAGACGCTGCTGCATCCACACCTGGCCTCCCCGCCGACATCGACGCAGTAATCAGACGTCACACACTCAATCCGGCGCAGGCCAGAGCTTTCCGTATAGTCGCAGAACACAGCTTGCACGATACGGATAAGCCCCTTCGAATGCATTTGGGTGGACAAGGTGGGACTGGCAAGTCAGCCGTCATAGACGCACTCAAGGACTTTTTCGTCGCACAAGGAGAGTCTAGAAGGTTCAGGTTAGCTTCTTACACTGGCGTTGCAGCCAGGAACATCACCGGTATGACTTTGCACGCCTCCTTGATGTTCAGCCAGCACGCCTCCTCCGCTCGGTCTTCCAAAAGCAAAACTGAACTGATGGCCATGTGGGAAGGCGTTGACTATCTCTTTATCGACGAAATTTCTATGGTCGGATGTGCTCTGCTTCACGACATCAGTCACTCTCTAAGCGTTGCAAAGGGGAACGACTCAGCATTCGGCGGTATCAGCGTAGTGTTTGCCGGTGACTTTGCTCAGCTCCCTCCTGTAGGTCAGACGCGGCTTTACACTCATCTGGATCAGAAAACCATCGCAAAAGCAGCTACCACCAACGGTCAAAAAGTCGTGTTCGGTAAACTGTTGTGGTTGTCAGTTCAGACAGTGGTCATATTAACTCAACAGATGCGGCAAAGTGGACCAGAAAATGCAGAGTTTGTTTCCCTGCTGAACCGATTGCGCGATGGGAGGTGCACAGAAGCGGACTACGCGTTGCTGAATACTCGACTGGCCCGCAACTTGGACCTTGACTGGAACAGTGATCCTTGGAAATCAGCACCGATAATCGTAGCCGAGAACGGAATGAAAGATGCGCTCAACATAAAAATGGCCCGCGACTTTGCCACTGAGTCCGGAGAACCTCTCCACTGGTATTACGCGGTCGATCGTCTGGGGAGAAACAAAGAAGTCGCTGATCCAACGCTCCAAGCTAAGCTGGCGGATATGGATTCTGGGAAGACTTGCTACCGATTAGGGCGCATTCCGCTGGTTATTGGCATGCCTATCATGATTTCGCAGAACTTTGACGTCGAAGGAGGCGTGGTCAACGGATGCAGCGGTACCCTGGTCAGCGTAAGATACGAAACCGATGCAGATGGGAAAAGACATGCCTTGTCTTGCGTGGTGGAAGCGCCCGACACTACACCCGGTATCATTCCAGATCTGCCTGCTCACCACGTAGTTGCGCTGACTGACACTGTGTCGATGTATTTCAAGCATCCGCATTCTAATAAGAGTGTCACTGTGAAACGTACCCAGCTACCGGTGGTACCCGCGTTTGCTATGACCGCCCATAAAGCCCAAGGAAAGACCATTCCACACTGCATCGTCAACTTGACAGCATGCCACGGAACGGAGTCGCCGTATGTCATGCTGTCGCGTGCTACCTCCTTGAGTGGTTTAGTAATACTTACACCTTTCCTGAAGGCCAAGATCTGCTGCAGGCGGTCTGAGGATGCGCGGGCTGAGTTTCGAAGACTAGAGTTCCTGGCCTTGAAAACTGTCATCGCGTGCGGTACACCTGAGGAAGCCACAGCCGCATCCGATATCATCGCGCGCCTCTATGGCGCGGGGGCTCAGGCACGCGAGTCTCCCGTGGTCACTGAGGGCGTGGATGCGGGTCGGGCCGTAGCCGAGCTTCAGCGATCAAATGCTGTGCTGTCGGCCCCGACCTTCCGAGGCGCTAAGCTGCCGGTAACGGCATCGGGCATAGCCGCCGCCGCTCGCGCTCTACAGCCTCCCACTGTCGCGGGGTCTTCTGCGCCTGGGCCTTCCGTTCACTCTGTCGCCACTTCCTCCCGGCGGACGGCTGGCCATCCACCCGCCAAACGCGCCCCAAAACGTGCGCTGGATGATGTCTCGGCCCCCAAGCCAGCGGCAAAACGGCGCAGATCGCAGAAATATGGAGCCCCTTCCGCCGCTCCCTGACCCTGCTATTTCCGCGCTACCCCTCCCCCTGTTCTTCATCCTTATTAGGGCCGACCTGCCCTGCGCCTCTTTCATCCGACCATGTCTTACGCTCGTCTCTTATCCTACGACAAACAGCAGCGCGTCCTCGAACGGTTACGCTCTCTTCCCATCCACCTCCTCGCCGATTGCGTGTTCGACCAAGATTTCTACTGCTCTACGGTCCAAGCGGGCAATATATCCACAGGAGGTCGTGTTGTGCGCTACGTGCCCTCTGCCGCGAGCTGCCGCTCGAAGGGCATCAGATCCCTTACGGAATTTCGCCCTGTCGTCGTGGGCTACGTTAAGCGTGTTCTGTCCATGGTACGTCCCTGTCCCGCATTTTTTAGTCGTGTATTAAAACAGCACTCTCCAGGGACCGGTTGGAGGTGTAGTCGTCCACCTTGGCTTCCCATCTGACCCCGGTCATCTCATGGACGTCGCTCTTTTCAATCAACTGGCCTGTCTGCGCAGCGTCGCCGCAACTGACTCCGGGAAGATTCAGGACGTACGTGGCAAGGATTTCATTTGGTACACTTACTTATGCTCAACACAGCCCTCTATGTTCGAGGACATATTGCCCTGCACAGCTGCTGTCACGGGGGTTGACCCTGCGTATTCCCCAACTGTTATAGTCGAAATTCCGCTGGATGCCGCCGCGAGTGCCGTCTCTTGTCCTTCCTTGTCCGCTCTGACATCTTTACAGATCAGGCACGCTCTCCCCAGCAAAACTTTCTCGTGGGTCGGGCTTCAGGCGGCGGGGGCTGCCTCCCCTTCGTCTGTTGCCTCTTCTTCGACTCTGTCCTCCACGTCGGACGCATGCATACCATCACAAGAGCGCGACCCTATCGCCGAAGGTGACCTGGTGGCCGTTTATTGTGCCTTGCGTTCCACGGACTATCCGCGTTCTGACGACGCTTCGGCGGACCCATTCATCCGCGTAAGATTCACTTTTTCATTACTGCTTTAATCGTTAGTTTATCTGCTCCAGGTCTATGGTCTGGACGCCCTCGCCGTCGACGTAGTCGTGTAGCACTTGTGTCGATCTACCGGCCATGTCTATTTTTATACCGGCAATGCATTTCTTTGACCCCCTTTTCCGCTCGCTTCTCATGTCTCAATTGCCCCACTGGCTTCAGTGGCCTCCTTTCGTATCTCTCTCTTGAACCATCACCATGTCGTATGCGCGTATGCAAGCACACGAAAAAGAAGAATATCTCATCTATCGCCTGCACGATCTGCCCTTGCTTCTCCTTTCCGACTCGGTACTTGCCCGGGACTTTGTGCGCTCTGTTCGGGACACTCCTAGCAGTCCGATGCTCGACCGTGTCGTGTCCTATGCGCCGCTTCACGCTGCGCATCGCTACGTCGAATCGAGCGCGTTGTTGAAAAACCCGAGCGAGTTCCACCCGGTCTTGATTGGTTACATCAAGCGTATGCTCCCAGTGGTCCGTCCTGATTCGTCTCCATCGCTTTAAAACCCTAACTTATGCACCATGTTGAGGGACCCGATGGATCCACCGTAGTTCAAGTCGGGTTTCCCTATTACGAGTCCCGCATCATGGACACAGCCGTCATCAACCAACTGAACTTTTTGCGCAGCATTAAAGAGTCAGAATCTGTGCGCGCATTTGAGGTGAGCATGCTTTAGTCTTCCTTTTCGGTCTTTCAGAGGTTATATTTGGCAGCTCCCGGCGGTAGATCGCGTGGGTGGGTGTATATGTAGACTGTCCGGGGATGGCAAGTTTCATTCAGAGACTGTGTTCCTGCAAATCTCAGGGGGCGTCCCAGTGCGTGTACTTTCTACCATCCGCCGTCCCTCACAAAAAATAATACTAAAGCCGCGAAGGTTCACCGCGCGAAGCCTAGCGACGCTTTTTCGTGGCTCTATGGCCGTCCGCGGAGGGAGCCTTGTTGTTACTCGGATTCCTCTGACACCGGCCCTTCTACGCCCTCGGAGCCTACACAGTCAACTTCTTCTATTAAACTGGGAGGTCTTGTGGCTGTTACTTGCAAATTGCGCGTCGAGGACCGCATTGCAGACGGGGTCCGTCGTAGAGTGCGTGTTCTCTTCGTTTAACTGTGAACATCGTCCTTATACTCGAGGCAGACTTCTTGTGTATATGCCCTTGCAGTAGAAATCATTTGCTGATGACAGTATCTTAATATATATGTTTTCTGTCGGTATTTCGCAAATATTTCTTTCTCCACTGCCATCGCTGGTTAACAGTCCGCATGTGTTCACGTGCTTGAGTTTGATCCGCCGGGGGACCCGTTGTGTGGTGTTGTGAGGCTGTGATGGCGTCCTCGTTTCATCTCTGTCGTCTCGAGCTCTGGTGGCTGACCCTCCTTTCCACTGCCGAGACATGCCCATAGATTTGGCAAGGGGCTGGGGCTCACTTTACGCTCTCTTCCCCAGCCCCCACCATGGCCACTCCTCCGCGTCGCAACTTCACCGACTCGCTTGCCTTGTGGGCTGACAACGCTCACCGAGCCGCTCAAACCCAACCGCGCTCCAACAGGCTCCCCGCCGACCGTTACGGAACACCTGCAATTATCGGAGAGGTCGACAATATTCATTACCCTGTCAGTGTCTTCCTGGGTTTTGTCTTTCTTACACGGCATTTGAACGCATTCTCAAGGTCGAGCTCCCGGTCATGCTCATATCGGTCAAGCCTCCCACTGTCAATGACATACTCGCGGAGTTGTTTCAGCAACAGGTGTCAGAGATGCATGACATCGTCGCTGAATATTCACTACCTGTACGTCCCGCTTATCCTTGATTTCGTGTGCTGATAGATTTCTAGACCAACATTGCCGCCGAACGCGCGCTTGTTTACTCCTCCCCCGAGACGTTCGATGACGATAATGTAGATCCAACTGCCTTCTTGGACAATGTAAACCATTATGTGAGGAATTCTCGGCGCACCTTCTCAATGTTGTCTGAATCCTTCTCCCTCTAGATGCCAACAGTTGAGGATAATCCGCATCCGGCGTCGTCCCCATCTATTCGTTCCTCGCTTGCGCATGTGGGTATTCCTTGCGGTCCCCATTGTCCTTAACACTCAACCATTTCCTAGCTCTACGTTGACGAGGCCAGTCAAGGCAATCCTCTACAAATATGCGACGCTGAGCCGGGTGATCTGTTGTTGTTTTACGCGTCTCTGGGCCCGGACACTGGTAACATCCCGGTACGTGCTTTTCAGTATTCTGTGCAGGCAGCGATCGTTAATTTATTGCTGTTGGGCGACAGATGCACGCTGCTCATGTGGATCGTTATGCTGTGCGCCACATTCGTAAACACCAAGATTAGTGGCCGCGCCGTGCCAATTCCATTTTGCGTCTTCCTTCACCTGTAAAATGCTACCACAGTCTGTCTGAATTACCTACTGTTTCTCGATTGTCTCCACCATACATTGTCCGCGTGCCTTTCTTGTTCTGTGAGTTCCTAGCCCATCTTGCGCTATGCGTCGGAACGAAACGAGGCCGATCAGACAGTCCGCTTTTCCGATCATTCATATCGGGCTCTGTTGTCTCCTACGTGCTAGGTCGAGTCTTGGCTGCCAAACTTCCGCGTTCTTGGCGGCACGCGCGGGCACTCTACCGCTGATCATTCGGCTATACTTCTCCGGTGATCGCTGCATCCTGGTTTCAGGTCTTTTGGTTTCACCGTTAATAACTTCCCGGCCAGTTTATTCATTCCTTGAAATCGGCATTCGGGTCGATCATTATTCCCCGGCTATTCATTCCTTGGAATCGGTATTCGGGTCGATCGTTCTTGACTTCTCGCTCTGGCTATTCATTCCTTGGAGTCACTATTATTCATTCCTTGTAATCGGCATTCAGGTCGATCATTATTGCCGTCTCACGACGGCTATTTATTCCTTGGAATCGGTCTCCGGGTCGATCGTCATGGACTTATCGCCCTGGCTATTCATTCCTTCGAATCGATACCCTGGTCGATCATGATTTGCCCGCCACGGACCTTTGCCTTACACAATTCCTTGATCCTGGCCGCCTTTTTTTCGATCTCTTCCGCGCATCACTGCGGTTCTCCATTCCGCGAGGGGGTCAGGTTTATCCAATCGTGCGGCTTTTCCTTGGTAATGCGTCATTTTCCTCCTTTACGTTGAAATTCAGCTTACTTGGTGCCGTCGTCCGTTGCAGCACCCGATAGCAAACCTGGCCGCCACCCCCTCTATCTGCATGAACTTAGTATAAAGCTTGCCAGCGCTGTACTCAATCCTTAGGAAATCTGATGTCTTCCCGCTCTCCCACTCCCACCCCCGCTCCTACAGGCCCCAACCAGATCCTCGGTTCTAGCCCTGAGCGTCCTGTGCGCCTTCATCCCATCAACTCCCAAGTTTACGCTGCTCGCGCCGATGCGTACGATCTCTACGCCGGAAAGATTGCCGCGCTAGGTGCTGACGCCCTCGCCAACATCGACTACGGAGATGGCTTTGTCCGTGTCGTCGAGGGCTGGTCTAGCAACTATAAGTACGTTGACAAGGACGGCAACGAGCTGCGTACCACCTTCATCGCGGAGGTTATGGGCCCCGCCGCTGGAACCCTCCTCCGTGCGCACGGTAATTATTACGCCCGCGACGGGGACAATGTGAGTCTTTCATCTGCCTTAGCCTGTCACGTCCTGAGTCTATGTTGCAGTTTAAACCTGTTGACGACCGTGCCAAAATTAAGGACACTCTTGCCCTCGGAATACCCACGTTGGCGACAGTCAAGATGTACAACACCTGCATGAATCAACTTAATTCGCTGGGGCAAGTTGTAGATGCCGACGCCGACGAGGATCAGCGCAAAGGGAACGTGCGTACCAATTGACCTTTTATTTTCGTCGCTGACGCTCTTCGTCGGCGCAGAGTCCGTTCGTTCGTTCTTGGACTCGTTGCTCTCGCCCGGATGGTGTCGAGCACGACACGATTATCGCGCACATGATGCCCAAATATGCTGTGCGCATTCGCCTTTCTCTGTTCTTACTTGTCTAACAGTCTTTCAGATTCCCTCCGCCGCCGGGGCACCCAAAGTTAAACGCACTCCGAAGCGCAAGACCGACGCTATCGACGCACCGGCTGCCGGTCCATCAACTGAGGCCTCTGCAGATGAGACTCCAGCTGGCGAGTCCCCTTCACCGTCATATTCGCGCTTTCACACTGAACGGCTTTGTAGACGCGGACATCAAACTGGGAGCGCACTACGAGCCTTCGCTCCTCCCTGATTATGGGGGACCATACTTCAATCATGTTAAGGCCAAGCTTGTGCAGCTCGACGTCCGCGACAAGAACAACCAGCTTATCCCCCCTTGGAAATTCTATGACGCGCTGAAACCAGGAACCCTTGTCCTTGTGATGGCCACGTTGCATTGCTTCCTCATGCAGGACGACAGCGGCAAAGAGAAGAAAGAGCGCAAGGTCGGAGGCCACATACCGCTTCTTTTTTAACCTTGCTCACCGAGTTTTCAGATATACCAGATCAACGCTCATAGCATCAAAGTCTTGGATGAAGCAGACGGAGTCGCAGAGGAGCGCACTCGCCCGATTCCTCCCACCGGCGCCGAGCGCGTCGTCGCCAGCCTTCCCGCTCGAGCCTCTGCGACGCTGTCCGCTTTTGACGCATTCGGGTCCTCGTCCAGCCAAGGCACGGCCGGTGCGCTGGACAGCAACGAATCGTCTTCGGGCGCGGAGTCTGCCCCGGACTCCATCGCTGATCCCGACGATGCACCTGCTGACGGGCCCCAGGGAAAGTCTTCCTCCAAGGCGAAGGGCAAGCGTGCTCGTCGTGACTAGACTTGGTATGTTTCCGCCCTGCTATCCCCTTTTTAACATTATTCATACATTTGCCGACAGTTTTTTTTTTTTTTCGCGTGCCAGTGCCCTAGCGCTACTCTGCGCCAGCGCTTTCTTTACCTTCTCCCCTGTTCGTCCAAGTACATATGAAGTCTTCTCTTGTTCCGTAACGTCAATTTGAATAAAACCCGGTGCCGAGAAATTGCATTGCGTGCTTATCAGTGTTACTGGCGGCCCCCGCTAAATAAATTTGCCGCTGATCTCTGCATTGTTCTTTACCTTTCTATATGTCCCTTCAGCGATCGTCAAAGAAAGGTATTCGTATTGGCCCGTTGGCGCTTACGAACCACTCATGTTTTAACTTCAGCGGCGTACCGCCGTGTCCGCCGGTATAGACAAAGGGCACACGCCGGTCTTGGCATTCCTGCGGGTACGGGACCCCTCTCTCACTCAAAACCAGCTGCTTATCGGGTCTTTGCAGCCGACGTCCAGCAAAACGCGCTTTTTTGGGCCGCTCACGCCCAGTCGTTCGTACCTGGCGCGTGGGCGAACTGGAGCTTCGAAGGTGGATGGGGTGAACCTGCGTGGGCAGACGATACCTCAGGGGATGCCATCCCGTGGGGGTGGCTTGAGGCCAATGGAAATCGCAGTATATATTCAGTGTACACCTTGTCAGAATAAGCTTTCTCCTCTCTGCTTCAGATACTATCCCGCGACGGCATTAAGCTCCAGGTCGATCAGATTAATATAATACCCCTGTTACTGCCGGCGAAGATCCGTTTCTTCCTTTCTGGTTCCCACCATCATTCCAGTCTATGAATCGTGAGTCTGGATATCGCATACAACGAGACACATGCTCACTGTGGTCTAGGTGAACAACCAGCACTTGCGACGTTGGAGCGATATTTCAAGCCCCTGGTCAAGGCATCTTTGGCTGGAGGTCGCCGTGCGTTGGATGCGCCGATGCCGGCGCCACGCGAGAAGCCAAACAAGGCTGGTCGGACTAACCACCCCGCAATATCCGCCCTTCCTGGGGCAGCGCAATCTGATAGACAGAGGCGCTTGCGGCCGAGGAGCATGGCCATCGTGCACCCTCCCGTTAGGCGGCCAGCGAGGGAGACAATCGCTTTCTTAGGGTATCGCGATGACCGGCCAGAGCCTCTCGCCGTCGAAGACCTTTGGGTCAGTCCGTCTGGGCCGGGACACGTAGACGATGTTCTTGACGACTTCAAATGTGGTATTTGCCTCCAATTGAAATCCCATCCTGTGTCGTAAGGCTTTCATTTCGTACTCCTGGACTTATGCTGACTTTGACTGTCTGTAGCTATGTTTGCGGTCACGGTCACTGTTTCACTTGCATTCGAATATGGCTTGAAGAACAATGGGAGTGTCCGCAGTGTAGAGCTACTATGACGAGGGCGCCGTTCCGTGTATACGCGGAGGAAGCGCACATTGCCAGAGTGTACGGGACGACCTGGGATGTCAGCGTTGTTAACTATGACTGGACGGGGCTCGACTTCCCTGTAATCGGTGCTAAGCTTGTATCCGCTGCAGACAATTGAATGCTATCTGGGACGGCGCTTCGGTGTGTCGGCGACAGCCTCGCGTACTTTTCTATTTGCTTTCTGTTTGCCGGGCGAAGAGTGCACGGAATGGCACAGCCACTGATTGACGCTATCGCACCGATCTTGCGAAATGGAGGTATTTATATCTGTGACTGTGTGACGTCTGTCATGTCTACTCTCATCGCCCGCGCTGAAGGTGAATCGGGCTATGCGTTGGCGAAAGCCGAGTATGCCAGGGACTTCATGCCTACTCGGGACCGAACTGTTATCAACGGCGAACTCTTTACATTCAAGAGCTGTGCTCAGGAACACCTCGCGACGGATAGAAGGCGGGGTTGTTTGCAGGAGTACAGGGCGACTGTCTTCGGCGAGGTAGACTGTTACCTCGAGATCGTGAGTTCGAATACTTCTTATTTCGGGCGCGCGCTCTTGATGCTTACCGCGCTACAGTCTCGTATCCGGACCGTCGTAGTGCGTCTGAAATGTCCTGATGGGGTGTCTTGTGCAGCTCGCACTTTGTACCGGGAGCAGCTGGGGGTTATGCGCCGAATTTTGGAATTTGAACGCGCTGACCTGGTGCGGTCATATCGCTCATTCGCTCTCTCTGATCTGACCCGTTGCCAGGGCTCAACGATTGACCGTTCCTGGTTCCAGTCTGAGTACGACTTCGGGGACGAGCCTGCGGCAGCAGGTGAATGTTTCTATGTAAGCTGGCGCTATTTTTTCGTAATTCCTAGCTGTAACCTTCCAACAGGTCACCATTGTGTCTGAATCCTTGTTTTCATTCGTGTGGCTCAGACAATTTCTCGAAATCGGGGACAATATCGAGCTCCCTGTCTCGCTCCGTCGGGTGGATGAGGAGTGTCCGGATACAGGCGCCGTTCATTCAGTGAGTCCTGCCGTTGCCCCGCATCTTCCCTTCCGACAGTCGATCAGGGATACGAGTTGAGGGGCCGGGAATGCAAGCTCCTCGACGATCATGATCTTCCGCCCCGCAAGGCTATAGGATATGCCTGTGATCTAGCCAGGACCGGGTGCGATCTGTGCCGTTGAATATCATCCTCTTGTAGAATGCAATGCCTGTTCCTCATGCGACTGTCGATCTGAGCAAGTCAGGGTCCGGCAGATAAAGCCACCACAACGCGGAGTCCTAGTCAATGGCTAGCGTCGACAAATTCTTGCCTCAGTTAGTTCTGGGGTCATACGGGTCTACATTTTCTGCCGCTCGAGTCTCTTCTACTCGGGACGGTGGCAGTAAGTTCGAGTACAAGACCGACAAGGTGGTGCCTTGTGTCCCGCGCCGTAAACCTCGACTGGCGTCGCACTATATGGTCTTTTCGGGCTGCGTTATTGCAGTGGTCCCCAAGGTATGTCTCTGGTTTTATTTCGCGCAGCGCGTGTTGATGGTTTCCAAGTATTTAGCTCACGCCGCCCCTTGTCTTGTGGCGCTCGGACTTCCACCCTCGCCGAACGAGACGGCCATCAGGCTAGACGCCATTCAACAAACATACTTGCGAGAAATTGCTGTCGCCGACATGAAGGAAACGGTGAGATTCCCCCGTCCGTCCGATTGGCCTGCTTACGTGTCGGGGACTTGTTTTCAGGATACACCATGCACTGTATTGTGGGGTGACCCTGCCCTCGAAGAGTCTGTCCCTACTGTGATCATAGAGTGAGTGTATCTCATTATTATTGCGCCCTTAATGAACTGTGATCGCTGACGCGTGCGCCAGCATGTGGCGTCCGAGTACTGACCATCGCATGCAAGGCACGAGGGGTCGATACCCGATCGCTGTAGGGGACGACATAACAACCGTTGTACGCATGAATCGCGTCGACACAGAAGCGGCTGATGGTTCCCTATGCTTGGTGTGTTCTCTTATGTGCTGCCTACTCTCTTTAACTCGCTTCCCAAAGCGGTACAATCTAGATGGCCATCTATACGCTAAGCTGGCAGCCAGTGAGTTACGAGCGGCTAGTTTCAACGCATCGCAGGATACAGACATAGTTGTGTCCTACAACGCGTCTTTGTAACGTGATCGATTTGAAATAAATGCTCAAGTATTTGTCGGAATGGTGGCGGTGCTGTACTGCCTTTGGCTTTGGTCTATTTCCGTCATTGTCCCCCTCTCTTTCTCTCTCCGTCTCTCTCTCGCTATCGCTCCCCGCCATTTCTCTGTCAATATGGCCGTTCCGTCTACCGACGACCAAATAACCAATGTCTACCTGGGTCTACGCGCCCGAGAGCCGGTGCGTCGCATGAAGTCTCGTCCCGAACGCTCCGCTTACTCATGAGCAGCACTTTCCGGGGTTCGCCTACGGGTATCTATATGCAACAGCGAGCACGAAACGGCGTGTCGTCGCCGTACCGTATAACTTCGGCGTCAAACGCATCACGTCTGTCAACGATCTCTTCACCCATGTATGGGTGCCCTCGCAGGCTGCCCCGCGGAATGTCGTAGACCTTGCAATTGGAAGGGTTCTTGTCACGCACTTCCCCGCCGACTCGACTACGCCACTGGAATTCCCATACACCATATTCTTCCGCCCTCGCAACACAGTCTTTCCTGGGCAGAAGAACGCATGTGGGTCAATTCGCGCTGCAGCAGACTGGTACGAGAACGTTCTCGTCGTGAAACACGGGAAGCGGAAGGCTGTCATAAACGTGGATCGCGAAGATGCAATGCTAGTGGATGCTATTGTTAACACGTACGTTGGCTTTACTCGCCTGCCCTCGACTGGCCTGACGTACGATGCAGATTTATTTCTGAGAACCAGCTAGTTTGAACAGATGGGTGTATGTAAATCTGGAAATATAAAGACATTCTCGCTTGCTTGCGCGTTGGAGTGTTCCTCCCCCCCAAGCCAGCGCCTCCCTCGATCTTCCCGTCAACCCTGCTTTGCCTCCCCTCACGATCGCCTGGCTCCGTCGGTTCCTCGTCCATTCCGCGCGCGATCGTCAAATTTCCGCAGATCCCGCGTGATCTCTGCTGCTCCTCTCCCGCCGCTGATCGCGGTGCCGGCTGTGATGTGTGGGATCTCTAGAATGGAATGCAGCGCCCCGAATTCTCGGAGAGAGGAGGCATCCGGTCATTTGCCCCGTTCATTTGTTCCGTGGTGGGGCTGGGCGCGATCAGTGCTTGCGATCCACGCGTGCATCTGGCGAGAGGGGTCGGGGCATTGAGTTGGGCCTGGTGCCCGCTCGTTCATTCCGCAATGTCTTCATTCATGGCTCTGCAGCGGAGTTACAATTCAACCGGTGCCCTGGTAGCCGATCTGCGCGACCTGAAGCTCTCCATATCCCGCAAAAGGCATGTCCACTGGATCGGGCGATCGTGTTTGCCGTGTGCCTCGCTGCAATTCTTCTGTTTAAAATGCGGTGATTTCCTACGGAATATACTATACCATTACGGTCCCCCATCGAGGTGTGTTATCGTGCAACTCCTGTTGCGGCCACAGCTGACTGCCGTTGTTCACAGCAGTGCCATCCCCCTCAGCTTCGCTCTCTGTCCGCCTGCGACGTGGTACGTGCCTGACGTTTTCGCCGTATTTTATTCACTCCCGTTAGATGGTTGGACAGGCTCAGAAGAAACGCAAAGGCGTCAAGCAGCAGGCCTACGAAAGGGAGGGCAAACGGCAGAAGCGTCGCCAAGTTCTGCAGACTATCCTTGCATCGGAGTTTTTCCATACCCCGGAGCTCCTACTGACGCAGTTGCTTTACCACGTCGATGTTATCACCCTGTTCGCTCTGGCTCATACTGGTCGGTATGCTCGGGGAATTGTAAAGGCGTTCGTCGCCTGCAATTTGCGGCTCCTTGTCGAGCGCTTTCTGGGGCGCGACAACGTCGACACATTTTACGTCGTGCTCGAGGAGTCGGGCAGCGCCATGGCAGGGTCTCTGGTTTCCTCCGTTCTCACTGCCCCCTACCGCCACGCTTGGACCCCGTCCAACTTCAACATATTCGTTCCCAACGGGTTCTTGTTCAGGTGGTACCAATTTTTTGCGACCGTCGGGTTTACAGAGAAAGAAAACGGGCCCGGGGTTGACTCGAAGTTTGCGCACACCACGAGCAACCACGTCGTCTTCCACTCTGCTATGGCGGTGTGTTTTATTTCGTTATTTTTCCGCGTCTTTATTAACGGTCCTAGGATTTTACTATAGAGCTTTCGGAGAGCATCGACTCTTCCGTTTTTACTCCCCTCACCGGTTTCACCAACACCTTCTCTGCTAGCCTCGCATCTTGCGCCGATCTGTACACCTTCTACGTCGAGCAGATTGCCCAGCATCGCTCGGTTGAAGGATGGTTCCCCACCCCCGTGAAAAAAGCTGTTGCATTGAACCGGCGCAAGATCCGCAACTCGTTCTCTACCACTAGCTGGTCGAAGCCTTGCGGCCTTGCCTGTCCTGTGCTCAAGCGCCAGGTACGAGGGCTAGACGGCGTTGGTGCGTTCAGGTGGGGTGGTGCATCCAACCAGCACGCTGACGGTGACGCAAATGTGCGAGTTCCAAATGACAACACCGATATACAGTGGCAGTTGGGTGATAGATGCACCAACCGCAAATGTCCCTGGAACGGTGCATCGTACAATGGGTTCATGTGAGCAGCTTTCTCTTTCGCCTCGCATCCAATTTAATGTGTGTGTCTACAGGTAGTTCATGCTCTCCCTTTCCCGTGTTGCCCCGCTGCGCAGAAAGCCGTTTCGATTTATCCTACATAGTCCTTGTACCGTGCACCAAATCCATTCTTATATCTTTCCCAATCGGCTTTTCATTTCTACCCGCACACATTCCCGATCCTGTCGACCCTATTGCGCGATCGCACAAATGTAGATACACTGAGTGTCTCGCTCTGGTCACCCCTGTTTGGTACATTCTGCTTCTCCCGCCATGACTACTGCGTTTTTGCATGCCCTCCAGGAACGCGGGCGATATTCTCTTGCTTATTCGTCGTATCTTCGGGATTTCGAGCCCACGAGGGACAGAACTATCGCCTCGGGCTCTCTATTCACCTTCAAGGACCTCATTGCCGCACCCGTTGTTTGGCCAGCGACCCCTAGAAAAGTGGCCTTGAAACGATACATGGCGACTGCTTTCGGCGAGGTGGATTTCATAGGCGATTTGGTGACCATAGTTCCACCGCGTGCGCTCTCGCAGCTGACCATTCTCAGAACAACGAACGGGGTGTCTGCGTCCGCTTGCGCTGCCCATCGGACGCTACATGCTCCGCTGCCGCGACTTTTTTGAAACAAATTTTGGTGTTAAAGAAGGTTCTGAGCGATGAGTCAACGCTTGTGGTACGTTTTTTAGTTGATTTGCAAGGCCCGGACTGAGGGGGGGGGGGGTATCATACAGGGCGGGAATCTTAAGGAGAGCTGGTTCGATTCGACGCTTGCTTGGCAAGTCGAGCAGAAGCCGGACACTTTTTGGGTAAATGCGCGCGGTCACCATCTTCCTGATTAACCATTCAACCAGATCCACCTGATGACGCCGTCCGGGGCAGACCATGAAAATGTACGTCAGGAGCTACAAGTTGGTCGACTTCTCGAGTTCACGGCTTCGTTCCAACGCCTCGATCTTCCGGTTGCCGGGGCCGAGTTGGATGAAAGGGTAATTTGCACCTCTGCTTTATTGCATTATGTGGGCTGACACTTCGCAGTGCTATTCAATTCTCGCCGCTCGGTTCCGGGTTATGCAAGCAGACGCTATCCCCCGAAAACAAGAGCCCTATTTATGTGACGTGCTTAGTATCGGATGTGCTTTGTGTTCATAGTGCAGCAATTGCGGGGAGCCTTGCCGTCTATGACATATGTTATGCCCGCTGGGACCGTGAAGAAAACGAGCGCGATCCGGGAATCACCACTGCCGCACTGCCACATTGATGCGATCCAAAATATCGCCAATCAATGATACACGGATTGGCAATCACCTCTTCGCCTCGATGTCCCTCCCCTCGCCTATACTCAGAATCCCTTTAGTGAAGCTCGCCGGCACAGCGGCCGGGACCGCGTTTCTCGTCAACCCCACCCAGCCAAATGTATCAGAGGAAGAGCACGCCAATGCCCGATGGGTCAACTCGCTCTGTGTGGCGCGTGGCTTCGAGCTGCATCTGGTCTCGTCTGCGTCGATCGGGAACAGCTTTATTTACAAGAAGGCGGGGACTGACCGTCCTACCTGCGCTTTTGTGCACGGCGAGGTTGTGGCGATTGAGGTACGTGTCAGTACATTTCGCGGTCGTCCCTGGGTGATGGCTTGTGTCCAGTCTAAGACCTTGGGCCTCGGCGATTCGTTGTCTTCTCCGACTGAGATTTATTCGATACGTGTCCTCGACCGCGCGACCCCAAAAACCCATCTTCACTTTGCGCGCGATGTAGAGACTCTGGTGGACGTTATGGTGTCTGAATATTCCGATGTAAGGACCCCTTTTTGTTTACTTTGTTACTTGGACGTCAGCGAGTCCTGATAAAAATTGCAGAGGACTGTCATCGCGCATGAGTGGGCCGCTCCAGGACCGGACGGAGATTTCAGCACGGGCGTGATCAAAATTCAATGTGGTACGGTTACGACGGTTAGTGTCGTGTTCCTGTTGACGTGGGTATCTTGGGCTGAGGTACACGCAGATGAATATTTCTCCTCGCATTGGCTCGCAAATTATCGCGGACGTCACGTTTCATAGGTCTGATGTTTACCGTTCGGGCACTTCTACCAAGGTCTGGGTTGTAATCTGATATCAGCGCGCGGGTTCTAACGGCGGCTACAGACATACGGAATTATGGCTTACGCCTTGGAAGTCATCCATCCATCTTTCTTGCGCGCCATCGGAGTGGTATCCAGCGACCAGGTCGACGATTTGATTGGGGAGGTACTGGGGTTGGTTGTTTAGATCACGCGGTTGAGAGTGTAATCAAGTGGTATTCTACATATAATTGTACGCGCGGCGGAGGTGGTGGGTAATTGTACAAGCCAGCCGGCTTTCGTTGTATTTTGTTTGTGTTTGGTTGATGAGGGGTTCGTGTGGAAGTCATGGGGCCTGTCTCTCGATCTCATGCCGGATGTACTTGTTTCCGGGTTTCATTTGGCTGTCTTTTCGCCCCCATGGCCTTCGCTCTCATTCAAAGCGCCGGACAGAGCACTCTTGGGAATGCACGATATGGGATTGATTTCATGGCTGTCAGACAAAGGGCAGAGTGCGGCGGGTCGCTTTTCACATTCAAGGACCCCATGCTTTCTGAAGACGTAGAGCCCAATTCCGCGGTTAGAACACGCCCTGGACGGTACTTGGGAACCGTCTTTGGTCAATTGACGAATGTTTTCAAGCTGGTGAGATGCTCATCAATACAGAAGACGCCGTGTTAACCTACCCAGCCCGCCGATGAAGGGGTCGTTATCCGCTTGAAATGCCCGAAGGCTGCGACTTGTTGCGTACAGATGCTGTACCTTCACCAGCTTAGAACGATGTGGCAAATCCTGGTTGCTGATTTGGGCGAAAAGGTAAGTTTGCACTTCATCTCCTACTCCGCTCAATCTTTTACCAGGGCGGCGTCATTGGTAAATCATGGTTCACTAGAGGCGACAAGTTGGTCCACAAGCCCAGAAAGCAGAGTTTTTTTTATGTGAGTGCACAACGTGCATCGTCTATGTTGGTCTCACCCACCCAGGTGACGTTCCTGGCCTCTCACTTCGTTGGGATGTTTGCCAAAGGAGTGGATTCCGTGGTTGGGAAAATCTCGGCGGCCTGTGGCGGGTTGATTAGTATGGTCGTCGCCATGGATCGGTTGGATCTGGACGAGGAGTCGGAGTTGAAAATGGTAGAGCGTGCGCTTATTGCCTCGGACTGCGCTCACTGTTGTGCAGGACTACTCCATGAGCGCTTATCAATACTCTGTCTTAACAAACAGCGATGTTCCAGTTCAGGCGGCCGGTTATACGTGCGACTTCACTGCGGCTCCCTGCGTCATATGTCGTGTTAGGAGGGGTGGAGAGAAGACACTTTAGTCTTTTGAAATGTACTTCGCCGTAATGTATGTTCTGCTCCCTTATGCAGCTCTGTATTAAGGATTTTTGTACGACGCTGGGACATGGAATTCGGTTCGTGGCGTGAACCAAGGCCCACTTTTGCAATAAAAAAGTTCAGCTTACGCTGCACGCAATCAGAGACACCTTACGGAAACCTGCATGTACTCATTGGCGTCGGAGATATAAGCGTGGCCCAGTAGCGCAGTCGGAGCGCGCCGGGTTTATGTATTATGTAATCCCGGATTCACCCGCTCGAGTCGGGTCCGTGCCCTATCTGTCCGAGCTGCCTTTTTTTTTCGTCTTTGGTTTGTTTGTTCGTTTCTTCATTTTGAATACCTCGCTGTTATTTTGAATACCTCGCTGTTACTCTTTGTATTGCCAACGGACTTAGGATTAGTCGGTATCAAGACTGCTATTAAACGCGCGCTACGGCGCTTGCGGAAGCGATCGTTGTGGTTCATCCGACGTAGCCGCGTGTCGGGATCGCTGCCGTCCCGCGACAGACTGGCGATGCAGAGACACCGCGCCCCTCATCCCGGAGGTATAAAGCTTCTTGAGCGAGAAGAGGCGGTCATCAACAAAAATGCGCCCCCTCAGCAATTTCCAGTTCGGCTATACCTTGACCAGCCATCCTCTCTGTGCCGATGGTGTCAGCCAGTCGTACGAGTACAAAGCCGACAGCCCAATATATGTCGCTGGAAGGGTGTCCAGGGTTCAACCTCGGCCGACTCGGGCCAACGGCGATGTAAGGTCGATGTCTGTGTCTCCATACTTGGCTAATGACAGACATAGGTGATTCACACAATCTTCCTCGAGGACGCTGGCCGCAACATCTTCGACCCCGTATTATTCAATCTACAGTGTCACGTCCTAAACAGTATATTGGCATTCGAGCAGGCTGAGGCTAAGGTTCGCTGCGTCAGGCTGTGGCGGTCTTGTAGACTGACGTTCTCCTGTTAGTTGTATCGGGAGGCCTTTTATGTGCTTGACAAGTGGACAACAGATGTACCCTCGTCCCCTAGCGCACTGCGCGGCGACGACGCTCCGAATTCTACCAACTATATTGTGTTGCAACATACGCAACTATGTATGGTGAGTAATCTTGGCCGTCCACCGCAGACGAATCTGGGCCACTGACGCTTGCATCAGGAAAATCTGAAACTGCCAGATAGACCTACATAGACCAAGAAAGTCCTTATAGACCAGAAAGTGAATGGACGTCTATGATAGACAAGTGGGAGGGGCAGTTTTTACCACAGAGACCATCATAGACACCGCCCAGTCTATCATAGCTGCATAGACATCATAGACAGGATAGCTCTCATAGTCCCTATCGACTCATAGTTTTCAAAACTGATAACAAAAAAGAAAAAGCGGAAACACAATTATATTCAACACAATGGATACAAGTAAGTTATAAGAGACATAAAAAGTATGTATAAGTCCCTGCGTGCGACCGCAATCACGTGGACATGGACGAGGTTTGAAGGCACGGTCCGGGCGTGAACTTGGAATAGGCTGGAGCTAGCAAATTGAAGCCCGAAGGTAAGATTTGAGTCTTGGATTTGAATTTTTCCACTTTTCATGAGGACGTGAGGACACAATCAGACTTGGAGAGGTGTTGACGGGACGATCATGTGATATTTTTGCATGTGCTGCGTTGCGTTGCGACTTGGGTGACAAAAGCGCGATAGAAAGAGGATGAGCCGGGGGGTACAGTATGGGATAGCCAGAATATTAGAGGCTTGATACGTGGCCTTGAAAAATCTAGTGCCGGTGGTTTGGTGTGAGCTTTGATTCCAGCTGCATATTGTTCCAATGGCAAAGACGAGCATGGGATACAGGGATAGATGTACGAGAGCCTCGAGAAGTAGTCTAGACTTGGGCTCGGGCCGAGCTGGGCATGTCTTGAGGCGGGAACCGCGGGATTCGTGAGCGGGGTGGAGGGGGAAAGGAAGAAAGGAGCGGTGAACAAGCGACGAAAGGACGCGCGTCCTGATGGCGGAGTTTGAACTACTTCGCGAATCATCAATCATCGAACATGAGTCAATTCATCATTCTCGGCTCGCCTTGACAACTCGCGGCGTCCACTGCCAGTGCGTGGAACTTTGGACGGCGTCCAGTCTCCCATGCTGGCGAGACTGAAGAGGGTCCGGACAGTACAAGACTGCTTCTCTTCCTGCAAGCTCCGTCGTGCGTGCTATCCGCCAAATGTTAACAAGAGATTTGTTTGGCTGAAACAAGTATAATAGGTATACATATGTCAAATGTAAGCTCACAGAACTGCACTAGTAAGTGTTACTTCCTAGATATATATCACAAATGGAAAGACAACCATAGACTACGATAGTAGAAGCAGCAGATATAGAGCCCACCATAGACCCCGGTAGACGGTAAGAGACGAGCCTGTAGTTTGAAAGACCGTGATAGACCATCAGAGACCATTATAGCCGCCGCTTGTACTTCATAGCATTTCAGTTTTTCCTGATGTGACAGACGCCCATCGCCGACATTCGCACAGGGGACGTTGTGCTAATCAAGTGCGCGTTATATAGGAGGGACGGCTTCGAGCACGGCCAAACTGCGAAAGTGTACGGACTGCTGGCCGGGTCCATAAAGAATTTGTCCAGCTCGTCGTAGTATAGTAAATGGAATGATGTTTGAGCGTGTACGGTATGGTTGGGAGTGATAGGTAGATAGCGGGCCATGCCGCGCAGCGGGCTACCCTACTTATTAAGCCCAAGGCTTAATAACCCCTTAATATCAAGGCCTAAGATGGACGAGCGGGAAAGGAAGGCTTAATTACCCCCTAAGAAAGCCACGTGCCATATAGTTCACGTGACATTTTCTTTCTTTTTTGGCGCTCCACTCTCTCGCCGCCCGTCGCCTCGACGGCCCGATATGCCTCCCCCCAAAGGACCAATCTGGGACTTCTTTTTCCCTGGAGTAAAGCAAAATTCTGCCCATTCTGAGGCGTACTGTCTTGGATGCATCCGCCACTTCCGGCAGGTGCAAGGAATCCAAGATCCTCCGAATGACACAGATTCTGGGCTGCGTGGTAGATTGCAGTGGGAAGAGGATTCATTTGCCCAGGGTGCGTGTCATGGCACGACATGAGACCTTCTCTGACATCTCGTCAGCCCGTGTGTCTGCCGGACACGTCCGCGGCGTTAAAGAATCCATGATTGCACATCTGATTGGCAGTCGTCCGTGTCCCCACGCTTCGGCGACAGCCAAAAGCACAGCGAAGAAGATTAAAACGGGGAAAGGGAAGGCCCGGTACCTGATTCTGATGCAGACGACGAGTCGGATCCTCAACCCGCTTCGAAGAAGCGGAAGGCAATTTTCCGCAGCGTCGACAAGGCTATGAAACAGCCAGAACTTCAGGTGTATCGTGGTGCGAACATCCCTTTTAGTGCCGCAGAAGTGGAGCGCTTGCGAGTACAATTTTTGCGTGCTACTGTGTCTGCCAACCTTCCGTTTCTGTGGACGGAAGACGTCGAGATCATCAAACTGTTCATCATGTTTCGTTCAACAGCTTGTGATGTACTTCCGGCGAGGGATGTCATTTCCGGAACGCTATGGTGCGGGCCGCCTAGCTGCCGCTACTAAAAATTAGTGGCCAAATCGGCCAGAGGAAAAAAAAAAAAAAAAAGTTGGCTGGGGGCTGGATTTTACTGTAGAAATTGTTCGCCTTTACTACAAACATTACCAGAACTTCGCGCTTCAACTTACCAGAGCTCGAACACTGTGCTGAGCCAAAAGCAGTCATTGATCCGGAACAATCACGAGCGAGCAATATGAAAGATTCTTATCGAACCGCTTGCACGGCAGTTTGACCAGTAGATTCAGTCTGAATTTGGCGTCATTTTAAGACTACTTGGAGCTTCAACGGAGGTTTTTTGAATATATTACGTGGATGCGGCCAAATCGGTGGTCAACTTTTTTTTTGCTCACTCAGTTTTGACTTAAATGAAAATCCCTCTAGCCATTCTGCTTCTAGCTTGAAAAGGAGCACTTTGGGTAGAGGAATAAGAAATCCGATTAAATTTGAGCCGCCGATTTCCCATCAAATTTCGGGCATCAACCAGCGGCAGCTAGGTGACCCGCACCATACTCAATAACGCCAGCGCTGAAGTGGAGAAGAACTTACGGGCAGAGTTGAAGACTCAATACGTCGTATTATTGTAAGTGCAGACCCGATTTATTCCCGAGTTGAATTTAAAAATTGGGGAACAGATCCGACGGCTGGAAGGATGATTCTCGAAATCCTATCACGGGCGTCAATGTAACGTCGAACACCGGCAGCGTAATTTGTGTTCATTCGGCGTGAATCCTTTGCTAAAACACGCATTTTCAGTCATATTTGGTTGATCTGATCCAGTCAAACGGACACAAAAAGGATGGCGCTTCTATGTGCCTCGCGTTCGAGGGGATGATTGACAAGACGGAAAGCACCTATGGATGCATCGTCATACTTTTTTGCTGCGATAACGATGGCGGTAGCCAGCGCGGCCGCAAGGATCTTGCTTTGAAAAGGCCTTGGTTGCTTGTGGCTCCATGTTGCGCACACCAAGTGAGTTCGTTTAACGGTGTTCTGCCCGCACTAATTTCTTTGTCCAGAGCGAACTTATGCTCGGAGATTATCTAGCAGTTCACGAGCTGGCCGCTGACATCGCGGCAGAAGCCACCGACCTCATCCACTGGATTATTGGGCATGATCGCGTGCGCAAGATTTTTGATGACACGCAGTTTGAAAAGAACTTCAAGGTCCTGGTGTATCTCGTCGCCAATATAACGCGCTGGACCACTCATTATCTTGCCTTCCAACGCATCCTTCTGCTCAAAATCCCCCTCCGACACGCAGCATATCTTCGTCGACAGGAGATCATTGCGGCGCAAGTCGGAGCCGAGAAGAATCGGAAGGCAATTGAAAAAATGACGGACATGGCGACCACCCAGCTCGATCTCATCGAGAATAACGAGTTCTGGGCGTCTCTTCAGATGGTCGTTGATGACATAGAGCCTCTCTGCTATGCAACGAACATTAACCAAGCTAACAGAACCCGCCCGGATCAAGTACTTCTCACTTTCGCTGGTCTTTTCCGCCACTTTGCTGGCCATCCGAACCGTGTGGTCGCGAAGGGAATGATGGCGCGTATCGAGAAGCGCTGGACGGCGCTAGACCAGCCGCTTTTTGTTCTGTGTCTCGTTCTGAATCCATACGAGTCACTGGAGCGTTTTGGAGACAAGGCAGGAATCAATGTCTTCGTTTTAAATACAGAATTGATTGCGGTATTCATTTCCTCTCCTCACTCTGACGAAGTCGTACTGAAGATTGTGTTTGACAGCTCTTCCGCCGTGTGCGTTCGAGGCCCCGGAATCGCCCCCGCCCGCCCGCAGAAGATGCAGCGCGCGAGAAGGCAGTATCTGCTGCCTTCATGAACTATCTTCAAGGTACAGGAGATTTCGCGCCCTGGCGCGCCAACAAGGAGGAGTTCCAGAGGCAGCACGTTCGTGATTTACCGCACTAGCATTATTTTGCTGATTAAAAACACTGGTGCACAGCCCGACGATCCCCAACTAGTCTGGCAACAGCTTAAGACCTGCGAGGGTGTGGCCGACCTCGCCCGGTTCGCGATTCTTCTGCTCGGACTCGTCGTAAACCAAGCTCCAAACGAGCGCAGTTTCTCCGACCTCAAAATTAAAAAGACCCGTCTCCGGAATCGACTTCGCACCAAAAAATTAGAGAAGATGTCCAAAGTTTTTATCTTTCCTTCCAATAGCTCTCGGGCTTACGTGCTTCGGCAGGTCGGGGCATCCATTCGCGCTGAAAATCTCGCGGCAGGGCTTATTAACAAAAGGGCGCCTCGCCAGGTTCATGATCCAACCAAGGTCTCGGGGCTACTCAGTGTTCCCCGATACGCTGATATTCTCGAGGCCAGCGATAATGAGAGCGGCACTCCACAGCCCTCGAAATTGGTGAAATCGGGAGCAGCGTGGCGGGCAAGTGTTCGCGAATGGGTAAAGGCGGCCCAGGAGGACGAAGAACTGGGGAATGCAGCGGAACAGCCGGCTCCCCAGGCCGGGCGTTCCCGCACAGCAAGTTTTTTCCCCCGTTCTCTTGCACTTCTATTCGGCGGTAACGTGAAAAACCCCGTTGCAAAGCCGCGCGCAACACAGTTCACGGAAGAGGTACTGATGATGGAGTTGCTCGCAGCAGAGCCTGAGGAAAGCGATGAAGAGCTGGATGATGGTGCCCTCTCTGGGTCCGGGGATGATTTCGAGATGTAGTTACCGCTACATACCTTGTCCCGACCATTTTGGGAAATTCCGTTTTTAAGCCGTTATTAACCCCTACCCTTATTAAGGGTAATTAAGTCCTTAAGCCTTAATCAAAATATTTACCCTCATTAACCCCTTAAGCTGCAACACTGAATTATTGGAGCGCGTATCGTTGAGGTTTCCTTTTCCAAAAATCCCTTCACAGACACTATAAAAATTTAACCTCGTACATCGGTTTGTTATACTTCACTGGGAGGAAGGAGGAAAGATGGTGAGTGTCACTCCTAGTCACGTCACGCCACAGCTTTCTTCCCGCCATCATCGTGGTCTCCGTTTCCTTTTTCATTACACGATGCATCCCAGCACGAATCTGCCCATGTTTCACGATCGATCTCCATCGCACTCGCACCAGACGCGCAGCAAGCTTAAGTGCTTCAAGGCCCAACGCTCCCATGGAATGACGTTGTCTAGCTGTGGCGGCTGTAAAGAGGCCCTGTACTGCTGGAGCATCCTCATACGCCGTTCTTCATTTATGCAGTACTCATCTCGGTTCTAAATCTAGTCCCGCGAATGCCCAAAAGCTGATCGCGCCTCCCACAAGGAGCGAGGCGCAGTCCTCAAGACCGAACGCCTCGTGATGGAGAAAATCGCCGGCGCCGGTGTTCTTTCCCCCGTCGACGAAGGTAATAGTTAAATCCTCTGTTGGCTATATGCGCCTACATAAGACGGGGGTGAGCTTACCTGTGCCTACATGTGACTTTTATAGGTGAGTTACACACTACAACGCGCCCCTCCAAAACTGTGCCATCGCCGCAATGCATTTACCAGCCCATCCTCACGTGGAGCGTGATGTCGTTCTCGTCCTTGGGATCCGCCATAAGCGTGGCTCTACCCTGCCGGTTTGGGACAGACTTGAAGTCCTGACCGTCGAGCTGGAGGAATTGCAAGACCTTACACGTTCGCTGCGACAGCAAGGTAGTACTTCCATCTACACTCAGGTGTGCACGAAGGCGCGGATCAATCTGTGCGACAATTGCTATGGGGTTGGGAGGTACGCGTTCCTCGTCCAATTCGGGGAGGACCGGCGGATCATCCAGATGAAGAAGGTGAGACATTTCGGAATCGGGAAAGATTCTGCTCGCGCGGTCACTCTTCGCGAGGATGGGTGGATGTTGTTCCGAGAGTACGTTGACGTCGATGCGAAGATGAAGTTTCGTAGTGGGAAATTCAAAGGCATGGCATGGACGAGATCTGTTATTGTGGTGGCTGGGTTCATGATGCGAAGGCGCAGGCGAGTGCAATATTTTCCAAGTGCTGATATCGCCTGATGTGGATATGTTACACAGGAAGCGTCCGTCAACGCTGGAACGTAATACAAACAGGTGTTCCTGAATAGGTACTGGGGTCTCGCCTCGGTAGCTGTGCCAGTCAAATTCCATCTCTTGCACTGCGTTCGCACAACATTCGAGAGTTCATATACCCCAGTCATCCGGAGCAACTTGCTTAACCAACGTACCCGACTCGATTTGGTAGAGCCGTCTCTCGCGGTTCTGTCTAGTCTCACTTATGTTCCGTCCCTCAGCTGATTATCGCGTGATTTCGATGAGCCCTTTCTTTCAGACCATATAACCTCCAGTGCGAACTGCGACTGCGATGCCCAGGGCAGCCGATGAGAACACCCTGCCTGAGATCGCCGCGTCGCCTGGACAAGATTGAAATCCACTGATTCAATGGATATGTTAGTGCGTGTCCAAATTATCACGGACGGTTTGCAGACGATGGTGGATCCTGAAGCGACCGCTGCGAATTGTCATTTTATAATGCTTGAGCTTGTTTCTTCTCTACTCTGCCCGATCCGGCTCGCAATGTGCTAGGCGCCATCTTTTCAATGATAAGAATCACTGACACATCCATCTACTGTATAGTCTGCCCTTCAAATTATCGCGCAAGATTGGACCGTCGTGGAGGTGGATACCCGAGCCGCTGGTGTGTTATGCCACTAAACTTGCTACCTCTATCGTCTCACCGATCCAGCGTTGGTTCAGAAGCTGTCATCGGCCCAACCCCGAAAAAGACAAGGTACCTTCCGGCTGCCACGGTCTGTCTCATTATTCGGTTCCGTGAGAGGCCACGTGTCATCTTCCTCTTGCCTTCCCTTGTTGCCTCTTTCATCCACCAGGTTCCATCGATGGTTGGCTCAGGTACCCTTCAAAATGGCGCCGTGTTTGCTCCGAACCAAAATGTAGCCGAAGCCGGAGGTTCAGTGCCGGCGGTATTGCGATCCAAAACGATAGACAGGGAAAAGGCGATCCTGGGTGCGTCTTCGGATCGCGGATTTGACATGGGCTGACTGAGATCAAGATGATTCGGCGCGACCTGAGGAGGACGGTCCTTTCAGTCAATATTGTACAGACAACGCGCCGATCTGGAAGCTCTACATGGATCAGGCTAGGATCGCGGACGACAACTTAGCAAACATCTTCAATAGCGATCTCGATCCACTTCTCATCTTCGTATGTTTCCATCTTTCCGACATCTGAGAACACGGCTGATACGGGTTCCTTAGGCCGGTCTTTTCTCTGCGATTCTGTCGGCATTTCTCATCGAAATACGCAAGGGACTGCAGGAAGACCTACAGAACATCACGAACAATCTTCTACTCTTCCTCATCGAGAATCAGCACAACATTACGGGGCCACAGATTCCGGCCTTCAGTCGCTTTGAACCAACATCCTCTTCGCGCTGGGTCAACGGGCTCTGGTTCTCCAGCTTGATGTTCAGCCTGATGAGTGCACTCGGTGCGAGCCTAGCAAAGGGCTGGATCACCCAATTCTCTGCGGCCGCGTCTGGCTCTACCTGGCGCGACGCCGCGGTGCACTGTAGTCGGTTTCGGGGCCTCAAACGCTGGCAGCTGAAGATCATTATCCAAGGCCTTCCTAGTCTCATTCACATCGCCTTCTTCCTCTTTAGCGTCGGCCTCGTCGTTCTCATTTTCCAAGATGACGCTGTTATCGGCGTTGTCATCGCCGTCTTGACGGGAATCATCGTGGCGCTGTACGTCGTCAGTAGTATCCATCCGGCGTTTTCTGTGGATTCTCCGTTTCGCACCCCGCTGTCCGGGATTCTACGTAGGCTTTCCACGGGCTCATGGCGACTGGAAGAAGTAGCACCATTCCCGTCGCGAAAAGAGGCCCAGAAGGCGCAGGCGTTGACTTGGCTGGTGGCCGAGTCACCAAACAGTGCTACAATCAATGCCGCCATCCGCGCCATAGCGGGTCTCCCCGTCACGACCACTGTTCAAGACGAGCTGCTTACCAGCACGACTGTCACTCTACTCTCCGGCATCCTCGCCTCCGAGTGCGCGAAGCCCTCGCCTGACCCGGAGAGTCTGAATTCCGCTCTATATGCACTTCTGCATTTGGTTCAAACCGCGCCTGCGAAATTCGAGGACACCAACTCTCTAGGCATTCTGCAAGGTTTGGTGGCGGATGGTCCGCTCGCCGTTACCAATGCGATGCCCCCCGGCATCCGTGAAATTGCGATGTGTGTCAGCGGCCGGGTAATTCTACTCTTACGCGACGACATTTGGGACTCTGAACTTTTTGACGTGCAAATCCCTGTCCTGGTCAAATCATCCGGAGATACACACCTTCGACGGCAATTATTCCAAATCATATTGCTTGCACGTCCCCCGGTTTTGTCTCCACAAGCTTCTCAACCTAATTTTCGTGCTATCCTGAGCGACGGAAATGCAAAGAATCGAATCGATATTCACTCGCAATTGGTCAAGGCTTCGATTTCCGGTTTGTTAACTGTGTTCTTTTGTTTGCCACCCTTCTCACGCCGAAATTCCAGGGACGCACATCACCGACCGCGTTACGAAGTTTGGCGCTCAAACTCTCATTACCGGGCTGACAACAGGATCAACAGAACTCCGGAGGCGATATGCTGAGCTATTCGCAGAGCTTGCCACCGACGGTGTGTCAATTTCCACAATCGGCCTTGCAGTACTAACACGCACAAAAAAAAGCTGCATTCAGAAACGAGATGACGCTACGAAGCGGAAGGGGGATTGAAATTTGTTCCTTATTGCAGGCCGAGGATGACGATTTTAGGCAGCATATTGTCACCGCTTTGACATGTGTCGCTACGGACGGTACGAATCACAGCGAGATACTCCGAGCACGGAAATACTGACTTGCACAGACCGCAGCCGAACCATTATTACAGAAGGCTTTGGTCCGGTAATTACGACCGTGTTGGACAAGAATCCTCCAGTATTCGGTTCAATAACTGGGTTCTTACTCGACGTTGCGTGCCATGGTAGGCTTTTTGCATCGATTCAAGGCGATGTTCTGATACACAGGCAGATGATATACGAAAGATCGTAGTTGACTCTGGTATCATAAGTCTCCTCATTACCAGGGCCCACCAAGCTGGACAAAAACGCGCCCTACACATCATTGAGATATTGGCGACTTATGGTATGTGACGGGTCGTGCGGTCCACTGGCCTAAAACATTCTCAGCGGATATTTGGGGTCCTGCGGCGGCCGTGCACACAGTCGACTATCTGTTGGGTTTGTGCATACTCGAGTCTGGGCCCAATCCTCGCGCAATGGAAATCATGGTGAAACTGTCACAACACGGTAGGCCGATGAGTCCCTGTCCTCGACCTGATACAAACCGTTCAATTCAGATGCCGTCCGAAGGGTAATTGCAGCGCCGGCTCCGATCGAAAGCATTATTTCGATGCTAGACCATGATAAACAGCGGATACAACGGTCCGCACACAAGGCATTCGCCAGCCTCGTACAGTACCGTAAGCTCTTCTTTAAGTCATTAGTCGTAAGCTGACATGGCAGAAGACGAATTCCGTGCAGCCATCTCCACGCCGGAAACCATACAGAGAGTGATGGCGATATTAACGCGCTGTCGGGTGCAGAAATCAGCAATTGAAACCATCGTCGCTCTGATGGCCTACAGTAAGATTCCTGTATTCTCAACTCTCTTCGTGAACCGACTGCCCATCAGATGATGTCCGTGGATTAGCTCACACCTCAAAGATCCTCGAAAACTTGATTTCCATGTTCGAGTCTCTCCCGAACCAAGGGAGGGAGTCCCTACTTCCAGTTGTTCTTGCGCTTGTGCGACATTGTGAGATGTATTTTCGCTCAACGTGCTTCGCAATCTAACCGGGAACCAGATGATGTCCGCGTAGGAATCTCGATGGCGGGCACACTGAGAACTATCTTTGAGTTGCTGAGCACGACTGCGCCGGAAACAGCAGTCAACATTCTGATCGCTCTGGCAGAGTACAGTGAGCCTTAATGTCGTCAGTTACATTCACGGCATGACTTGGGTTGGACCAGCCGACGTCCGGGCCGTTATTTCTACACCAGAAACTATAGGGCAAGTGATGAGGATGCTCCAGGATACAAATTCATATATTCGCAAATTGATGCTCAAGGTTATTTTCCCCCTTATGATGCACGGTGAGCACTCCCTTTCTTCAGCGTAAATACTATCTTGACTTGCGAACAGTAGAAGTACGTACGGCACTTTTGACGGCCGGGGCATTAGAGAGAGTCATCGCGATGCTGGATGAGCCAGGGCAGATTATGGCAGACTCCGCCAGGGATGCGGTCATCGCTCTGGCGCAGTATGGTAAGTGCTTCTGTCGTGTTCATTGGCGCCTCCCCACATGGCAACAGATGAAGTTCGTGCCATACTATCAGCGCCAGACACGATTCTAACGCTCAATGCGCTGCTGGGGCATCCACAATGGCATGTGGAGCAGTCGGCCCTTCATGCCATAACCGGCCTTGCGCAACACGGTGAGCTATCCTGTCCCCTCCGGCATATTTTTAGTGAGATTAAATTGGCTCAGATGAGATACGTGTCGCTCTTGCAACGGTGGAAACAATTCACAAAATTGTGATGATGCTGGACGATCCCGCGAGGGAAGCCCAACAATCTGGGCCAGATCACCTCTTCCGTGAGCGGAAAGCCACGGGACTGAGAGCTATTGTAGCTCTGGCGCGATACGGTATGGTTTCGTCCTGGTATGATAAACGCATTTTAACTTTGATCCAGACGACGTCCGTACCGCGATAGTAGGTCCAGAGACGATGCAGAAAATTCTCACAATCTTCTGGGAACATTCGACTCTGCAACAGCTAGCCATGGAGACAGTCATTATCCTGGCGGAATATGGTCAGTTGTCAGCCTGGTGGGACTTAAAATGAACTAACCGACCACCAGACGACATCCACGCGATAACCTTAATACCAGAGACCATACGAGGGTTCTTGTGGGTACTGCAGAGTCCAATGTGGGAGGTCAGACAGTCGGCAAATGAGGCTATTATGAAACTGGCAGAGCACGGTCAGCTCATCTCCTTGCACCGATGCGCCAGATCATCTGAAAAAGGCAACTAGATGGATTCCGAGCTGCAATCTCGCCCGATGTAATGCAGGAAATGGTCACTATGCTTAAGAATCCCGCGTGGGGTTTTGGAAACTTGACACTCAAGACCGTTGTTGCTCTCGTAGTATATGGTCAGTCTTCGTAACTCCCGAAGCGGATTCGAAGCCAACCATGATCAGACGATGTGCGACTCCGGATTTCGACGCCGGAGACGCTTGGAACAATTGACATGATCCTCGGGGATCCAACCTCTGATGTCAGAAAATTGGCTCTTGAGACCCTTATCGGGCTCCTACAGCATAGTGCGCTTTCAATCGATACAGGGGAGTGCTGAAGTTAACATTCTACTAGAGGACGTACTCTCGACCATTTCAGTGCCGGACACAATCGACAAAATCATGCGGATGCTGCGAGATACAGCATGGCATGTGCGTCAATTTGCCATCAGCACTTTCATTACACTCGCGCGATACACACATGGTGGGCGCAGATATCTGTGTTGTTACGTTTTCTGAATTTAGTCCCGATCAGATGAGCAACAGCCAAACAGATCCCCGGGGCACACGGTCGGTATTCTCATCTCAATGCAGAGGGATTTATCTTGGGATGTGCGAAAATACGCTCTCGAAGGTTTAGTCAGTCTTCTGGAATACGGTACACCCTTTCTTTTCCAGTTGACGGTCTCCGTTGATCTCGTATTAGAGGATATTCGAGCTGCCCTAGTTTCCCGGCCTGATGGGATTCAACAAATTACCAAGATGCTCGAGGACCCTGTCTTGGGTGTGCAGAAATCTGCACTGGAGGCAACTATCTGTTTGATGAAGCACGGTGAACAGTTAAATAAAACTACGTGTTTCATCAGCTCACACCTGATCCAGACGACCTCAGTCCCGCAGTTTCAACACCGGAAATAATTCAACGAATTATCGCGATGCTGGGGGATTCAGTGTGGGATCTCCGACAATTGATACCTACGACCATTGTGGCTCTTACACAGCACGGTGAGTCCCGAGTCCCCTCGGCTCCCACCTAACTAAGTCAGCCAGCCTCTGTGCGGGCAGAAATGTCAACCCCAGAAACAATGGAAATACTTATCCAGATGCTTGTGCATCACCACTCTGATGTACGACATTTAACCCTTGGGACTGTTTGCCGTCTTGTTCAGCACAGTGAGACTATACGCACGAGGGACCGCATACGTGACGTGATACTTGTACAGATGACATTCGCGCCGCAATTCTGACCCCTGCTATGATCAAAACAATCATCACGACCTTGGGGGATCCCAACTTCGATGTTCGACAATCAGCCTTCGAGGCTGTTGGAACTCTTGTGGGAGAAGGTGAGCTGTTATCGTCAGCTCTGGCGGCCGAATTTGACCGTTACTTAGTGGATGTGCTCTTGAAAATCATAACACCGGATACCATTCGAAAAATTGCCTCATTTCTGGGGGTTTCGGATCCGAATCTGAGGGATCTGGCCCATACCACCGTTATTAATATTTCGCATTACGGTAAGAGCTCACTCATAGAACCATCTCTCTGGTGGCTAAACTCTGGGCAGACGAGGCCCGCGCTCTGATTTCAGCGCCGGAAAATTTCCCTCTCATAATCAACCTGCTGGGTGATCTGAATGCGGATGTGCGAAAATCAGGATTTGATACGCTTGTCTCCCTGACACGATATAGTAAGCCCACAAAATGACACGAGTTATCCAAATCGCCTAACGGGATAACAGGTGAAATATGTGAAGCGATTTCGAAGCCTGATACAATGCAGAGTCTCCTCAAATTGCTTGACGACACAGAGTGGATATTGCAGTCAGGACTGGAAATCTTTCTCTCGCTTGCAGACCATGGTGAGGCACTGAGGTATTATCACTTTGCACAGACATCATTGATTGATTTTCCTCTAGACAATATTCGCGCGGCAATGATAGCACTGGACATAGTTCCAAAACTTTTCTCGGCGCTGGGGGATTCGGACGCTGAGATCCGAGATGCAGCAAGTTTGATCGTCGGCGCACTTTCAACCCACGGTCAGGTTAAACTTCACCCGTACAATTCATGGGCTGACATCCAGTCAGACGACGTATGCACAGCAATGTCAAGCCCAGAGGCAGTTCACCAGCTGTCTGGATTCTTCGGTCATGCCAACCCGCTTGTGGGGGAAGACGCTATCGATTGTGCGATCACTCTGCTTAGATATGGTATGTTTCAGCTGCTGGACCGAGATAAATCAAACCTCTCATTCTCCGGAGAACGTTTTAAAATCTCTATTTCTTCTGCTCATTCCGTGGTCAGTATTCTCAGTCCCCTAAATGGCGGGACCGGCGACACAAATATCCTCAGGCTATTGACGGAGCTTCTGCCATTGGGTAGCTATTTAGTCTTTTCGTTATTGAACATGCATGTTGACGGTTATCTTAGGCGACAACGTTTCCTCGGTTGTCCTGAATCATGTAACGCTCGAAAGTCTCATCCAGATGCAACCTGCTGCGAGAAAGTCATATAGAACAGTACTCGGAATGCTGCCCGTGTCGTGAGTATCCACCCGCCAATTTCACGGCAGCATTTGAGAACAGTACAGTGCCATCATAATTCCGGCCGACAACGCTGACGAGTTGGTTGGAATGCTTCACAATCCGGACCCTGATATTGTGCAATCTGCCATACAACTCCTGTCCCATTTTTCTAGCAACGGTGAGACCGCAGTCTCCCTCCCTTGGGAGTCACTGTTTGATCATGGATAAGTCCAATTCAGACAGCACGTTCTCGACCTGGCGGTTAAACTTTGGCCGGTCACAGTCAGATTGCTGCAGCATAACCCTACGGCGAAAAATGTGCTGAACATGATTGAAAATCTCGCGCAATATGGTCAGTCCCGTCAGTTCTGTAATAAGGAGCTCAGATTGAACACGCACCAGATGACGCACGCGAACAAATCCTGCAGTCCTCAGGCATCGTACACCAGCTTCTGAACAT
This sequence comes from Mycena vulgaris, assembly GCA_029204335.1. Taxonomy (NCBI): domain Eukaryota; kingdom Fungi; phylum Basidiomycota; class Agaricomycetes; order Agaricales; family Mycenaceae; genus Mycena; species Mycena vulgaris. Next base: position 433,767 of record JARGYA010000062.1, on the reverse strand, counting down.
GCTCAACGACGGAACCACGGATATAGATCGCTGGCAACTCGGGATCAAGGGCTTGCTCGCACTAGGTATCTTCGAGTAGCAATATATCATATCCATTCTCTTGATCGGTCAGCTCATGGGCTCAAAAACGGCGCGTCTCGAGTTTCAGTCGTGGGCTACTGGGGTGGGGTTTTCCCGACATTTACTGTAATGGAGACGAAGACAATTAAGCTCTGTCGCACGGACGAACTCGATGGACGCGAGAATTTCCCCCGTCGGGAATCAGTTAGATTAAATGAAGTACTGCCATTTCCATGCATCGAGTGCCGGATCGTACTGTATATATGAAAACCGAAGGAGCACAAGTGGATGATTGTGTAGAAGAGGCAACAGCTATGCAAAGTTACGTGGCGACGATGCCTAGGTCATTACGGGCTCCGCCGGGGCTCAGTTGGCCGTGCCCGCCGAAACCGCCCCGAGCTTCTCCCACCCTCGAACTGTGCCCTCTTCCCCACCTTTGAGCACCGAAACTATCAGAAAATATGCCAAGGTGGCTAGAAGCCAATGGAGCTCGCAATGAACAAGGAGCTACTTGAGTGTGGGTGCAGGAGCACAGAGAGGGCACAGAAGATGTGGGTGAAAGGGTAAGACAATGAATTGAGGCTATGCTCGACCACGGAGACTACATATAGATCATCATGTATCAAAGATGTCATAGCTATCATGTACTCAGACTGACGCGAACAATCATATCCTGACAGAAACCAGCCTGATCCGACCAGAACTCCCCCCGGGCCAAGGGGGGTCACAAAGAGCACAATTACCATTCCAGGGCTAAATTACCCTCGTAATTCACACCGTGGCATTCCTGAAAATCACACCGTGGCATTCCTGAAAATCGTGTTGCCCGTCGGTTGTGCCATCTGGCCAAGTCTTTTATGTACCAGTGCTTTATAGGACGGATCAGCGAGAGAGGCCGCTGGCGTGGGGGAGCTCTCCCATCTAGGGCCTGATATTCTTGCTGGCTTCCTGGGTCATGGCCAGTGCGTACTTGGCTCGGCATTTATATATTCGATCCCACGAGCTCACCAGCCCGATTACAAAGCACTCATGGCACTTTGTTTGTCCTTCATCTGGGACTCCAACGTCTTCTCGCGGTGCGCACCCAGAGGATCCTTTAATGGTCAGTGTGTTTTGATTCCGGTGGGCATATCTCTGCCGGTGGCCATCCTCGCGACTTGTGCATCCCTGCCTCTCATTGCGCTTAATACAGGTATTCATAACACTCGTTTCAATTTGGTTCGCAGTGGCCTGTGTATTGTACCAGAGCTAGGGCACAGAGGATAAAACTGAACCCTAGAGGTCCTCGAGAACACATGGGGTCGCGTTTGGGTCGACCCTTATGCCCCTCGCTTCAGAGAACAGAAATTCGTAGCGAGTCTGCGCTGCAACTCATAAAATTACACTTCCGAGAGTTCACCGTGGTTGTGTGTGGGATAGGGGGTGTATATTCACACTCTGGAGACGAGGGACACTCTGTATAGATGAAGGGGCAATTGTAAACATTTATATGAGAGTTTAGAATACCCTCCTCCCCCGCAGTACAAGCTCTGTTGAAAAACCACATAATATATAATCACACTGGCAAAGGATGCACTATGAGGAATCTGAGGACACGGAGCCCTCCAGAATCGCAGCCTGGACAAACCTCTCTAGTTTTCAGATACTAGAGTGAGAACTGAGCCCGCACCGGACGATCTGCTGAAAACGATCAAAAACATTTCAAAACAGCAATTTTTGGGCCACGCCCTAAGTTCCGCAAGCAGCTGTAAGCTTATGCCATCCATTTAGCTTTGACACCATGAGCAATGGGCACCGTGTTATATTTTGAGTAACCAAACATTTGCAATCGTATATCCGAGTAGCCTTCGCTCAAATCTCTTAGAACGGCATAGATTGCTACAGAGGAAGAAATACACACAAATCCGCCATTAAATTTCTCACGAACGAGAAAAATCCCAAAGAGATAATATAGAACACCAGGGCGATCCAGACCGTCGGCCACGCTCCACCTAATACCTTCTCACCTCGACATAATCTCTGAGGATTGAATTCCCAGTATTTTTCAGCGTCTGGCAAGTCAAGTCGTTCATCTGCTGCTGAAAATTCTACAGCCAAGCGAATCATCAATCCGTATCCGTATCCCGGGTCATGGGAGAGGTACGCACGAGCCGTTGCATCGCCAAAGCCTTGGGAGGACGAACCAGTCATCAATATCAAGTCTTTGGGGATGAACTCGAGCTCTCACATTCTGGTTTTGCTGTTGTTGCGTGTTGGCTAGTCGAAGTTGCGCTATGACTAGCAACGAATCAGATCAATTAAACAGCACGATTTTAGATGTTAAGAGAATGACTGCGCGCTTACAGGCCTGATCCTCGGGGGACTCTGTCTGCTCTTTCAGCTCGGCGAGTTGCTGGCTCATCAGATCGGGCAGAGACCATCGCATCTGGATGACGTTCTCCTTTGGTTTTTTGAATTTCAGGAAGAAGTAACGATCCGAGTAGGGGCAAAGTGTCGAGCCCGGCTCGAGACACCAGCCTTGGCCAAACTCGACCAGGACCTGCGATGTATGTATGTGAGAGATCAGACCGGGGTATGTGCGACGAGCGAGCGTACTTTGGTCAGCGGGTGATCAGCGTTCTGCTGGGTCTCCTTCGTTTAGATACCCCACGAAGCCTCCTGCGAGTAGGAAGATATGGCTCTTCTCGTGGCCGAACAAAAGCTAGACCCGTCGTCAGCATAAAGTAAAGTGATGAACAAGCGAAGTACGTACACCCCTGATTGCCCGGTCAAAGTTGGTTCCGACGTGCGGTCTGAGGTTATTCAGATTCTTTAATTCGTTCGGGGGTGAAATCGCGTTCCATCCTCCGTTGATGTGTTTTATAAAGAACGCATCGTCGCTCCCGAGCGTGATAAACGTGGCACCGTTGGTTTGGAGATGGTTCCGCAGTGTTTCGGATATGTCCCTACTATGGGAGACTAGATGGGAGGTTAGCTACTGCTACTTCTGGTACTTGGACGCCAAACAAACATTTTTTCTTGACATCATTGTATCCGATGTACTTCCCGCCAGCAAGATCGAAGCTGTGCTCGGGGTAAGATTAAACAACGAGGGTGAACCAAGATGGCTAATAGCACACACGAAATCCAGCCTGTCTGTGTTATGGGCAGCCATAGGACTCTAGATTTGGACCTGCACGTACATGATGAATATTGCAGAGCAGTCCGTAGAAATCAGTCCAGCGTACCAAAGACTACCAAGGTGTTTGGGATCGAGGCTGGCATGCTTGAGGGGAATGAATGTAGCGCGGTTGTCCTGCTTACCCCTTATATGAGCTAGATGAGCTTGGCAGAGGCGCTTGACAGGCACTGCCGCATGTCAGGAGCAATGGCAACGGAAATGGCATAACAGCATGCGGACATATGAGATTGTCTGGATGCACTAGTTCGTAGGCTGCCTATTTATAACGACAAGGGGACAGTCAAAGAAACGTGGAGGGCTGAAAGCTGCGCTGTTTCAAGCTCGAAATTAATCCGTGAAAACGACGTTAGAGTGCAGATGAGAAGTTCACTTGCTACAGTATGTGTAGCCGGGCTGCCGTTGGCATGTGTGCGACTCGACAATGGGAATGCCAAGAAGTCGAAACTATTGTTGCTACGATTGCCTCCGGTTGCTCACCAGCGAAAATTACACTTCTTGTGGACAAAGGAGGCGAACGTATCGAGAAAGTCTGCCGTCGAGAAAAACAGCCTTTGCGAAGGCATCGGCCGTCAAGCCCAAATCTGAAAGAAGACCGGTAGTTCGATTGACCCCTTCCGCCAGAGATTGAGAGTAGGGGTACTTCGCGTCTCGACTGTACTTTTTTCGTCATTTCCAGCACCTGCAGCCGTACGACGCTGGAATAATCATCATCCAGAGTGTCTGACTGCTCTCATACGCAGCTTCCGGGACATACCCAAGACGTTCTTCGCGTTTCCCCCCGAATCCCCACCTGTGCTCCCCCATCAAAGACGATCGCGTCCCCTTCAAGCTACATATTGCCTCACACTTTACAGCTGATCTCCAAACTAATGAGGCGGCCAGGTTTTTTTTTCTGTGTTCCCAAAAAGGAAAAGTTTGGTCAACCACATGTAATCCATTCAACAATTACACGGAAGGGAGTGCCCGGCCCAACAATAGGTTGTGCTCAAAACGAAATAGGGAAGAGAGACTCTGCGCCAATGGCCGAAACAATCGGCGTGATCAGTGTTCCACGTGACTGCCGGATATGTCCCGAAATCAGTGTTCCCCTTAGTTTGAAGTTGAATTTCTGCCCATTTTGAAAGGTGTCTGGCTCAGGGAGGTCTCAAAAAACAGCTGTACCCTTAAACTTCGTCCCGGGTATTTGTGGAGAAAGGCACACTCTTGTTTCATTGGAAGTTCCTAATTGGGAACGAGCAAACAAAAAACTGATCGATCTCATTAGTTTCGAGATCAGCTGTAAGGCACGGCCGGGTTTGGCCGCCATAACACCGCCTCGCCATCACCGCCTCGCCATCGCCGCCGCGTCATCATCGGGCCTCTTGCCACTACCCCCTCTGTCTGTTGATGCCGCCGCCACTTCTGTCCTGGTGTAGACTAACCCGACGCCGCTGATCCACGCCTCCACGACGTACGCCTAGCCCCGCCGCGCCGTCTCCCTAAACCTCGCTCTGCTGCCCCGTCACTCGACTTGGTGTCGTTTCGCCCAGCTTCAACGGCTCGTTCCAGTCCCTGGCCCTCTTTGAGCCGCCGATCCGCAGCTCATCTTTAAGTTCTACGCCTTGTCCCGCTCTTCCCGTCCCCGTCCCGCCCTTCATGTCCCATCCCCGGTCCCTTCGGCAACCGCCCGACGCGAGATCACCCTTTCGGAGCCTCCACCGCGGCGTCACAACTCGTCCCTAGTCCTGCCTCGGTGCCTTTCAATGCGCGCTCTGCACTCTCACATCCTCGCCCTTCAAACCCCCTTTTGCGTCTCCGTGCCCCGGCGTACTCAATCCCGACTCATTCTCGGCCTGTCGAATCCTCGGCGTCACGGTGCTATACTCTCGCACGCTCATGGTGCGTGCGCTCGTCGTGTTACACTTCACGCTCCCCCGCGGGCGCGGCCGCATAGGCTCCATCTTAGCGCACTTGAACGCCATTTCCATTGCGCCGCCAGTTTATCGCCGCCCGGTCCTTCTCGTTCGCGCGTGCGGATGCTTCACGCTTCTGACTCGTTAGCAGTGTGCTTTTGTACCCTTTCCGTACAACCTCCGCCCGCAACTGGCGTTGGCGTCTTCAGCCACATGAATCGCTCACCTTCTTTCACTGCCACTTGCATTTTCCCCCGACTCGCGCGGCCCGTGTTGTCATACTCGCGGTAAGTCGGGGCAGTAATTTCAGTGAGCTGCATCATCTCCCCCTTCGCTGGTTGTTCGACTGCGGCAGCCAGTAAGTAACTCCAATTGTCCAACCACAACTCTGTTTTCTCACGCAAACGTTTGCGCCCGGGCGTGAAGGTCGCCATTCCCCATGCGAGTCCGTGTTGGCTAAACCCCGTGCCCACCCCCACGTTTCAAGGGCTGTGTCCTGAAAACCATCTCCCTTCCAGCACCCGAATTCCACCCTTGTTTCCCACATTCCACATCTATCTACTCCAGTAGTCAGCGACCTTCTCGCAATACTTCCGTCGTGTCACTACGTCTTTTTCTTACTCCGGTCCGGGTAAGTACCGAGTTGGCATGTTTATTCCCCCACTGAGATTCGCAGCTGTGCCGGTTCCCACTCACCCTCACCCTCGTCGGCGCGTCTCAAAGAGCCTGTAGCGGCACAACGTTGGCAGGAATTTCAATGGACAACGGTGCGTAATCGAAACCCCGTCCTGTAAGGCTCCTTTCCTTCCATGTCCCTCGGACCTTTCTTTGAAAAACGCCCGTATGTGGCGCGATGCGATTCATCGTATTCCGCGCTCCATTTCCCTTCACATCTGTGCGTCCCTTCTGCCCCTCAGCGGCGCTGCCCCGCTCATATTATTCGTTTCCGAGATGGTCCCCCTGGGCCGTTACACAGCTCCTTGGCTCAGGTACATGTCTGGTCTTGTGCGCAATCGTCACTAATATCAGCGCCGCAATACTGATGTTCTCTCTTTCCGCGGGTTTCTCACTTGTCGCCACGCGCTTCAGAACAGGCCCCACATCCTCCAGATCTTGAGCTCCGTGCGCCGTTCTCCTCCACACGCCCACACACACCCCACCCGGACGCTGCAGCGCGTACCCCATTCTACACGGCTTCGTTCCACGCGAGTCCCAGCGTCGTGCGATTCGGCGTTCGGGATCCCCGTAGCAGCCAACAAGCTACGCCAGATCTCTCGTTTGGATATATGGGGTCTCGTACGCTACTTGGGCGATACCAGAGCGGCAGGTCTGAGCGACGCCGACCGTCTTGGAAACCAACCAGTTTGTCTGCCCGCGTTCGCGTCCTGTTCACTAACGCCGCCTTCCTCCCCCGTCCCCGGGAGCTTTCTTCCATAACACCTACCTGTTGCCCACGCCGACTCGGTCCATTGCGCGGGTCATGTCCACTTGCATCGGTGCGTTATCTCCACCCCTCCATCCCACGCCGCCTCCGAGATAAATCTCTATAAAGTTTGGCCCTTTCCAGGAGGACGATGCGCGCACAACACTGGGTTCGGCCATACTTTATGATCTCCAGGAGCTATTCAAATCGCCCGACAGCAGGGTACTTCGTGGAACATTGTCATGGTTGAAAAGCCTCCAACTATCCCGAGTTGTTCCCATCCTGGGAAACGAGACCATTCCTGCATGTCGTGTTGGCCTCCTGCGGTAAGTCACGGCTTCCTGCTTCAAATATTTACTGAGTGCCCCACCCAGCGTCAAAAAACCCTGGACAGTGGTACACGGGCTATTGACGTTGTTAGACTTGACCACAGATAAAGCAGGGGTGCAAATTGTAGTGGACGCCAATTTTTCGGTGTTGTGCCCGAACTCCTCGACTCACCGCATTGGGGAGTTCGTGATTGGACGGGCACGCTACTGGGCCACATGGCTAAAACACACGTTTCGCTGGGACCCGTTTTGGCGGGAAGCACCTGCACTCAGCTCGTCTCCCTGTTACGGCGAGTTCAACTTCCCATGCTTAAAACCAGTGCTGATCATCGCGCAGCGATGACGATGAGAATGTTGTCCTGTATCACTGCGTTCCCACCCCCCGTAGACCGACCTCCATCTACGCAGTTCTACATGCGGCGACATGCGGCAATCTTCAGCTACGTCCAGCTACCTATGTGTACACCGAGACCTGTGGCGAGCTCGATCTACGTCCGGCTACTGGTCATTGAACGCCGTTGCCAAGCACAGCCAACCATGATGATCAACCGCTGCGAAATCTCGAAATTTACTTGAAATCTTGGGAAATGCCACACTTCAACTTGATTCTCTTTGAGTTTCCGCAGCCCATTCTGGATCTCCAAATTGGCTCAGGTGCCTGTACATGCGTCTACATCCGCCTACGTGTGGCTACGTCGGTCTACGTGCATCTACGTCGATGTAGGTGAGTGACCAAATGTAGAGCTATGTAGACCGATGTAGACTTACTGCGTCTACATGGTGTGGACAGGTAGACACAGGGTTCCATCTACCCTTCGTCTACGGGGGTAGACGGACCCTCTGTCTACATGGGGTGGGAAAACAGTGTATGCAATATGGCCACTAAGTTGTATCGCGGAGTGCCCCGAAGGCGCACAGGCTGTGGTTAGTGTTGCCGCGGCTCGGCTACGGCTGGCTTGGCTCGGCTTTTGATGGCTTCGGAAGCCATCACCGATAAGCCAAGCCACGCCATTTATAAACGGCTGGCTCTCACGGCTGTCGGCTTGGGTTCGGCTCAGCCGTGGCTTCTCATGGCTTTTGGGTACATTTGCCTTGCTGGCCTCCCCCACCTCTCTGCCGCTCCGCTGCAGCATCCTATATATCACAGAACATACCTCAAGCTTGTCTGAAGTCCTAGGCTCTCGGCTGCCGCGCCACCGACACCATCAACGCCATCAACGCCCCAGGATCAGCGCTCAGTCTTGATTCTCGTCTACCTACAACGCCGCAGATCGACTTGTTGGTGCATCCACGTCCACCAAGGCTCAGATGCGACCCGAAAACATGACCAGTGAGGGAACTTGAAGGTGGTGAGGTTCTTTCTTCTTTGGGTTCCATGCTGACCGCCGCCCTCGCGCCGCATGCAGCCCACCGGCTCGCCGTACCGTGACTCAGCGCACCCGCAGTCTCCCGCCTTCTCCGTCCCACCACGAGCACTATCCCCAGCGTGACTCGTGTCCGGGGTACCGCGATGACGCCCCGACGTCCGGCGCGCTCTCCCTGCCGCCCACCCTCGCGCGCCCGCCCTTCACCGACATCGGGCACCACGCCCTCCTCGCCGCGGCCCTCGAGCTGTCGGGCCTCCCCGCCGAGCTCATCCGCCACCGCCTACGTGCAAAGCCCCCGCAGATGCTCGCCGGCATCGCAGCCCTCGCGCCCTCGCACCTCCCCACCTCCTTCCCGCGCTCGTACCTCCCCGCCGCGCTCAGCGTTCCCCTGTGCGCGTCCCCGGGTGCAGCGCCAGTCTCGTACCACACACACGTGCTCGCCATCGCGCCTCCTCAAAAGGCAAAGGAGGGGAGCGCGTGGCGGTGCACACGATCTTCCCGGTGCAAGCGGTGGTGCTGGCCGCGCACTGTGCGAAGCTCCCACGCCTGGCGCCCTCCGCGCCCGCGGGCTCTTCGTGCACGGCGAGCGCGACGCTCCCCGTCCTCCCGCTCACCCTCCCCTCGCCGCATATATTGCCAATGAATCAAATTCTTTCGAAAATGAGAAGAGGATCCCTAAGTACGCGAGACGCCCTCAAATTAGTTCCACAATAAAATAAATTCTGTGCCAACAACCAAAATTAATACACGGTACAAAGTTACAGTAAAAAAGCTATGAGATTAATGGTCGTCCGAATCGTATCCTTTGTCAAGTAAAGACTGAATGTACGAGCTAAACCCCGTCACGTCCTCGGGTATCATGTCCTTCTCAACCATCTCCGACTCTAATTGCCTGATTTCCTCTTCTCTCGATGTCCCGGCTGTAAAATTGAGTGTGCGGCCCTTCTTAATCGAAAATTTGAGCATTTGGAGCGCTTCCATCAAATCAGGCGACGTCCGATTGCGCCTGGGGGTGTCGGTCTCGGCACTGGAGGAGAAGGCGCGCTCGCAGGGAACAGCAGACCCTTGGATGGGCAAAATGTCGACCGCGAGCGCGAATATAGTGGGGTGTCGAAGCTGACTCTCCTGAGGTGTACAAGTCAATTTCAATGTAGAGGAGAGGTGAAAGGGAAGGAACATACCTCCCAGTAGCGTACGGACCCGAGGGTGTAGAAGGGCTCCAAAAAATATGACTGGATCTCGTCTTTCAAGCTCTGGCTATGTGTCGGGCGGTCCGGTGTGTCCATGCCGAGGATTTGGTCTGCCCAATTGGATCGCGAAGGCCGAGCGGGGGTGTTGGCGAGGTTGGTTCGGTAGCGACGAAGCTGGGAAAATATATGAGGTCATTACTCCAATGCAAGGATCGAGAAGCACACCTCGCGTAAGAATAAGTCCTTGATTTCCTGGACTCGCTCTGGCCAGTGCTTTTCGAACCAGTGTAGCTTGACCGCAGGGTTTATGACTCCACATCCAATGAACAACTAGACAGCAATAAAAATAGGACGTTAAACTCACGCATCGACAGGATATAGGCCGGCACATCCTGGACCCGGTCCCGATAAGATTCCAATTTGTCAATTCCTTCCTGGACAATGTGCGCTGTCGCCGGATGGCTGACTTGCTGCTTTTCCCATGCCTTGATCATAGCCTCGAACGCAGGGAGTGCGTCTCCGAGAGTTGGGGTCTTTTCGGCAGACAGCCTTTGTTGAAAGGCATGAGGTACCTGTGTTGAGACTGTTAATAATGGAATGAAGCCCATTATTGAGACGACAACTTACGCTCAGTATCCGTTTGAATGCTTCGAGGGCCTCCCATTCCTCATTTCCAAGTTTGTATTTGTGGAGGTCTCGGAATTGGGGGTCCGAAAGAAACTTGTCAATCGCCTACGATACAAACAAATCAGGGAAAAACACAGAAAATAATAATAAAATTACTTCGCGAAGAAGGATAGCGCGGTCTATCATAAGGAGTGTTGAGGACCACCTCGTATCAACGTCCCGCAGCAGCTGAAGGTCCTTCTGCTGCAGTGCTTTGAGTACTTCGGAAAAATACTGACGCCGTAAAGAGGATGCGCGAATCTAGCAACTTTATAGATCAGTTACGCCAAGAAATCAGGCAATCACTTACCACACGGACAGTCGTTCGGACCGTTGCGACAGGATCCCGAGCGATTGCATCAAGGAATGTCGCTGCATCAGCAGGACGAGGAACGAAGTCTGCAGACTCCGACGCGGCGAAGTCCATGTCAGTGATTGCACCTAACACGGCTTTGCAAGCTAAATTGACGATGTGAGGAAAACATCTGAGACAATGATCAGATCCTGGCCTCCGACTGCAAAATAAAACTCACCGAATCCGCCGCAAACGTTTTCGAAAAGGTATTTTGCGCTTGTCGAGCTCTATTTCTAGGAAGGTCATAAAGGTGTCGTTGTTGGAGGCGTTGTCGAGAGTGACCCAACCAAGCTGGAATAAATGTACGGCGTAAACGAGATGTCATGATGAGCCAGTGGGCGTACCTTGGAAGCAATGCCAATGCGATCGATGATGTACAAAAATGCTGTTGCCAGATGCTCCCCGTCGTGATTACCAGGTACACGTAAAAATCCGATTAAATCGGTGCGGAGCGTCAGCTTATACTGAGGGCCGGCCGGCGTGTCAATTAGTGTTGCCTGGAGCCAGTGGGTGGTGACGGCCATGAATGGTTTCTTCTGTTTGTCGCTCCACATATCCATAGTGCTTGAGATCATGCCAATTGCATCCTATGCAAATGTTATGTCTGAGATGCTGCTGAGAAAAAGAAGGACGTACCGCCATCTCGCGTTGGAGAGTATTGAGATGCTCATCCCATATCTCAATGATCCTTTTCCGAATCTTCGTCCGATGAGGAATGTCGGAGTCCTTGAGCTCGGCCCGTAACATCAAGAAGATGGCTCGAAGCTGTTCATTTTCGACGACATTGATTGACTGAAAATAGAATACACGTTAGACCATTTGGAAGGAAGTAAAGCATAAGACGTACCTGATCGTCGCCAACAATAAAGTCGACAAGGGCATCAACGAAAGCCTCATGGGAAAATGACGCCCTCGGCTTCCCCGGTTCCGCGTTCGATGTGCCGGTCTTCTGGTGCTTACGTGCACGATACGCGTCGACAAATTTTGTTGCTTCCTTGGCCTTGATGGGGATCTTCAACTTGTCGCATCCCTCGACCCACGCATCGACATGACGTTCGTAGAGATGCTTGCGCAAGACACCACTGCTGGTTTTGACGGCCAATTTTGCCGATCCAGTGTGAGGGTCTGCTGCGTGCTGTTGTCTGCATACATTTAGTTGAAAGAAAGGTAAGCAAAATAATGTATTGATACGCACTTGCAGAATAAGCACTCTCGCTTCTCCTCCCCCTTTGGCTCCTTGGGCTCAAAGAACGTCCAGACATCTCTTGCGGTCCCAGATCGGCCGCTTGCTTTGTTATGTGGGGCCGGCAACGGTGTCACATGCGGCCCAGCCCGAGGTGATTGTCGGTGTCGGCGGCGGTGCGATGACAATGGGCGGGTTGGCGAGGGGCTCCTGGACTGAGATGGAGTTGACGGGGGTGGTGAATCGAAGTCTTCTCCGCTGTCGCCGTCGTTACCAGCGAAGCGCACGTTGCTGCGAGGCCCTGCACCGGCAGCACCAGCCTCAGCGTCATCGTCGAAGACGTCGCGAGCACGAGGAGGGGCTGAAAGGGACATTAAACAAACTTTAGATAAATAAAAGAAAGTTGACGCACCTTCGCCACCATGATCAATTCCAACGGCGATGAGTTCGACAGACAGAGCCTCAATTATAGCCGGAGCAGGAGCGGGCTCGGCTGGTGGGGCTGGCTGGCGCCGTTGCCGTCTAGTTGCGACAGGAGTGGGAGGCGGAGGTGGAGTCTTGTCAGGTGCAGGGGGCGCTCTTCGAGCGCGCCCACTGGTACGTTTCGTAGGACCTGTAGTCATAGTCAAAAAGGGTCAGAGTGGAGACAAGGGTGGATGGATTACCGTCTGGTTCATCTTCAGTGGGTTGTTGGCGGCGCGGGGGCATTGCTGTTGTCGAGATTCTGCTTGGACGAGGGCCATGATATACCTTGAAGATATTATGGAAGCCCCCATTTCAGGCTATAGAATGCTTCGTTGACGCCGGGCAAGGCTCCAACTGTAAAAAGATTGAAAAACCATAAGAGAGTATTGACATTTCATCAATAGATGAATCGGCATAGCAATGGCAACACTCCATACCTTACCCTTGCATACCCCCATTGCTTTCCTCCAAAGCGGTAGTGTGTCCTCTCGATGCGGCGCGGAATAACACGGATAACATGGTGAACGCTCGATGCGGCGTACGGATAACAGGGCGAACAATTTGCCTCATGCACTGTATTGCCATGGGAAACTAGAGGGCGCAATGGTTGTGTGCCGTACTGTAGGGGGACAAGCGCCAGCCTGAGATAACATGTAGAGTAGACGTGGAATAATGATTGAGGGAGGAGGAAACCTGTTTCCAATGGTGCTTACCAAAACAAGCGGCAAGCCAGGGCAAGCCGCGGCTGAGCCGCCTTCAAACCGGCTCCAGCCGAAGCCAAGCCACTTATAGCCGCCTGAGAAACGGCTGGCTAGACTTGGCTTAATTGCAGCTCGGCTTGATCGGCTAGCCGAGCCGCGCCAAGCCGCGGCAACACTAGCTGTGGTGCACGCGAATGTGTTTGATTCGCTGCCGAGACTGCTCAAGTTACAAAATGCAGAAGTCCGTGAGTATACACTTCGGGTTGAAGCTGATCTTGAATTCACATGTCTGCCCCCAGCTTGTGTCGATGTTACGGCTAGTTTGATACCCCACTGCATCCTTGGCCTCGATGCTGATGATCACGCAGTGCTGCCCACGTTTTTGTCGTAGTGACTGCGCAACGAGCACTGAGTGCTATCGCGGAGTCCCCGAATGGCGCCCAGGCCGTGGTGCACGCGAATGTGTTTAATTCGCTGCCGCAACTGCTCAACTCACGAGCTGCAGAAATCCGTCGATCGATAGCTATACTCTTTTCAAACTTGGCTACGCACGTCTTCGGGTTGGAGCTCACCTTGAATTCAATCCTCTGCATCCGCCTTGTGTCTCTGTTGGGGCGAGTTCGATCCCCCATCCTTGACCTTGATCGATGCTGATGATCAGACAGCGCTGGCAACCGATGTCGTCGTGAGTGCGCAACGGGCACTGAATCGTATCGCGGGTTCCCCCGAAGGCGCACAGGCTGTCGTGGACGCGGATGTGTTTGATTTCCTGCCTGAGTTGCTCAACTCACGAGATGCAGAGGTCCGTAAATATACAGCGGAAATATTGGGGACGTTGGCCACGTACGGCTTCGAATTTGGCTTGTCATCCCCCGCTAATTAATCTTTGTCATTGATCACCACAACAAAGCTCCCGTCGTATTTCAGCGTCGTTTTCTCGAAATCGAGAACTCACACAGCTATTTTTGGGTATCGCATGAAGTTTAGTTTTAAACTCTCGAAATCGCTGCTGACACCTGAGCGTCGCAGGCGAGTTTCAGTTCACTGTTCACATCCCGGACATAGTTGGAGATGAGATAATGGTCTGTGGCTCCTCCGTCGACGAGCGAGCCTCGGTCTACCATTTTCGTAACTCACCACTGCGTATATGGCGCGTTAGCGGCAGCTTCGCGCGCGCTCGCAGAGTAGTTTTCGCTGCATTCCCAGCTTTCAACAGACGGAAGGATGCGGCAAGAGAAAGCAGGACCGGGATCTTCCGCAGGCACGTGCACCCATCTCTTGCATCCGCATCCGCCTCCTCCTTAGCTTAGAGCTCTCTCCTCCCTGACTGGCATTTCCAGATTCAGTCCCTTCTCTCCACTTCATCTCCACTCCCTTGGCTGAGCTGTCGGCGCAGTTGGGCAGCAAGACCGCGCCGAGCGGATCGATCTTGCAAAACTTGAATGTTCGCCCGCGGAGCCTTTTCCTGGTCCGGCCTACCTCGCTGATTTCTTCTTCGCCCTCAGCGCAGTATGTGCCTACTTTGGACCCTCCGCTGTGCTTAATCACGCAGGGTGTCGAGAATATCTGCCCCAACGCGCAGAAGATTCTGACAGTCTGCTTGCGCATGCGCCGCCGAAATCGCTCCTCCCCAGGCCGCTATAAACACCGATGGCGCTGCGCTATAATGATCAGCGTTCCTGGTCGCTGCCTGATTTTGAAAGCAGCATGTATACAAAACAGTTCCGACTTTATTCCCGGCATGTGCATGGGGCCATTTTTCCACAGATTTTCCGAGGTTCGAATTGGAGAATAAAAAGGCAATTAGCATCGTTTTTCTCTCGACGGATCGTTTTTCCACAATGGCCTACTTCACACGGTGGACAGTGATCTTTGCGGCCATTTTCTGGTTTGAGCTCGTTGCTGGCTTGAACTCGGCCTTGCAGCAGGTCTCCGACTTTGGAATCAACCCCATCGACGTCGGCATGTTCGTATACGTGCCGACTAACGTCACCGCCAACCCCGCCGTCATTGTCGCCATCCACGATTGCGGCGGCACGGCGCAGACATACTTCTCCGACTCCCCGTACGCGCAATATGCAGATACCTACGGCTTCGTCGTTATCTATCCGTCCTCACCGAGTGTCGACACCTGTTGGGATGTCACCTCGACTGCTACGCTGACTCATGATGGGGGCGGCGACAGCCAGGGCATCGCGAGCATGGTGGCCCATGTGATTTCGACCTACAACGCCGATCCTACACGCGTGTTCGTAACCGGAACAGCTTCGGGAGGTATTGTCAAGCTCTGATGCCGCTTCCGATATCTACTGAATGGGAAGAACGTAGGAACGATGACGAACGTCCTGATGGCGGTCTACCCCGAACTCTGGGCTGCCGCAACCGCCTACTCTGGTGCCGCCGCGGGCTGCTTCCTCACAACCTCCAGGGCCCCTGGCTCGTTCTGCACAGTCGATGATATACTGTACGACGGGACCTATTGGGATCCGATCGTGCGGGACATGTACCCTGGGTACACCGGCACCTACCCACGGCTGCAGGTCTGGTATGGCTACGGCGGGTCGAGCTATGCCTTCCAGTCGCTCTCAGAGTGGGGCGGCTTCTCCGGATACGACACGAGTAACGATTATACCGTCAAGGAATACCCGGGGTATCAAAAGCAGATCTATGGCCCCGACCTGCAGAGTATCGCGTATTCTCTATGGCATACCCTGGGTCGGCTCTGACTATTTGTTTCGGACCACAGGCATCGCCGCCTACGATGAAAGCGACCCCGTTGCCATCCGCGGCGACGAGGACATGGCGTGGTTCGGAATCGATCCGTCACTCGCGCCGCCGGTCAGCCCCCCGCCTCCCCCGCTTCCCCCGGTGAACCATTTCGGTCAGTGCTATAATCGCCCAGCATTTACGGACGGCGCGGTGCCAATTCAATTTCTTGCTTCTAGGTCAGTGCGGTGGCCAGGGCTTTACAGGATCCACGACCTGTGCCGCGCCGTACACGTGTGTGGTGAACAATCAATTCGTGAGCCGCCCGAGCACTTGCTGGATGATGAACTAACAGAGGGCAGTTCTCCCAATGCCTGTGACCCCTACGGGACGGGGAGGCAGGTAAAGGCGTATCCCCGAGGTGGACGATTTTCCATCGGTACCATTTGTATGGGTTTGAACCTGGGCTCGTAGTATTTGAATTTAATGTTTTGAATACAGGCTGTCGTGTAGATTGTCGCCTTCATCTTTGTCCATGTTCCGTTCGTGCTCAGTGGACATTGGCACACTCCAGAAGTCGACAACATTTAACAATTAATATATACTTTCAACCGTCCTTACTCAACCTCGTCGCCTACGGCCGCGGGGCTTACTGGGGCCCGGTTTCCTATCGATATCCTCCTCCGCCTCCTTACTTTCGCCTTCCTTGTTCTTCCTCCTACACACAGATTTTGGGACATCCTCCTATGGCGAAGGAGCAGGTCATTCCGTTCATACGCTTTGGGACAGACATGACACCGGTACGGCCTCGAGTCCGAGTGCCTGGCCCCCAAATGGCGTTCCATCTCCCACTTCCCTTTGAAATCCATACGGCATCCGGGCCATGTACATCCGATTCGCCCGCTCAAGTTGCCCTTTTTGTTCAATATGTTGTGAGGCTGAGGCCGAGTCCGCTGCATCCGCGGAGACGGAGACAGCACAAATTCACTGTGGTCTGAATTCGTACCACGCCGAGACGGGAGAGGTGAGTGCGCGCGGTCTGCAAGTTCCTCGATCTTAATAGGAGAAATTTCTTGCTTCGTGCTGAGCTCGGCCGACGTAGGTAATCTCTTCTCGCCTTCTCGTCCTCTATTCCGCCAAGAGCGCCTCGGTTCAGCTGCCAGTTGCCCCTCTCGCGCAGGGTCAGGGACAGGGGCGCCACTTTCCCATGCATGGTTGGCCGTCGAGCGAGTGGCCAATGATCGCCTGGTAGAGCGCGCTACGCGGCCATGAGCGGGCGCTTGCTCTTGACGGGCGTTCCGCTGTCTTTGGGAAGTTCGCAGAGCAGTAGCTTCTTGTCTGCCCGCACCGGGATCCCCGCGGTGTTGTTCTCGAGCCGGTCCATCGTCATCTCCTTCGTCGTCGTCCGCCGAAAAATCAGCCTGTTTTCGTTTTCGTCTTCGTCCACGTTTCTGGGCCGAGGGGGCTGGAGGGTCGGGACTGGGCGAGGTAATTGATAAGCCGAGCCCGAAATTATCAGCCGGACATGCGGCACGGAAACTGGCTGGAACCCCAACTGGGTTGTACGGGGAGAAATACAGCGGTGGGGCGGGTACTGTGAGCGGCCGCTTCGACGAAGATGCGACGGCGCCGTCTAAGGCCTTGCGTTTCTGGGCTCGAGGTACGCTGGGGAGCCCGTCGTCCGGAGTTGGAGTCGGAGTTCTCTTCCGAGGATCCAAGGTAGCTGGTAAAGAGGGAGAAGGCGTGCGGACCGGTGAATTAAATTCCGGGATAGTTACGAGTGAAGTTGAACCTGTGGGATTGTGTCGGATGACTGGGGTTGTTGGAGGAGGAGCAGGAAGAGGCGACGTAGCCGAAGTTGTAGCCGGAGGGGATGAGATTGGTTCCCTGGGTGTCTCGTCCGCAGCGATGTACTCTGGATTAATAAATGTATCCATAACCCCTCCGAGCCCGATTGAATCCTGGCTGCCCTGCGGTTTTAGAGCACTTCAGGTTTCATCAGCAACATCCAATCTAGTATAAATAACCACCCACTCTGTCATTGGCGGTACGGTGCGGGGTTAGATGTTTAGGCGTGTGTGGGCTTCTGTTCTTTCAAGTCGCTAGAAAGCTGAACGGCGTTGAGGCAGAGTCTGAGGCAGTGATTGGGTAATTCATGGATCGATCTTTCCGCTCGATAGATTATAAGAGAATCCCCAAGGCCCTGTAGCGACACGTGTACAAGGATAAAACAAGATAATAGAATGAACGCCACACCCCAAATGGAAATCGTGGTTTTCAGCGATTATTGTTCCGAATACGCTATGGCAAACGACGATAGGACTTGTATACAACTCGAAGCATATTGAAAACGCTGAATCGCATTGAGGGCTACCCAGAGCTGGGAGTCCGAGCCAAGTTGACTGCTCCGGCAACTGCCGAACGGCGTGCAAGCTTCAAGTTCGCAAGTTCTAGATCTTGGCATGCCATTTGAACCTGCGATGCCTGATAGATTTGCGGTTGGATTGAGATGCAACGCAAGGAGGAGAAGTATTAGGTTATGGGCACTCGGGCACATGACCGAGCTCGGGCGACTCACTGTGAATCAGAGGGAGTCAGCAGGAATATAAGAGAAGGTTCAGGAATACTATGGAATATTTATTATATGACTCAGAATGACTCGGATGGACTGAATGAACAGTATAAATACAGTTAGTTACCTCACGAGCTTGTAACCCCCCGGCTTCACTGCCATTGTGTAAATCTAAGAATTGATTGCACCTAATCACTGAGTGAACTAAGGATTGAATATCTTCAAGCAGAAACGCCAACAAGAAGATCAGGAAGGGAACTGGGAAGACAGATGCCGTGCGGTGCCGGCTTGTTTGGCCATCACATCAGTGGCGGTGCATCTGCTGTCTCTTTTTTTTTCCCGCATCGACCTCGATTCTTCGCCCAGTTTCACCCCAGATCCTCTCGATTATGAGCGTCGATATTGGAGCGGCTAGGCCCTGAAGCTTGCAATAAGCTGTGCCCTGACTCTTCAGGCCAATTTCAGGCGTACCAGCTTTGTCGCGGGGGGCTAGCGAGACTTGAAGCGGCTTCCCCGCCGCAGCATGCAAATCTTCCGATCTCGTGATGGAAATCCCGGCGTAGTGAATCCTTCGTTCCCACAAAGCCTAAGGCCGCGGTGACAGGATACTGCACCACATGTCGCTGATGCATGCGCACGGTGCGCACGCTGAGGGGAGGATCCGCAAGAGGGGTCAACGCAGGGTAGGTAGTGGTGTGACTGCGACGAGAGGTCAAAGAACGGGTGAGAGGAGAAGAACGAAGCACTGGCATTTTTTTTCTGAGGGAATGGCGCCTTGCGAGCTAGGAATTTTATATTCAGAACGAGCCAACCAGGGCCACGGCGCCATGGGGCACACCAGTGTCAGCTTTGATGGTCTCCTGGGAAACTGCCCTGACCATGTGTTCCCCGTGCAGGAACATCTGAACATATGGCCCGTTGGAAATTGGTCGGGAAAGATTACTGGTTGATTCAACAAATTTATGTGTGCCTGATGGAGTAGGGCGAGTGGGTCTAGGGCACCGTGAGGCCGCATGGAAGCAGCGGCGCGGTCGTGCGTGGAGATCGTGGTCAAGGATGCATGAGGCTGTGCTACGACATCCGGGACTAACATAACCACACGGGCCCTAGGCCCGGCGGTCCTACCGAGGACCAGCCTCATTAGTCCACTGGCCATCTGGAAATATTGGTGATTGGAAATTAGTTGGGAAGATTATCATTGATTGATTTTCTTCGCACCTGGTTTACGGCGGCCGTATGGCTGTAATAGTGGGACATTATTATTTTTGACACCACCCGCGGTTTTTCTTCGAAAATTACACCGCTCAGAGTAGTTTGTGTGTTTTATGCACAGGCTAGCAATTGATATGGGGATTTACACAGCTCAATAATCTAAATAATACAGGTTCCTGGGTCCCTTCAAAATCACACTACCATATTGTTCTGAAATAAACACACTGACAGGCTGGTGCCTCCGCCAAGAAGCAGCAGTGTCAGAGGCCGACTTACATCCCTATTGAGAAATTTGATCCGTGAACCCTTGTTCCATTGTCACTCCCTCCTCTCTTCAATGGCCCTTTCGGCATTCTATGTCGCAGGCAAATGGCTTAGCAGTTGTCATAAGGATTGATAACCTGTTCTGTGGATCCCCTCAGATATAGTGCCGGGATTCTGCCTTATCAACAGCCAAAATCTGTGTTCTGGCCCCCCAATCAACCACAAACCTGTGTCCTAAAATCTCCAGTCAACCAGGAGATCCCTGGGTTGAATCCGTGCATAATTATGGACCTGGATCTCATCTACAAGGCTGTTTCATCCAGATTCAACCGAGCACACATGACCGAGACTCTCAACTAAGAAGGGAACATGAAGTCAGACCAACCCTCACACCACAACGGAGTGAACTGAGATGGTTCAACCGGTGATTTATACGGTGATTTTTTCCCGAAGTAACCTGTGCATTTTTCCTGAGGGATCTTCGATGACACATATTTCCAGAAGGTGTGTATTTTTAGTGTTGGACCAGTGGTGTAAACTGTAGAAAGACCTGTGTAAATTTCGGCAGAAATGGAAATAATAATGTCCCAGTATTACCCCCATACGGCCGCAACCTGGGCCCGCAGGACGTTTGAAATTGAATGTATGTGCGGGAATTACCGAGGAGGAATTGAAAAATTGGATGCGATCCGGAAGCCGTTTGTCCGACACCATCCTCACGTCGCCAGTAGTAACTTTTTCCCTGGCCCAGAGGGGCTCTGGGGCATTGCCAGGAGGAATTAGAAAATCGGATGACAATCCGGAGGCTGTTTGTCCGACACAATCCTCACGTCACCAACAGTAACTTTTTTTACTTGGCCCGGAAGAACTCTGAAACATGGCCGACTGCAAGAATTCTGGTCCGAATCGAGATCGTGACATGGTCTCGTGGTGGGACAGTACGTGATCCGTGAGTTGTTCGCCTTCGTACCCTAGCAGGGTTCTGGTTTAAACCACATCGTGTCCAACGATGCCCCTGGGTTCGAACCATGAGTGTTTCTCCTACAGAACTTGCCTCTGGCTGTGGTTTGCAGTTTGAACCGTGGTTTAAACCGATGTGGTTTGAACCGCGGTTTAAACTGTGATGGTTTGAATCACGGTTTAAGCTGTGATGGTTCGAACCATGGTTTAAGCTGTGATGGTTCGAACCACGGTTTAAGCTGTGATGGTTCGAACCGCGGTTTAAGCTGTGATGGTTTGAACCGCGGTTTAAACTGTGATGGTTTGATGGTTTGAACTTGCCATTCAACCTATCATGGTTTGAACTCAGAGTCAAGATGTTCAAACTGCAGATTCTTTTTGTTGACACAAAAGGGGCTGCTCAGCTGCTTCAGCATCAACTTCTCTTGAGAGCAAACAGGGTTAATTTCCATTTCGCTAGCTTTGAACTTGCCTGAGTTTCCTGAACTTTTCCCATAATCCGAGGTTAAGTATCTGACATAAGATGTGATGGAACGGTGATATGAAGTGAAATCACCAAAACAGGAAGATGATGACATTTAGCGGAAATTCAAAACTGACAACAGAGGTTGAAAAGACTTCAGACAGATGGACAGACAAAAGCAATTTTATAAATAGACTGAGGAAAACAAATGTTTATACAATCACGACGAAGATTGTTGCCCATACCAAAAAAGGAATTTTTTTCTTGACTCTGAGTTCAAACCATGATAGGTTGAATAGCAAGTTCAAACCATCAAACCATCACGGTTTAAACCGCGGTTCGAACCATCACAGCTTAAACCGCGGTTCGAACCATCACGGCTTAAACCACGGTTCGAACCATCACAGTTTAAACCACGGTTCGAACTGCAAACCACAGCCAGAGGCAAGTTCTGTAGGAGAAACACTCATGGTTCGAACTGGTTCGAACCCAGGGGCATCGTTGGGTACGATGCGGTTTAAACTCGAACCCTGCTGTTGCTGCGCCTTCATGGTGTTGCAGCAGCGGCGGCACTAGGAGCATCGCCATCAAAACCGGCGCTAAACACCCTGCTATTCAGTCGCTTAACTCAGCCTGAATATGATGTCCATTCACATCCTGTCCATGGAAAAGGTGAGGAGCAGAGGGGGCATCAGCAGGACCGTTCAGATTTGAATTTCCCCCTGCGCAGTTGAGATTGAGTGGTTCCTGGTTACGTCAATCTGGTGATCGAGATTCAACACACAATCAAGATCGAGATTGAGGTCAACCCAGAGCAGAAAAGTTTTTTCGACAGCTGTAACACCACCTTGTCTCTTTTCCCCCGTGCTGAACCATTACTCTTGAGCACCATGGCGAAAGGTAAGTTCAGCTCAGCCCAGAATGCCCTTCTCAACACATAAATCCCTGAATATGTCTCAAATTTGGATGCAGGTGTCCAGGGACTTCTCTTCACCCGATGGAAACAGGCCACCGCGACAGAGGCACTCGAGTCCGAGGCTTTCCGTGACCTCGATGTCTCAGAAATCTCAAGAAATGTATGGTCACTGTATGTCCGGCTCCGCACCACCCTGCGGTCTATTCTAATTCAAGTCTAGATGATCTTTCGGAAATTTACCAACTATTTCCATCAAGTGTACAAAAAATCGCACTCTGAATCACTGCCGTCCACCGCCGTCAAGGGTAACCCGTTCCTCGAATTTACATCAGTGCTCAGCGGACACCAGAAGTTTGCACGCGACATGCATGGCAGCATTATAGATGTTTCAAGGCAACGGGCCTCTGACACGGGTGAAAATGAGGCCGCCGCGTACCAGCATGTATTGAAGGGAATGTGGGATGCAATTTCCTCCGATGAAAAGTCGGAGTGGGATGCAAGGCCGAGGACGAATGTGGTGATATCGAAACGTATGTTCCATGGCGTGGTCAACTCCGACTCTTCGCTTAATTGCTTCGCTGAAACCAGAAAGAATTCGGGTCGAACATTCATCTAGCGCTGCGAGGTTTGTGTCAAGGTGGCTTGATTGGTGATGCAGAGATGTTGCTCTTCTACGCGTTCCGAGATAAGGCAAGTGGTGATCTGCTGGCGGGAACGTAAGCACTTTGTCGATTTCCGGACGCGATTCACTGAGCAGAATATTCACCAGTGTTCACTGCCCCTCCAAACACAACAAGACGAACTTTGGCGGCGACGATTTGCAACAGCAATACGGTGTCCCTTGGTCCAATTTTGCAGAGAGTGTCATTCCTCGTATATTGCACCGCGAGACTCGTACTGCTGCATTAACTCCAAACAAGGTCCGGTGGCTTCTCGTTCAGCCGCGATTACGGACAACGAAGATGGCAGCGTGATTTTTCCAGCGATAGACCTGGAGACTCTGTGTGCGGCTGACTGCCGCCTCCTCTTGCAAAAGTATTTTGAGCAGTGCTGGAGTAGGCCCTTTATTACACTGTTCAGAACGATGTTGATGAAGCCTTAGTTCACAGGGAGTCTGACCTGGCGGACGAGGTGGTGCCTATTCCATGGGCCGATATCGGGTTGAATCCCTCGAAGTTCTATGACACCCAGAAGTTCGTGTTTCACGTCACTCTCAAAGATCCCGCAACTTTGGACACAGTGGAAACTATGATGATCATGAAGGGCCTCAACTCCGCCGACACGTCTTTACCTTTCCATTTCCGCCGTGGAATATCATTGTTGTCGGTGACGCAGTCTAGTGCCCCTCTATCGGCTCCACCGCTCTCTATAACACCGGCGCCATCAATCGTTCACACACCCGCACGCTCCATCTCCCCTGCCCCCGTCCGCACCCCAACACCAGCACGCTCCATCTCCCTTCCTCCCATTTGTACCCCAACACCGTCTCCCCCTCCTCCTTCCCAACCGAAGGCCAAGAACCGTCAGAGCAAGCAATCAAGGTAATGAATCTAATGACACTTCATAATTTCCCAGTGCGCTCATCGCAGCTCTGTTATTCTGCAGAGATTCTGCGGAAGATATGAATTCAGGGAAGCCGAAGAAACGGTAAATTATTACCTCTAGAATCACCTGTCTCTTACCCATTCTTGCCAACAGGAGAGGCCCCGGCGGGGCGTCCAAGTAACCTGCGTGCCGGCCTTCGCGTCCCAGTGCTCCCAAAACATCGACTCAGGTTGCCTCTGTTGCAAAGGCGGCCGATGGGAGGAAGGCTTCGAACAAACCGAAACATAAGTTTGTCTCGATATGAAATTTTATAGAAATGTAAATTGATTATTTTCAGAGGTTGGGTCATGCTCAGTGGGAGTGAGGCTGAAGACGACTCTTAAAATCGCCCGAGATGCAAGGTTGAATTTACTGTATACACCTGTTCTTCGAAATCTTATCTTTTAACCCCCTTGCAATCT
The DNA here is from genome assembly GCA_029204335.1 of Mycena vulgaris. NCBI lineage: Eukaryota > Fungi > Basidiomycota > Agaricomycetes > Agaricales > Mycenaceae > Mycena > Mycena vulgaris. Next base: position 409,856 of record JARGYA010000062.1, on the reverse strand, counting down.
GTGTTGAACATCATTTGGCATGAGATGAACACCGTTGAACATGGTCGGTTCAAGTAATGATTGTCTTCTGATAAACAGTGGAGTTGAACCCTGGTTCAAACACGGTGGGAGTGCGGGATTTCAACTTACGCCGTTTAAGTGCTGATTATCTTCTGATAAACAATTGATTTGAACCCTGGTTCAAACACGGTTAGAGTGTGATTTCAATTTGGTCGGTTCAAGCACTGATCATCTCCCCCTGAACAGTTAGTTGATTTTAAACCTCGCTCAAACATGGATAGAGACCGCGCAGTATATCGATCATAGATTAGTTAGTGTAGCCGTTTTTTAAACAGAGTAATGCTTACAGCGCTGTCGGAAAACCTTGGCGCGCCGTTTTTTTTTTTGGAAAATAAAATCCCATTCACCTCTGTCCACAGCCCAACAAGATGCCCAGAGCCCATACAACACCTTCTCGATGACCATAAATTAATTCAGATGACCTGCCGCCACAGTTGAGCCCCATATATACTGTCCGAACAGGTCCGAACCCGCGATGCCGGACTGCCGAGCGGCCACGTGATGATTTATTTACGAAAAAAAAAAATTTGGTGCACGACAACCTTTTCCGAAAGCGCTGTAAGTGCTGATTTACGTTGAGACGTCCATTGCTTAAACAAACTTCCTATGGTTACTGCTCCGAGCATCATTCGTTTTTCAACCAACGCGGCCCAAATTTCAAGCGTACCTGGTACGCCCCGCTCCGTTCAACGCAGCGCAGCTGCAGAAGAGTTGTGATCTTTGTCTAATCATGGCCTAAGTACGCACTCCGCATTATCTGACCGGTACTCTTGCAGCCTGGAACCCAACGCACCTCTAGCACGGAATTCATCACGATCGCACCCCTTCGACGATCCGGTGCACATTTCCCGCGACAGGATTCAATCCCTTCTTCCACTTACAGTCCCCGCTCTCTAGTCGAGTGCAAGCGAAACCTTGATCCCCCACATCCCCCCAGGTGAGCGTACTGATTCAACCTAATCCGCGGTCCATTTCCGCAACCATCGGAAGGCATTATGATCGATCATTTTACCTGCTACATATCTCAACGGACGCAAAATTCCCCGGGAAGTCCACCACATTCCCGGGCAACGTGTATATCGTAAATACCTTAACCTCGATCCGAGGCCGGCATCCCTGACAGCGCTAACTCCCGGTAATAACCCCCTCCTCTGTTAGTGCCAATGATTATCCTAAAAGCAAGCCCTCGTCATGTAGGTCAAATACACTGGTGGGTTAGTTTGCTGCTTTTGGTCGCAGGGATTTGGCGCATCGCGTGTTAACGTTTCCTCTTCTGGTCATATCTATTTTGCAATCGAACCTCATCGATGATGTGGACTACTGGGACTCTCTGAAGAGTGCACCGCCCGCATTCGTCGTTCGCTCATATCGCGTGAAACCTCGCGAGACTTGCCTCCGGACCCCCCGTCCTCATGCCAGTATCCACCGCATGACGTATTCCCATAACAATAGCGGTGACGGTGCTATATCCACAACCTGTTAGACTCCGCTCAAGTCGCCCGTGAATCTTATGCCACTCCCGGGAGCCTTGCAACAGTACAGGCTATGCTGAGATTCATGCGACTTTCCTCCCAATTTCATATTGATAACAGTCCCGCCCAGCTTGAATACTTCAGTGCCGTATTAGTCCGACTCTCCCGGAAATTTCGTGATATGCATTCTTGGAGATGGTTTAGACGAGTGAGCGATTTCAATCCGCCTTGCCCGGGAATTATACTTGCAATTCTTGAAAGTCTCCCGGGAATGCCGTGATCGATCATTTTGGGGGAAATTCAAATGCGGCCTAGGGCATCTCGACTAGCCACAAAAAACTGTCCTACTTCTTCCTAGTCAGTCCATCGACTGGAGCTCTCGTTGTTGGTACGCGCTTGCCCGGATCAAGCTCCATCCGATCACACAAACCCGGACTCTCTTCCGCTCTCCGACGGCGTGATGGCTGAACTGGGCGATTACGACCTTCAAGCTACCTTCTCCTCTGCTAGGCTCGCAGGATTTGATTGATGCGCGCCCCTCTTTGCTTATGCTCAAGGAAGTACCCGCTTCATCCGGCAAACCCTATAACGACATCCGACCACGGGATTTAGAAACCTAATTGGCCATCCTCCCGTCCCAGCTGCTTCCATTCCGTGTGTCTTGATTGCGTCGTGGTCCAACCGAACCCCGCCTCCTACCAATAAATCCCGAGCCGCGCTGGTTCCAGTTCAAGCGCGGAATCGACAAGATTTATCTGCGTACTGTTGCTAACATTCTTCCGCGTCTTCCTACCCTGGCAGTACGCGCGCGTTCGGGCATAATTAATGGATATGAACCAGCAAGGTTACAAAGAGGCAAGCTGGCTTGCCGCAGACGGATACAGGAGTAAATGCTGCGGTCGCGGAGGTCACACAAACAGCTGCAGGAGTGCCGCAGGAGTGACACAGGTTGCCGCAGTGAGTGCCGCAGACATACACAATAAGTGCCGCTTGAGTGGCGCAGACAAGTCATACTGCCGCTATGTCACGCTGCATGAGTGCTGCAGACTGACGCAGACATGAGGCAGGAGTGCCGCGGTGACGCTAAACTGCCGCTGCAAACTGCCGCAGACCGCCGCGGCAGATTATTTGCGGCAGTTTAGTTGCCGCAGAGTGCCGCTGACTGACGCAGACTGTCGCTGCAAAGACATATTTCGTGTCTCCGACGCTCACAGCGCTGGAGATGAGGACTTAATGGGGTGGCGAACGATGCTTAGGATGGTGTTATTGGCGTAGTATATAACTACAGACAGAAGAACGTTAAGGAGACCGTTGGGCAGAAGTTCAACATGTGCCGCAAATGAGAAGCTCGGGCGAAGCAGGTGGCCAAGGACGGGAAAGCGGTTCAGTGTGGGGTCCTGGCCAAGTACATCTTCGAGAACGACGAACAAGAACGAGCACGCTATGCCAACGACTCCGCAAAATTTGCGGGGGCAGTGGAGACTCGTCTTCGCCGGTTTGTCTTACGTCTCCTTTGCTTTAGTTTTTGCTCTAATCATCTGTATAGGCTCAAGAAAGACTACATCGGCTTCCTTGGGCAGATTGGTGCGACAGGAGCTGGACTGGATCCGGACCGAGTGAGAGAAGGGAGTCAACTGGCTAGCGTCTTCGGTGAGTCGGAGCATAGAGCCATATCCTTCTGGCTGCTGACTGCCTTCCAGATGAAGTTCGCGAGAAGTTCCCCTGGTGGGATGAACTTCATGGCTTCTGGCGCGAGCTGCCTAACTACAATCCGATTGGTGTGCAGTCATCAGAGCCTGGCGTAGATCATGCCAGTGCGGCAGCAGACCTCTATGCGCGAACGGGAAGTGATGAAGAACGCGATTTAGACCCGGATGCAGGAGAGCAGGATGGGGAGGATGGTCGGTCGGATTGGTCGAAGGCGCAGGACGACCGGCCGGAAGATACTGGTGGAGATGATTATTCCCACTCATCCTCGGCGGACTCAGAAGACCAGGAGGATGTCATCGCGGTGAGTCGCCTGAGCTCCTTATGGACCATACTAACTTTACGTGCACCGCCGCAGCCAGAGAAGACTCCCACACCGGCAGTACCGACCAAAAAGCCGCGACAGGCAAAGGCCAAAGTTCCAGTGACTACCAGCGGGCGCGATCTCGGTCTTGCGAAGGCAAACGCTGCCAATGTGTCGGCCGCTGCTAAGAAGAAGCCGCAGAATGCTCTGGATCGCATGAACGACCTTCGTGAAGCCGAATCGGTGCGACTCGCAGAAAAGAGGAAGCTACAGCATACAGAGGAGATGGAGCGCCTCGCCAACAAGAAGATGAAGTACAAGCTCAAGGTGCTGCAGGCGGAGAACGAGCGGATGCGTCTCAATCGACGTGTCAGCTCACAATCCCCACGTCGACGTTCCCGAGTGCTTAACATCAGCTCTCCATCACCTTCTAAATCCCGATCCGCTCGCTACTCCGTTGACTCTCCCAGGCCTGCCACGCACTTCTATTCGATGCCAGGACTCCCAGGAGACAGCTCAATGATGGACGGCTTTTCATTTGACCCTGACACGCACTTCTCCGTGGATTCCTTGATGTCGTCGTCTACCCCATCGACCCCAGGGAGCTGGGGACTCGGAGCAGAATCGTCTGCTGCTGGGGCGGAGTCGTCTGCTGCTGGTAGCTCAAGTGGATGGGGAGCATAAGGGTGCATTAGACGTAGATAATTTGTAGTGGATTCAGTACATCCGTACTCATAATACGAGTAACTACCATTTTATTCTCTATCTGCCGCTATGCCGCTCGCAAATAACTTCGCCTTGAGATCGGTCCGCTTCCTCTGCCCCCGGCTTTTCCGCGCTGACGACACCTCGCTCTCGATGACCTGGGGAAGTGGAGGAGCATTTGTGAGCCCTGCTTGCACCAGCTCGTCCATGAAGTCTTGATCTTCTGTGCCCTCCTCGATGATCCCGACAAGCGTGTGAATCAAGGGGGTTTGAATACCCGAAAAATGTACCCTATGTCACAATTTTTATTTCAGAGGCCTAGGTACCTCCCCCTCTCCCACGTGATGGAGCACGTGCCATCAAATTCCCTTTTTGGGACGCCGCCCCACAGTTTAACTTAATAACTAATAATAACACCGCCGTTTTCTGCCTCCGCACGGCAACCCTTGCACCTGCTTTTCACTTCGGCACACTCTAGATGATACTGTGGCTAAATTAGCATCTATGTCTCGCAATAATTGCGGCACACACCTAAATTGACTCACATCCGGCTTTGCTACACTTAATCGTCGCGGTAGGGTCGTCTTGCTCCGCCGCCATCACCACGCGGTCACAATCACAGAGTTTCTGCCTTTCCGCACGCGATTCTCGTGTTTGTTTGGATCTGCCAGCAGCCACAATGTTCATAGCAGAAGGAGCCGAGGGGACCGGACCATGAGCCAGATTTTGAGTGGACAGGAGGACAGGTGTGTCGGTAGGCCGAATGTCGGCCGAAGTTGTGCGGGATTACTAAGACTTTGATTCATGATGCTTCCTACACCACAAGTAACACTACCAAATACGATTAAATGGCTCGGCAGGCGAAACAGAGCGGTGAAAGAAGCTCTACGTGAAAGGGTATACAATTTTTTTTTCAGGACCCAGGGGGCCTCCCCCCCCTCCCCCTATATAAGGAAATTCCTTAACTTGGTAGCCCCTTGGTGTGAATTACTATACAAGCCTTGACCCAAGCAAGTGCACACTCATGATCGCTGCTGTCGTCGATCTGCTGTCGAAGCCCGCGGAGTGACGAGAATCGGCCCTTGATGTAGCCCATTGCGTGCTCAGACTTCACCCGGACCTGGAGGATGGGTTAATACAGATATTTGCGGACATGTGTGAGATATATTACCCGCGACAGATGGTAATTGAAAGTCTTGTTATTAGGCTGCATGGACGCCGGCTTTTTGTACGGTGTGACACACCACCATCCAGTTCGTAGGCTGAGTCGGCCCAGATCCACTCGCGATCCTTCTTAAATAAGGTCCGATGATTTTTGTACGTCCGGGCATCACAAAATGCTGTAGAGTCGTGCGCGCTGCCGCAGTGGCCGATAACATAGTCGATGACACGGAGATTGGGGAGCGTTATCAGCTGGCGAAGCGTCAGTGAGGTCCACCAAATCATGATAGTGGCACATACCTGGACATTGAGTGAGTAGTTGCTCTTCCGGTCGAAATACACCTCTCCGTGATGCCCTGGCTTCTCAAACAAAGGTACAAGTGTACCATCGACCATACAGAAGCCACCCGCCCAATCTTCGCACGACACAGACTCGACCCATGCCTTGGCTTCATCCTTCTCCGTCTCCGTGGGCCAGCGGATGACACTGTCGTGCAAGCTCAAGAAGGCGATGATCACCCGCTGCGTGCACTTGACTACAAGCCCCACGCTTACACCGGCCCACTGCGCGATGCTTTCCACTGAGGCGGCGTTCCCGTCGTGGCCGAAACGAAAGAGGACGATGGCGAGTTGGATGTAAGGCGGGGTCTGGGGATGGCGCGAGTTGTTGGAGAAAATGGGATGGTCCTGGATGCGCAAAACAAGCTCGTCGAAAGTCTCGGGCGAGACGCGGAGGTTGCGGCGAAATCTCTTCGGGTCGTCTGTCTTGAACTCGACGAGAACAAGGTGGAGCTGGGACGCCTTCGCGACGGTATGTGGATTTAAAACCCGGGTGTTGAAGATGAGCTGTAGAAGCTCGCTGTCCGCCCCGAGCCTCGACGCATACACCTCGTCGTCGTCATCCGAGTCATCCGATATGCCCCTCGCACGGGCCATGGACTCGTCCGAGCCTGAAGAATCCGAAGATGACGACGAGGAAGATGAGGTCGAGGACGTATCGGAGCTCCCAGAAGTGTCCGAGCTGCTGCTGCGGCCGCGTTGGTCCGTGTCGTCAAAATCCATGGTGTCGTGCTCATTAAGACGCTCTTCTGTGAGGTACATGTCGACATCCATCTCTGATTGAAGGATAACACCCTGTATAAGGAGCTGGCGATCTGACGTGGTGGGCATGAATGAAGATTTTTGCGTGCAAAAGCTGACACACCACAATCGACGCGGGGCTGGCTACACAAGTTCGGGCACTGAATCATCCCCGTCACTATCGTTCGGCTCCTCTGATCTCTTCTCTGTCCCCACCCATTCCCCTGTACTCGAGTGAAAAATGCGATTTGTTGAGGTCACAGTGCTGCCCTGTAGTAAAAGATTTAAGACGGCTACGATGCTGGCTCTACTGGGTGTCAAACGGACCATAGAATCTTGTTTCAATGTCGTTGGAATGCCGCTCTGGTAGTCCAAGATGGGAGCCATCGAGGCGGGGGCTGGAACGGAGGTTTTGACACCGTAATTGCCGTGGCGCTCAAAGTGCGAGACTTGAGGCGCGGCAGGGAGCGGGGTGAGTGTTCCATCGACGATTTCCCATTGTTGTGTGGAGGGAATGCCCAGGAGCAGGCGGCGAAGCCAGTACATGACGGTCGAGTGAGAAGGAGCCATGTAATTCCCGTTTTGGAAGCCCATCAAAATTATTCGACGACACGAAGTTGGTAACTTTAGAGAGTCGAGGCAAAATAAGTAAGTGGGTGTTTCACAAACAAGCTCCCAACTTGTGCTCCAACTTTGCTCAAGTTGATGCAAAGTTGGCGTCAAAGTTGGAGCACAAATCGGACCCAAAAATCTAATTATGAAACACCCTAATGTCACTGCAGCGGCAAAATCCCGTAGCCCCAAATTTCAGGTCAGAACCGAGGCGATCGAAATTTTCAAACTCAGGCCCACCTCGATTGGCAGCTAACAGTCTGCCTATGGCAAAAAGCTCGCCTCATCATTATGCGGCTCGAAGACAGACTGGCAACGAATCTACTGTACTACTAAAGAGCAATGAAGGACGTGGCAACTGTGCAGGAGCGCAAGAATTGCCACTAACGCTTGAGATTTCGCCAGTGTCCGACTGTCACTGTGTCCAGTCTAGATTCGCAGAAAGATCCCCGTTCGTGTTGCGCCAGGGCGCAGATGGTTATCACCTGTTTTCGCTCGAGGCGAGCCTACTGATCTGTCAATCTGTCCATTTACGAGGTGCCAATTTAACACACCCTGTCGGCTTTGTGCAGCCCCAAGTGGGAATTTGAACCCATTCAAGCATGTGCTTTCTCATAATCTGTCGAACCGGGCCAGCTGGAGCCTGCAGCGGGAGGCAGCTGGGCGCATCAATGGATGCAATCAGCGCGTTTGTTGAGGTGCTGTTTGATGTAGATGCCCCCAGCTTCCATATAAAGGGAAGCCCTGCCCGGTGTACATTTCATATTCCTCCGAGCCTCTCGCTGCCGGTCGTAGGTCTTCCCATGTTCGCTGCCAAAGCAATCTTTGCCCTGACTCTCGCGGGGATCGCGCTCGCTGCTCCTATTGCGAGTCGCATCCTCTGTCTGTGTTGAAAGAGGGCTTGAGACTGACGCACCGCTCAACAGGTCGATGGAGCCATTGAGGAGAGGTGTGTTGGCTCGTTTCTCGTGTGCCAGCCCCCGGTTTATCCGGATAGCGTCGGTGAGCTACTGTGCACTCTCCGAAAGAGACGCTCTGGTCACTGATGAATATATAGCCAACAAGCGGACCACCGGTGTTCAAGCACGGTCTATCGGCGAACTCGACCATTCAAACGGATGGACCCTGTGGGGAGTGTCAACCGAGTAGTTTAGATCTACAAGTGTTCCCAATGAAGAGGGGGCCATTCTCGACACAGTACACCGGTGCTCTTCGATTTCACGAATACTATGGTTCTTTTGTACCTTGGAGACCGGAAAGAAAATGTGACTCACTTCGTCCCACCATTAGTGGCAGGGCGAAAGTGACATTTCGACATTACAAGTGCCGCTGAATGCCGCTGCAAAGATTGAAATTGCCGCGGCCTGCGGCAATAGTGCCGCAACACGTATCACACTGCCGCTGTGTCACACCGGAACTGCCGCTTGACTGCCGCAAGTATTGCGGCAGGCCTCGCTTACCAGTGCGGTATTTTACGCACTCTCAAAACCCCTCCATAATCCACTAATGATGATCGCCCCACTGGCAGCGCGCGATCATAATGCCGGGAACGCGATCCTATCCTTCAAGTTTCATCTGCATTGTTCAAGAATAGTTTGAATGTGCCGTCGTCCAGGATCGGGTCAGACCCGAGTCAAATACTAAGAGCTATTCTTCCAGCGGCCATTCAACTCTGAATTATATGTTGGGCAGCAAGTTTATACATCTGCCTTGAACGTAACATGCACCAAAGGAATGTGCGGTCTTTATGTCAACTCTGCTAGTGTTATCGATCAAATGTCTGCCAGAGATTTGTTGAAATAACTCTTCTAGTCCAGAACAGCCTTCATTGATATCCGTGATGTGGCTCCGCTGCATACTATTTGCCGCTGTTTGGTTGCTGCAGACTGCCGCTGCAAGGACTTATATTTCGTGTCTCCGACGTTCACAGTGCCAGCGATGAGGACTTAATGAGGTGTCTAGCAATGGTTAGAATGGCCTAGTATATGACTACAGACAAAAGAAAGCTAAGAAGGCCGTTGGGCAGGAGTTCATGCCACAAATGAGATTGCCGCTGACTGCCGCTGAGATTGTCGCTGCATGCGGCAACGTCACCGCCGCTGCAGAATCCCTGTGTCCGATGTGTTTGATTGAAAACGCGTACTCGATATCGTTCTGGACGATCAGTGGACCCGAGAATGGCGAGCAGGTCTCTGTGAGTGCACGCTATCCCTCAACCACAACGTGTATCGCACTCTCTTGCATCAGGAGTTCTGAGACATTCCTTTCCGAGTTTTTCGTCCCCTCCCAGGCTCCATTCCGCATCGGCAGCAGCGAGATCCGGACGGTGAGAGTGACGCTGGAAATATAACTGAAATCTAAGCAGGAACTTCCAGATGTACAAAGTATGGAAGTGTTTCGCATGTCAAAAGAACAACTGGTGATCGATCTTCTAGCACAAATACGTTGGGCGCCATCCTACATTCACGATTTATGTAGCGTGCCGTTGCGGAAGGCTTTGAGAGCCAGCATGCAGGGATCGGACATTTTCTTCCGCATTACTGCTGCATGTTCAACCGGACGTTCTGGACATGGCTGCTGTTGGAATAATCCCAGCGAGGCTATGGGTTGGCAAGCACAAGAGATAGAAACCATCAAACAAAGAGGCAGAATATGTTTGTCCTAGATGTACATGGCGGTCGTACGTAGGCAAACGGATGGCGTCCGCAGAGACAAAGTGATAAAATATCATGGAAGGTTTACGTAAAGTGGTCCGTGCCATCCAAAGATGATCGCGAGCTTCGTACTGCTCGCAAGCAATTCCAGTCCAGCCTGGAATATTTCCAACAGCTGCCTGAGAAGACAAGCGTGTTGCTCGTGAGATCGAAATCTCGTGCAAGTCCGGCGTTCTCGTGAACTCGCAGAACGAGTCGTACCATCGCCGAGCCCGAAATGCGACTCGTCACTCTACGACGATCCGCAAGGCTCGTGAATCGGATGAGCCATTGGAGGAGCGAGCTCGTGTCGAGCTCGAGATTCGTGCTGAAAAGCGGGCCTCGGCGGAGCGCCTAAAGGCTCTGCAAGCACGTAAATTGGCGACCGGCACGGCCCCCGCACTCGGAAATCCAGGTCCAGCGAGAGTCAAACCGTCCTCGTGTCCCCCAGTTCCAGCGGTCGTGTAGCGAGCAGAACCTTCGGTACTTCCTCGGTAATTTCTTCGAAGCGTCGCTAAAATGTGCTTTCACAGGATCAAACTCTGCGGACAACAGCGAGGCCGTTCCTCCTCCGCACCCCATCGCGTCGACGTCTGCTGCGCCCCCACTGACGACAGACATGCTTACGCCGGGGACATCTAACACCGATTCGGATGCCCACGGCGGCCGAGGCACTTTGTTCGATTCGAGTTCGTCGGGCCGGCACTTCCGATCTCACCGCTGGATTCCCCACCACACCATCATCTCCATTGTTGCCCTTTCCCCGCGCCCCACCTCTTCGCCACCCACTCCCATACCCGCCTCACCTGCTCCTCGCCTCGAGCCGAAAGTCACGACGCGATCCAAAAAGCGCAAGTCGCGGGATGATCTTGAACAGGAAAACATCATCTGTACCCGTCGCGTTCGTAATGCGCCTAAGCGGGCTGACGAATTCTAACCACGCAAATCGGTAAGTCTTCTTTGTTCCTCCTGTTTTCCGGACTGAACTTCTTTGTAAATTATCCCAATTATTTCGCTGGTTACACATTTATTCCGCTCGTACATTTCTACACATAAATTGTTTACACGTGTGCTTCGAGACATTTATTCTCCAAATGAGATACCTTTGAGGAACTTAAAATGAGATCCTCTGCGAAAAACCGTGTGATAGGGTGCCGCACTTGAGGGAAGTGTGTGCAGAGGTGCCGCACCTTGTGTGCCGCACTTGACCGAAATGTGCCGCAGATGATCGGAATATGCCGCGGATGGAACACAGGTGCCGCGCGCTTGCAATGTACTGTGTTTGCCGCATCTGAACAATCCGCCAAACACTTTACCGGTAAACCACATTAAGATTTTGAACTCAATGTTAGATGGCGAAACCACTGAAAAGAATCTAAAAATTGCTCACTTAATCGGCACCTAGAATATTATTTATCTGTTCTTGCCGGCTATTCACTTTCATATGTGTTAGATGCATCAAAGGAATGTGTGGTCTTTATGTCAGCTTTGTTAATGATGTCGATCAGTCTTCTGCATGGGACTTGTTTCAATTGGTGAACTAACTCTTCTGGGGCAGAACTGTGTTCCCTGATATACATGGTGTGGCTGGTATTACGCGGGGACTGTGTCTCCAATGAAGTATATTTCCTGAATAAATTGATTGAAATACAGGAGGGGGGGGGGGGGGGTTTCGTTGTTACCAGGATGTGCCGTAGACTGCCGCTGCAAGCTATGCCGCTGTTTTTTTTGCTAGAGAGTGCAGCTGAGTGACGCTGACTGTCGCTGCACGGACTCATATTTCATCTCTCCGACGCTCACAGCGCCGGCGATGTGGATGTATTGCAGTTCATAATGATGTGTAGGATGCCTTAGTATATTACTATGGCCCATGGGAGGCTAAGTGAGGTGTTGGGAGCGAGTTTAACATGTGCCGCAAACCTGGCTGCCGCAGACTGCCGCTGCATGCGGCAAAATCCCGCAGCTCCACCATTGGGTATTTACTGTTTATAAATAGCAACAGCATCCTCATGTCTGGAACCCCAGAACACAAGGTTCCACGCTTCGAACCAAATGATGCCAGCGGTTGCCGAATTATGGCCGCATACCCGTACCGGCCCTTGTTGATCCCGTAGTCAAAAATAACTCATTCGGTATTCTGGAGAGCTCTTAACTTCTGGCTAATCCGGAGATAATGACCTCCCCGTGAGTGAAACTCCCCTCGCAGAACATGATCCTGCTGACTCCGCTTCTGCGTGAGCTTGAAACATTTCGCGACGGAGATATCCCTGCCGCATTGAACACATTTCCCCGCAGAAGTTACTTCTGTACCAAATCACTGTCATGTTTGAAGAGCCTGATGCCGGTGTGAAACGGGAGAATTATCCATCAGTTCGCGTATTCCTCGTCGTGATTTCGTTTCTGATCCCTACTCAAATATCTTGTTCTCAACGGTGATTTGCGTCACGCGTTACACTCCTGCAGTTGGTTGTGAGGGTATCCTTGGAGTGCGGAAGTGGGCAATGGGAACGGTCAGGACATTGCTTTATATCAGTCGTGCCGTGAGAGACTCAACATTCATTGGGTAGATATCTTTGACCTTCATCCGACGCGAACACTGGCAGGGAACTGGCAGAGAAGTCGACCAGGCAGACGGTGACATGACATTGACAGGCTGGATCTGTCCTAGATATCACGGATATGTATGTCGAACGGCTTTAAACATTATCCAACCATTGCTACTACACCGTCGATGCCCTGCCCAATTCACACTTCCTCGAGAACAGTGGCTCTAGACTCACTCAGCAACACTCAAAGCTACTTCCGTGTGTATGCCCTAGATCATTCTTCGTTTTGATCACGGAGGGGTGGATTGATTCTTCTTGCGTCGAATTTGTTCGCCACGAGAACTCGACTTGTGAGTCACCGATTTCTGTTTCGTATGGCCGACCCTCCTTCTATCTGCCCATTGCCGACAGCTGCTTAATAAAACAATCGACAGGCGTAGAAGAACATCCCAGGCAACTGCCACTAAGATAAGGCCCTTCAGTGGCATTCACTGAATGTCACGCATACCTCAGAGGGATTCGAGTAAAATAGGTGTTTGGTTCGTCCCTCCGCTTGACATTGCGGGTGCGGCAAAAGCACGATTGCGCTGGGTTCTAAAGGGGACGTACATCCCCAATATAAAGAGGGGGTGAAGCGGGCACACCCCTACAGTACCGATGGGCTGTGTGCAACCCAGCGCGCGGCTCCTCCATAAGACATATGCGAGCCCGAAGCAGCGCTAAAGATATCGCCCGGCCGACGCGAGGATTCCCGTGCCCGAAAGACAAATTTTTAGAAGCTGCGAGACTGAGCGAAAGGTCCGCAGCAATGTACGACGAGACTCCTCTACGCGGCGGTGGTCTTCGCCCGTAATGACCAGAGGAAGGGGAGTAACCCTCCGCCGCCCTGTTCGCATGGCCGTGCGCGAGCCGCGTCGCGAAAGACGCAGAGGTCGCTCATGCAGAGCAGTACGAGTAGGACGCGGAGACCGCCCGTAATGCAGGCGACAAGACGGTGATCAGGGGCGAGTGCTACTCCTCGAGGCGCCAAACATCCTCGCCCGCATGGATAACACGTGCAAAGAGGATCCTCGCCGCTCGACTTCGACGCACCGCAGCCCCATGCCACCAGTGAGCAGCGTGATCTCGAGCGCGGAGAGGAGGGAAAACAGCAGCGGCGCAGTCATGCGGGGGACGGGAGCGCATGCCACTCCTGGACGAGCCGAGCGTCTTCCCCTGTGACCGATGGCAGGGGGAGTAAGCCTCACCGCTCGGGGGATCACAGCACCGCTCGAGTAAAGAGCCGTGGGCGCCGCGCGCGCGACGAGGACAGCGACGCGGAGGCCACCCACCATGCGCACGAGCACACCGTGGTCGCGCGCGCGCGTGCTTATCTTCGCTGCACTGCCGCAGTGCGAATCTCTCCCCCCCCCCAGGAACAGCCCCAACGCCCCGGATACACCCCCGTAGCCCTCCACCCTGCGCGCAATCCTCGTCAGAATCGAGGACACGCCGCACAGACGCCCGCGCTCGCTGCCACGTCACCACGTCCGCCATGGCTCCCCCCATTCGCAGTGCGCATCATCATCCGCCCGCGAGGCGCTGCGCGTCGTCTTGGACGAGATGCACGGCGCCGACGCGGTGTGCCCGTCCCGCGGTGGAAGCGGGGAGGCGATCAATGCCTGCGGAGCGGTCAGTCGAGGCACGTCGCGACAGGAGAGGAGGAGGAGGGAGGGAGGGAGCTTGGGAGCGGGAAGCGGAGGGTAGGGGGTGAATGTATCATAGGGAAGAAAATGTTGGAGAGAAGAGAAAGACGAGGAGCGGGAAGGGATGCGTACCTCAGTGACTTCATTCCCGCACTTCCCACCCACTCTCCACCTCGCATTCCGTCGCAGGATCCTCCTCGCACGACCGACGGGCAAGTGTCTTCGTACGCCAGCCTGAAAGCACGATCAGTACAGCCCTTTGACGGGCGGAGGGCGCAGAAGCGATGAGGGGTGGGCATCGATCAGGGGTACAAAAGCAGCACTTACTTCTTTCTGCCCTTTCAGGGTCGTGAGCGCTCGGTCAGCCCACCACCATCGTCCATCCTGCGCTATCGTCCTCCCTCCTAATACTCTCGTGGGTCTATCTTCGTTCCCGCACGCCGAAGCGCCCGCAGACGGCGTCACGTCATCTCCGCGCCCTCGCCATCCACGGCGCTGGTGACGATCGGGCGGTGGCGACGATTAAGTGGACGATACTTGGGGAAGGCGGGGGCGGACGGCGTCTTCGTCTTCGTCGGGCGCTCGTTTGCGGCAGTGGCGGATGGTGGTACTGAAAAACGAGAATCAGTATGATGGTGTCACGCCGATGCACTGGGGACGGAATGCATGCAGTGAAGAGGGAACATGGGACGAGCGGGCGCGGAGGAAGATAGCGGACGAGGATAAGGAATGCGTGCCTCTGGCTCCTTGCCCGAAGTGTCCGTCCAGTCTCCAGCTTGGGTCGTGCTGCTCGCGAAACTATCGAGTCGATACCTGAAAGCAGGATCAGTACAGTAGGACGCATAAGGCAAGCGCCATTGACGTAACCAACCAGGTGCCATCAAATTCCCTTTTTGAGACGCACGGCAGACGCCGAGGAGGCAGCTCTGAGCGCTGAATCACGAACACCCAAGAATTTACTTGGACTCACCATTCCTAAGATCCTATCAGAAAACTATTATTTCATGAAAAAAATAGTATTTCCCACTTTATAGGTCATTACCTCCAGTTGTGAGAAAATTTGACGGATCTCCGGCCATCTCCGCGGGTTCCCAGTAATATATTCTCGGTTTTAACTGTACAGGAAGCACAGCAAAGTACACCAGATATGGGTCACATGAAGTTATGAATTAATATGTTTCGTTCCACACGCATGCCCATATCACATGGCCAGCGCGGTGCCGGTAGCGAGGCAGACACTGCGGCTTGACTGTCCGACCCGAGGGATGGCCACTTGAGTGGTATATAGACGGGGAGCAAGAGACATACATGAGCCAGATATTTAATATTAATTTTGATGTTGATGTTCACAATTCTAATGTCGTGGCCGATAACGTAAATCGATACGGGCCGCTGGCTCCCAAGTCCAGAAGATTGCTGTGCAGAAAGTTGGAAGAGAAATAGACATAAAAAAGGCCGCTTGATACGCTGCACTTCGAGATCCTGCACTGTGGAGCCGGCATCTGTCCTGGACATGAGCAATGAAAGAGTCTGTGGTATAAAGTTTGTGATATTAACCTTTTAGTTCGTTCCCACTGCAACGCCAACGAAGAATTAATTCACCATTTCCAAGTAAGGTTCACCGAATGATGTGTTGTACGCTGCTCACCGAAATGTTGCGTCCGATAGATCACTTCCAGTGGGTGGTGTGTTCTGAATCCTGAACCTCGGAGATATTTGGACCTCTGTACGTCGCTCGTGTTTCGCCTTGAACTCCTCCACCTCAAGCTACCCCTATACCCACCTCATTAGGGTAGATGATACTGGGCCCTAGAGGGGTATTGTATGTGGCTGCATACCATACCTATGGTCGCATCCCCCGGTAATGGATGTGACCATGCCCACCACCCTGGTGGACACATCCATGCCAAAACCATGTCACATCACGGCAGTATGGATGCATCTACGGCGTTTTTGGCCAGCTCATTTTTGGGATTGGGATAAAAAGATCTTGGGTTCAAAGTGCTCCCTGTGGCTCACCCGCTTGATATAATGGTGGCTGAGGCAATGCAATAGTGTCAGATACGAGACCGAAATTATGCAGAGGGTGATCTGCTCTGTGAAATGCTAGGCTCGAAACCAGCCTGCTATCAAAAGCAATTCTGTCAATAGACAGGCTGGTCGATCTGAGCATGAATTTCCACAACGCGCGATCAATCCCCAAAAAGGTTGCTAGAGAATCAGCTTTGGCCAGGGTGTCCTCCAATCCTAACAACAGCAACTTGAACAAACAGACTTCCAGCGCGGCAACTACATCGAGCTTCGACTTCGGGTAAAATTCCACCATATTCCTAGGCTCACTAGAAAGTGTTGGTGTTTTAATCTGAGCGACTTTGGACGGTGAGACGAAGAACGAAGATGTTCATGTAAAAGCCGTTTTTTAGGAATCCCGCGCGTTCTGGGAGTTCAAGCCAGAAGAGACCGACCTATCCATCTATCGACACTTTCCTAGACAGCTGGTCACCGGTCTAGTGAAATGCATGCAGAGAGCTTGGAAATTAGTTGTTGAAGTATTGCACTTTGACGCATTGGAGATAATAGATCCGCAGAAGAAAACCTATTTTCCGGTGGCCGTGCAATGTCAACGGCGCCTTGGTGTTTCTTATGCAAATGCACCGGAATGCAGTCCAGCGGAATGTATCTACCGGATTCGGAAGGTTTCAAATACGAGACGGTCACAGTGTATGGCTTTTCAAAATCTTACATTGCCTTGCAGACCGCATCGACGTCGGAACGGGTTTGCAGAGACCGTCTGGGCATACACATTTGCTGATGGAACAATATTCCTGTTTGAGTGTCCCGCATCTCGTGATGCATTCAAGATACCGTGTCGCTAATCCCCGTACAAATAATGGTGTTTTCCGTTGACACTGTGAGCCGGGACAGCCTAAATAATTATGGCCTAGGTGGCGCTGATAAAGCGGTGTTGAGGCCCAAATAGGCGGGGAAACATCAAACGAAATCGCTGCGGGATCCGCCAGGCTCCCATTTATCCTTTGGACAGGAGAAGAGATGAGGTGTTGTTCATTGCTCGAGCAGACTACAAAGACACAGACAGGGATAGATAGTGGATAGATACATGCAGTCATACCTGTGAGAACAATTCATGGAGCTCCACACTCATGGGAGTATTTACACTTCAATCACCGGGAAGCTGATGAGCATGAGATTATTACCAGCACTGTCTTCGTACACTATATGGACAAAATGATTGAAAGGTCGGTTTTCCGGCCAGATCTCAACAATGAGACCATATTTTCAGGTGAAATCAAGTATAGGGCTGTTGGGTAGGTCCCTCCCTACCATTTAGCAGCAACGATGGGGTCAAAATATATTGATGCGCCATCAGTTGGGCTCAAATACGGAAGAGACCCAAAAATCACCACTTTCAATTTGAGTTATGATTTTTTTGGGGGCAAATTGAATGGTAGATTGGGATGTCCTATGGCATCTCCACCTTTGAATTGTGCCAAAATATACAGCCAATAACGAGCTGTCGGCGCCGCAAAATCACCATTTCTACTATTTTCTGGTGTTTTCACCAGTTTTTAGCCATCTTGCGGGCTCCGTATCTCGCTATTGCCAGTATATTTTGGCATGATTCAAAGCGTGATATGGCATAGAACATCAGGAACTACAATCTGCATGATTCACTTTGCCCCGAAAAAAATTATAGCTCAAGTTGAACACGGCCCTTTTTCGGGCTTTTCCGTATTTCGGCCCGGCTGATGGCGTATCAACATATTTGATGTCGAAATTTGTGCAGAATGGTAGGGCGGGTCCTGCCAACAGTCATATACTTTAGTTTAAGAAAAAATATGCTCCCATTGTGAGATATGGCCGGTAAATCGATCTTTCAATCATTTTGTCCATATAGTGTAGGTGTAATATACCGACACACTACCATCTGAAGCCTTTTCAATTGCTTTCGAGATACTACACCCATCCACTCTCCCTTGACTGCAGCTGTAACACAGCTCAATGAGATCAGTGGTGAATCTGGAAGCCCTTTTTAGTTAATGAATTGCCATAAGTCATCTGATATTGGGCGACGGCATGCGAAGAAGAAAAAAGATCAAACTGTTGGACTCATGGAAGATGTCCATGAAATCCACGTCGACTTGAACAGAAGTCAATTGGTCCATGTACAAGTCAGTCATGTAAGTCAAAAGTGAATCCTCGGCAGCTCATCTCCGGGATCTGTATCAATCCTTGCGGATATGGCAACCCGGCACCTATAAATGAGCGACGGTTCACGACAGTCCCACCAGGCCCCCAAAAACAATGTTGAACAATATCATCGCAACCTTTATCCTCCTCTTTGCACTGGCACTGGGAGCCATATGCACGCCAACAACGTTGGGTGATGGTAAGTCTCCCTCGTCTTGTGATACATTCAAGATAGTTGACTTTGTCAGCTGACTGCGTCCCTAGTCCCTGTACGAATAATGGCATTTTCCGTTGACACTGCTCACCGGGACTTCGATTACAGGCCCAAAAAACGAGATTTGCTGTCTGGATATGTCAATTGACCGCAGCTTGTGAGTGGCTCCATGGCCTCACAGACACCGTGTGGATTTGACGACCTCGGAAGCTGCAGGCCCATCGAACTTCACGGGCCCAACTTGTGTGCCTGACTCCGGGGCACTACGCAGGAATATATTGTAGCAAATACACGTTATGTACTGTTTTAGCGAGAGTTAACGTGAATGTGAACCACATGGTGGTTGTGAATTGGCGGTCCATATTTAGACTGGTACTACCGTTTCTTTACGAGGATTTCTGTGATTGTGTGCAATTGAACATGGGGAAGTCGAACCTCTAGAGTACTTGGCTTACCAATAGATACTCTACACTGCACCTTCTGAAATGAAATCCGCCCCAATGACCCGCCCACCTTTTCAAATTCATGCTCCGGAGAACAAAGAGACTTGCGCCCGTGCAGAATGTCTTCGGGCGGGATGGAACCGCTGTCTCTCCCTTATAAGTTCATCCATTCATTGGTCATGAGGTGGGAGTGAGAACCGTATTCCACAAAAGTTTAATGTGTGCGCTGCTCTGCTAAATCATGCACTTGGTAGAGGGAGCCCCAATGATTGTGCGCTGGTTTTCCGTTTTCCAGCTCAGCCGATCCAAACAAATCTGACAATCAGACTATGTAAGTATTCGGTTTCGAGGGACTTGGAGGCGAAAGCAAACCGAGTACTTCATTTACGGGCACCCTTTTTAAGTTTTGTCCTGGTGACGCTGGAGACCTCTTGGGGTCTCTGGGAGCTGGGAATAACCTGGCTCGGCTAGATGGCTCACTACGAGCGTCCTGGACCGGGAATGGGGCCAGGTGATGGAATACGAAGGCAAAAGGTGGTGTTCTATATGTAGAAACAATCCGGCGTAGCTACTAGCACCGCCACTATGTTGAACTACTGCATGTAGTACGAAAACATGTGAGGCCTCCACTAATCGACACTCTCAAACAACTTTGCAAATGAAGTCATTCCCCAAGTTTGGCGAGCGGACCTGCGAAATCGGCCGCTTCCCGGGCCGATGGAACGGATTAATGGTGGTTGCGCGCGTCCTCTCCCGTGTTAGCTCGCGATACAAGTCATCGCTTGTGTCAATTCGTACCATGTACCATACAACAGAATCCCGGCGTTGAGGGCGATGACGGCGTCGGGGTCATTGGGGGCGAGCATTATCGCGGAGCCATCCCACATGCCTTTGAACGGCGGCAGCGAGCGCGCTATGGGTTCTACTCGCGGTGGAGGATGATACTGTAGAGGGAAATCACCACAGAGCCACCGCCCACATCGCGGGGGGCGGTGTATTCCCACACTGGCCCATCGTGTGCGGCGATGGAGCGAGGGTATCGCTGTTCGGCCTGCGCGATGAGGGCCTGCACTGTCGGAGAGAGAGTTGCGAGGTTGATGTGGGTGTTGGCGAGGAGCAGTGCAAGTTGAGAGAACCTTGGGACCAACGAGAATGACGTTAGGCAAGATGAAGGGGAGGAGAGCGTGCAACGGGAGGTAGTTTAGCCCAGTCTCTGCTCCGAGGCAGTGTACATCCAGCACATACCTGTTTCTCTCCGGATCGACGGTGTGGATCCACGACCTTGAGAGTCTCCTAGGAGGCAATACGTCGCCAGGACATGATCCATCGGGACTGCCGCCGGCGACTCGAGGCTCAGCCATCACCAGTTGTACCACGACTGCCAGTCCTTGACTGTGCAAGCGAGCCAGTTGAGCACCTTAATGATCTTTCGAGCAAGTGTTGGAGGACCTCTGCGAGGTGCTCGTCGTTTGCCTGATTGTCGCGTGCGGCCCGCCGACCCGTGCGACCGAAATCGCTCGTCAATTGTTGGCAAACTCGCGATCTCGAACGTCGCGCAAACGACGCCGGCCTCATTTTCAGCCACTGGATGAGGAACCGTCGATTTAATCCCAACGCGAGCTTGCTGTATGTGTCCGTGGAGGACGCTGTAACCGACAGCCTCTTTGAGTAGGTCTTGATTTTCTGTTGCCAAATAATTTCCAACGCATCCGCTGCGCACGTTGATCCACGTGCAGCTCGCCCGCATCATCGCGGACGAGGCACAAGTCTTCTTGACGGCCCAAAGCTATCAGGAACCATTCAAACGTTTGATGGCTCTCGCCGGATTCAAGACCCACATCACGTTCCTGTCGGCGTCGATTTCTGTACGCTCGTGGGGATCTCTACCTGGGACGTCATTCGAATACCTTCTTGGCGGCCGAATATCAAATACGCCGTCTCACTTCATCATGAAGCGGAGTACGTCGACGCAACGGTCAAGTACATTTGTGGCCGCGTCCAAAACACCTATAGGCGCGACGACCGGGCCATCGTATACTGCCGGACGACTGCGATTGCTGACACTGTCGCTGAGATTCTCGAGGTGCGCGCGTAACCCTCGAAATTAGACGATCTTGGTTTGATACATGATAAACGAGTACTCAATGCGCACAGATCGGCGGGTAGCGGGGGAATGCCGACGGGAACTACTACTCGTATGTTTACAATCCTGTTATTGAACGTTCGTTCATGTTAAATCTAGCACCAGCGGCGGCTTCCGGTACCCTACATCGCCGCGAAACGAGTCGCGTAGCTGGAAGGCGATCCCACAAAGGCGCCTACCAAGCCCCGACGGCAGATATGATCGTGGATTCGGCGGGCCGACGTACGATCGGTATGTTCATCCCGTTTCTCTCATCTTATACTAATCAACTCCCCCCGAAGCCACCGGGGCCTTTCGCCACATCGTTCGTCCACAAATGACCTCGTTGAAGGGACTATTGTGAAAATGGGGGTATCCAAAGAGAGGGGAAGAGTAGGGAAAGCAAGATGGTCAAGATATTGAGAGGCCTTTTATACCTCAGGAACAATGTAAGTAGAACAATGGACATAGAACAATAGACATAGAACAATGAACATAGTGAACAATGTGTTTCAGACCAGCTGAAACGTGTCTCGCAACATTGCTGGGCATATCCATGCCAGCATCGCAACCGTGCAGTGTATTGCTGTGCCAGCAGCTTAATACACGTTTCATACGAGTCGGCTTGGAGATATTCCAACAACTATAACATTCTTGCGTAACAACCCGATCAGGCGGAACCCGGGAATTTGTCCTGCCACAGCTCGCCCTGTTTTGTATATCCTATAACTGCATTTGAGCCAGTCAGTAAGAGGGCCCCTGATAATACCTTTCGAGGTTAGGTCCCCGAGATCCAGGATCCGCCAATTTTTGTCTGGACAGATTTTCATTGCCTTCGGCTGGTTTTTGTTCGGACGGGACGGTGGACCTAACATCTGCTGAGATAATCGTTCCAAAAAGGTAATTCTGGGCTCCGGACTTAAAAACACGCAAAGAAAACACCCAAATTTTCTCCTCGTGCGCGTTTTCGTGCTGTTCCGAGAAATATATATCGTTTGCGCTCCGTTTCCCGCCAAACAAGTCGCATCCCATGACTTTTGGCCTTCAAATTCTTCGTCGACTTTCGCGTTTTTGTCCGGACAGGACCTGGCATTTCGACCCCGAGCGTCAATTTTTGTCCGGTTAGGACCTAGGTTTAGGGCCAACTTCTCAAAATTTCGTCCGGCGCCGGACCTACCCTCGCAAGGTATTATCAGGGGTCCTTCAGTAAGGCCGTTGGGTGAAATTATAACAAGTGTATCAAACAGTTGCATTGTCGCGCCAGGATTCACAATATCACGGCCCAGAGGATCCAAGATATAAAAGTGGTACATACTTGCAATGGTCATAACCGTTACGCATAGCTAGTTTCTCCGGTATGTTGTCAAGCGGCGAAGGCGCATGGGGTTCCGGAGTGAGGCCGTCGGGAATTCGCAAATTCAAGGACGTATGGGATTGGATCATGCCATACCACGCCAACCAGTTAAACCAACATGACCGCATACGCAGGTGTAATCAATAGCAACCGAATCCCTGGTCGACGTCTCCAAATTTATACGTGAGATTATCTCGTTCAATTCTCGCACCTCCTGGACCCCGATTTACGACGCACGAACTCAAGTATTTATCACACCTGCAACTAAACACCGCGATCGTCGTTTGCTGCGCTCTTTATCTGAACAACGGCGTCCGGTGAACGAGGGATGATGGAGCACTTGAAGGGCAATGGTGTACTGAAACGAAGCAAAGTCAGAATGCAGTTGATGTGGGCGGGCCTCGAACGGAGCCAAAATGCGACTATCCCACCTAATGATCCCAGAAAGATATTCATACGAGGGCTCAACGGGCCGCCCGTTGGGATCCACGGCCTTCGTTATATCGAACGTCGCCAAAATGGACGCTACTGTGATCCAGATGGACGAGGTCGCCATGTGTCTCCCGGGGCAGAGTCTGTGGCGCGCGCATGAGGCCCAGGTGGTTTCGGTCTAGATGGATATATATATATTCGTACCTGCGCCCAAAGCCGAAGGCCGATTCAGGGTTCTTTACCGCGGGGTTGAGCTTCCCGTCGAGCAGGAACCGCTCCGGCTTGAAGGCGTATGGGTCGGGGTACATCGTCTGGAGATTGTGAGTACGAGAGGGGAATAAAAAGACTGTGCGAGAACTTCGTTGTGGAGGATGGCCCTGAAGATGATCATTGGCATGGTGTGAATGCGTCTGTAGATGTAAAACTGACCACGCATTTCCGATCACAATCGACCCGGCAGGAAGCCGATATCCATGATATTCGTCGTCGGTCGCCAGGAGGCGGGGGACAGCTGTCAGGGGTGAGGACTGCGAGACATTTCAGGACGGATGCGACATACCGAACGGCGTGACGTTTTTCCACCGCAGGACCTCCTTGACGAGCGCGGACAGGTACGGAAGGGCCGCCTCGTCCTCGAAGGCCGGGAGACGCTTCAGATTCCCGCCTGTGACCGTGTCGATTTCCGCCTGTGCCGTCTTCTGCGCCGCGGGGTTGGCGAGCATGGCGAGGATGAATGTGCCGAGCGAGGATACCGTGGTGTCTGCGCCGCCGATAAACATGGTGCCGGCTGCGGCCTTGACGTGGTGCTCCTTATAGTACACATTGTCGACGGTGAGAGCGTGTAGGCTGTCCGAGGTGAACGACGGCGGGGCGACACCCGATTCCTGATAGTTCAATTTTGTTGATTAGGATGATTTGTATTTCGGAATACGGTGTGGGAGGAAAACGTACCATTTGACGCTTGGTCTCGGCGAAGGGAACCTCGAGCATCGCCCGCGAGAGCTTCCGCCACTCTGCCGCGTGGCGCCTGAACCCCGCGAATGGGAACCACCGCGGGACGTGCTTCAAAATGGAGAATGTGTCCTACGCACGGCATCAGTTTCCCACCTCGCATAAACTCACAGCAACTCACAACGAGGTAAAGCCCAGGCACAGCTGTAATAGAGAACGTATGCACGGCCTTGTGGGCCAGCGTCACGTACGGATCGTCCGCGGGCTGGACGTCAATCCCGTATGCGACGGACATGATGATCTCCCCAGCCATTCTGCATTCCAAACGCTCCTCAGCGGTTATTGGTTCCCTGCAGACAGGAAAGTACACACTGTCTGAAATGATCCATAAACGCTCCTGGGGCGTGCAACAGCCGCTCGAGGAGTGCGTGGGTTGCTACTAATTCCTGAGGGCGGTATTTGAGCGACGCTTTGACGTTGAATGCTTGGTTGAACAGCCGGCGATGGGTGCGCCTGAGAATTTCCAGGGAATGTCAGAGAGAGAGACCTGGCTGTTGTGTTTATGCTTCGCACCATTCGTCGCCTGAATTACCACTTAAGATAGGCACGAAGATGGCAAAAGAAGATGATGATACATACCGTATTTCATCATCGCTAAAACTGAGGAGTCAAATCCTGTCCATATAACATAAAGACATCCCACCAATATTAAAATCAAAACCCACGAGTTCAGTCGCCATCGTGAACGCCGACCTGCAGGTTAGGGTTAGGGAAAATCTGCGATCAGACGTGTAGCGACGGACCTGTCAGAGTACATGGCCGAGCGCTTCTCCAGCAAGGTATCTGTTGCCTCCAAGGATGAGAGGACAATCACCGACGTCCCCGCGAGATCGAGATGGATGATATCGGACTCTGCGCCCGCTAGTACGAACAGCGACGCGGGTGCTGAGACTACGTAGCATACCATATTCCTTGCTCCAGCGGGCGTACGTCTCCCATTGGGAGTCTGTAGGGACGTCGAATAGATTCCCGACGAGAGGAAGTTTCGGAGGTCCCGGGGGCAGTGGGAGTCTAGAGCGGTTGCGGCGTCTGTACAGAGCATACAAGGTTGCAGCGAAGGCTGAGCTGGCGAGCAAAACCGCAGGGCTGATCTCGAGGGATGGCATGATGTCGAAGGGGTATGTGGAGCACGACCGGTGTTAGTTATGTACTGGCCAGGATTTTGCCGGTCGGCGGTGGACCTCAGAGATTGGAAGGTCCGCGGAGGACGGGTAGAAAGCATGCCATAAGAGCAAGCAAGTCGTAGCACGTCGTCCCTCCACCAGATTTTATATTTTATGACATATTTCACCACCCGAATTGCGTGGTCTTTGGGTGGTCTTGAGGTTTAACTGAGCTAAGGAAGGCTCATAATCACTCTCAGGGGACGGTTTGAGCTGGAAGGTAATATGCCCACCATGGGAAGAGAAGAAGCCGGAATAGGAGTATGGACGGATGAACCGCATGGCAACGTTAACGTGTGGGAGACGGAGGCACCACATGGTCCCAGCGGCGAACTCCCGAGCCGGCAGCGGTGACTTATTTGCAGGGACGGGTATACGGGGCCGTGTTCACGAGCAGCTGGGGCAATTATTGAGTTGCCTTCACCGCGTTCAAACCCCCATTAGCCATAGCGGAGCATCGCCGTCCATCTATGGAGCGATGTGGCTAGCCGCGGCCGACGCCCACGGCAGAACTCCGCAAGCACTGCTGCCACCTAGCCGGAAGCTAGCCGAAGGCTCGCCGTAGCCTGGCCGAGCACTTAGCCATCACCTTGCTGGCGCTCCACGGGCTGCGGCTAAGTTGCCGTGGCTAAGTGACGTGACGAAGGTAGCCGAAGCTTCGCTAGGGATCGGCGGACGTACATAGCCAGATGTGGCCGACGCTCCACGCGGCCTCGGCTATCGGGGCGCTGAACGCAGTGCTTGAGTTTGACCGAGAGCTACCGAAGTCACAAGTGTTGATGCATGCGGCGAATCCAGTGCGGCGATGACGGGATTGAGGACAACGGTCAGTCAGCTAGAACCAAGCACAGAGCACAGTCGGAGAAGACCAAGTCACCGGTTACCCTACTATGTATCCGATCCGTTGACCTGGGGCCAGGCTCACTTTATTTAAGGCCATTTGAGCCCTAAATGAAACCCATTTGTTACCCTCGAGGAATTGGTGACCAGCCCTCAGCCAACTGCAGCAATCGTCATGCACGGTTTGAACTACACTGGGAATCTGCAAGATTCAGTGGGACCAGTACCTGGTTCGACGGCGACGGCTGAATCGCCAGGTACGCTCAAGTCTGGTTACCCTGTGTTGAAATTGGATGAACTACCATGGGGCTCTGACTAGTGCAACTGCCGCGGCACTGCCGCACGCGGCGCAGGTCTAGATGCAGCTTTCCTCCCGGTATTACTAGCGGTCATTGAGCAGATCTGTACACTCGATGGACTGAGAGGATCAATGAAAAATCATAAACAGAATTCTGTGCTGGCTTTTGTACGCCGATGCACGACGGAGTATCACGACGCGATGGTGGAATGAATTTCGAAGCAATTGACCTGTGTCATTCAACCTCTGGTCTTGGGCTTACCTCTACTGCTGACCCTCGAAGTAGGTCCTGAGCTAGAAAGAGGGAACTGCTCGGGTCGATGAATGGCCGGGATGCATGACATTCAAGTCGCAAGCCGAGGTTGAATACGGGGAATTTCTACAACCCATTGAGAAGAAATTCTTTCCATGGTTGATCTTCCCCTACCCTGAATCTTGAAGGGTATCATGGATGCGGACTCGTTGAATTTGCAACACTGTCCTGAAGAAGCTTGTCTGCCGGTAAATTCAACATTTCAATTGCAACGGCGTTACCACTGTTTTGGGAATGTATATGGCACCATCTCTCGAGTTCTGTGTTCACCTCAGATTCGTAAGGTTCATGAGCTATCTTCGAAGGAATGGCACTGAATATTTCAGGTGGAGTGACTCAACATGAGAATTACCAGATAGTGAATTCAAAGTGCACCATGTTTTATCATGTCCTCTGTATAGATCATTTATATCAATCACATGAGCCATTCTCGAAGGCCCCCCACGCAGCAGCGCCTCACATAGGTATGGTAATTCCTTCATGGAATCTTCAGTGCTCAAATCAGCAATGAGAAACAAGAGTTACGTAGAACCTCGCTCAAAACAAATCAGATGTACATAGAACCAAATTCTGCCTCTCAACCATTTCAATGGGCTCCACAGCTGGAATACTACCCGTTCAAGGAATTCTGACACACAATTATTCCTCGCTGCACAACGGCTGTGGCACTTCTCCCCTGCAAAATTCCCACGGCATCGCCGCACATTGACTACTTTTCAGGTGTGAATCACCCCACGGCGTACTACAAAGAGTACATATTTGGATGATACCGGACGGAGTCCTAATAATTTGCCTGCAATAGAGGATAGGTACGTCTTGATGCTCGTCCGCAGACTGTGTGCCTCGAGTCTACCTGGGAAGCTCATTCAGTTGGTGATAGGGTGCATTGTGTTGCAGTCACCACAGGCATGAATATGATGATGTTCATCCCGGAATCAATTGGGAGGCGACGCGGCAATCATAGATACTAAACTGAATGCTGAGGGCAAAAGTGACGCGGCACTGCTGTTGGAAGTGCGCCACGCCAGGTAATATACAAATCTCTGATCACAGTCAGCCTTTGCACCAATCATGGACAACAATTCCCGTGCCCATAGGTAGAAGACCGGCTTTCTCAGCTTTGTTCAGGGCACTTGAGATCCTTAAATACCTCAACACAAGATTTTCGCACTTGATTCACGGGGGTTGGAGGAATTGAACAGCGCATAGCAGTGACTGTCTTGTTTGAAAATTTATATACATGCTTCATCCCAATGCCACGGACCGGTTGGTGCAAGGATTCTCATTTAAATAGTCCACTGAGGTCTGAAAATGTTGTTGGAGCTCCAGGTTATCCCAGAAGAACTGTACGGAAAGAGCTAGGGTGCGCACGGCACTCTGCCGCAGCACTTTACCCGGTGGCTGTGTTGCCGCGGCACTGCCGCGCACTGATGCGGACGTGCCGCGGCGTGCATGCAAGTCCCAAATTACAACAACCAAGTCCAACATGTTAAAACATGTTGTATTCCTGTCTCATTCAATT
Source organism: Mycena vulgaris (assembly GCA_029204335.1). Lineage (NCBI taxonomy): Eukaryota > Fungi > Basidiomycota > Agaricomycetes > Agaricales > Mycenaceae > Mycena > Mycena vulgaris. The sequence continues at coordinate 381,910 of JARGYA010000062.1, read as the reverse complement.
TTGAGGTTCAACTTGGGTTTGCCTCTGGACTTCCCACCCCTAGTTGACCCAGAAGGACACTTGGAATACTTCATCCAAGCTTTATAGCAGTCCAGCACATCTCTAGGACTTGATTATGCAGTGCAATTCATGATTAAGGTATTTCCCATGTGGCTTAGTCGGGCTTAGTCAGGATTAGGTATTGCCGCGGCAGTGCGCGGCAATTTCTCCTGGCCCCTTTGGACGCGGTACACCTATTTCTTTCGAGGACCTGCACACTACATCGTGGAGCAGCTACTTCCTAGGCCCCCATCTTGAATCGTAGTTCCTGTTTCGATTTTTCTGCTCTGTTGCGATGTAATGCCGAATCGCATACCAGAGTCTTCTTCGTTGGGTAACGAAAACAACCAGACGACCTTTGCACTATCGACAGTGTTTTCAAAGCCGCAGGCAGTTTCTCATGGTATTCTGGAAACTGTCCAACCAGAGAAAAGAGAGAGAACATGGTAATTAACCAGGAGCACTACGCTTAAACTGAAATACCCATTGCTTCTGTAATGCGCCTGAAATAGATGGAAGATCAAGACTTTCAATACGACGGATTACATCGAGCGCAACACAGCAAAAAATCGACACAGGAATCAGGAATTACATTCAAGATGGATATCTGTGGAATCGATTCGGCACGATCCTGGGGAAGAAATAAGTTGGATTCATCGGCGCGGTAAAGGTTGGTGAGAGAGAAAACGCACTCACGTCTAGGATCTACGCGGCCACCATTCGCGGAGGTCCGTAATAACTTTGGCCTCTCGGTCGGTTCATTCGCGATGATAGCATAGCGGGATCCAACTTTGGACCTCACGAATTCATCTTTCCACCGCGTTATCAATTTCCCAGTCGGAGTGAAAATGGTGTAGCCTTCGGCCTGCGGTTGAATGACCGTGGCAGCCTCACGACTGTCGAGCTGCGCCTGCACGGCTTTGGCTTTCGACGCAGCAACATCCCCGAACTCGGCGACAAACTGGGCCAAGAACGCATTCGAGTCACCCTGGAAGCACTCAACCACGACCTCGGTCAACGCCCCAATGCACGCGCGGTCGCCGGTGGCGATGGCCATCTGCACGGTAAGGCGAAGGACGAGGCGCAGGAGGAAAAGGGGAATCATGAACGGCTTGGGACCAGTCGGGGAGAAGAAGACGTAGTCGCGCGTCGGGACAGCGTCAAGATACTGCATTTGCCGGATAAGGGCAGGAGAGCGCGTGTAGCCGTCGCGCGCAGGTCCCATTCTCTCGAGGAGGAAAACCGCATCAGCCAGTGATGCCTCGGTGTGGATAGATGGGATCTCGACGGCCGCGGGGGTGAGTTCCTTGCCGCAAATCTTCTTGTGGTTTGGCCAATGTGATATCTGACAGGCCCTGCGAGCATTGGGTCCATTGAAGAAGGGATAAACCGCGGCTAATGCGTACCTCGAACAGTAGTAAACTTTGTGCGACAACTGTTGGTTACATTTCTTACAGACCATGAACCGGGGATCGTCATCTCTTTCTGAGTGTCTACAGCCATCGCAGATTTTGCCCAGGCGATAGACCGGCGTCTCGTTTGGTGAATCGCTGTTGGGCTTCTTATTGGATGGCCTCTTCGACCACGACCCCCAATCTAGCGTGCTCGACTGGATGCCGTTCTTTGTGTAAGCGAACTCGGGCGGGCGGGGGCTTCCGATGATGGATAGAATCGTATTGTACAGGAAGTCCGCTGCGCCAATTTCAACTCCACGAATAGGCCAGGTCGAAGAACTTACTAAGAGACTTGTCGCGCAGTACGATCAACAGCTGCAGTTCTGCTTCACGTCCGGCCCTCTGAAGACGCGCAATCGTCTCCTCCTTCCATTCCGGATGCAAGTACGAGACGCAACGGTCCTCCATGAGGCTCACGTCGCCCGCTGGAACATATTTTCTCAGCAGGGCTAGAAATCCTTCGCCGTTCGCGGTTTCCAAAGACGCAAGAGTGATGTCGCAGCTATCCATTCGTAAATCCGGCGCGAAGTCCGGCTCATTCAAGCAGCAGCGCAGAAATCCCTCGAGCATATGTGCTTCTCGCGCCGCGGGGGTGAGTGTCTTCCAGCAAAAATTCGGCTGAAGAACGCTTGTAACGGCCAACACACGTAGCTCTTCCTGCGTCAGATGGGTTCCGCGCAGAATGCTGTGGCTGGAACACAACTCCTCCTGCATATCGCCGAGGAGCAATTGCGCTGGACGAGACGTCAAGAGTTCCAAGTCGCCGACTATCGTTTTCAGTACGGGAAAGAGACTCTCCCAAGCAGCGTTCCACTTGGCGATACCGTCTCTGAAGTCTGGAACTCCAGGCATTTTCACCTCGCTTGGAACTTGCTCCGCACGTCGTGGCATGAGTGAAAAGAGAAAGGAAGGGAGCGTGAAAAACGTGGCCGTCTTTGGCTTTGTTGTGCGACGACGGTTTGGAACCTTCTGTCTTACGTCTGCTGTTTGAGTACGCTGATCAACCTCATTTTAGAGTGATTTTAGTGGAAGTATCAAATAAATTGACCTTATTGAAATACGGTTTCCCAACTTCAAAAGAGCAAAAATAGATCCACACACATCAACTCTAATTTCAATCAACCCATTTGCCAGTCGGCTATGTACAGTAGTGGCGTCGGCCATGAATTGACCAGCGATACAGTTCATATGTGGAGCCCGAGGCGCTGGCCCAGATTCCCTACCTGCATTGCAAATTTCCATCCAACGGGACGATATCGAGTACACGCGGTTTTGTGACTCTTTCTTTGTCACCGGACTTTACGATGATCAAGATTTCGGCCAGGTTGAGCTCGGTTTCTGAAGAGCGCGTGGCACGGTCAGGAGCGGCGTCGTGGACCTTGTCAAAGAAATGAAGCACCAACCTGGATGTTGAGCTCAGGGTCGTACAACGTCTCGCGCTTCACATGCACTGTGACGTTGACGTTGACGCCGTTCCCGCCGTGGTGGCCCGAGTTTTCGCGCGATCCCGAGGTGGGCGGGAGGTGCAGCAATACCATGCCGTGGCTGTTCATTTTGGCGTTTGACTCTTTCGTGCGGTTGTTGAAGAGTGCGAGGAGGCATTGGTATTCAGTTTCCCGACACTTGCTATTCTATGGATCATTCGATTCTCAACGCGCGGACGAGGGGGAGAGGAGAAGGAACGGAATGCGCGGGGGGGCAATAGCCGCTGTGCCATATCGAGCATTGATATGAGCTTAATTAGATCCGAGGATCTGGAAAACCACTCACCGGGCATGCCCAGAACAGAATAACAGCAATCACAGCAACGTCGAAGTGGAAACATGTTAGCCGGCCATTATCAGGGTAAGGAGGCATTTGAATATGTACCGGTGAGAGGGTTGGTTTCGACGATGAGGCGCGAGGTCATGCTGTGGTTAGAAGGCAGAGAGTAGCTCCGCTCGCGTAACAGCTGTAAATAAATTTATGACGATGTCAGCGTCTCTGCGCATGATATCGCGGCTGGGACACACCGTCTATGAGAGCACCGTTGCAATGGCGATGTCGGCCACAGCCCCTCCGACATACCTACGCCAAAATTAGCGAAGCAATGAATAACTCGGAGTGGCGACGTACTGTTTCCCCAACGGCGTTTTTGGTGAGCAGCGAGAGGTGTCCCATTCACTGCGTTGAGGCCCCCCGTAGACACAGGTGAGCAGCGGTTCGTCTACGTGTGTCTACACGTGTCTACATATGTCTACCCGCGTAGACAGGGGGGGTCTACACCAGATCGGCACACCCTTTGCAGCGGTTCGTTTACGTTAGGTCTACGTCATGTAGACACAGCATTCCCACATTGGGCTACGTTCGGCTACGTTCGGCTACCTTTGTCTACTTCCGTTACCGCTGGTAGACACATGGTAGACGCCCCAGCCACAGGTACCCCGATGTAAGACTGCATTCTTTAAATAACAGGGAGGTTCCTGAATTGGGTCGGAGGATGGTTCAATGTTGGTTGAACGTTCAGTTAGGCCGAGTTTGGACCTTGGTGTGTCTGATGCCGGAAGCCCGAGCCAGCCAAACAAGCCACGCAGCCAGTGCCGAGTGTGCCGAAACGTGAGAACACAATAATAGAAGTGCGAGGAAATGTTCAATTCACAATTCACGGTCAGTGGGAACCAGAAGATGTCTAGAGCATGTGTCAACATTTGGCCAGATGAGTCTACATGAATCTACCTCAGGTAGACACACTGTTGCACACGTAAACACAGGTAGACAAACATCGACGCTCTGTGTCTACTCCATGTAGCCATACCTAGACATAGATCTGTGTCTACCCGCGGGTCTACGTGGGTAGACATAGCCTGTGTCTATGGGGGGCCTCAACGCAGTGATTTGGCGTCCCTGTTCATTGACGCTGATGAATACAAACGAATAAACCGAGAATTTAATAGACGCACTCGGATACCTGTGTAGATACCCGCACTGAATTGCGTCAACGAAACCTGATGGGGAAATTTTGTTAACGCGCTGAAACGGCAGGTTGGACGGACGAGGGAAACAGCGGCAGGGATGACGATTCCTTTGCGCAGGAAATAAATGCACCAGCAGTAGAACATTTGTGCAACGATGGCGATCACGGAGTCGAGGACGGGTATGTCCCACGAGTTCAGAAACTGTTGGCATATATATCAGCAAGGGGGCGGAGGACTATCGGAACAGGGGGGGATTACCGTATCATCGAGCTGAGCCAGATTCCCGAATCCGTACACGAACCAGTGGAAGCCGTCGGCGGTGACTATAACGGTGTGCAAGACGTCGACCAGGACCAGCCCGTAGACTGCATGGAAGAATTAAGAACGACGCGAACATCGGCGGCGAGGAGCACCCAGCGAGGAGCTTGATGATGGCCCGGTCATCCTGGCAGTTTTCGTGATAGAAATCTGAGACGAATTCAGGATTGCGCACACGGCAGACAGATAAACAGGGGATCGTTCAAAAACATGCCTGCACCGCCAGAACTCCCACACCGCACCAGGTAAACAAAATCCCTAACTGCTAGCGTAGCGAATCTCAGCTCATAGTGATTTTCCAGGACGAAAAATTAGGCAGCTCACTGTCGGCCCTGTGCTGAGGTTGAGGTTAGACGCGATCCATGAAGTCAGAAACGCAGGCGCACATTGTGAGGGAAATCAGATAGGACATGACGGTCGCTGAGAGACCTTGGGAGCAGGAAGAAAATCTCTACCTCCATGGCGGCATGGCCTGCGTAATATTTAGACCTTCTTGGAAAGGTCCACGCCTGCACTCCGCCGCATGTAAGTAGATGACAACACGCAGCAATCTGCATTTCTGCAGGAGCGCAAGCGGCGCCGGCTTGGTCTCACGGTAGCTGTAGCCTTTGAAAGAGAGATGCCTGAGATGCGGAATGAGAGCAAATCCAGAGCCGGCCGTATTCCCATTCCCGAGGTAAAATACGCGTAATGTTGGAGAACAGTGGATGCGTGAAATCTGCCACGCCGTCGAATAGGGCCATTGAATCGCAGTAAAGTCGCGTCAACGGCAGGCCAGCAACGGACGCAAGAATCTGGAAACCCTGACGGAACTCGATCCCGTTGATCCAGAGATTCTCAACACCGAGATTTTCAACACCCGTGCAGGTCGAAAGAATCAATCCTGCGGCGGGAAGCAATCTGTAGTCACATATCGGCAGAGGGCAGACAGTCCTGTGGAGCAAATGAAGCTGGTTTCGTTTCTGATTGAATTAACGGAGCAAAGGCTTCCACGTTGGGAGAGGGGAGACACTTGAGCCTCGGACCGTAAAACGGTCCAAAGACAAGTGTCCGATATGGCAGTGGCTCGGTCCTGATTTCGGTCAGGTTTGAGGTAAGGCAAGAGACCGAGACACATCATTCCTTCGCTCGCCATGCGACCAGCATCAGGTTGAGGATGCAAAGAGGTTGGTCATGGGCAGCCAATTCAAAGATCTTGCGCTCCAGTTCTGGGGGAAAGCGGGACTATGCCCCATCGTGCAACCGACTTCTGACGGCGAGTTTGAAGAGATTTCCAGATGCTCACCGCGATGAAATGCAAGTGATGCTGAGTCGGTGGTGGTTTGAGAACAAGGTGCGAATGATTACCGCTTCGATACAAGACCAAAGCCAGAGCACCGCCTGGTGATTGACGCCCAACTGAACTAGCGCCGACCATTTGATGGCTCTCACGTTACCCTTGACTCCTGCCCTCAAGAGGCGTGCGATCCCTGGATCGCGGATAAATTCCCACGGGGGACCTACCCCCCCAAATAAGGCAATTCTGACTCAGCGGCGTCAGCCCGGCCATCAGCTTGCCAAACGGCTGTCACTCACCACCACCTACGCGCGCGCGTCGCGCGTCTCACCTAACACACTCTTCCAGCGCGTCTCATCGCCAATCTGCAAGTCCTCAAAGGGAAAACTAACACATTTGTGAATAATGTAAATACTGCACCGTCAAATAATGCAAATATACCTTGAAAAATGCGGGCGCTCCATCTTGGCAGAACGCGTCGACATCCTGGCATAACACGTCGACATCCACGTTCCCCATACCCCAAAGTCATCCACCCTCCCTCCTTGATATAGAAAATGAGCATTACCATATTGATCTGATCATGGCCGAGGCTTGTGCCGCTGTCCATCAGTGGCACTCACGTGGACAGATCAAATTCCGCGATCTAGAGATCGCTCGCCTCTTGCCTGCCCTCATCTCCCTGCTCTTCTCTCCATTCTACGCAAATTCTCTGGTGCTACTGGTCCAACCCGTGATCAACAATAACCTAAATTCACATAGCGGTCAAATTCTGAAGAATCTCTGCTTGTACCTTTGCTGTACCTTGCGAATTCTGCACTGCGGATCCGGAAACGACTTCGAGGACCTAACTTTGGAACCAACTTCGCTGCTTCCATGGCTTTGAAACTGCTTTTTCCAACAGTCTCACCAATTTTCAGCCTTTCAAACCCGACTTATCTCGCTTTGAATTCACCCGAACATCCGAATACAGCGTACCGCAATAACGACCGTCGGACCTGTGTCTCCGAGCCCAAACATTCCCGCTGTAGACCCACTTGACACGGGGCTTTCAGATCTGTCTGTCCGGAGTGCGGAAGATTAGTCAAGGAGCCTGAGTTACTCATCCCATTCGAGATGCGGCCGGAAGGAGAAATGAAGATTCGAGGCGACAGGTTTACGGTCAATGGGCCTGCAGTATATGTTTATTTACGCACCTACAAGTTTTTTCTGCATACCTTCTTGCCTGGTCATTTCGTTGTTATTTTCTCCCCGGCGAGGAAATACTTTCATTCCTCTACGATTCAAAACGACTATACAGCGAAGCACGAAAATGGATCAGTCGATTATCATGCAAGATGGACATGCAAGAATATCTTTGAGAAATGGTTTTAACAAGATAAAATGAGCGGGACTCTACGCAAGAACTTTGTGGGTCATTGACACTGATGGCGTTGAAATTAATCCGACTGGTTAACCCCTCTTCATTACCGGAACTCCAGGCTGAGCTAAGGTGATTGCATTATTCAGACGAGCGTGGACCAATGAATTCACCTTCGAAGATCTGCGCGGCCACCATTCGCGCAAGTCCTTGATGACCCTGCGCATAACCTCTAGCGACGATACCTCGGAGGGTTTATCCACAACATCGACATAGAGTATAGAGGGTGACGTCCTTGACGATGGCACAGGTGAGTGCCTTGCCGCAGATCTTTTTGTGGCTCGGTCAATCCAACACCTAGTATTCTAGCATACAATACTATTTTTGGCACGTTCAGAATGCGGTTCATTTGTGAGCTTAGGACGTTCAATAATGGTGCGCTTGACCTAACTACTATACGTAATACACAGAACACGGACAGGTGGGAACAAAGGGAAACCGGCATTCAAAATGCGAGAAAAATAACGATGTCTGCGACCACAACGCTCCACAGCGCCTATGCCGGACTATGCTGAATGCGGAAGGACCCTACACTGCGGCGATAGAACTTTGATGAAGCCGAACTTTCGCAACTCGATGCAGCGAGTCAGCGAGGCACAAGGAGTGCGATTGCAGTCACGATTCAGCGAACTGAATTGTAGTAATAGGCCTGGTACACATGTAGATCAACAAGCACGCTGCACGAGTCAAGCCCAACTCACCTCAGCGGACCCTAAACCGAAGGAAGGGAGGGGTGGGTCAAGGAGAGGCTGTAAGCTGTGGAGTGATCAGCCCGGGACAAGGCGTACTTTTAGACTCATCCGCCCCGTCCTCATCCCGGGATGAATTTCTCAAACGGGGCACGATTGGCTTGCCCCGTGAGAAAATTCCGCGGCCCCGCCACGTTGCAGCCCCGAAAAAAGGTTTTGCTCGTCCCCTTCCGCCCGAACTGATATTTGAAACTACGGAACATGCCCTACTGTAATGCAGTGCGTCGCCTGCAGTCGTGAATCTTCGCAATATATTCCTAGAAAAACTTCTGCAAACTGTTCCGGCCTTACAGCAACAAATGGCAGGTTTAGATGATAGCACTTCATTCCTGAAGGTTATTATCTACCAGCGCGGCACAGTGGTACTTGTACTTATATTTGGGCATGACGTCCTTGAGATGTTCTACGCTGTTCCGATTTACCGGCCGCGCGCAAGAGAGAATGCTGTTGGGTGAAGAGGAATTATTGCGGTGATCACTGCGTTCCGACCCCGCCTAAACTTACCCTGAGGCTAGGTCATAGATAATCAGCTACACAGATACATCTGTTTAGATGGCAAAGAAATGATCTGTTCAGCTGAGTGAAGGTCAGCTTAGTTCTGTTTATGTCTTTCTATGTCTGTGTAGGCCGGCTTAGATCTATCTAAGTCTGTCTAGGTGTCTATGCAGAAGTTAAACCCCATTGTCATATTATATTAGCCTTAGGTTGCCTTGATTATTCCGGCCGTTCTCTAACTCTCCCGGTCGGAATTATCGATGCAGATATTGTGCATCCACCATCTTTGCGTGCTTCTTCTGAAGGATGCCGAAATCCTGAATGAAGTACAGTGATCCACCGGTCACTGAAACAAATCAAGGCATTGAGCTGATATCTATGGTGTTACTATATTTTCTGGAATTCTGAAGCACCTAAATGTATTATATATGCTATACCTTGGTCCTTGAATTTTTTTTAATTTATTGAAGAGGAATTGAGTCCTCAAAAGCCAAAATCCACTTGTTTCAGTGAGTGGTGGATTGCTTGCCCTGCCAAATCAGGAAATGATCTGGGGCTATTCCTCTTTCCTCTCACTAGTTATGAGCTATCAGACTTGAGGGGAAGTGTTTTTATGTATGGTGCTGCAATATGAACTAGGTTTGAGCCCAGTAGGACCAGCAGAGAGCTCGAAAAAAAGTGTTTCAGTGACCGGTGGTGTGTCAGTGACCGGTGGATCACTGTACATTTTGATACCAATACGGTTTGGCTTGTCAAAAATAAAATTTAAACGGATTTCCACGTACAAAAAGCCAGGTTCACTGTGAATCGAGGGATTTCCACGAAAAAAGTCAGGTTTACGGTGAATGAGCGAGGAAACACATTATCGACTGGTGTGGAGGCTCATGAGATTCATTTAATGCCCAAAAAGAGCTATATCAAGTGAACACGGGCCCAGGTTGACGGCTCACATACATAGGTGGGAGCTCGCTGTGAAAACTTCGGCGTAGGGTATCGGAGAACGACGTATGTATCTGTACTAGGCGAAATTTTGTGTTGGTGCAGCGAGCTCTCGATAGGAAAGACCAGCGACTATGAAGCGGCCTTGTCGTAAGAGATAGCTGTGAAAGGCGCACATGATCAAATTTTCTGCTTCATAGATGGACCTCGGGCGAGACGCGAGACACCACGGAAGGGCAGCACAGGCACGGGGGCGGGGAGAAGGAGAACGGCAATTATATAGAGCTTGAGTGTTATGACATTCTGGATTTGAACATTAATATTGAGCTTGTGAAGCCACAGAATGCAGCTGGAGATTCTGATATCATGAGAACGCGAGAGCAGCTGCGCGGCAGAGGAGCGGTCGGGCTGGATCGAACGCGGAGATAGATAGCGAGACGGGACATTTCGCCGCCAAGGCCTGTTTTCCAGCGCGTCTCTTTGATTCGGCACGTTAATGTTTAATATGTTCAACAAAAAAAGCAAGACACTGACAATGACAATGACACCTCCAAGCTGAAGGTGCACACAGTGACTCGGAGAGGTTTTTGAGCCTTACCTGTCACTTCTAAAATTCTGAACACCGTTCACTGTAGAATGTGAGGACTAGCTGTCGGAGACTCGCTTTTTTACGAGAGATTGACCGGATTCATCATTCCGGACCTGCACATTGGGCATTTTTGTTCAATTTTTCGCGATGGAGTCTGGGCTCCCTCTGTTTATATACGGCGGACCGCCGACATGGCGCGTTGATTAACGGCGATGGCCGAGGCTCAACCCCCAAGCCTACTCATGCTGGCTATTCCGAGATCCACGGAGTTATAACCATGCTTCGACTGTAACGACTCGACGAGCCGTTCCAACGGTAACTTTTACAAATGCCTGGGAAGGAGTACGTATAACTTAATCTAGCCCGTCGCTTCTCAGCGCTCATTCGCCGCAACGACGCCACTTGCAGCTGGCCTTCATCCCTGTCGGAATGCAACCGAGCGTTCACCTGACCGGACGGCACCGTTGCTGGCAGTGAATTACTGCTGCCAGAACTGTCATTTCACATGTTTCCGGACCGAACGCGTTCCCTTAAAGCGAGCTCACGTGCATTGCTCGCTTCTTTTTCGTACCCCGCCAGCGTCTAATTAGCCCCAAATCCAGCCACTACAGATAAGTTTGCAACTTACGTGGTGGTATGGTTGAGCCCTGCGCGTCAGATGAGAACAAGAGCATCACTTCCCCATTCTCAGTGACTTTCGAGTTCAACTGGCGTCGGCTTGCTGTTTCGTGTGGGAAGTTTTACGTACATTCATGTTGCTCGCTTCCAGTGGCGCCACCGCCAATCGCCGCTCAATTTTCGCTTCTGCGGGCACTGTGCGGCCTACCTCTTCTCCTCCCCCTCCACGATGTCTCCACTCAAAAGCGCCAGAAAACTGTTTCTAAACATCTACATCTTCACCTGGGACGCTGTGCTCGCTGTTTTCAATCTCGTCACTCCGAAGTTGAAGGTTGGAAGCGTCGTACCTCACGGGAGTCTCGGGGAGGGCGGGCATTGGCCAGATTTCGTCCCACCGACAGAAGGAGACAGCCGCTGTGCGTGCCCGGCGTTGAATGCTCTCGCTAATCATGGTGAGTCCTCCTTCGCATGTCCCACGGCCCTGAACTTATCTTTCACCAGGAATACTTCCCCACGGTTTGCGCCAGCCATACTGTGCCGCATGATAATTCACGCTTACTTCACTTGTATACAGACGGCCGTAACATCAAGTTCACCGAACTGAACAAGGTCGTGCGGAAGTCGTTCAATTTTGCCCCTACCTTCTGTCGCTTTGTGCCAGGTGTCGCCGCCGATATGCTTCTCAAGGATTATAACACAGTGGGTGACCAGCCACAAATGCTCCACACCGACGCTTATACTCGGCTCTGCAGGATACGTTCGATCTAGCCGAAATCAGTCTTCACAACGGGATTGAGCACGATGCATCCCTCACGCGTGCGCCCTTCTACTTTCATATTTACGTTACTCGGACTGACGTGCGTCACGGAGCGCAGGGCAGGACACAAAATACGACCCGGACCAGGGCAAGCCATACATCCCCTTCATCAACGAGCTGCTGGGATCCGCCACGGGCCACGACGACGCCGGAAACACGCTTCTCACGGCCTCCGACTTGTCGCGCTACTCGGCCAAACGGCGCAGGGACGCCGAAGCGACCAACCCCGAATTCACGCTCGACACGTCCCACAAGTTGTTCGGAAGCTCCAAGTACGTTGCCTTGTTGTTTTCGTCCTCAGCCACCTGCTTAGAGCGCCGCAGCTCCTCCACCCTGTTAACGATCTTCGGTGGCAAAATCGCGGATCTGGAGCCGTTTTTGAGCGAGGAGCGGATTCCGCAGGGATGGGAGCCGAGGATCCGCTCGCGCACGGGGCTGACGTTCCTCGACTTCAATCGCACTGTGTTCAAGGTGGAGCGCGGGACCAAGGCCCTTGCTTAGGAGAGACATCCTGGCCCCGGGATAAATTCTCCACGTCAGAGACCTGAGACGAGCACATATGGGTATCTTCTGAACATATGTTTTGCATAGTATATACATTGTTTGCCCGTCTTTGATCATTCACTGCGGCAGGACTCTGTTCGTCTGAAGTCTTGGCCGTTCGGCTAGGAAGTCTCTCGCCTATCCACAAATGAGCCATGCTTTCATTTTTCAGGGCAATTGGAAGTTGCGCTTTGGGCCGCCAAGACATTGAACCAACATTTGTTGATCATTAAATTTATGTGCTGATGAGCTCAAAACGCTTTCCTTGGCTTTGCAGAGATCACTGGGCTTTCTACGGCAGTGCTAGATGTGTGTAACTGCAGACCGTAGATAACTGAACTCGAGGAGGCTGCTTATTTTTGAACATGCGTTTCCAGACAATGTCTCGCCTTCTGGACGGATGACGAGCGCGTAGTGCTGGGTGTACGCATTCATTACCGTGGTGAGCACTCCGTTCTCGTTCGCCACGATTTTGAACAGCCAGAGCACCCGCCCACGGAACACTGCAGGCTGCGTCCACCGGCGCGAACTGATTCCGGCATGCCTTCTACAGCACCCGTTTCTATCATTCTAAATATGTGATACGTGAGGAGAACAATTACCGGTAGTCAATCAGACCGCCATTTGGCCCATGCCGTTCGTGACCAATGTCCAGCCGAAGGTGCATACTGCCTATCTGTCTCTCTCATTTCTTTTGCCAGAGACAAAAGAACGGACAGAGTGCTGCGGAGACGAAAGATGAGACCACAACCGGGGAACTGAGGAGGGATGAGGAAAGGGTTCAAATCACGTAATCCACCATCATCCAGTAGCAATCAACCCCACGCTCCGAGAAAATGCACAGCTAATCATATTGCGGTCGAAATAAAGCAATCAAAGCGTCAGGGGCTCATCCGCTGTTTCAACCAATTTTACCGTCCACCAGCAACAGCTAAGATTTAACAGACGTTCCCAAGTGCTGTTGCGCATGTCCCGAGCCGGTTCTTGCCTCAGCGCGTCGCCAGTGAGAACATTCTCGCGTGAGGCCCAGATATGAGAACGGGAGGCTCCACGGCGCGAGATTGATCGTGGATCCAAAACATCGTCGATTGGGTGGTGGCAGGGCCGCAGGTAAGGACTGTCTCCGTGCCTTTCTTGGTCGTTTTCGAGGCGACGGAGGGATGGCGGGCGGTATTATGATGGTCGGTTGCACCAGCTCGCCAGCTGGCACGTCAGGGATGAAGAGAGGGCGCGGAGACCCCTCCCAGACCTGCGCCTCGCCGCGACTCTCCTTTGCTTCACGGCGCCGCGTCTGCCCCGCATCACTGAGCTTTGAGTACATACACCAGCCCAACGAACGGCCGGACAGTGTCGTTTTTCCCGGTGGGGGACACAACAAGGTCGTGGCTGGACGAAAACCCCATGATCTTCGCTCCGCTGTTGTCCAGCGGGGTCAATCTTGACGCGAGGAGGACCACCCGGAGGCGGGTGCGGGACCAGCGGTGGCGGCGCCTGGGGGGGAGGGGGGGCACGGGGTACGCAGCTGTAGGCGGGGCGGCCACGAAAGCGGGGGAAGCAAACGCTGGTGCAGGGGGTGGGGCGGGGTAGATGAATAGCTGGGCGATAACCGCGAGCTGCAGGCGCTTGGCAACGGCATTGTTGTTCTCTTCCCCGTCGTGACCACGCTTCCCGTTGTTGTTAAGGAGCTCCTGCATCATGGCGCGCAGACGCGCATCGTCGGAGGCAGGGGCATCGGGGAACGACCCTGCGACTCAACTCGAGCCTGCAGCGTGGTTACAGCGGGGGCGGTCGCAGATGCGGTCTCGAGCTTTCGGGTGCGGGAGATGAGGTTGTTCAAGGCAGCACCCATGACCACAGTGTTCTCGGCGTGTTTGTTGCTCGCCGCGATGATGGAGGCGACGGTTTGGGCATTGGTGGGATGTGCAGGAGCACGCGGCGCCTCAGCCGTCTCAGCCGCGAACCCAATGAGCTGCGTGTTGACTAGATTTATGTTGCGCATTGGACGTAGATGACGAATGAGACTGTGCTGAGTGTGCGTACCTTCAAAACCCACCGCAAACATTGTTCTCGAGCTCGAGAGCTCGTCTGAGCGACGCTGCTCCCATCGCCACCGTGGCCACGTTCTTCATTATGCTCCGGACATCCTCGACGGCTACACAGCCATTTAAGGGCTTGTCTTCTATGTGACCCATCCGCTTCAGGAACGGGTGAACCGACGACAAGGGACCTGCGGCCTGGGAGGTCCCCGTCGCTGGGGAGGAAGCCGTCGTGGCGACCGAGGCTTTGGGAGGACCTTTTCGGTGGGAGGAGGAGGGGGCGGGGCGGAGGCCTTTCCTTTGCCCTTGCTTTTTGGGGGGAGAAGAAGTCGTCGTCCTCGGGAAGCGCAGGGCATTGGCGAAAGCGACCTGATCGCCGCGGACGCGTGATCGAGAAACACGGCAACAGCCGTGGTCTCGGCCGCAGGAATTGGCGCCAGACTCTGGCGCCGCTAGTGCCCGTGGTTGAACTTCTACCGTGACAGATTCTCTAGACAACGTCACGACGCCGGTCCGAAACGCGGAGCACACATTTTCAGACTGGGCCTTCCAACATTGAGAAAAGCGGAAAGTAGGACATGAGTTCAAGCCAGTGAAAACACGGAGCGTGGAAAGGAGGGTGACGTGTGAATTTGATCGATGAGAGCACCGCCACATCAACTCTTCTTCCTTCCCGCCGCCATGGACTGTGCTTCCCTAGCGTTGGCTAGCCTATGGCGCTAATCCTCGCGCTCTCCTCCTATCGTCTATTCCTCGGCATTCTTCCGATGGCCATGCCACCCGCCGGGCTCGTCATCGGACAGCATCGACACGCTGCGACTCCCTCTTTCCCGCGCCCCTGGCTTCCTCCCTCCTCTCGGTCCTCAGCTTACAGTATGGCTGACGCCGCCTTTCTCCCGTCGCGTCCTCGAAATAGACGCGGTACCGCCACACGCCCCTCCGCCGACTCTTCTCTGGTCCACTCTGCTTTCTGGAAGTCCACGCGTGCGAATCGCACTGGCGGTATGGGTCTAGCTCGCAGATGTTCCATGCTGTCTCATTTACTTCCCCATAGCCGTGACACCCAGATCGCTGCCCATTGTCCCAGCTACGGGTATCTCGAACACAAAAGGGAACCTCGGTCCCGTGCTGCGCCCAGGCGTCACCCGTGGATGACGAAGAAGCGCTTCAGTGCGTCCAAAATTCCCTTGCATACTCCCATTATGTAATTTTCCTGCAGCGCTTTTATTGACGACGGGAACGATGCGGAATGGATGCGGTCGGCGCCTTCCCCTTCTCGGCGTTATTGAGTTAGCCATGGTGGGTACCCCCCAAGGCCTCTAGGGCAGCTTGTGCCATCCGCCCGGCGTGACAACCCGACCTCGCGCGCCGGGGACCGGATAGATGGACCCGCGCCCGTACGCTTGAACTGGGTGATTCCTCATTTCTGTTGTCTGACGGAACCATGCCCGCTGCGCATTCCCAGAGACGCCCTTCACAACAATGATCGCTGTGATCTGAGTTCGCATCCTGACTGCGACAAATCATCGCGTTCCGGCTCATCCTCAGCCGTGGCCCAGGGCCACGTACCACTTGGCGTACACTTATCATCAGCGTCACTCCCGTGCGCCGACTCTGCAGTGCGCCGGCAGCTCCTCGCTGTTCCCTGTTCCATTCATTCTCGTCAAATCAGCGGTGCCCTCGTGTTCCAGTTTCATCTCACCCACATTCCCCGCATGCCCCACATCCCCGCTCACCATCGGAAATCCTCTTCGGCGACCGATCCATTAATCACCAATTTCTCACCGCAGAATGAAAGATGGCTCCTGTGCATGTAAACCCTGACGCCCTGTCCGGTTTTCTTACAGTCGTGAGCCCTCGCGCACGGAATACTTCGTATACAGAGGAATCAACACGTTACCATCGACGCGATCCAGACGTATTCCCCTCTCTCTTTATTTTTGTAATGTCATTCCCCACTGCCAGATTTTCCTCGCCGCCGCCGACCATTACTTCGCCGCACTAGATGGGTTTCTTCTCGACTGAGGGCTCACCGCGGTCCGCGAGGTAGGTCAGCACACCGTGCCATCCCTCAATCATCGTGATGAAAATATTCCCCTGCGCCTGCACACCTCCAAATTTCAGCAGCTCTCGTGTAACCACCCACTGGTCTATCGCCGGCTCCCATTCTCGAGACCTCGGTTCCACCTTATCCTAATTCATCACCCCCATTCATTCCTTCGTCGTTCAGCCCCACCGCTCATTTCTCCTGGGCAGCGCCGGGGCTTGGCTCATTCAGTCGGAACGGCGGATAATTGTGGGATGCTGGTCAACTGTGATCGAGGACTATGCGTCCTTCCTTACTTTACTATATCCCGCGCCCATTCCCTCCCTCGCTATGTGCTCACTCGATTCCGCGGCCTCCGGCAGATTACGCATACTGATTCCTTGTTCCAGGTGTGTCTGTCTCTTCTACTGAACGTTTTCTCTGTCGCTAATAACAATAACGACCCAACTGAGATGACGGTGCGCCGAGCCACTCGCCATGCTACTGATAATAGGCACGGCCGTCGAGATGTCGAGATACCTGGGAGGAACACCGAGCTCAGAGCACGCTCAAAACCAAGAGGGGCGGTAGGGCAGTCCCCGGGATGCCCGAGAAGATAGTTTAGTTAATTGATGGCCGACTTGGCAGTACCGCCATGTGACCGATCGCGTCGGGCGTATGTCGGGGCGCGCCCTTGCCCGCCAGCGACAAAATTATATATTTCACGCGTGATATTGACAATCACACGTCGATTCTGAGATCGTTCGGATGGGAATGACCACAGGAATGCATGTCTGAGTTTGTAGGATGTTCGCTGATCACAGATTCGACCGGCGCGAGCCAACATTCAATTTACAAGGTTTTTTTTTATGTCGATCAGAGATTCACGGGACCTGGATCCAATATTGGGCGGCATGATCTGACATTTTGCGCAGGGGAAGGCATTTCATACCTGACGAGCCTAGAATATCAGTTCGGGCCAACTGGGGCGGGCAAGGCCTGTTTTTGGAGCTGCAACGTGACGTGGTCGCAGAATTTTCTCACGTGGCAGGCAAATCGTGCCCCGTTTGAAAGAATTCGTCCCGCGACGAGGACGGGGGCTACGGAGCTGAAATCAGGGTCCACAGGAGCGCAGGACGACACACTCCTTAGTCTCTGGATGGTACGGGAGGGTTTTTGAATTGCTTTTCATGCGCGGCAGTTGTGTGTATCGAAGGTACCTACGGGCTCTGGAATATCCTAGGATTTTTCGGTCACTTTTCAGTGAAGAAAGTGTGAAAAATGAAGGAAGGTTTTCGCCAATATTTTCACTGAAATGTTCAACCAGTGTTGCTGGAGTGGAAGATGATTATATCCAGAGAAATGTCTTGTGTTGGAAATCTGGCCAGTCCTGTACCTTTACAAATTCCGAGCTCATTTCTTGTGCAACAAATGACGGCGAGATCCGGTGGATTATGGTGAGTGAGCCGCCCTTCATCGTGATTCATTGAGAACAGCAAGATAACCTCCCAATCACTGATCGATACTTGTCAGCCAATGAACGCCGCCGAACAGTGGATCGAATCAACGATCTTCGCCTGGTAACAGGGCAATCACAGGGTAGGCCGACGAAGTCCAGTTTAAATTTCCACAAATTTTGGCATCTGGGTGTTTCCAGGCGCGCAATCGTAGTTTCAAATGGGCGACATTCTCCGGGAATGACATACATGTTACACCTCAATAAATAAATAACTAACGTCTATACCAAAAGTCCGAGAAAATCACACAGCGAACAGGTCCTGTTTCTTCTTGGACGACGAGTAGGAAGCAGAATCGTTCACCGTCATCTCTATTTCGACGGCGGGACTATCTTCAGGAAGGTCCCGGCCAGTCTAGAATTATTATTGCGTCAGCGTCTCCGTCATAGAGGCTGAACGAGAGAAATATCTCACGTTGGTTTTGAACGAGCCCACAGAAAAAACCTTTTGCGGAGGGTCGCCAAGAACCTTACGAGGCAAAATTAGCGACAGATCTATTCAGAACCTGAAAATTCGAGTACCACAGCCGTCCGGTGGACATCTAGAACACGCATCGGGTCAGCCTCAGTAGATGCAGAGTGCGAACCAGAAACCCACGAATGCCGTCTTTGTCGTCGCCGCCTTCGCTCTGCGCCTGATTTCTGTGCTCACCGCGAGTCCCGAGGTTCGCACCCGAAGACGTGCCCATGCTTGACCTTGTTTTTCCGGTTTGCCTGATATTGAGATTCGCGAGCTTCAAGTTTTGTGAGTCCCGACCAACGCAGAATTTACTTTATTAGAATACGAACCATGGTCAGACAATAGACGCGGCCTAGGCAGTAGGCGATGCCGTTGGGAACTGAGATATATGAGCCAGGGATGGAGAGTGGAAGACCGAGAAACTTACCGTTGCTTTCGTTGTTTACCAGAAACCTAAACGAACGGTTGTATGAGTTCGATAAATACCGGGGATTTCGGGCACCTACGAGATCAAGATAGCCAACGCTATGGTCGCCCCAGCGGCTCCGGTCTGGATGGTTTGTGCCACTAGTCTATTCACCAGACTACCAAAGAGAAGTACATCCGGTCAGTGATGCTGACCCGCAAGCTCACCTCCTGGTCTCCTTGAACGAGGACTTGACCTTCCTGAATTCCAGCAGAAGGGCCAACGCGATGGAAATGTCCGTCACGGCTTCGGTGACAAGCCAGGTGCTACATTCACATGTTAGTTCAAGTCGAACAGACCTCAGAAGAGATGACGACACACGTGGCGGGGATTATGACGTTCCCCCGATCATGATATCCGGGGAACATCGCGATCGTGACGGCAGAAGCGAACGCGCCGCCGGTCTGTCAGTTGAACTCAAAGTTTAAACGTGTGGAGGAGGGATAAAAGCTTACTGCGACCGTGATGAAGAGGAATAAAGTGAGGGTGATGAATTTGTTTCTGGTTCTAGAGCGAGTTAGGAGCTGGGCCGCGACACAATGATATAACGCGCACAGGAGCCAGTATCTAACAGCCAGGAAACTTTGGGCCAAAGCGGCCACGACGCCAGTCGCAAATAGAAAGAGCGGAACAGGCTGTTCGATAACATGTATTCGATTATGTTTCTTCTAATAGGACCGAAATGACTTGCCCAATACTGGTTCTGCAGATACGCCAAATTTCCTGGGAAAAAGCGAAATGGAGTGGGGAAATCGGAAGGCTGGGTGAAAGACATACCCCAGTGAGTGATTGTGTACTGCACATAGCATATATTAGCCCGTTCATGTGGTGGAAGAAGGAGATACACACGAGATATACAGAGGCATAGTTTGCGATCATCGAGACGAAATCGATCGCGATGGCAGACGTTACTAGCAACTACGAGGCGGAAAGGAAGATCAGAGAATCGACACGAATACACGACCGAAGGATAAGACCTTCAACTTCCAATTGTCGTGTTTGAAGTGGCGGTAGTAGTAGGCTGCCTGGAGTTACTTTAGCATCTCTCCACCATGAATTTTGGACCCACATACCTGGATAACTTCGACGGTGTACAGAATCTAGGATTCATAATTGTCTCAAAACGCCACAACGTGCGAAGACAAATGCCCACTGAATTTGCCCATGTTCCCACAAGTAAAGCGCTAGATGAACGAAGTAGGCCATGTTTCGAAAATCCAATGAGAAGGAATGTACCCAAGAATGCTGTCCAACTTGAGAGACATCGCGAAGGAAGGGAAGAAGCAGTTTGCAAGACAAAGGTGCTGATGGCTTTAATATTATCGCGACATGGCCGATCGATCACAAATTGCCCCATGCCGCTACGGTCGCAACCGAGTCCTCTGAGCCCTGGGCCCTGAGACTGACAGTCAGCCTGCACGCTCATCGATCATCAGCCAAGCTGATTCGGAGCGCTGGATTTGATTTGTGGTGATGCGAGACGATGTAGGCAGACAGCTGGCTGGCGAGTAGCGGGTCCGACGTTCACTGCGTTTAACCCGGCCCAAGTCCCTCTTTGTGCCTGTGTGGTTAGACTTATTTAGGCCCGCCTAGCCACGCACGCGCGTCTATGTCACCTAGTCCCGATGTGACTCGGCTAGTCTAGGCGATTCGACCCACATCGGCAAGCCCGCCACTTACCGCGGTGCATGACAGCCTCTGAATACCAACAGTTGTTGTTTAATTCGCACCCTGAGGCCAAAACTCCAGCCGCTAGTGGAGGACCTGGATTGCCGTAGTACGACGGTGTACCATACATCGTGGGAGGGAAGTGGCGCCTGTGCGGACGCAAAGGATCGGCTTACCGAACGGGAGAAGTTGATGGCAATATGTTTGTCGCCAGCGGGAAGACATGCTCAGGGTCGTATTACAGCCGTTTTGGAAACTATAGAGGGGTTTCGTAAAAAATTGATGCTCGATTTTTGCTTACCTCTGTTTGACACTGCGTCGCCGCTCCACCAAATGCCTCACGCTCATCATTGTCTGTATCAACGTCGGTACTATAGTTGCCATGCATTTATTTAGACCCCACCTCACCTCGCGTCCCCTCATGAACAGAATCCTGTCCACTGAGCTGAGGCCGATGCAAAGGTCGGCGTGAGTCGGCGGCAATATCTTACTGTTTGTGGCAAGTTTGTGGTGGCAAATGTAATATTGGTAGATGTTGATTTCATTAGAAAGGTTCTTCTACTTGTTGGCATGGGCCATGGCTGTAGACCATCGTTGTCGAGCGCGAAGGAATTGAAGGCGAGGACAATTGATGACGACAGGTGGAGCAAGACGGTGATGCAGTTACGAAACCCCACTATAGTTTCCAAAACGGCTGTATGTGTTGGGGCGGTGCGCCAGAACTTAAATAACTGATTGAGAACGGAGGGAATGCGAAAGACTTGAAGTTCAAAGCGAAGAGCACGACGGACATGCGGCTAGGCAGCGAGGCTGGGATAGACGCGGCGGGTCGGGAGCACTTCTGCCCGCCTACCACATGCTCAGCACGGAAGCGTCGGAGCGGTGGTTAAGCGGCCTAGACCCGCCTGATCTGGCCACATAGCCACACGTAGCCTCGGCTAGATCCGGCTTCATCCGGCTAGATCAATCGGCGACTAGGGCTGGGTTAAACGCAGTGGTTCGCGATTGTCAATGTTACAAGGAGACCTGATAATAAGTGGGGAAGGCCTGATGTGAATCCTGACAAAATTTTGATATTTGGGCCACCGGGCCTGGCCAAAATCCTGACAAAACCACCGTTTGGGACGCGACGGCCTGTCCTGAATCCGAAGAAAACCGCGTTAGCGGGGGAAAATATTCGAAAAACGCCCATGTAGCGCCTATACGAGGCACGAAGCTGGCCTGGTGCGCGATTCCTGAAATCTTTTGGCCGACTTTGGTGCCCAGGCCTGGTGAAAATCCTGGCAAAATCTGGAAATCCGGCAAATCTGTCCTGACATTTCTCGGTTTCAAAATTCAGGCCTTTCGGGGCACTATCAGGGGTCCTACGTTACAACAATACAAGGGATGGACGGGAGGGAGCATGTGTCGCGGCTGCGCCGCCGCACATAGAGCACTGCTGAGTCGGCGTGAGCCAGGTCTGCAGATGGGACTCTAGCGCAGTCCCTGGACAGGAATGTGCACTGAGAAATACAGTTAGTGGTTGCGGGTTGAGATCGTCGAAGTGGAAGTGAAAGTGGAAATATAAACGAGTCGAGGGGAATGAGTCGTATTCGAGGGAATGTGCGAGCAATATCGAGGCAACTTGCGTTATCCTATCCGGCGAGATTTGCGCTCGGACAGCGAGGGCAGACGTATATGGGGTTTTGATTGATCACAACCTTGCTAATGAGTGATGCGTCGTTATTCAAATCCGTCGCTAATTATCGATCCTTTTTGATGCATCACTTCAGCTTTCAGGAATTCCATACCTACCTACCTACCTACCATCAATTAATACCGACCCACTGCCTTATCAATGTCTCCATCAATGCGCGTGTGTGTCGCGCCGTATCCCAATTGGGATGCTATCGACATCTATTATGAATTGACCGGGTTTTCCCGTTCCCCTGCCCTCTGTCAAGACTCAAAAGGTCAGCCGTCACACGTGCAATATTACAGCCTTGAACGGAATCATCCGTCCAGGCTTTATACGCGATACGACCATCCTGTGGTAAACGTCGTCAGTAAACTGGAGTCGAGAGCAGAGGCGGAGGTCATTCAGGCGGAGAACGAGGCCTTGGGTATCGCTGCGCGTCAGAGCTCGGAGCAGGGTGTCAGAGATAACCACCAAGTTAACGCCGCGACCGCCGATGGTCTCGTGGTCCGAGGTTTCCAAGTGCTCCAGTGCGGGCAGCATAGCATGGCTAGGGATTGGAGAAGCTGTGATTCCGTAATGTGGATGTCATACAAGCACAGGGAACGAGGTTCCTGTGAAATGACGACCGCTAGGACAAGGAAAGGAAATCGGCATGGGACCACACGACGGGGAAGTGTGGGTATTTCCTCGTGTGGAATTCGAGTGTTTTGAGGTAGGGCGATATCAAGCTGGCCGAGTCTGTCTCGCGCCTTCCGTGGCGCACCTCCTTGGACCGCGAGTGCATCAACGGGTGCGCTCCAATACTCATGCTACACGCCCCGAATCTATCTCCCGCACATGCGGATCTGACTTGCCCCGGCGCTTTCCCAGCTTCTCAATGGCGCGGGTGAGCGCACCCGTTATGGAATCACCGTTTCCCATTGACACATACCCCGAACTCGTGCCCCCAATTGCCTCCCGCGCCGACACCTGTGTTCAGCGACGAGTCCATTTACGTGGCGTAGCGACACGGTGAGAGCGGCCCGTCGCACGAACGGCATTCCGCATGCGTTTTGGCGGTGATCGGCGCGGGGATGCGAGGCTCGGGAGGTCAAATAGTGTGCCGGCATCGGCACCCGTACGCGATGAATATTTGCCCGGACATTCGCGCACCTCGGGGCGCAAGACATGATTTGGGCTGCTGCGACGTGACGTCGGGCAACCATGGACGAGAGTGTTGGACACGGTCGCGCTCAGCACAAGCATCTCTCGTGCGAGCCAGGTGAATTTGTGTTGCGCCGTTTCCCGAAGCCCGATTGATTGCAGGCGACGAACGGCGGTAGTGTTCACATAAACCCCACAGCCGGGCTCGGGTGCATCACAAAATCGATGTAGCTGTCGAGCCGATCGAGCAGGTGCTGTGTAGGCGCGCGAAGCCCATGTTCAAGGACTCGCTACTGGCTGGGAGGACACGCTCAAGCGGGCCACGGTGAATTGTTATGTTCACGTCGCGTTCGCTCGCCGCAAGCTTTGGTTACAAGCCCGGGCGTGTATTCTTAAGGGTTTCTCACTACCTGTAGTGCACAAAAGCCGCAGGGCTATCCGGAATCTGAGGTTGCGCTAGTTTTCCTTCGCGACAGTTGAGACGAACGCGGGAGAGCCGTGCCAATTCCGGACAGCCAGACCGGTCCGAGGAGAGTCTACACAGACTTGCGAGAGAAAGCAGGGCTATGTAGAAGCAAGGTGGTCCAAGCGAGAGAACGCGGAAATGAAACGCAATTTACACACTCGTTTCATGACGAGAATGCAAGGAACCAGGCACAACGTTTAGCGAATAGCGAGGGGTACGGGGACGTAATCGGTACATTGCCGTTCATCACGTGGGGATGGCGGGTGCTTGGGCGCGCGCAGTATACGGCAAACTGTTTAGTGTGGGTTGATGCATCAAGGTCACTTGCCCCTTCCGACCAACAAAGTCCGGGCTTACCTAGATCTCCGACTGCCTTATGGGACGGAGAGGTCCACAGCACTTAAATGAAGACAAGATGTCGCTACTCGCGGAAGGGAGAGTCGGGTATTATAAGATGCCATCAATTCACGTCAGACCTCGGTAGATCTCGGGTGAATGACTGTTCCGTTAGTTACATCATTGATCCTCCCCGGACATCACGACAAGGCGTCGGATCACGCAGTCACCCCCAATTTCCACGCTCAATAAGGATGTCTGACCCTGCATTGGCATTGACCCTGCCCACAATCGGCGTGAAACTGCTTGCTTGTTCACTTCCTGCTCGCTTTGGACTGCGCTGTTCCTCGTTGGCGGGCCGCCTGTGACCTCTATTAGCAATTTCTTGGTCCTTGTGGCCCGACGGAATGCACCCGCTCATGGGAGAAATATGACTCATGGCCTTGGAAAGCAGCGAGCCGTGTCATAGATCCTTCAAGATGTCCTCCAGATCCGCCAACTGTGTATACAGGAAGATGCCAAGGCGTTGGGATACTAGAGGCTCAAATCTGAAATATGGAAGTGACCTTTGACCCACATAGCATAAGGGTTTTGGTCTGTAACTCTATGGACTTGCACCACATCCTCAATTGTAGTCCAGAGCCCCCGCCAGAAATACTGGTGGATGGCGGACCGCAAATCTCGGCCTTGCACTCATTGCTGGTCTCTACACAGACGGTAGGGACCCTTCAGCACGTCCGGGATGACCTTGGCCGGATCCTTGCACTCCTTCAGGCTCTCTCACCAGCCACAGCTCAGACACCTCTAATATCTTCTAGTCTAACTCCAAGTCAGGGCTCACAAGCTTCGTCTTCAGAGCACCCTCTGGCAACGAACATACTCTCTCATGTGCGGATCACGAGCAAGATGACTCTGTCTGAGTTGTATCAGTATCCGATGAACACTCATCTCGAATATCCGGAAACCAGTGAAATGGGGGTTGGCCATTTGTTCCAATTGCAGCCCGGAACGGTTTGAGGGAAGCCCAACTCCAGTGTAATCTCTGGGTAGTCCGAAGGGCTACAGTCTCCCCGGACGGGAGGTTGACGTAGACTTCTCTATGAATGGGTTCAATGTACGCTGTAGAGTCAAGCATTCCACATGTACGATCTGGACTATTTATTCTGTTGCACGTCCGATTTAAATCATGTCCCCGACAGGTCAAGGGAGCAAAATATGTCCAAAATCTGACATAGATTGATGTCGGAGCATCATAGTGCTGCCTCACGGTCGAAGCTGCAGGACCGACTATGTCTCGATCGACAAACTCGCGTAGAAGGCACCTTCCCCTCTCGAGACATCTTTAAGAAAATTGCTTCCCTAGTGACGGCTCTTCGGAGACTTGGTTGTACGGCGGCCCTGGATGAAATAACTGTGTTTGATGCCGCTGAGCAGGCAGAGATGGCCGAGATGCTGTCCCGCCGAGCTCAAAATCGACCGGGTTATTCCCCTTCCGAGGAAACTTGTGACGGTCGACTACAGCTCGCGTATGACTATCACACCGACCTTCCCTCAATTCGGCAGGTCCATAGGTTGTACCTGATGATTTATCTAATGTTCCCTCCCAGCTGCGAACATTATTTGAACGAATCAAAAGACCATCTCGTCTTCACCGCTATAGCCGACGATTCGTATGACATGGGGTATCTGGACGCTCTTTTCAGTAACGACAGGGACGAAATCAACAGAAGACCTTGTGTCGTATGTTCTTCTGCATTCAATTCTTTTGTGTTGCTACATATTAATTCTTTGATTCGCAGCGTTCGACCACCATGATGCCCAAGATATTTAAATTCAACATTAGATGATTCGCCTGGAGTGCAAGTGCACATTCCGGATTTACGAGCCTTTGGAGGAGTACCAGGACGATTTTCCCTATCTTCTTGTGGTCACCAAGGGTGTACACTCCCATCCTATCCCGTTACCGTCAAAAACGCCGCCCCGAATCAGGGGTGAAATTTTAGATCTTCTCCCCCGATTCCAAGAGGATTTGCTCGATCTCACTCCACGCCGCTTTCTTCGGCATCCAATTCCACAGATCCCGAAGCCCACTCTGAGCGATCTCCACATTTCCTGAGCCAACCGCTCGCACTTGAAAATGTATATTGATCAAGTCCGGGCCAAATTGTACCCTACTGGGACGGGATGGAAAGGTGAGCACTCCGCTCAATTTGAAATCTTCTATTAATCCGTGACAGGAGTTCTGCACTTGAATGAAGTCTAGTCCATTTCCCGCCCACTCAAAATTCTTGAGACGCCCACGCATTGAGGGTGGGGAGGTGTGATAAACTGCCGTTCCCCCGCTGTATCAGCCGTGGCTTCGGGATTCCGAAGCCGCAGTGGCTTCTATTTGGTCTCCCAGAGGCAGAGTAGACAGGGTCAACTTTCACAAGCTCAAGATACATGTCTGACGTCTGCTTTCTGACGCGTGACCCTTAACGGTTGCCTCAATTCAAACTCCGATCAAATTCCCTCCAAGCGGGGTTTGAAATCTGTCAAACCGCATTATTTCCTCAACCGAACGGCGAAATTATGTAATCACTTCAACTTGATCTGATCATACGTGTACAGTGCGCGTCATGAGGGTGAATGGCCGGCAAGCGGCGGGTCACAAACAGAAATTTGGATGATTCATATCCAGGAGGTGCTACAGGGTGAGCAGTTTTATTTATTTTTCAGAGTTGTTCAGCGATTTATCGAGTTCAAATGTATTTACAAGGAAATTCACGGTGAATGAACAACTCGAATACACGGTAGACCGAAAGACATGATCTGAGATGCAAAATAGGCGCGCTGCTGCCGTCTTTTATGCAACAAGCACTGGGTTGAGCTCAGAGTTGAGTCCTTAGTTGACTGAATACAGTAGTTGAGACTGCCAGTGAGATTACTATGATGGCACCCATCCAGTCAAATATCAGTAGAGAGACTCCGCGCCAAAGAAATGGACTCAGAAAAAAATTATACGGCTGTTCGCCGTGCCCGTGACGGGCGTGGCTGTCGGTTCGACGGGCGTCAAACGGGCATGACCGTTCCTCCGTTCCCGCGCCGTCGCGAGGTCTTGAGAATTGTCCATGGAGCGGGATGGGCAACGGGACGGAGCCGCGGCCAGTTCCTTCCTTTTTTCTTCGCTGCATCGTGTGCTAGCTGCCCTGGGTTCAGGGATCGTCATTCGAGGTTGAAATAATGTAGATTGAAGGTTTGGATCGTCTTTGGGCTTGGTAAACTGGTCCGAGGTAACGAGGTAATATTGTGCCTTCCGGAAAAAATGGCCCGATCTCTTGGTAATCCCAGACCAGTCTCTGAAGTGTTGAGAGTGGGCGAGAGGAATTTTTTTACTGTGGCAGAGGTCGCTGACGCGTCCGACGCGCCGATTCCCAAATTAACGCGTGCGGATCATAGAGAGAAACGAGACGCCGAAGTTACGGTGTTGATCATGATTGCTGATTAATTTATATGCTCTGATAGGCACAGCTGGGACCGACTCGAATAGATTGGACTCTATGTACGTGCTGCGAAAAATTCGGTAGCCGTTTCTGACCGTCGACGGTAGAAAACCTGTCCCGTCGAAAACATTTCTGAACCCCCGATGGAACGGGACGGCTACCCGTAGAACCGTCGAGACGGGCAGGGCGAACAGACCTAGAGAGAAAGAAAAAAGGATATGAAAAATTCAAGGTACAGTTATCTCTGCGGCGCTGCCAGTGGTTTGAACTTGAAGTGTGTCTAAGTTTTTTGTTCGACTCATTGCCATACAAGGTGGGCTTCCAGACTCGGCATGGATCTGAATAGACTCACATCAGAGGACAATTACAGAGAAAGCTTGACAGAGTAGGAAGAAGCGCAAGCGACAATTGGCTAGCCCCTGAGAGTCACGAGAATCATGAATAAGTGCACGATTATATAAGCCGATTCGCGACATTTTTGGTACCCTAAGCACAATGAAAGTGAATGGCCGGCAAGCGGCGGGTCACAAACAGAAATTGGGATGAATTATTTGCAGTACAGTAGGTGCTAATGCAGCCCAGTGAAAAGGCCAGGTAAGGAAACTGAGCGAGAACGAAGCAGATCAAGGATCTTCGAGGATGTGCCAAACTCCTGAATCTCATTCGCTAATCCGGACTATCTTCGTTCTGGCTCATTGACCAATGAGCCGTGTTGAGGCTTATTGAACCGCGTTGAGGGGTAATCTAGCTACATCGAGGGACATTGAAAAAGAAAAACAGAAAATCGATTTATTTTGCCGCCGGCGCTACTGCTACTGCTACATGGGTACATAATCTACCGCTCTCCGCCTCCCCTCTCCCGCCGCCTAGCACTCACTGCGGTACGAGATCTGGTGGACACCGGTCGCGCTCGATGTGGTAATTGCTCGGGAAACCGGCCGGTGCACGTGGAACAAGGTGGAAGAAGGCAGCGGCGGCGAGAATGTGTCGGGGAAGCGGATGGGTGAGGGACGGTTGGAGCACAGACGGCGACACAGGAGAGGATATGGGGAGGGCCGGACAAATATCTCACTAGAATAAATAGGGCAGTCATCAGCAGAAAAGAAATGAGACGCTGAATCACATACCCAGTCAGGCAAGTCCACAAGGCATGTCCCAGGAGCAGTTGATAGGCGGGTGCAGAAAGATGGAAATGGGTTCACGGATTGACGGACTCAATGAATCCAAACGACAGTAGGGGCACTGGGCCGCGCGGGGATATATTCGGCTTCGTGAGAGGAAATTGGAACGGGGGAGGAGAAATCATACTAGAATGAGGAAGTCAGTAGCGGAATACACGAGGGGATCGGATGTTTCTTACCCAGAAGGCCGAAACACAGATCTTGGCAGCCAATCGGTAAAGAACTGCGAGAAAATGAAGTGGGTGGACATACTGAGTTGACATGTTGCGTGAAAGTGTCACGGAAATTGTTGGAAATGAATGGATGTAGTCAAGAACCCCTACCTGGTAGCGGAAGGAAGCCCAGGGACGATGGTGGGCGGCCAACATGAAGGGAGGGCGACGGGCGAGATGGCGCGGGCGGAGGAAGATGAAGGGGGGAAGAGAGAGCAGATTAAAGCTCCGACATCGTAAAACTTCGACTCATTCATTGGACGCGCCGATGACCCGATGACGCATCAGACGTGCATCTAAGAAGACAACTTAGCACAAAAAAAAGCACGCAGGTTGTGCAAATGCAGAGTGTGAAAAAGAAAATCTCAATTTGGACCTCAATCTGCCTCGATCCCTCGTTCTGCTTCGTTCTCGCTCAGTTTCCTTACCTGGCCTTTTCACTGTGAATGAAGAGTGAGCAGTTTTATTTTATTCCAGACTGACTGTTCAACAATTCATCGGGTTCAATTGTCTCACTGTGAAGTTTGAATACTCTCAATATATTTACAAGGAAATTTGTGGCGAATGAACAACTTGAATACAAAGTAGACCAGCACAAATTACATGGGATGCTACATAGGTGTGCTGCTTCCGTCCTCGGTGCAACGAGCCCTGGATCGAGCTCAGAGTTGACTCAGTTGAGGCTGAGATTATGGTACTTCCCCATTGAGTGAGTAGAGCCTGTGCTGAAGAAATGAAATTAGCGAAAAGAAAGAAATGATATAAACAATGCCGAGGTATGGTTGCCTCCCGCGGCGCTGACAGCGGCTTATGGAAACTTGAACTTAAAGTCTGTCTGGTTGGTTTTCCGTTTGGAAGGGTGGGCAACAGGATTTGGGTTAGCTAGAGATCAGAGTGAGTTCACTGACTCAAAAAGAGGACAGGACAGGGACAGCTTGACTAGAGAGAGCGGAAGAGAGAATTGACTCTTGAGTGAGCCCCTGAGAGTCACGAGATCAATCATGACTAAGTGGATGATTATATAAGCCGAATCGAGACATTTTTGGTACACTGAGCACAATCAGAAACTAACGTTTCTGTTTGTGAATCAGAACTGACGTTCTGTTTGTGAATCACTTCGTGACTACCGCTTTTGGTGTAAATCGTCACAAATTTTGTAACGCTTTCAGAGATCCAGCAAAAACATTTGTTGCCTCGAAAACTGTGGGAATCAACTCAGTTTGAGTGTATCTATTCAGGTTGTAAAGGGCTAAGATGCGGGGCAAGTTTTCACTTTTTTGACCCGAGAAAAATGACCGATTTGTCAGCATTGCACAGCCACCATCCATCAATTGGCCTATACAACTCGGCCCGACTTGTAGGATAAGACTCAGGATAATATTAACCGGCGCGGTCCCATTTCGGAACATGCCGGGGTGTAGCGTACAATACATCGGCCTCGGAATGTACTGTGCTACGCCACTGCTCACCTGCCCTCGACGAGCTGACCCCTCTCGGCGGGGCTGTAGATCTCAGGCATTTAAGAAGCAGCCGAAGAATGCACTGACCTTCCTGTGTGGTATTAAACTACTAATTCTCTTGCCTCTGTACTACACCATTCCAAAAAATACATCGTGTCCGATATGAATCATGGTCTGGCCGGCTTTGACATTGCAGGATGGGCGGTTAAAACCCTGTAGGCTGTGGGGCCTGATCCGAGTTCTCTCCTCTCAAGCAGAATCCCCGCCATCCACCAGCACCAATGACGGAACCTGAAACGAAGACTCATCAAAGCAGCATAGATACAGAGACACAGGAGGTTAGTTGTCTGACCCTGGAAGGATTAGGCACTCTAATGACGGTGGATGCATGTGTGCGAGGACACAACAAACACTGTCGAGGCCTTAGATAGATAGAGAGATGGGCAATGATATCTGATGTGCTGCTGTCTACCGCCGGATGTGTAGTATATTTCAGTCGCACCAAAGGTCAGAGACTTTTGAGGACAGCAAATAGCAGGCTATTGTGCACGGGCACAGCCTAAGATCCTAGACAGTAGGTGCACTACGGCACAAGACACCCGAAGCTAGTGCCCATGGCACAGCTCGGCATCATCCAGCACGGTACACAAAAAACCATGGCCAGCTTATAGTGAGCAAACATGTTTTAGACATGTGGATAGGGGTTTGGCCCCGCATAGTAATGTAGAACTTCAGGTTCACAGTAGAAGTATGTGCTCGAATCGATTTTCAGTCCAGACAAAAGTCAGAAACTTTCCAGGATGCAAAAAGCAGGTGCCCATGGCACAGCTTGGCTCCTCGACAGCATGCGGCACAAAAAAAAAGCCAGCTCGCACGTTTTAGACGTGTTGATAGGGGTTTAGCCCCACATAGTAGAGTAAAACTTTAGGTTCAGAGAATGAAGTTGGGAGCAGCCCAATTCCAGATTAGGGGTTTAACCCCACATAGTAGAGTAGAACTTTAGGTTCAGAGAATCAAGTTGGGAGCAGTCCAATTCCAGACGCGATGGAGCCCAGAAGGGTTATCGGAACAACGGGTTCATTCAGGCCGGGGTCCGTGCACCGGCACATCTTTAGCCCGGGTAGATGAGCCCCATCACTGAGCGTCGCAAATGCCCCGCCCCAGCACCGGCAGAGTTGAACGTTGAATGTTAACGTCTGAGACCCCAGCAGTTGGCCAGACTGTTTCTCAGACAGTGGACAGACAAGTTACAACAGAGATATAACAGGAAAAGGAGCCGACGTGCCAATAGGGGCCGAGCGCGAGATATGTCGAAGACCTCAAGTATGCACGGAACAGGGTAGTAGTAGATGCTGTTAGCCTGGGAGCATTCCTAGCGCTTGTACATGCACGCGAGGACGACACAGAGTGGCAGAAATCGACAATCCATATTTGATGGTGATGGTAAGAGTCAGTTCAGTTGTAGTGACCAAGGTTATGTTATTTGATGCAAATGTTAATCGTTTCTAAAGCCATTCACCCCAAAGAACAGTCGAAAAAACAAGGTAAAAAGTACTCGGAGGACACAAAAAATGACCGATTACATAAGCAAAAAAAACGATTTTGGTGCCATTCGCATTCTTTTCATCGTGTTTCACCTCAATTTTTTTTTCTGGGGGCGAGAATCTCAATAGGGAAAGCCCCACGTGAGTTGCAAGGAAGTGATGACGCGCACTGTATGACATCCCGCGGTCGATTTACAAGCAACTTATAAATCGACAGCCTGTAAGAATCCGCTCAGTCAGCACTCAAATTGCGGAGCCGAGACACCATTCACTTTAAAAAGGACGAGGGTGCGCATCTCAACTACACCCTTCCCTCCCTAAATCATGGTACTCAAATTATATTCACACGGGAATGTGGGCGGGGGAAGCGGCATCGTCGCGCTGGTCCTTCTGGAGAAACAAATTCCCTACGAACACATCGTCCTAGACATGGCCAAGGGCGAACACAAATCCTCCGCGTCCCTCGCCAAACAGCCGTTCGGCCAGGTGCCCTTTATAGTAAGTCCTCTGACTCTGAGCGCCCGTTCGTTCCTCATTGCTGCGCGGCAGGACGACGATGGATTCATCCTGTATGAGAGCCGGGCGATCTGCCGCTACCTTGCAGAGAAATACGCAGACAATGGGACACCTCTCCTCCCTACCGACCTGAAGGCAAAAGCGCTGTTCGAGCAGGCCGCATCCATCGAATGCGCGACCTTTAACCCGCCGGTCAGCAAGGTAAGGGCCGAGACCTTCCATAAAACGTGAGGACGTTTCGACGCAGCAATCGTTAGATCGCTGACCGTGGTCCATATCTCCCAGGCGGCGGGGCCTCCCCATCGACCAGACCGCCCTAGCGGCTGCCGTCTCCGAGGTTTCAGCTAAGCTCGATGTCTACGAGGTCATCCTCGGGACTCAGAAGTTTCTCGCAGGAAATGTGAGATTTTACCCACTCACATAGCCGGCTCTGAAGTCGCACCGTCCTGGAGGATAGGAAATCACACTCGCTGACCTCTTTCACCTGTATTCCGCCCCGCTGATGGCTGGGTTGGGTGTCGATATCATGTCAAGGCAGGGCCCGAATGTTACAAGGTGCGATCGGTACTACTCCTCAATATGTCCAGATTGATGGAGCGCTGGCAGATGGTGGAATGACCTTATTCAACGGCCAACCTGGATCAAGTTGAATCAGGAGGGCATCAAGGGAATTCAAGGCTGAGCTCACGCCCGGCTCTTCGATAGTAGGAATGTGGCCTCCATATATTCAGTCGTTGACAATACAAGCCACGATTGAGTCCATGCCTGCGCGATGTTCGTACACACCAGAATGCAACGGGTCTATAGGACCATTATGAGACCGCGCACACATCGAATGTAAGGTTGGTCAAGATGGACTGCACCGGGGACGTGTATTCGACGGGAGATTGAGTCCGTGACACAGTTCTTATCCGGTTTGTCCGGTGAGGATATACAGTCAATTCAGTATTCCACAAGTTCTCCAGGGAAAGATCCAGGTGAACGTATATCCACATGTGACACCCAGAGACATATTATGACTCCGCCGCTGGATCTTACCTGCAGGCCACCCACAAAAGACCCGCGCGCCCGGCGGAAACCTAGGACGCGAAAATCCTTTCCCACAAGCATAGGATGAGGAGCGGAGCGCGCCACACTCCTTACTCAATCCATGTCTCATGAACGAAGAGGCCCGAGGAAGCACCCGCTTTCAGCGCGAGTCGTGCAAACGAGGACTAGCCAGTGTGCCACGGCTCACGCCCCGAGCCACCCTGGATTCGCAAATGACCATGGATACGCGCAGGCAAGTGACCAGAGACTCCTTGGAAGCTCAGGAGCGATGTTCCGCGCGGCGAGCCTGCGGAGAGTGAGCCATGCCGCGCGCCGACGCGTCCAGCAATCTCAATCTGAAGCTGATCTGGAGTGACCAAATGCGTGACAATGAGAATGATTTCTGGGTTGCATTGGAGTGAGCCCGGAAGACACTGCGGGTCAGGAGAGAGCCTCGGAAAACGATGGTTGTGGTTCAGGTCGAAGATAAGGTCGGTGTTGTGTGGCGCACTTTGGTTCGCTCTTGCACCGTCTGATCCGAAAGAAAGGACATCCGCACACCCACAGCCCGATTTGAGCCCGATGCTTCCACGGTTCACTAAGGGAAATATTTAATCATGTTTTGATTCCCCACCGTCCGAATCTCGTTCCACGACGCGTGAAAATACTCCCTCAAAACTAGTACTTTGGCTTGGATCATTCTGAACAGTTTACGCCAAAATATTCTCGCACGTTGTGGGAGGACGTAAATTCACTTTCACGTGACCCAACAGCCCAGGCACTGTCCACTCAAGTCAGGGAGAACAAAAGGTGAACAGTCAGAATGGAGGTCTCAAAGAGCCCGCTTCTGCGAGGATCAATATCAATGTTTGGCGGCCTCATCCCTGACCCTGACCGCCGAACCGCCGAACCACCGGTACCTGTCACCTGCTCAGCCACGATCGATCCATTGTGGTTTGAGACGAGCATTTTGGATCGAACCAGTATTATTGACCATACATATCAAACTACAACATACATACATCCTTGTAACCGTAGATCTCGCTCGAACCCTTCGAGCTAGCAATCCGCTCGAGCGAAATCGAGCCGCTCGAGCCAGCGAATCTCCGTAAGTGAGATCGAGCCGGTTACAGCTAGCCTGGGCATGGGAAGATGGTAAACGACGTAGATGAATTCAAGAGACACTCAGTAGGTCACAAAAAAGCGGCGGGAAAGAGAGGCAAAGGAAAACCACAAACCAAAGGTCAAATTTTGGATATCCCACCATGGTTCAACAGTTGACAGGTGCCTAGGAATATACTTCTGTGGATCCTCGACGCTCTGCCGCTCAAAGGGCACGCCGACAGCACAGATTCCAAGCTCACTTATCGCGCGACGGCGGAAAACTGTCGCCAAGCTTGCCCGGTGATCGAACTGCTCGGTCCCATGCACAAACTTTGCGCAGGAGTCTTGAGAAAGGTGAACGGTGTATGAAGGCAGATCCTGATTGTGGTATGTACATGCTGCGCGATGCAGAGCATCGCAAAAATTCAAGACTCTATGCACTCCCGGGTCGTTGGTGAGAGTGGATCCAAGCGGTACCAGCCCGCAGCCGCGTGGAATACTGCAGGCGAAATTACAAGCGATGAGGACTAGGATCGCATGGTGAGGGGAGCAGAGGAGATAGGAAACGTGGCAGTGCCGCAGACGTGCCGCGCTGATGCGGAAGGAGCCGATACAGCCGGATAACCGGGCCGACCTCCCGAGCACCATTTCAACTTCTCATTGCATTCCCAGAACGTTCTACTAAAAGGGTTATCATTACCTACATCGAATTCTCGCTGTATTTTCCCCTCTTTCCCACACCAATCTACGATTCAATCTAAATTTGCTAATCTCTTCGTCGGATCTGAGATCTGTGGTTCGAGCTCGATTCGTGTTCACCGCTCGGCCGACCTCAAGATAATTATAAAACTGGTCGCACATGTCAGACTTCTCGATATGTAAATCCAACGACTTGCTGGCGATCATCATCATGTGAATAATGGAATCACCAAGGTGGCCATCGATCCAAAAGTGTCAACTTTCAATCATTCCGTTTGTCCCACGTTCAACTCCGATATTATACTAGTCGGAACCGCTCCGTAACGGATGATCAATCCTAGTCAAGATGCCGGTCCCTGAGTGTACCCTGGTGGAGGGTCGTTCATCCGTATTTGCACTTCCATGAGCGCCACGCGCTCGGTTATTTTGCGCAACTGCTGCGCCATTCGGCGGAGGAGCCCGGCCGCCTTCAGCAGCATGGCCTCTTGCGATTCCACGACGCCTAGCGCAACGGGGCGGTCGAGCGCCATGGTCGTTGCATCCCCGGCCTGCAACGGAGGGACTGGGAGGGTCCGAGCTTCAATCTGAGGACTGTCGTGGAGGTGTTGGAATCGGCGCCGGGATACGCAGAGGCACGCGGTGAAGGCGGCGGCGATGAGTGCGAGAGCGCCCACAATGGCGCCTGCAATGATTCCGGGGCTGGTCTTTGAGGCGCGTTTGTTGATCGGATTGGAGGCGGTGGGTGGTGCAGTTGATGTATGGGGGGTGGTCGTGAGAGTGGCGGGGGGGCTCGTGGACGACGTTCCGGTCGAAGCAGATGAATGGACCGCGGCTGCGAGGCAGGAGGTGTTCGTTCCATTCACAACGGTGACCCATGTAGCCCAGCCTTCCAAAGCTCCCATAGGGAGAAAAATCGAGGCTTGAAGACGGTAGACTTCTGCAGTGACGTTCACGCTAGCTCACGTATATGTGCCGGGTGAAGGGTCGAGTCCTTCGGCGATTGTTTGGACGGGGACGCGCCTGAGTAGGGTCAAATTCATTTTTGCGCCCACTGGAAACTGTGCCTCCCATGAGATCGTGGCCGGAGCGCATGTTATCATATTCGCCGGTAGAATGAGTTTGATCAAGCTTGAGGTGCTGGTTGGGACCCCAGAGGTGTTGGAAATGCTGGCAGCTGGGATTCGAGGTCACAATGAGTCAATAGAATTCCGAGAGCTCGGGCATACTTGTACGTACTACTACTGTCTAAGCTCGTTACCGGGAGCGCACTTGCGATGACCAACAGAGCTGTAGCGGTGCGTGGAGGATACATTTGCTTTAAGGATAAACGCTGGGGTCGATCCGGCGAAGCAGATTAATTTTGCGAGGTGATAATGATGGATTCACTGGCCCTCGGTGGAAGAAAAATATTGGAGAAGAGGGAGGTGGGTGAGGTCGAAGCCTCAAGGAGCCAGAGATGAACTGGGGATCTGCTGCCTTCCAAGAGATCCAAGCGGGCCATATTCTGCAATGTTGGACGTGATCCCACCATGAAGACCGTCTAGATGCGGAGAAGCCCGGAAGAAGATGGCAGTGGCGAGGACACTCAGCCTGAGTCTTGGTCTTCAATTTGGAAAACCAGAGGCGGCGTTGACACGGAGCAACAGACACACCGGAAGGAGCACAGGACTTGATCTGCTCGAGGCCATCGGCTTGTCAATGAGGTCCGGCGCCAGAGCCGTCATGGCGGCAGAAACGGAAGGCGCAAGGAAGGCGAAATGTTTCGTTCTGTTTGGATGTGTTGGTGAGACCAAACAGCACCATATTGATGGCGGCTTGATGATGGCGGTGGTTTGAATTCGCTGCGAGTCCAGAGATTTTATGGGAGACAGCAAAGCCTTCTCATTCACGCAAAAAAGAGTATGGGTTCATTTGCAGTCGGAATTGAATTCTCCGGCTGGCGAATTTCGTCCGGTAATACTTACCACCAGAATACCGCTCAATATGTGTGGAGATCGCAAGGTACAAGTACGTAGCTTTAACAATGAAACAGCGAGCATAAAATCAGGAACCGCCCGAGAATGAGTAACTTCCCGAGCCGATAGTCACCTGCATGGGGACTCCGCGGCGTGAAGGGTTACTAATGATGACCCCCGGAATCGTGGATATATCATCCCCTCCTGCTACAACGGCGTTTACGCCTCCAGGGAACACGCATGAATACCGACCGGAAGTACCATGTTAATGGTCAGGGGTCCAGTAACATTTCGCCATGAAACAGTGAGATTTCCGAACGGCGTGAGCATCCGTCCTCTGGCAGACGCGAGGTGCCCCGTGATGGAATAAATGATGAAACTTCCAGTGGAAAAACTGATTACCATCGTGGCGGCGCCATTCTCAATCCAGAATCCCCAGCTGGGGAACGTCGTCTGTACAGCGAGAGGCGATGTCACCGTAGCCGTGCGCAGTCAATGCCGGCAGTAAATGCTTCGTGCTGAGCGCCCCGGTTTTGAGATGCATATTTCAGTTTGTAATATCACTTACGAGGCTGTCAGCGACAGCTTGGGCCATCGTGGTGTTTGGAGTGAGGCCCAGACAAGCCAGTCCAAACAACGCTAATAGAGAATGTGCCGTTCAACTACGAGACGAGAGCAACGTGAATCGCAGATCGACGCTCGACCTTCTTCAGGCGAGGTAAACTCACAGACGGATACAGAGGAGCTCCCAGGGAGTCGGAAGAAAGCAGCAGGATGCTGTGGACAGCCACAATACTCAAACCGCGGTGGAGTCCTCCGTTTGATCCCGATTCGCTGCTGAGACGGCGCTCCCAGAGTGGAGAATCGCAGATAAACACAGCGGAAGATCAGGTGAATGCCAGATACAGAGCGTGGCAGCACAAATCAGACCACAAGATGATCGGACACATCCATACAATGAGCACACTCGTCGAGAGAGGAGAGGAACGGCAGCAGCAGGTAGAAGAATATATCACGCCCCGAGTGGACCTCGACGCACGTCGTGTAGAAATGATAATAGTACGCGTGCTGGCGCCATCTCTGCCACGAATCCGGACGTCTGGGTGGGAGAAACGCCGAAGGAATGATGGGGATCAAGAGCGCTTACCTTGGGATTTAAACTCATTGAATGGTTGCGCCCTCAAAATCCCACCCCTTTAAGACCCTCCTACGCGCTGCGACGGGATAAGACATCCAGAACGCTACAAGCGTCGCGGGAATCGGTCGTCCGTCGCGGTATTCCTGAGCTGCCGAAATACAACGCGGGCGCAGCGGAAGTCGAAAGTCGGGGGTTCGGCGAGAGCAAGGGAAGCTAACAAGAGAGTGATGCACCGAATGGAAACAACGCTCGTAAGGAACCAGTGATACTAAACCGCGCCGCCAACTCCGCCGGTGGATCGCGAGCATTTGAACATACGGTGGAAGAATCGCTCGGAAAAAACGGATGGGGAAAGAACCATGGTTCGTGAGTGGACACAGGCGAAGATGCTGCGATAAGTAATTGGAGAGCGTTGCCAATCTCAACGACGTACCTGCAGCGGGGATCTCACTCTAGGGCCTCCGCGTCGGGATTTATTCGTTCGTGTAGGTAGAGCTTAGAAGGTCTAGTGGTGAAGGCGCGAGCTGTGCAGGGAATATCAGGAGCGGTAAATTAGAGCTGGAAGACACACCGGTGACGGGTTGAGAATCCTACACATCCATCTAAGTTCGAAAACAGTCGCCTATGAAGCTGCATCTTCCGCTGCAGCCACTTTAACCTCAACGCTAGAATGCGGAACAGGCGAGGGCCCGGGGAGTGGCGTGGCGGAGCGGGGGCGGGGAGGGATGGAGGGATACCCGGGGGCGTGCGCGCGGGAGGGCAGCGCGCGAGTAGACGTCCTCGGGGGGTGGGCGGGACGGTCCGCTGGAAAGTGGTGGGCGGATGGGACGCAGCGCGGGCGGGGGCGTGTGGATGCGGCGGCGAAGGAACCGTCGCGTAGGAATCCGCCCCGTGCTCCGGCGTCGGAGCCGAAGTCCCATCTGTCATCACGGACGCGAGGGGCCGCAAATGGGCCGCTTGAATCCACCGGAAAAGAACAGAGAAGTCGTGCTGAAGCGGCGGGATAATCTTATGTGGGATGAGTCAGACTCAAGTTGCAGGCTCCAAATTTGATGGTCAAGGTTGTGGAGTAAGGAATATTGCCAGTGTTCGGGGAACGGAGAAAAGGCCCTCTACACGACCGGCAGAAGACAGTTGGGACACAAGAGCAGATGAAGGATTAATTGCTATCGGGCTCGCCGTGGACAGTGACCAGTACCACTACATTCAGGACGCCAAAAAAGGCCCAGAGGCCTGGACGGCTCTATCGAAGATTTTCCGAGAAGGACAACCGTGCGAATCGAATTGCGCTAAAAGCGGCAATTCTACGCGTTTTCCCATGATGACTCCAAACCGATCCAGGAATATATTTCCGGGATTCTCAAGCCGGCAACTAAACTCAAAGCTATTGGAGCAAAGTTGGAGGACAGCGACATCTTATGATTCAATTTGGACAACTCATGTTCCAGCATCGCAGCGTTACTTTGTGCTACAGTTGGCAACCTCGGTTTCGGACATCACCGGAGCAATGCTTGAGGAGAGGCAAACCGAGTTCCGATCAGACGGAAAATGCCGCATTCCACGTTGAAGACAGGTCGTGCTGGGGTAATTGCCAGAGGACTGGCCATATAACCAAGGACTGCTGGGAAAAGGGAGGACAGGGAAAGAAGAAATGCTTTGACTGTCAGAAAGCAGGGCACCTCTTGTTCAATTGCCCCAACAGCAGATGTTATCTGCCAGTAGAGGTGTGGCTTGGAGCTCATCAGTCGGTAAAGCGGTCTGTGTCATTGAGTCATGAAAATAGCGATGTCGAGTGATTTTGGGGATGGGGGTTTGAAGGAAGTCCGACGGAGTCGAAAGTGGAATGGCAGCATTCAATGAGATGAGGATGGCTAAAGAACGAGTTGCCTCCTACCACCACGACCGTGGGACGGAAGAAACGGTACGCCGGCCGAATGAACATTGATCCGTGATCCCAAATTATACGGAAGAACTCGGATCACAGCCTTCTGCCTCCTGTGACCACGCAACTATTCCTGGCGTGCGAATCGCACCCGCTTCTCGTCCTTCATTTCTCGGCTCATCGAGCCAGCTTACTCCTGGCTCGCATGGCGGCGCCGCGGTAATAAAGATAGATGGGGCTGTCGGTATAAAGACAAGTCAGTTTCCGTTGATTCATGACGGGAATTAGCAGGCGTACAAAGGGATTCCCAGAACAATGGCCAATCCTATTGAGGAACGATTACAGAGGCATTCATAGTGAAACAAAGAGACGCGCCTGCGAGCAATGAGTTTCCTCCGCCAGTCCCAAGGGCTTGGAACATTTCGTGTCCGAAGAGGGGGAATCCGAAGCCGAACATAGAACGGAAAACCTTGGATTACGGAATAAAACACGCATGTGAAAGGAGAGGCCGAAAACTTACGGAGGCTGCGGCTACTGCGCTTGCCGCATACGAAAATGTATCCACCAAGTACAACTGGATGGGCAAGCTAGGTGGCGAGGCTTTGAGATCGCCAACTCAAAATACACAGTGGAAAGCAGGCACGTACAAAGAGGCCATCATGCCTGCCACTTGAGGTGGGAAGATGATGCGCTGACAATGATTCAGGACGTACCGAACCCAAATATTGTCACACCGATCATCGGCATGATCCAATGGAGCTGCGCCTGAGCGGACCAACCATACCAGCTGCGAAACGGCATCAGGAAATCATGGAGTGAGATTGCTGCGTACTCACAAGACTCCGACAGGAACGAAGAACGAGCCCGCGATCAACGAGGGGACGCGCATCTCCGGCTCTCCCTTCCCCCCGTTCTTCTTCGAGAGCTGCGTTCACACATGTCAGCTACCCGGGGAACGGCGCCGCAGAAGCATCAACGAACATAGTGGTAAATCTTGTCCCCGGCCTTCGCGCTGAATGCCGTAGCTGCATGCTCATTCAGTACGGGGCGAACTTTCGCAAGTGCACTTACAGGAAATAAATCCCAAACCCAGAGGAATGTACGCAAGGCCCCCAATGCCCGTGCTGAAGCCGTATGTCTGTGAAAACAGAGCTGGTGAATCGAATAAAAATGCAGTATAGATGTCAACGACGCTGATTCTCACTGTCGAATGTCGTGAACATGAGATAGTCTGCCAATTATCAGTGCGAGCTCGCCGGGAACAGGTCAAACTCACAAATTCCGTAGATGCTGCACATGGAATGTATGAGTGGGTACCCATGTAAATGTGCACTGTGACTCACAATGCCATGTACAGACTCAGCATGAAACAGATGAGACTGCCGAAGAGCAGAATTGCCGGTCGACTGAGATTGATCCACAGAGTATGCAGTTTACTCTGGTGTTCACGAAGGAGTACAGGGTGCCTTCCAGCCACCTTCTCGGGGTCAATAGCCTTTTCAGCTTTCCTGACCCGGATGACGGGAGAGTACGTCTCCCTATTACAACGATGAGCAGACAGT
The DNA here is from genome assembly GCA_029204335.1 of Mycena vulgaris. Classification (NCBI taxonomy): domain Eukaryota; kingdom Fungi; phylum Basidiomycota; class Agaricomycetes; order Agaricales; family Mycenaceae; genus Mycena; species Mycena vulgaris. The sequence goes on along the minus strand of JARGYA010000062.1, from coordinate 340,140 downwards.
TTATAGACTTGCGCTGACTTACCTGAGCAAAGGGAGTCCAATTACGCTCGCGACACCGCCCAAAGCTAGATAGTGCGTTATAATTTAATCCAGTGTTCAAATTATGGTAGAAACTCGGATGGACTGACCCGCGACGATGAGGAACATCCATCTGACACCAATGCTTTCAATGACAAAACCTGGTGCGGCAGAATATCTAAATAAAGTCCGGAGAAAATCCACGCTGCATACCTCCAGCAATCGGCCCAACAACGGGCCCAATGAGCGGGCCTGAAATCACCGATGAGATTCAGTTGCATGGGGTAAGCTATGAGCACGCGCCTAGACTGTAAATGGCCATGGCGGCACCGCGATCGCGTTCAGAGAACAGGTCAGTTATGACACCTCCTCCGCATGCTATCGGAGCGCTGCCAGATAATCCAACTACAAATAGCGTGAATATCCCGGATGGCGCCAACGGCGAATGTAAACTGTTTACCTAGGAATCGGAAACCAAGGAGGGCGCCCGTAGTCGGGGCGAAAGCGCACCCGATGTTGAATGCTATCGTGAACAGATTTCCGATGTGCAACACCTAATGGCCGTTAGCGAGGAAGGATCTCATCCAAGGACCGACAAACCCATTGCCTTTTGAATGTATCAATGGGTTATCCAGAAATCTTTGAAGTGACACGCACCGTCCATACATCTCCTACAGCATACAGAACACATCAGCCGTCTGCAGATTGCCCTTGGACGAATCACGGACCGAAAGTGGCGCAAGAAATAAAGGCTGCAAATTTATCAACTCATGGGCAATCATATCGTTTAAGGCATATGACTCACGGCGATCGCAAAGGATAACAGGAAGATGGAGAGAGTCATAGCTATGATTGTTTCGTTCGTAATGCCATACTTGGTTGCGATCTGTGGCAGACCCGGAGCCATGATGCTCGACCCCAAGGGGCTCACGAAGGTATATAATGCAACCTGTACCAACGATCAGTTCACCGGTGCTTCGAAGAATGACTCTATGCAACGTGCCACAGCTGTTGTCGTCCATTTCTTCCCGACACTCCAATTCCTCGGGTTTTCTGGATCATCCTGCCGCCAGTCAGGCTCATTTGAGCCTCTGAATATCAGCGCAACTTCAAGGGAGTCATACCTGCCAGTTGTCCTCCAAATTTTTTAGTAGCTCCTCCGCCTTATCTTCGGGAAGGGCGGAAGGTCCACGACCAGGTGAAGTAGGGAGGTCAAGTGGGGTAGAGTCGTCAGCTGAAGGAACGTGAGTAGCTGAACTGCTAACAGATGCCATGGATGCAATATTACAAGACGGAAGAGTAGGCAAATCGAATCTTCACCTTTTACGCACTCTTGGCGTATATTTTATGGTATGCGTTAACGGTCATAGCCCGTTGCGGAACGGACATCACGCAGACAAAATGAACTAATCGGATCCAAAATTGCCGGCCGTCAAATTTGATTCCCACGCTTTAGTTGCCGGATTGCCGGTCATTTTAGTGACCCAGATCCCTCTCGATCTCGCTGCATGTTTTCAGAGCGGAGGGTGAGTGGAACTGGCATGGTGCAAACAGGAAATTTGCTCTGAATCTCATTACCGAGGAAACGGTGGAAGGTAATCCCCGTTTTCGGGAAGGCGATTGAGATCTCGCTAGGGCTGAACCTGCTGACCCGAACCGTAATTGACGATTATACGGGTTCCGTAATTCGGCACCCGTACCATCCCGTCGGGCCTCTGACCCCGCTCTCTGACGATACGGCATGTGCCCTACCGTCAACCGTAATACGGGACCCCGGAAAATTCCCTTCGAGGCTAGGTCCGGTACCGGACAAATTTACGATTTTGGGACCTCGAACCTGGGTCCTAAACGGACAAAATATGGCCTTCGAGGGGCGAAATGCTAGGTCCTGTCCGGACAAAAACTGGGGGGTGGGTCGAGGAAATTTGGGCCAAAGAACACGGTCGGGTGCATATCTCCGTGGAAATTCGAGCGGAGATGCTTCAAATCGGTCAAGAATGGGGTGAAAATAAGAGCACCGAGAAAATCTGAGCATTTTTAGGTCGTGGGAGGCGGAAATTACAGCATTTGGACCACTATGTCAGCAGGCTAGGGCGTATCCGGACAAAAATCGGCCAAAAGCGACCAAAATGTGTCCGGACAAAACTGGGGAATCCAAGATTTTCGGGACTTGGCCTCGAATAGGATTTTCCGGGGTCCTCGTAATACCCGTCGAAAATGCGGCTGCATACGTCATCGAAACCGTACATACGGGCCGCAGAATGGAGTAATTGACTCCGAAAGGGGCGATCCCGGCCTCACAAATCGCGCGGAGCGCGAGATTTTTTTGGGGTGTATTAGGAGTCCAACCGGCAGAGAAAATAAATCTTAGGCCTAGGGACGGTATGAGAATAAATCGGCATTTTACCCCAAAATCTTCGTCCGGAATACAGTAAAACAGCCGCCCAAAGGCAAATTTCTTAGAGTAAAACAGCACGTTTTGGGGATGAAAAACGGACCAAGTGTAACGGTAGTTGTTGGAGTTACGAGTGCTATGTGCGCGCACTGCCTTGTCAACTGCTAACTGCTCGATTCATTCCCTCTGTCGTGTTACTGTACTTTGTGTTTGACAAGCTAAATGTGTGCCTTAATTACAGTAAGTAGTTTATATGTTCTGTAGCTAGCGGAGAATTCCCCGGGCGTTTGCCAATGGGTTCACTGCTAATACTGGATTGCTCTATTGATTCCAACAGTAGTGACTGGGGGCCTTACGGGGATCCCAAAAAACCCTACCCACGGAGCCAAAAGGAACAGAAATTAGCGAGAAATCTACAACCCGCAATTGTGATCGCCGCCAATGCTGACCTAATCCATGACAGCTTTCCTTTCGACTGCCATGCACATCTCTGAAGTCTGCAGTCTGTGGGTCTCAGACGCGCCCGTTCATTCAAATGATAAATCTTGGTGCTCCAGTCGAGCTGCACCACACATATGAACCTCGGTCCTTCCGTGACTTTGGTCCTAAGTTCGCATCGTCGGTGTTCCCGGAATCTTGGCGCAATTTAATTTTGACGTCCGATGTCCTGATTTCTAGGTTAAATTGTACACCTCCCTGCTATCATAGGCCTCCTTGAGGTTATTCTTCTGCACTGCGAGGCCAAGAAATTCAATTGGGGATTTTCTGCTCCCAGCCGACCGCGACTCGGGCACTTCAAACACCACCCGTAATACACCTAGTCCTTTTTGGTATCGCCAATTGCCTCCAACTGTCCCCCACTTCCCCGGTCCTTACCCACCAATTCCACCTCGGTACTTAGTGCGGTTTTGCTCAAATCGATCAAAAGCGCCCAAAGAGGCAAAAGATTCGGCCGCGCGCCCGAAGTTCTGCAAAGAGCTGTAAACTTGCCCTTACCGGCCGCACGCCGGTTGTTCTCAGGTTCTTGCGCCTTCGTCTAACTATATATGCAGGTGGTCCCGTTCCAGGTGTAAGGTTAACTCCGCTTTGCGTCACGAAGTGGCATCTCCCTCCCACAGTCACCTGTGCGCTGGAGCATCGCTGGTTGCCTATGCCTGTGCTGGCTAAGGGGCCGCACCATCACTCGATCAACTGCCTTCCGTACGTCTTTGCCTTACCGCTAATAGATTTACCTCACCCATACGTCCCAATAAATTGGGCACAGTGTCCGCGGCCATGACTGCCTCGCCCGCGGCGCTCAAGCTCAACCTCGCGACTCGCTTGGCTTTCCTGGAACAACTGTTCAAAACTGCACCAATCCTGCGCCCACTCATGGATGAACAAAATTTAATTGAGTTCTTTAAATCCATGATTTACGAAAGATCAACATTCGCTCTCGTGGCTAAATTTGCGTATGAAGTTCTTGAGGTTTTCTATGCTACCCCTGTGTATCACCCTGCTGTTTGAACGAAGGTGACAATGTTAAGTTAACACATTTGCTTCTAGATATCGACCGGGTTCTACCGCGTGACAGGAGACTGGGTGCGTGAGCTCGGCTCGGGAGGTATTTAGAGGTCGGGGACGATGGAGTACATAACTTGCCTGTAGTACTCCGGGATACTTCTCGAAACCGGCGTTCCTAAGCGGGACCGTGCCGTGTAATGCTACCTACCTACCTACCTACCCAAATTATCTCACGCGATGTCAGTACCTCTCTCGGACCATCTTGGACACAGCTGCATTAACCCTTGTTGCTCGACTTCTTCAGAAGCTTCACACCCACAACTCCACTCCGCAAGTCTAATGCGGCCGTTACTTGATTCCGGCACAATTCGTTGGGGCACGTATCACTGCAGTCTCGACGCTACGTCACGAGTATCCGACACACATAGCAAACCTCCGCGATTGGACGAGAATCAGCCTCCTATGTCGGCCCGCAAACTCGCACTCGGGTGCTTTCTCTTCTTTTGCTCCCGCCCCTCGGCCTGACTCTAGCCCATATATCAAGCAGCGTGTCTGTTTTGTTACAAGCGATTCCCAAATTCTCTTCCGGGAAGATGGAGTATGCTCCGACCTCCGACGCATTTGGGGAGGTTCTTCTCACGCACAATATCTTCCGACCCGAACTCACCAATTTATATTCGTCCGGCGTCCAATCGGCATCAAGTGCGCCGTATCCCAAATATCTCAACCCGCACAACAGAATTACTTACTACTCGTGGAGCGTGTTTGCCATTTTATGATTGCCACTCCTCACCCATCCCCGTGCCGTCTCTGCTCCGAGTCCTTTGCCTTCGCGCCGCACCAGGTACGGTCAGTCTCTTTTAATTTATATTTCCGGGTCGGATCCACCCTCTGCTCATCTTCGCCCCCTCGAAGCCGTACCCGCCCCCCAGATCGCTGCACGCTCGTCAATTCTAAATAAAATATCCCGCCCTCAGCTTCCAGTTCTTGCTCACACATCTATGCTTGATCGAACCTGAGATCTGAGAGGTGGGTTCAATGGCGCCAGTACCAATTAATCGACTTGTGCGTGTGCGTGGTTACTTTCATGATACTGTCCCAGCGAATCGAATACTGACCTCCCTTTGACCAAGGGACCGAGCGGCCCTCAACGGAACGCTCCGAGTCTAAGCCAATGAGCGCGTAGTATCATAGCAGTCTGCGGGTACAGTGCGCTTACCCGGAGCCGTGGAACAGGACACAAATAATCTAGGAGGAAACCCACGTCAGGTAACTACAGGTAGTGCCCCGCGGATAATACTTACGATATTATGTAGGCGGCACGCCATGATGAATTGAAGCCGCCGAGGATGAGAGGTTGATAACAAACAGGCCTGCTTGGAGGCTCGCAGCCGCAGGATATAGTGGAACTCGGAATCCGAATCCATCCCGATAGCGAGCTAGAACACGGACGAAGTTAGAAATGCGCGGGTACGGGTTGGCGCCAATGAGCGGCGCACGCAGTGGGACTTGGGCGAATACAGCACGGGACGGTGGGTCCCCCCTTCTTCCTCAAGCTCGAGGCCGGAGAGGATACCACGCCCGAGGTGTAAACAGTGCACGCATACGGTGCGCGCACGGCTCCAGACCCTCGTCCATCTTCATCCCCACGCCCGCCCTTCTCGTGCGGCGCGAAGACAGGCGGATGACGGATGAGGGACGACGCAGGCCCGGGGCCAAACATGCGCGCATCGTGTCCTCTCCCTCCCCGAGGCGAGAATGGGAGACGACGACCGCGGCGAACGGAGACGGAGACGCACAGAGAGACAAGCCAAAAGAGCACACCGCGCACACTTCCATGGAGGGAGAGGCACGTATTCCGTCCTCGTCCCCGCGCATATGTTCGCCCTCCGCGCCCGCGCCTGCTTCGTCCTTGTGCTCCGCGCAACTCCCCGGTGTTGGAGGGGACGCCGACGCGGGATGGTTCGAGCACGACGCGGGATGCTCTAAAGGCGGCGTCAATGAGCGGCGTGCGTAGCATGTGCGCGGGGAAGGATGGATGAGTGGCGCGCGCTGATATCTCCGTGCAGCGCGATGTGCGGCGTGCGGCACGAACAGCGTCCCCGTCCGGTTCCTGTGTCCCGGCCCGTGCTCGTCGATAAGTACCCGTGGTCACATAGGCACACGGGCACGGGGAGGCGGGGACGGAATGGCCGCGGCGAACGTCGAGGGCAATATGGCGGAGACACGCTCGGGGAAGCGGACGTTGTAGCAGGGAAGGGCGACGGCCACTCAGAGGCGCATGACGGACACGGACAAGGGTAGAATGATGGCTGATCAACTACATCACGAGGTGTCTACGGAATAGCCGACCTGCTCTACTACCACAACGTCGAGCGGAATGGCGGGGGAGGACGAAGACGAATGGCGGAGCCGCAGACGGGCATTAGGACTATGAGCAGCAGGACGTGCGAGCGGCGGGAAAATGGGAGGAGTGAGAGTTAAATACCCCAGCTGCGATGGAAGGTGGCTGCTGCTAGGGGGGGGGGATATATTATACTCGCGTGGTCCACAAACTGAACAGTGTCGAGGAAGCTAACCTCGGCGCCCGTTGCTTTGCAATCAATGATGCGATCGTTGATCGAATACCCGCGATCACGCGACCACGCCCGGCCCATTCAACGTGCTTCCGTTCAAGTTGCTTTACGCCTGGCACGGCGCGTTCCGCGATCGCACCGTTCCTAATTCCTGCAATTAATCATTCCTTCCAACCCCCTCCGTGTCCGAGACAGAAGTAAAATCGAATGGCCGAAAATCGAGCATGCATGGACTGTACCCCAAACAGCCCCAAACCTCGCCCCCGACCCCTTGGTGATCCGTATGCGTTCTTATTCATTCATTCAATCTACATGAAGAGCCGTCAGTCCCATCCCCCATTATTTCCCTCACTACCGTTCATGCTCGCTCACTTCCTGTTTAATCCCTTAACGTCCCTGCCTGCGTCGTATCGATATTGTGAGGGGGTTTATTCAACTACTTATCGTGAAGCCCGCCGCCACTGAACCAAGATTCCTCCCGCTTTCAAATCTCCTGTCTGTGAGCCAAAGATCCATATCCAGCAGCGGGATTTCGTCCCGACCCGACTCCAGACGATAGATACTCTAGATCTGGGCGCGATAACCGTGTGTCCCTGTCTATGCGGGTATCGTGCAGTTCACACCATTTATATGTATCGCAAAATCAACTACGTTCTAGTAGGCTCGCTGAATAGCAATTCCAGATACGGTGCAGCTGAGCTGGATTTTACACCTTAAATATTGTATCGGGACCCTCCCACTGAAGCCTGACCCACCCAAATTAGCGAGCACCCGCACCTACAACCACATCCCATCTCATTCAATCTACTCCCGCACACGCGCCAGCTTGTGACCTTGCTCAATCCCTCAATTCCGTAAGTCCAAAGTACTCCCTTTTATGTACTTTGCACGCATCCTTCGCCCCATCTACATCAACCGTCGCGACCAGCCCACGATACGCACACATCCGCGAACACGGAAGTGATTGATTGAGGTTTGTGGATCCAGCGAACAGCGTCGCCGGATCTTAAGCGACGTACGATAGACGTTGATGAGCTGCTGTACCTCGAACCTCTCTGCCCCAGAAGACGGTCAGTACGTGGACGGCAATGGTGAGTTCTAAGTCTCGGAGAGGGACTCTTAGGATGTCTTAGATACAGTCAAACGCCGAGGACGCACTCGCATCCTCCCGCTCGCGGGTATTTTGCGACCACACATAATCCCTTGTAAAAACCACATGACTCCCCGTAAAACCAAAAACCAAAAACAAAACAAACAACTAGTACTAGTATCCAGTGTCCATACCATATCAACCATTTTTTTCTTTTCTTTTCTGCATTCTTTAAGTTTATAAAGAGGGAGCGGAACCTATCGTCTCTGGACGGTAAAGCTGCCTCAAGAGTCAGGTTGAATAAAGTAAAGGTAAATCAGAACCTGCGTGAGTACGAATGAATGAACGATGTTCGGAAAGTCTCTCGACCGAATGGACTCACGGAAGCGTCAAAATCTTAAAATTGCCCGGCGTCTTGATAGTCCCGACAAACTGGATGGTGAGGGACGCCTGAATGAACAAATCGTGTTTCCCGCTCGGCCCGACTTGCGCCGTCAGCACCGCCGTGCCCTGCACCAACACGACATTGATGTTCGCCGTGATGCCGGTGATTAGGCTGCCCTCCAATTTCTCCAGGCTGACGCGCCCCGCGAGCGGGATGTTGACATAGAGCGTGATGGAAGCAGACAGGGAAGACGGGTCCACGCTTCCAGACACCTGTTCAGATCGTTAGGATGGCTAATACTTAAAGGATCGCAGTGCTGTGTGGTGTACCTGCAAGATGTTCAAAAACGACACATCGACGGTGTACTGGTTCGCCGCGAGGGTCTGAATCGCGACAGTGCCGGCATCAGAGTCAACGAAATCATTGATGAAGTTTTGGAGAACTGGGTAGACGTCCAATCTCAGCAGACATTCAGCGGAACATCCTGGGGGCCCAAAAGGAGTGTGCGCCCCCAGAGCGGGATGAGAAGATAGACACTACAGTTTTTGAGTGTATTGTCACCGCTGCTGTAAACAGTTTCGACCTAGAATATGTATTGAATGAGAAAGCGGGTCGGAAAGCCGAGCGGTAGATGTACTTCAAAATAGCCACAACCGAGGTGGATCTGTACTGGGGCAGCAGCGGCAGTGGTGTTCGTTGTAGCCGTGGGGATCAAAAGGACAGGCAAGTCGTTAGACCCCTTCTTGCTAATTCACTGGTTCTCTGTAGCCCATTGGCTGACAACTGCAACAAGAATAAGGATAAGTGCGATTGAATACGGAGTCGTAGTACCTGAAGCAAAGGCCGAGTTGGGATTGGGATCGGCCGCCGCCACCGTGTCTGCACAGTTGTAAGCAACCTTTCCACTAAAAAATTAGAATGGAGAGCGCAACTGGTAGGAGCGCTTATGCTGCTCGACGTCGAGGTGACGCCACCAGTGCTGGAGCTCGAGACCCTGCTGCTGCTGCTGCTGCCGGTTGTCTGGGCAAAGGCAACACTGCTGGCTACACATAGGATGAGATGAAGAAAGGCGGGTTTCATCTTCGATGGAGATGTCGATTGAGCTGGGTCTCATCTGGTCTCTTCCCCCTCTTTATATACCACTCTGGGCCGCCGAAATCGGTGGTGGAAAATGCTTTTGCAATTCGCAATTGAAAAGAAGTCGCCGTTGTATAGGGAGCAGTGATCCATTCATAGATCTGCAGGGGTTGAACATGCAACGCAATTCAGCGCTTCATGCCGACGTGATAGGCTGACGCGAGAAGCTTCCTTTTAGTTGGAGCAAGTGTGCTCTACAGAATTGAACGTCAATCCGCGTGTCAACCATGTTGCGTTGAACCGTGGCAAGTAATATAATGTTCAGGACAAGAAGCTTGATTAGGATCAGGTTAATAGCACCACGTTACAGCAATATGAACCCTATAATATGAGTCAGGTGTTATGTTCGACGAGCCCATCTGATTGTGAATCGAGGAAACCCCGGGTAACTTGTCTGTCGCGCTCGAGGATGATTGATTGTCCCTGCAAAATCCAGGACAGACATCTTATCGCGAGCAAATACACTTGCTTTGATGGGACAGGTTTAGCGGCCCTCGGCCCTGTCATGTGATTTAGTCCCCGTAACTAGAAACGACACAGTACAGCGCAAACATTATCATCCAGGGCAGAAGAATGATCACGAGGAGAGACACATGTGTTGCTACTGTTGTGGGGGACGCTCGCAATTTTTGCCTCCGCATCACCATTGCTTTGACATTTGTTATTTCTCCTACCTCGTTTTTCCCGATATCGACTATAATATCAGAAAATGGTGCGACGCGTGCAAAGGGAATAATGGGACTTTTGAAATCATGTTCCCGCCGGTTGGGCATGCCATGCAACACGACCCACTCAGTGCGAACCGTTTCCCGACATCCATTAGAGGAAAGGAAATCTGAAGATCAAATCAAGACATGGGGCGCGCGCTGCGAGTTCCGGGAATAAACGAGGTCTCATTCCATCGCTCCCGTTGATGCCTCCTTTCCTTCTGCTGGGTTCTCCCCACTCTGTAGCGGCCACTCGAGAGTAGTCCGACGGTACCTAGATGCTGACGGGGAAGAGATTGATCCGGTCACTGCGGAGACATCATAATCCTGCCCTGAACATTTCCTGAGCGGTCGCCCCTTACCGCAGATATCGCTGCATTTGCACCAGAAGGGCGCTACCAAGAGGAAATCTGAAGGATCCGAGTTGATCCGAGTTTATCTACCGAAATTAGGGTTCTAGAGTCTATGGCACTGGGTAATTGCCAGGAACCCGAGGTGCGCGGACACCACTCACCAGGGGCCAGCCAGCAATGGGCCGCTTACATCCACCAGAAAGACACCAAAAAGTCGTCCTGATGCTAGCCGGCTCCAATTTGACAAAATCATGAGACGTAGCATCTCTGCTCTTCCTCTATCGTTGATTCGTTCACCATGGACACCGGTTGGCCGCCCTCAGGCTTCAGCTGAAGTATTCGTTGGTTCCGATATGCTTAAAACAGTCTCTGTGGTCGATTTCCCCAATCCCCAGTGTGTCAGAACTCGTTAACTTACGCTTCCGTCACACAGACGATTCTTCGCCCGGAATCCTCTGAACGGTAAACACCGAACACGTCTTCATCTACTGCGTGGCCGCATTTTTCACCATTTACAAAGCAAGTCCTCAAGTCCTCCCTTTTTATATGGTTTCCTGCCGCATACCACGTGTTTTCCAGCGCGCGTGTGTTCATGGCTCCGCATATCGCTGAGCGATCGCTCTCCTTTCCTCGGGCTCACACGAACGGCGACTCTGGGGCATACTACCATCTCCCAGTGCGGTCTCACCGGCCATAGACCGTCTCGTGAATGCCTCGAAGCCACCGCGGCCTCGGAGAAGCAGGTCCTCGGGGGCATGTGTACGCTGCTCGTTGATTTCCCGCTCTTCAACATTTGACGCACTCGTCGCGCGTCAGAGATGGGTGTGGATTTATCTGCAGAGTGTGTCGGCCGCGGGAGTCCCACAAAATAATGTGGAGGAGATACACCTTCAACGGCTTCGCCATCGGCACACTCAGTGACATACATGGCGGAAGAGCTGCTCAACACCAGCCATGGGTGAGAAAAAATCAAGGACCAAGTAGCTGATCGCTTATCCGAGTTCGTGGGCAGGGGGCTGGGGGGCTCATCGGGGTTCAATCAGTGTACTGACAGTGCCAATTCGGCGGGAGAAACGACTAGGGAGTTCGACGAATAGGACCCGGAGAGATGAATTCAGAAGCGCAGATCATCAAATAGGGACACGGCGCGAGATATGCTGGACTCTGTCTAGGACGATTACCCAGGCGTTACTGGCCTAATAGTTAGGCGGCGTGCAGCTTGTCGAGAAAATTTAGCCAGCGCGAGTACTCGTGAGTTTCGCCCAGATTCCCGGAGACTTTCAAAGGGAGGCAGCCCAGATAATGTACCTTGTAATTCCAAATTCGCCCGTGGAGGTTGGGAAGAGGCGCCGGCAAAGGTCGGCATGGATTACAACGCCAAACAACAGCACCGCTTTCCTCCGAAGCACGACGATCCCTCTCCCACTTGCGGCGCCATTCCATCTCTCAATGCTGACGCGTACTCCTTGCAGAACGGCCAAGACATCCTCTACCACCTCGGCTGTCTCAAAGCCGCCCTCGTCGAGCGTTACGAGCGCTACCCGCGCAGCCCCGCCAGCGGGCGTCTCCTTCCCGTCCGACTCCCCCTGCGAATCCAAATCCAAGCGGAACGGGTCCCACGTACTCCTCTAGTGCGGGTCCTCGTGCTCGCGGCGCGCACCCTCAACGCACAGCACACTGGGGCCGAGCCCGATGCCGCTGCGCGCCGCGCTCGAGGAGTACAATGGAACGAGCACCGACTCAGGGAGCCTCCGGAGCTGGTGGAGGTGCGTTTACATTCGCTTTCGGTAGATGCGCCTGCTGACGCGCTGACGGGTGTCTTTTTTCTTCTCTTCTCGTTGTTTTCCTCGTTCTCCGTTATTATTATCTCACATATACTGCTCTTACAGTTGATCCTCGCCGTCATCCTTCTCCCGTGCTCCTCCCAACGCATACCCAGAGCCCCCACGCATGCCTGCCTCCGCCTCCGCGCCGCCCCCGTCCCGCCAGTCTCACGCAAGTCGTCCCTCGGCACGGAAGGTACGCCCGCCATCCGCACCGCCCGCGCCCTTGCTGACCCCGCCCGCAATCGCCTACCCCGCTCTCGGGCGTCAGATGACGTTGCACCAGCACACGCAAGGGCACGTCCCGCGCGCGCGCGCCCCCATGGCCACATTCCCGTAGACTGGTAACCTGTCTGTCTACGGGAATACTGTCGGTAGACAACATTCCCGCACGACGCAGCTGCAGGCGTCGCGCGCGCGTCCGCCCCACCTCCAGCCGATCCCGTCGCAACCGCCCACGCAGCCGAGATGCGCCGCATGCGAACGCCGGTGCCCCTGTGCCCGGTGGTGCTCCCGTAGGCGACGCTCCCGCGCTTCCTCCGCGTAGCGAGCGCGAGTACGGCGCGGAACCTCGAGACGTGTGGCTTGTTACTAGGGCGGGAGGTCGTCAAGGCGTGTGCGTGCTGTGTCTTCCTTCTCTTTCCATCCATCCTCCTTGCTCCCCGCGCCCTTGCTGTCCTTCTTCCTCCTTCCTGCCACCCCCTCCGCCCTCGCCCCTCGCCCTTCATCCCGCGCCGTCCCCGACACCACACTAACGGGCCCCAGGCAGCAGGTCGCGCTTCGTCGTCGAAACGCTGCTCATCCTGAAGCAGAAGCAGCACGCGACGAGCGACACGTGCGCGATGGCGGCGGAAGAGGGCGTTCTCAGCTTCACGGAGGCGCGCGGGCTGATCACGATGGGATGGGTGCGTTCTTATTTTCTTCCTTGCCCGCCGGGTCGATTAGTTGCATGTGCCCTCTGCTTCCCCGGCACACCCCTCCCCCCTAATTCCGTTTCCCACCGATCTCGATATTGGCCTTTTCATTCATCTTATTCTCCTTATTCTCTCCCTGTATTGCTCCAGTCCAAACTGACATTTTACGTACTCGCAGATCCACACACACCCGTCACAATCATGTTTCATGTCGTCCGTAGACCTGCACGCACGCGGGTTTCCAGCAAATGCTGCCCGAATCTTTCGCCGTTGTGTGCGCGCTCAAGTCCTGATCACGCGTGCGTACTCCTTTTTTCCTTTTCGTTCAATTTACTTCCTCTCGCTATTCTCCGCCATATCACTTCGGCGTTTCTCATGTTGCGTTCCTGAAAGTCTTTAACTTTCTCCGATCCTCTATTACCCTCCTTCTAGCTTCGGGTTCTTTCGCCGCACAGACCCACCCGGCCTAACGATTGTTCTAACATGCACGGCGAAGCAAGCCTTTCACCCGCATCCAGATGTCCTCAATCTATACCGTACGCCTTTTTATCTCCTTTTATTTTTCGTGGAGGCGTTTCCATACCCCTGCTTCTCGTGGCTGCGCGTCTCTCGATTGTTCATTGTCGTAATTCACCCTTCCACGGGGCTAACCCTTATTTGTTTCCAAGAACACAGATAAAGGCCACGTTCAAATGAACGACGCCGCGTTTGAGATCGTTGATCTCTGGTAGCCAGGCGGATTACCCTTTTAATTCCTGCTGTATGCCACATACTTATATGAGGCGCAAAAAATGGCCTGGTGCGCGATTCCTGACATTTTTTGCCCGATTTGGTGCCCACGCCTGGTGAAAATCCCGACAAAATCCGGAAATTTGGCAAAATCTGTCCTGACATTTCTAGGTTTCAAATTTGGGGCATTATCATGGGTCCTCGTCCATCCGTTATACTCGCTTACTATTGAGGGCATCACAGCCAAGGCAACTGCGACCATTAGCCAGATCTCCGTCAGGTTCGCGCTGTTCATACCCGCAAGAGTTGAATCAGTGATTGTCGAATTCAAAAATGTTGCAGGGGACACTTTCCTACGAAGCGAATACCGGCAATAGAGAAGAAAGATGGTGTTGAGATTTCGTTGAGATGGTGAGCGAAAACCAAGAAGTTACGCACACCTTTGACCCTCTGCGGGCATGTGATTCAATGCCGACTAATCCCCCTCTGTGGCAGCTGCTAAGTATCGGTGCCGATCTTACTCACACCGGTTCCGGACTGTAACATCGAGCTGACTCCGACGCTGCTATAAATCAGCCCACTTTCCATTGCGCACAACAAGCCACAAAATCCCACCAATAATGCACCAGAGCCACAACATCGCCTGGGAATCCCTCCTATCGAACCTCGTCTTCATTCGGGAAAAACCCGGGGTCACTCCCCGCCGCACAGATCTCTTCCCCCGCGAGCTTCCATCACAGGCGAAATCCCTCACTCATTTCACCCGCACACTCGCGACGGCCATCAGGACATTCTCCGATACCGAGCGCACAAAATACGCGTCCCCCGCCGACGCCGCCCTGTCTCCCCCGACACAAGCCAATTGGGGTTGGGCGCTCTACATGTACCTCTTCTATAATGTCCTGCTCTCGTACCCGGAGCTTCATGCAGACGACCAATACCAGTCCATGGGCTGTTTCAAGCAGCTTCTCGGGATGCATATGGCGTTCGACCACTGGGAACAGAAGCGCCGGATCGAATGGGGGCCGTACGAGACGCTGGAGCCCGGCGCCACTATCAGACCCCTCAGCGACATCAATGCGCTCCACGCACACCTGAAGAAGTGGTTCTGTGTGCTGTATAGCCACGACATGATGGAACGGATGCTAGGGCGGAGTGTCGACTGGGAGACCGAGGTCGTTTCGACCGCGGGATACGTCTGGCGGTTTAATACAAAAATCGTCGAGGACGGGCAAGGTGGTTGGATTACTCACTTCGTATGATATTTAGATTGTACTCCACGGGAAGCTGATCAATGGGCGGATCCCTCTATTCTGATACAAAAATAAGTACGCTGCGTGAGCTTCCTATATGTACGTAGAACACGCACCAGGTGGGTCGAACAGGTGTCAGGTGTATCTCCTTGATACTATTTTGTGGGACTCCCGCGGCCGACGACACAACCCACACCCGTCCTGACGCGCGACGAGTGCGTCAAATGGGGAAGAACGTGAAAAGGAACAAATAACGGACACACGCAAGACACACGCCCCAGGATCGGAGGCGTGACTCATCGTGGCAGAGTCATCACCCGAGAATCAAAGGCGGTGCTCGAAATACCTGGCCAATTCAACTCCGTAGCCAATCAAGCTCGCGACCTCTTTCTACAATAGAAAGCTGCTGGTCGATGTCAGTGTGTTCCTGTCCTCACATAGATATTGGACCGTACGAATTGAGGTGGCGCGCTTGGTCCTTCCTTCCGTGCCTCCCCTTCAGCCTATTTCGTTCGGCGGTGATTAGGGTCCACGCGCATTTTGGCCCTGCGCTCCAATCCCCTTTGACGCACACGGAGCTTTCATACGAGTTTGGGTTTTATAAGATATAAGACACGCGATCTCATCCTCAGGAGCAGGGCGCTTGCAAGGTGTCAGTAGGATTCGCACTTTTAATTTCAATGGACGGTACGCTGAGGATTGAAGACTCCAACGCTTGATCGGGAATCTGGGCTGTAAAATTGTGTTCGGGAGGTCCGTTTGGGTGCATACGATATATCCAGCCGGAGTAGTGAAAGATAAATACTACTCTCGTTGGCTTAAACTAATTAGCATGATCTAGCGTAGCATTGATCAACCGGATTTAAGCCAGCTTAAGCCTCTTAAAGTATGTCATACTGCTACATAAATTAAAATTCATCTATGCTATGCTCATAGACCGACTATTAAGCCGGGTTAAAATCGCTCAAACGACGACTTTCAGCCAGCCATTCACCGAACAAGTCAGAATCCTAATTAAGCTAGATTAGCTGGTGAGCCAAGGACTGAACCTCTCACTCAGTGATTCGACAGTTGAAAACGACGAGTTGTTTTCAGTTGTTCTGAAACTGGGGAGTAGTTAGATGCAAGTGAATGTTGAGTGAATGCCACTCACAATGCGGAGGGTGGATTGTGCCACCGGTGCGATGAGCCAATGAATTCGACAGCACCCCCGCTGGCAGTCTAGCCAAAGTTGAAAGAGAGGATGAGAGGAAATTGGGCGCGTGTAAAGTACTTCAAGACCTTCGGGAAGTTTGGGAGATGGAGGAGCGGAGCAAAGAGTCGTACGTGAGCATAACAACGCCAAATCACGCCAGGCCCGATCATATCAGTGGCTGTCCACACCTTTCTTCTCCTCCTACGACATCGATCACGGTCTACCCGAGTCTAGCCACGCGCTGGTGGGGGTCTTGGTATTTTCTGCTGCACAGAGTCACCCCATTCCTCATGCACCGAAGACGAATGACAAGTCCGAACCGTGTTATCAAATGCCACTTTGCCACTCCAATGCCCCTTCGGACTTCCAGGATTTGCAACGGTGAGTCAACCACCTGTTTAACTGCACTTATGGCGATCCGCTATTAATCAACCTTCTATATAGCCGAGCATTTCCATAATTGATGAAGAAGATGAGGAGGGGAAGGCCGTTTGCGTGGATGGACTGTAAGTCGACCCACCTGTCTCCTGCCTGCACTTATTGACAGCTGTGTAAATCAACCTAGTCTACCTAATGGAGGCGTCAGCCGGACGGTACACTTTGCTGATGCTATTTATTAACCGGCTGATTTGGCTTAACCAGGTATGTCGCTTAATCTTGCTCAACACGGGGCTGAAACTGGTGGGTTTCAGCCGGTTTGAGCCAGCTTCGCCGTGTGCCTGAAAGGGACGGTTTCAGCCAGCTTAAACCGTCTGGCTTAAGCGAGACTTGCTGTATTGTGTAGCACAGTTGTAGTGGAGTGGGAAGTACAATATATATGGGGCTTAAACCGGCTTAACCAGTTTAACCAATGCTATGCTAAATCATATTTTGCTTAAGCCAACGGGAACAGGTGACAGGTGAAAAAATATTCACGGACGCTCAAGTAACAGTCCTCTGGGACGAGCTATATATTCATCTATCGGACCAGAGAGAACAACGTCATGGAAGTTGCATCTATTCATCGAGTGGAAGAGCCAAGGATTATTTCTGAGGCTTCAGAGATCTTACGCTGAGAAAGACGTCAATAAACGAGGGTGCACGAAAGACAATAGAGCTCTCCACGAAAGATTTGACTTTTGGATATCTTTCGCCAGTTGCATCGCCTCTACATCCCGGGTCGCAATCATACCTTCTTGGGGATTTGTTCGGAGCTTCAGATCACATTCCCCCGCAATCCTCAGTTACCAAATGATGCAAATCTCATGCAGCCTAGATGTGTGGATGAACTCGTTTGCTGCCGGCTGATCCCCAACCTTCAAGACGGTTTTCAGAAGACACGGTCATACAGAAAGAAAGGAAAACAAAAAAGATGACTTGCATGTTAATCCCCATTCATTCTTTCATTCTCAGGCTGCAGCTTCGCCTGGATCACCTTGTACGCTTGGCACCGCAGTGTCAATCTCCGTGGACAAACTCGCAGCCATTCTAAGTCTCGGCGAAATGCCGGAAACGGCAATCTGCCCGAAGGATTTTAACCTAAAGTCTAACAGCTCGAGTGCAATCTATTGCTTTCTTTCATTTCCCCAACACTAAGGCTATTCATTACTGTTGGCGCGGTCCGACTTTCGAGGTAATTGGTCAAGCAGGTCAAAATGTATTGAACAATGGCCTAATGTACCTACTTCTTGGACACCGTCCTTACATCCTTTACTCCGACCTTTACTTACAGTTTAACACCTCCTACAGCCCCAGCATTCCCTCGTCATTAACGGTGCTCCCAACGGCATCTTCGCGTATTCGTACTCCAACAACAGTATCCTTGAACTCAGCTCCGTCGGGGGGGGGGGGGGCAGGAAAAACTGCGCGGCTCAACACCTGGGCCGGGAATCGCAATTCTACGGCCATGAATGCGCTCGGGATCACGAACGTCACGCCGTCCACCTACATCGCGGGGTATGGCTACCTCACAGTTCAGAGCTCCCTCAATGCTCTTGCCCAGCGCATCTTCTACCAGACCACCAACGGGAACATTGTCTCGGCGGATTCACCGGCAGTCCTGGGTGGGTTGCTGATACGACGATCGCTACCAATTCCCCCTTGGGTACTCCCATTTCGGCGTTCATCACCGTGGTTTCCGGGAGTCGTGCGGCGTACAGTCGAAGCTGTCTTAACCCATAGCTGCCATAACCCATAATCTGTAAAACCCCATACATTTTGGTGTCCTCCGAGTTGGTTCCCACTAAAATATTTCCAGCTTTATTTTGATTCTCATTCTGAATGCTTTTTTTTCCCTTCCAGCGAGTCGCAGCGACTGGCGGTAGTCCAGTACACGGACGACAACGGGGTTCTCACTTTTACATTCTCAAGTTTGGATGTGAGCGGCTGGAGCACTCCTATCACGGTCCAACTTCGATTGTAGGATGCCGTTATTCACAGGCAAGATTCACGATATCGGAAACAACACCTCGAAATTGAAATTGTGATATTTCCTTCGTAAATCCTTTGAAATTGTTCAGCTTTATACGAATCCATGTGTGGTTTTTATGTGGAGAAGAGTCGGAGACTGCGACAAGATTCATCTTCTTTGTCGTTAGGGATTAATTCTCACAACCACCCGCCCCGCTGTTCGATACGCGATGGAGGCGCGGAATCTTCAACGGCCGGTCGGCAGGGATATTAGAAGATCTGCAAAGCTGGATATTGACATGCTCAGTGTCAGCATTGAATCGCTTTCGAGTTTCAGACCATTTTCCTTGGTGCAAAATTGCACTCTCCTTCCTTGCATTTCATTTGCTGTATGGTGCGAAGACCATCCACTGATGCGCTTCCTCGAATCAAGAAACGGATCAGCTGTTTTTCAAGTCAGACGTAAACACACACTGACTAGTGCGAAGTAAAACACTCTGCCGGCTGATTAATCAGCCTGACGCGGACTCGCAATCGAAATCTTCGTTTGGGAGTGAATTCTAGTCAAAGTGGACGGAAGAGAATTTATTTTCGTGATCGAAGGAGCAACAAATACGCGAACAAAGAAGGAATGGTCCAAATCCATCCCGGCGATCGACCCACACAAAACCCCACAGCTAGACTGGTTTTTCTACTGCGGGCAATCAGTACCGTTGGTCGTAATGAAACTCAACCCATATAGGCCTCCCCTCGCTCCATCCAGCTGATTGACTATTCACACCGTCGTCATCGCCAAAGTCATTTACATGGAACAGATTCCACTTACGAGTGAAGTTCGTGTTGACAGCACTTCCACCGAGAGCAATCAGGGTACCACTACCGGCCACGGTGAACGCCGTGCCAGTGGCACTTCCGAACGGCTATACAATGCGATGATTGATCAGCGGAAGTGTATGGTATGAATGGTGTGAAGAACATACCCCAGCTACCGTCGACGCCCCGGTGAAGGAATTCGAAATGGTGAATGAGAGCTGCAGCACGCGTACGCCATACGGAGAATGGACGCCGGTCTGTCCGGATACGGCGGTAATCGTTTCATTGGCTTTCAAGATTTAAATGAGCATGGAGACGAAGTTCGCATGGGAGATACGTACTGCCCAAGGTAAGGGTTGAATTCATCAGCCCGGACTCCACAGCGGTAAGAGAGGTTCCGTGAGATATGGTGGTGAGGTCCTGGCCGGTTCCCTGCGCGTACGTGACACCCAGGCCGTCGATCTGAATCAAACCAGTTCAATGCTGAGAGATGGGAGATGGCGGATTGCGACCAACCACTGAGCCATAGCGAAACGTAATCGCTTTTATGGAAGGAACGTCATCTGTCGTGACGGTGGCATTACCGACGACTAAGCGTGGGCGTTTCAGAATTACATAGCAAGGGATGCCGATAGGTATTGTTTCAACTTACGCGTGGTAAGATCATTGAACGCGTCGCCTAGGTGGGCACCGAACAGTTGCGAAGTACTGGTTGAAAGTCTATAAATGCAGATAGTAAAACCGCAATCCTCTGGAAGGGGCAGCTTTACACCTACGTATTACAAGTGGGAGCGCACGGCGGAATAGGGGTGCAGTCCACGCCGATGTCGACGCCCACTATGGATATGGGGGTCGTCGCACAGGTCACAGCGATCCCGCTAGTGCTAAGTTATCGCTTGTAAGGAAGAAATACTAAAATCATATAGGACAGCTCACCAGTTGCTATCGCAGCCCGACACGGCGAGTGGCTTGCAGCAGATTCCTAGGTTCACTGGCGGAATGGGAATGGTGACGCCCAAGAGTGCAAGAAACGGTTCCACCGCTGGACTAGCCGACGACAGGAGCTTTTCGCAGCAGTGGGCAGCGTTTTCGCGAGGCTCGATGTGGGCGGTGGTCGTCTGTTATTGGCTGAATTAGCACCGTGTAGGTATGCGTGAATGTAGAGGCACACAGCGACCAACGAAGCAACGAATACTAAGGACCAGAGGAGCATATTGTTAATGGCTAGTGTGGAATTGAAGATGCGCATACTTATAGTGTTACATAACGTCCTCCACGAATTGAGCCTCTTTGGGATTAAACCATCATCCCATTTGGCCGATCCAAGAACGACACATGGAATGACTGGAGTCGACACGCACCATGACTGAAAGTAACGTGCCAAATGTTTGAACTCGACTGGGACGTGGCAGAATCATGGTCGGCTTTGGTTGATTTGACACTGGAATAGAGATTTTGACTTCGGCGATGAGCGAATAGTCATTATTTCCGTGGAAGTCGCAGAAGTCGTTTACGTAGAGTTTGGCGTCGCCGACTTTTCTGTAATGACACTTCAGGGCGATCAGTTCTATGACAAAGCCTCCGAGGTAATTTATAGAACCCAATCATGTCGGAATAGTTACAACGCCGACGAAGTGCTTGGTGTTCGATAAAATTCAATCCGGCGGAAGCTAACACCGAAGACGTGGTGCAGGTACCTGCCAGCGAGGATTCGAGGACCCGCGAACCGCCCCGGGCACCGGACAGCAGGGGCCGAAGTTGTCTTGAACGTTGATTGAGTGAGAAGGGACTCGATGAGGAAGTGTACACAATAAAATACACATGATGAAGACGTTGCGAGGAGGCGTGAGCAGAATAGAAATCCACAAAGTTCAACGTGGGTAGGCCCAGGAAGCGGACCTTGATGAGGGGTTGAGACGAATCGTTCAGAACAGCAGGCGAAGAGAAGCGTAGTTGGCCTGAATGAGAGGAAGCACCTTGTTGAGATGTGAGGAACCTCCCTCGAAAGGAAACACCTTCGAAACAGCAGGGCGCGTATAAAAGCCGCAGGGGCATCGGGAATCTGAGCCTGCGCTAGTTTTACTTCGCGACGGTGGTTCTCGTCGGAGCCGGGGAGGGGCCGGGGATGAGCGTGGCGAAGTGAGTAGCCGAAGAGGTACTCGCGAGGTGAGGACAGCGCGAGAGAGCTGCATCAATATTGAGACAGCCGGAATGGGACGAAGTCAGGGAGAGTCTACAGGCCAGGAACTCCAGACAGCCGACGCTGGATTAAGGTCTATTAAGATGGTCTAAGCGAGAACGCAGAGATGAAGCAGAATTGACATACCACGATACACCAGTTTCAGGAGCGAAGCGCCAGGAACCAGGGACGTTGGCGATTTGACGACGAGTGCGCCGAACGCCACGGGGACGTAACCAGTGCATCGCCGTTCATCAACGTCGGGATGGCGCACCCGCCCATCGTTATCGCGCACCAAATCCGACTGCGCGCCGTCCGATGCAGCATGCGAGGATTCTCCGTTAAAATGTACTGGGGCCTGGGCGTAGATAATGGCGTGCGAAGCGGTGTCACGGGCCAGGACCGATCAGGTGGGCGACACACCGAGAAATTAAGACTGTGCCTGCCTTCAAGCGGCACCGAGAATCAGGCACCGAGAATCCGGCACCCAGCCTCCCCGCCCGCCCACCCAGCTTGGCTTGCCGCTACATCTTTTCTTTTTCCTGTCACGTAACCCCGACCCCGACCCCGCGGCAACCAGACGACGATGGACGCCGACGACGTGGACGCGGAGGGCGAGCCCGATGTGCTCGACGGCGGGGGGATGAAGCTTGTGCGCGCGGGCGGGCTCGAGACGCTCGGGCTCGCGGCGCGGCGGCGACGACGCTGGCAGCGGTGGCAAGCGCTACCGCCCCGCGCCGGCGAAGACGTTCCATTGCGGCTTCGGATAGGCCAGAATGGTCTTAAGCCGCAGCGAGCACCTCGCCCGCCATATTCGGTGGGCTCGTCAATTTGAAGGACGCGGTGGTTGAATCCTAACGAATCTCGTGCGGCGTCAGCGTCGCAGCGAAGAGGAGTAAGACGAAGAACAACGCGCAGAGAGGCTCCGAAGTAGGAGGAGGAGGAGGGTGCAGGGCATGGGACGCGGCCTTTGCTGGAGCGTACGGGGTGGGTTGAATTACATTGGGCAAGGTCTAAAGCGTCAGCGTCGCCGGAGAACGAGGGAAAGCGCTACGCACCGGGAGCCACACAGATACATCGCTCCCTGCCGAGTGCCAACCATCGAGTCCAACGATGTGAAGCGGCTCCGGATAGGCGGCGCTTCGAGAATCGACAAGAACCACCATCGGGCGAGCGATCCTCCAAATGGAGAGTCGGAGCGCTTGCCGGCTGTCGTGTATTGGACGGCATCGAGAATGCGGCGCGATAACCACCACGCGCCACGAGATCCAGCAGTGCGTTATCCAGACCAGACTTACCGTGCACACTAGGAAGCGCAGGTGATTCCTGGAGGCGACTGCGTGGATCGAGGGGGAGAGTACGCGCGAAGGGATGCAATTTGGGGGTGCGATGAATGACGGGAGGGCGGGGAATGACGGCGCGCGTCGCGGGGCTCCCATGCTGGAAGTCGTTAGGTGATCGGGGCGCTCCTACCCACACACCCTGTGATGGCGCAAGCATCAAGAGGCGCGGGCGGACGAGCAACACGCAGAGCGTGGAGCAGGGTGCTGACGACCGGAGTTTAGGTAGGTACTGCGCCATCGACGCATTTAACGCGTTAGTTGACGTCCGCATCACCGTGTTGAGAACGATGTTCCGGGGACCAACGAGCCGCAGATCCTCCGAGATGCGGGCCGTAGGTCTCGTTGGATGCGTGAGGGACTCGTCGTACCGAGGTGGCGTCATGCAGAGACGGGGGTGCAAGATGTGTAATTTTGAGTCGTTCGGCGTGCAGGCCCGCGTGCGGCGTAGGGAATCCAACACGCGGAAGGAGCGGGGTACAGGCACCTTCAAAGCGTTCGGGGAAGCGCTGAACAGCCGGGATTTTACCACGCACCTACGGAGCTTATCTGCCCCCTCCAATACGCACGGGTTTCATAGCCGAGACCGGGCGCAGGTCGGAACACAAGGATGTTTGATCGAGGCACGGAGAATCGGTATCGACACGAGTGTAAGAAGTTTGACGGCCGCACTGC
The DNA here is from genome assembly GCA_029204335.1 of Mycena vulgaris. Taxonomy (NCBI): domain Eukaryota; kingdom Fungi; phylum Basidiomycota; class Agaricomycetes; order Agaricales; family Mycenaceae; genus Mycena; species Mycena vulgaris. The sequence continues at coordinate 316,667 of JARGYA010000062.1, read as the reverse complement.
ACATATTATAACCATCCTTCAGCAGACGTTCTCCACATAAAATGGCGGGGTGGATGAGATTCGAAGCGGTTTCCCGAAGGACGAAATCGGAGCGAGGAGAGGCAAGGGCGCGTAATGGATGGACCCGGGTGGTAGTCGGCACGCGAGAACAACAATGATCTTTGCGTTAGATGTGGCGCGCGAGTCATGGAAGGAAAGCCTGCGCCACGTGGTCCGGTGGTGCGGGCCGGATGACGTTGTCTTCTAAGTTCTTGCCACCATGCCGAAGACTGTCTGCGCACGCCAATCGGATGCGCACATACTTATGCCTTCTTCGTTCCCGCGCTCAATCGCGTCTCCTCTCTCGTCTCGCCTCGACTTTAGTCGCCTCCACGCGTCAGCGGCGCGCTCGTTCTCTTTCCACGATGACCCAGTCCACGCTGAACGTCTCTGAATAGACAAGGCCAGATTGCTCGCTCGTCCCGTCTCCCATCGTTCTTCGCCCGCCCGTTCCGCCGGCTGTTCCCGCCCCGCTGCAAGGCATTCACGCGTCTTCCAGGGATACACCCCCTCGACGCCTGAGCATGCCTAGGAACGCTGAGCCCCGCTGTCCCCCACGCATAGTCGGAACACTCGATCTTGAATGTCGGCGCTCGCTGGGGCACTCCACCTTTTCTGCATATCGCTGGAGCGTGGTATCTTGCCTTTCCGCGTTATCGTTGCTTTAACGCCAGTGCCCCACATCGGCTCCTCGCTAGCCGCCTCCGTATTCACACTCCCAGGCACGCCTGATAGCGCCACGGTGGAAGCGCATCCCGACGGATAACCGCGCGCAACAGAGCGCTGCAATCATCTCAGACTCGCCGCGTTCCTTCACCCTTCATGGCCCACGGATCCTCCGGCTCTTCGGAACGTCGACGGCAACGATGCGTGTCTGCTAATCTTACCGTTCCCCTGGGCACCCGGCTGCAATTACACTTCGATCACGCAGTGTTGTGGGATACACCTCGGCTGCGACGCGATGGATGCATATTTGACCACGAATGAACGGGCTTCCGCCAGGATGCATGTATCATTTCCTCCTCATACGTACCTCAACTTATTTCCGACTGTCACCGTTGATTCTAGCACATGAACGCTTATCTTGCAGACTGGCGCACGCCACTATCATTCACTCAACGGAGGATGTATCATATGCGACGCCAAGGGCGGCACACACCGTTCAGATGCGGCACATCTCCAAGAACGGTAAGATGCCGATGAGGGCGGGCGTCACTGCAGCGGGATTTCAATCCAAGTACGGCTCTTCATTCGGGGTGGACCGGAAAAAAGCCAACTATTTGGCCACCTCCTTCTCCAGCACCACCACCTAGCCCGCTATAGCCTCGAATTTACCGCGCCGCAACACGTCAAAAACGCGCCTCAATGGCCTCAAAACATACTCCCGCCGGCCGGCAACTGATTAACAACCTCCCGACGGGCGTCGTGATGGCATTTCGAAGCTCGGTACGTCTGCGACGCGTTCTCATACCAGTGTTCTGACAAGCTCTGACGCGCTCTAACACCCACCGTGCAGATCTATAAATCGACATACATCGCATCCCAACACGCATCTCTTCATCAACAATGACTGGATCGACGCGGCCCAACTCTGCCCAACCTCGGCAGTTCCTCCTACGCGCCGACGATCCGGATCCGAGTCCCTTGCCCCCCGATTCACCCTTGCCACGCGGACGACTCTTCTGCAAGACGTATTTTGACCAAGGAACACCCCGCGGCTTCACTCGATGTGTCTATTGTCAAAACCCGAACTCTGCAGGAGGGAGACCGCGAGATTTTTGAGCTCCTTTCCGGCTCAGCCACGGCCTCGGACTCGGAGGACGCTGTTATGACCGGGAGGTCCCCGTTGGCTACCCGAAACTTCGTATTGACGATTTCTGGAAGGTACCCGTGAGTCTTCGCCTCTTCCCCCATCGGATACACCCCGCGAGACATCGTACGCGGCATCAAGTGACGCAAATCAGCATTATCGACGCGTTAATCTGATCCTTTTTCTCGGATTTCAACGAAGACTCCTCGATGAGGGGTCGGTTCTGCCGACTGATCTCCAAAAATCGGACATTCAGTGGCTAGATCCTCAAATCTCGTCTCAGGTGCGCGTTGATCCGTTACTCGTGATGAAGAATATTGCCGTCAACTGCGTCGAATATCTCACCACCGAGCTTCCCTTTATTATTCCCATTCCGAAACTACCTACTGCGCTCGTCATTGACTCGCATCATCCCAAGTTCGCCATCACTGACAACAAGGGGCGCTAATAAAAAAATAAGTATGTGTCCTATCATTTCCATCTCCGTGTCATAATACCTTCCCGGGATAACGACTCGTGGAGCGGAAACACTGGCGCCGGGGACTCCAAAGTCGCAGTTACATCCAAGTCGGGCAGCCACCCATCCTCTGCCGTCGCTCTCGCCTCACTTGCAAAGGTGACGAGTTACGCTTAGTACACCCAATTTCGTTAAACTGTTATTCACGAAGTTACGTCTGCGCGCGCGTTGATCCTCGACTTCTCAAAGTATCCCGACGCAACTTGGATCCGGCGTCTTGTGATGCGCTCTTTGCGGCCCAGCGACAGACGCGCCGGGAAGAAGGGACCACAGCCGAGCGCAAAGCCGCAAAGTATGCATTCCCGATTGCCAGCTCATTCTAATGATTAACCAGATCAGCTCAGGTCGTTCGAGACCAGAAGTGCAGCGCGATTGATGCCAACGGTGTCAAGTGCAAGGGCATGCCATTCTTGAAGAGCAAGAACCAGGCTAGTTTGCATTCCTCGTATTTACCCGTGGGGGCGGCGAGACTCGAAACCCCAGCTTATGCTTGACGGAGGGAATATCCCGTCGTGGACGGCAACACCATTCCAGATGGGTATGTGGAGGTGGATGTGGTGCTGGACAACAAGAAGGACTGCTGCGGCGAGGCGCAGGCCTGGGAGGGGCCTCCGCGCCCTCTCTTCATCCCTGACGTGCCAACTGGTGAGCCGGTGCAACCGACCATCATAATACCGCCCGAAATCCCTCCATCGCCTTGAAAACGAGGCAGAAAGGCACGGATACAGTCCTTGCCTGCGGCCCTGCCACCCACCCCATCGACGATACTCTGGATCCACGCTCAATCTCGCGTCGTGGAGCCTCCCGTTCTCATATCTTGGCCTGTCAGTGGTCACACCAGGAAAGTGAGCGAGACTGTTCTCACCGGCGACACGCTGAGGCAAGAACCGGCTCGGGGCAGGCGCAACAGCATTTGGGAACGTTTGTTTAAATCTTAACTGTTGTTCGTGGACGGTAAAATTGGCTGAAACAGCGGATGAGCCGCTGACGCTTTGATTGCCTTTATTTCGACCGCAATATGATTAGCTGTGCATTCTCTCGAAGCGTGGGGTTGATTGCTACGCGATGGTGGTGGCTCATTACGTGACTTGAACCCTTTCCTCATCCCTCCTCAGTTCCTCGGTTGCGGTCTCATCTTTCGTCTCCGCAGCACTCTGTCCGCTCTGTTGTCTCTGGCAAAAGAAATGAGAGAGAGAGAGAGGCAGCACGCAGCTTCGTCTGGACATTGAACGGCATGGACCAAATGGCGGTCTGATTGACTACCGGTAATTGTTCTCCTCACGCATCGCATATTTAGAATGATAGAACCGGGTGCTGTAGAAGGCATGCCCGAATCAGTTCGCGCCGGTGGACGCAGCTTGCAGTGTTCCGTGGGCGGGCGCTCTGGCTGTTCAAAATAGTGGCGAACGAGAACGGATTGCTCGACACGGTAATGAATGCTAGTCTGTAGTTAACCGCGTCACTGATGCACGGTGGCCTGCTTATTACAAATCGTCGGAGTTTGAATTTGCGCCCACTAACGTTCAACACTTTCAGTATCTCTAATCACATATTTCTAGAGGGAAAATGTCTTATAATCGAAATATGAAGCAACCTGTCTCTTCAAAATGTGAGTCTGGGGGCTACTTCCATCGGAATCAATATCTCGCTGTTTGCCGCTGCCGGCCCATCAAAGTTCGGCATCGTTGTTCGTCAACTTTCCCGCCGAGTGTTGGCGGAAGAAAGTGGTCTTTTCGGATTCCTGAAGGCAGGTATTAGGTCAGAACAACGAATAGCACCTCCCTGGTCTGTTGTTGGCACCAGAAGAAATCTGTGATTGGTAATAAGCAGGCCAGCGATCATCGCCACGATCTTTGCAACAGACTATAACAAACGAGGTACGAGTTGATATTGTTATAGTTGTCTGTCTATGAGAGACTAAATGAATGCGTACACCCAGCACTACGCGCTCGTCATCCGTCCAGATGGCGAGACATTGTCTGGAAACGCATGTTCAAAAATAAGCAGCCTCCTCGACTTCAGTTATCTACGGTCTGCAGTTAGACACATCTAGCACTGCCGTAGAAAGCCCAGTGATCTCTGCAAAGCTAGGGAAAGCGTTTTGAGCTCAGCAGCACATAAATTTAATGATCAACAAATGTTGGTTCAATGTCTTGGCGGCCCAAAGCGCAACTTCCAATTGCCCTGAAAAATGAAAGCATGGCTCATTTGTGGATAGGCGAGAGACTTCCTAACCGAACGGCCAAGACTTCAGACGAACAGAGTCCTGCCACAGTGAATGATCAAAGACGGGGCAACAATGTATATATGCAAAACATATGTTCAGAAGATACCCATATGTGCTCGTCTAAGGTCCTCGACGTAAAGAATTTATTCCGGGGGCAGGATGTGTCTCCTAAGCAAGGGCCTTGATCCCGCGCTCCACCTTGAACACAGTGCGATTGAAATCGAGGAACGTCAGCCCCATGCGCGAGCGGATCTTCGGCTCCCATCCCTCCGGAATACGCTCTTCGTTCAAGAACGGCTCCAGATCCGCGATTTTGCCACCGAAGATAGCTAGCAGGGTGGAGGAGCTGCGGCGCTCTAAGCAGATGGCTGAGGATGAAAACAACAAGGCAACGTACTTGGAGCTTCCGAACAACTTGTGGGACGTGTCGAGCGTGAATTCGGGGCTGGTCGCTTTGGCATCCCTGCGCCGCTTGGCCGAGTAGCGCGACAAGTCGGAGGCCGTGAGTAGCGTGTTTCCGGCGTCGTCGTGCCCCGTGGCGGATCCCAGCAGCTCGTTGATGAAGGGGATGTATGGCTTGCCCTGGTCTGGGTCGTATTTTGTGTCCTGCCCTGCGCTCCGTGACGCGCGTCAGTCCGAGTAACGTAAATATGAAAGTAGAAGGGCGCACGCGTGAGGGATGCATCGTGCTCAATCCCGTTGTGAAGACTGATTTCGGCTAGATCGAACGTATCCTGCAGAGCCGAGTATAAGGGTCGGTGTGGGGCACTGTGGCCGGTCACCCACTGTGTTGTAATCCTTGAGAAGCATATCGGCGGCGACGCCTGGCACAAAGCGACAGAAGGTAGGGGCAAAATTGTACGACTTCCGCACGACCTTGTTCAGTTCAGTGAAGTTGATGTTACGGCCGTCTGTATACAAATGAAGTAAGCGTCAATTATTATGCGGCACAGTACGTACCGTAGGCCGGAAGCCTGAGGTTCATTTCGGATTTTGATATCCGTCACGGGCATGATGGCCGATGGAGACGCGATCACGTGCACCTCCCGGCTGGCTCAGTATGGTCACATTATGGTACCGGTCGGTGCCTAAGAGCTCTGCCGGCTGTAGAGGAGCGGCCGCAGATGATTGAGGTGGTTGGGGGCGCGTTTTGGTGTGTTTTGACGCGAGTGAACAGCAAGTTGTGAGGAGAGCGCAATATCATCCTGGAAGATGGGAGGATCGATAGTGCGACATGCAGTGATTTTCTGTGGGAGCATATTAGCCTTGGGCATTCATGCAGGGAAAAGAGGCGTACAGCTACCGACAAACTACGTGGACAGAATGAATTCACCACGAGATGGCGAGCACATTTGTAGGCACAAGGGTACGAATTTCTATGATTTTTTAAATTGTCCATGAGTTATGCACATTTGAACTTAACAAATGGGAATATCTAAAGAGAGGGAGATCGGTTAATGCCTGATAATTTAACTAGGCACCAAAAAGCCGGCCCCCATCCATTTTTACACACTGCAGAGGATACCTCCTAACCCAAACCACATGGTAAACTAGCTATAGATTGGGTCAATCTTGTTTCATAATGCAAACAGTAGTCGGCTCCTGCCAAAAAAAGACTCAATGGCTTGACTTCTGTGCTGCCCATGAATGGTGTTTGTCAAAGATGAGGTCAAAGCACAGGCAAATTTATTCACGATCTAAAGTTTGTTCAACAGATAATCTTACTCATTATCCTTCTCTGAGTCTGATTCTGCGGCATCTGGGTCAACTAAATCCCCAAGATTCAGCTTATTACAGCGGGGAGCACATTCATGCTGCTCTCGGAACGTCGTGAGACCACTGGTACCATGGTCCCCAACCCCACTGTTCCTGTTCAGAGTGTCAATTCGAGTCCCATATACCAGAAAATCGAAACCGCACGAACCCTTCAGTTGTGTGTGTGGTGAGATCGAACATCACATCAGCAGCTGTGTTTCCGATGCGGGCGCGCGACGCTACACAGAATGAACGACTGCAAAAATAATACATGGATAAACACCCAGCACTCGGCTGCTGCATTCAGATCAGTTTGAGTTTCAAATTCGTTAGCCAGAGCCACTGAATGAGCTACATACTTATTCGAGACGCGTTGGCGCTGACGTGATCTGAATTAGGTGACGGGAGGTGCATGTGGGTCGGATGGGCCGAATGCCCGTGACGGATATCAAAATCCGAAATGAACCTCAGCCTTCCGGCCTACCGTACAGTACGGGGGGCGCAAACCGTGGGGAAGTATTCCTGGTGAGCGATAAGTTCAGGGCCGTGGGACATGCAGAGGAGCACCCACCATGATTAGCGAGAGCATTCAACGCCGGGCACGCGTTGCACAGCTATTCGGCCATTTTATATGCTTGAGACTTCTCTCACTGCCGTCAACGCCTCAAAATACCGTATTTTGTCTGGTACCAATGTCTAAATGCCGGGTTCTCGGCAGTTTGACTCAGGAGTAGAAAGGCGGGCCCAGGTATGTCCATATCCTTCTTATGAAGTTCTCTGCAACTTATTCGGCCTACCTCTGTCTTCTCTCTCTCGCGCGGTCCTCGTTTGATTCGCGGCATAGATCCCGTGGCACGGGTCTGCCATCGGAAGCACCCAGTCCAACCATTTCTCTAGGTTCGGTGTAGCGTTTTAACACCTACAATCCATTGTTTGGATTCCCCGAACAATATTATACACGGATTTGTGTGGGTGCCCAGGTTCCCGTATATTGCCTTTTCGGGAGTTCCGCCCGAAATAAATTCCCAGCACACCCAAAATGTCACCAAACGGTCCCCAAATATGCCCAAATTTTTCACAGGATGCGCGCCTACAATCGAGTGCCTCGGGATGCTCAAAATAAGGCTCGGAGGAGCCGTTAATGGGCCAAAACCCCTAAAGTGCCCAGGTTCCCAGCGCGTGATAGTATCCCAACCTTGTTCCACGCTGCAGCCCTGTCGCGTTCAAACTCTATCCCCACATCTTCGAGGCAATAGCTGCTCACAAAGACCGTAAACGAATATTTTTTGACCCTCAATCGAAACATTCGGCATTTTACGGCGGACCCAAAGCCGATCAAAACTTGTGACGTGGTGTGACGCTCTCCCTTCGCGACCACCAGGGGATTTTTTTCTTTCTCGGCATGCATCCGGCCTTGACCTTGTCCAGTCTCAACCTCCTACCTCCAATAATCGGCGTAAATCCCCAGTTCATCGTGCACTATTCCTCTGTTGCTGACAGACCCACAAGAAAATCGCTAGAGGTGCAGCCAACGGCTCACTCGACGACCTTATCACGCTCCAGTCCGTGGTACTCGACGCTAGTGCACCGAAATCCCACTTGGATTCATTCTTACCCGCATTCTATATCAATCTCGAGCGGGCAGTTACCCCAACGGCCGGTCAGCTAGAAACCTTGTCACGGGCGGCGAAAACCACGGTTTTGGTCGCCTGGGTTTCTTTCGAGTCTATTCATCAGCTCGATTTCGTCCCTGTGGACGCGTTCCATACGTTGTGGCCCCCTTTGTGGAAATGGGCTCAATTCTTCCACGCCCGCTGCGACCAGCTTGGGTGGATGTCACCGGAAGGGGGGCCATCGGGGGCAGTTATATGCACGAACTTCGTGCGATTCGTCCGCAGCTTCCACAGCTCAGAGCAGCTCGTCGAACTCATGCTTTCCACTCCTGGATTCCGACACCTAGTCACCAGATCCTGGCTGCATCGCATTCGCAACGACGATCCCGATTTGGCTGTGGGCTATCCGGACCTCAAGCACCTCATCTTAACACGCGGGCATCGCACGACGGCGGACCAGTTCCAAGACATAATCAACGGTGCCGGTGGCACGTATGCTGATCTGGCCCTGCTCGTCGTCGGGTACATCGACGGCATCCTTCCCGGCAGAAACAATAATGTGCAAGATGAAGTCTTCCAGCTCCTCCCCCCTGTCGTTGACTTCATCAACAAAATTGACGAAGCCATGGAAGGTAACGCCTCCACCAATGACTCCCCTCTGGGCACCTTCGGTGTGGCACTTATTCAGCATCGCTTTGTCCGAGCGCTCACAACCATGACGTACGCTCTCAGCCATATTACCTCGACGCCGGGTGCAACTCTGCTCCTCAGCCAATCCCTCACATATCTACTCCGGATCTTCAAAGATCCTCATGGCCACAGATCGGTATCGGAAGCTCTCGATGCGGGCCTCCTTTATACCGTCGCTTCGTGCAGCATCGTCGGCGTGATGCACCCCGAGAGCTCATCTATTCTCAGAGATATACTCCCGGCGTCGATCGCTTACTACTCCACGGTCGCTGCTATGGACAACGCGTTCGCCGAGGCTCAGGGCCTTGTCCACACCGACTTCTTTGCGCGCTCGAAGCTTGTCGAAGACTGGCGTTGGTTTACGGGACTGATTCGTGAACGCCTCCCCATTCTGGATTCTTTTCGCGGTCGCGATTCACCGTTGCAGAGGGCTTGCGATGACGTCCAGGTCGGTCTACTTTATATCCGTTTAGCTCAACGCTGCTTTAACTCCTTCAGTGCGGCAAGATAACAGAAAAGGTTACACTCGGGCGGTGTAGCGCGTGCCAGAGCTTTTATTATTGTTCACGCGAATGTCAGAAAAATGACTGGCGCGCCGGTGCCCATCGCGAAGCGTGCGCCCTCGGCAACTCGTATCATCTTGGTAAGCAATTTCCACGGCGTCCTCCACAGATACTGGTTAACACGGCTTCCCCAGGCCAGCGCCCCGGAAACGCCCTCGGCGTGCGGGACCGACTGTTCCTCCGGGCACTAATCACACATGACTATAAAGCAAGCAAATGGACAGTCGTGTGCCCACAGAAACTTGCCTTCATGGCCGCCCACCCCAACGAGCTCTACTTCACGCTCTTTGACTACCGCCGCGGCCGTGTGGAAATTACGGTCGAGTCGATCGCGGATGCCCCGGGAGAACTTGCGGCGTCGGCTGAATGGTTAAACGACGTCGTACGCGCGGCCAAGAGCCATGGAGAGCTCGATCTTGATGTCGTCGCACTCTCCGAGGCCACCGAGACACGGTATTTCGTCGTCCCCCTGCGCACAAATAATTCCGGGACACATGGGACTCTGGCGCAATTGGCGCGCTTAGGGGTACGCCGGAAAGATATCCCAGAGGTTGTGGAAGGTGTTCGGCTTTCTAATGATGCCCTGAGTCCGAACGCCCTCGAAATCCATTAGCCATTAATATATTGTTGGACGCGGTGTTGCTTTGAAATTAGATTGGACTCAACAAAGGAAAACTTTTGAACAGTGAACAATTTTCAAGGCATTTTTTCAGCCCTAAACCCTGAATCCCTGAGCTACCGTAGGGCGGATACCTGTTAGAGGACGATGTTGCTCGTATTTTGTGTGCGCAATCCGGGGGGCGATCGGAATTTGTGCGGTACTGTCATCTTCTGGCTAATTCTGAGTGGAAAAGAGACGTCTGCGAATGGAAGCCTGGCAACTTACAATGAATTAAATGTAAGGCTCGGATTGTGTTACGGCCAGCCAATAAAATGCACAGGTTTGAGAAAATAACCCGACAATTAGATCGTCGCGGTTCGGAGCATGCAGCGATTGAAATGGTGCCAAGCAAGGATGTGGGAGACCCAGAGATGAGCCGCGGCTGGGGAAGGGGCGGAACATCTGCGAGGTATGCTCAAGGCGGGAGTTAGCTGAATTGAAATCACCGTCCACACGTGCGGACTTGAAAGCATATTGCAATGCTCATCAGAAAGAGGTTGAACTGGCGAAATAACATTTAGGGTCGCTAACTGTTGTGCAATTTGAATCTCGCAGATGTAGAGATAGAGCGCCATGATTGGGCCACCGATAAAGACATGAATTTAGCTCGAAGGTTCTGAAGGAGAGCAGGGAACGTTCGAGGGATCAGAATAGGGATATCGGGTGTTGTTTAAAGTGTAATGACGAGATGAGGGAGAGCGCCAGAAATGAATCAAGGCAAGCGAAGATCCGCGAATCGAGTTGGAAGCGTGAGGATCGTACGGTGTCTACTCAAATTAATCAAGACGGACTGCTGCGTCGTAGGAAAGGAACCCACACCGAGGGGGCAATCCTCCGTCCGCGCCAAGACGATGGATGACCAAAAAGATACACACCGTAGACATCAAGTATGCATATCGTTGTCGAATAGCCTTCTGAAATCTCTGCCTCCTGTGCCTGGGGGGGACGCAGTGTTGAAGTAAACGTACCGCGTCAAAATTGAGGTCGTGCCTGGCATTCTTGTAACCGTCGTAGATCATGTAGCGGGGAATATTGAGCATCCCCATCAATGAGTGCTCCCAAGCTCTCACTACAGATTCTTGTAGGCCGAGATACATCACGTGGTCGACGACGCGACGAGAAACAGCCAAGCAGGACCACACTACGCGTCCGCCACATGCTTCATTCAGACAAGGACGATCGTGAGGGTCCCAGTACTACTGCGGACCGGCATAGAAGCCTCCCAGAGCCATAAAATTCACAGTGGATGCTTCTTTCAGGGGGTCGCATCGTGGGGGTAATATTTCCACTTTTCTGCGGCACATCAATGCACTGAAAGAACTTCATCACGCGCGGTTCACAGGCCAGGGATAATATTATAGGCAAAAAAAAACAGCCGATAAATCTACATTTGTTTGTGTGCAATCATATCATTTTAAGGAGATTTACTGGGCCGTAAGGTCAGTGACGCTGTTCCAGAATCTACCAAGCCAATGTGCGTCAATCCACAATGCGAAAAGAATGCCGCAGTAAATAAACGCACGCGCAGCGGTCCAACAGCGCGTCAGATGTGCGCACAGGCGTCACAACGGGTTGATCAGCGGCTGTTTTATTGAAGAGAATTTCGGTGTGTTCGACGTCCCACTTCTTCCATGCCGGCGTGATGGTCGTTGAATCCACCTTGACGTTCGGATCGAGCGAGATGGCGAAGGACGTGAATGACTGTGAGAACGCGTTGGTGAAGGCTGTGTTGTTGAAAATCGGCGGGAACGACGCGGCCAACTCGGGGAGATCGATGGCGATGGACGGGAAGTAGACGAGGACGTCCATTGCGTGGATTGCCGGTGGGACGGCAAACTCACCCTGGGTACAACAGCATTAGTAATGTGTTTCGGACATCTTGGATCGTAAACGAGGGAACCATACCTTGAACGCGCGCCCGGGGAACGCCCGAAGCATGTAGTACGTTGGGCATATAAAGATCGCTACAAACCGCTGCTTAGCGAGGCTACCACAGCACAGAGGCGCCATGGAGCATACATTCGGCCAGGATAGCGCTGCTCTGGAAGAGGGGCGTGCCTAACCCAGCATACAAGGCTCCGACCTGGTCAGCCTGGGCAGGGCTAAGGTTGAGGAAGAGCTCCAATGCATAGTGGGTCGCATTGGTGCTGGCGGAATCTACGAGTGATGCACCTTCAAACGCATTGTTGACTGCGAGCAGGGCATTCTGCGATGTAAATAGTTGGTAACGTCGAAGCGGAACGAATGAAAGGCGCACCCCGTTAACCTCTCCCTGAGCCAAAGATAGCGATGGGCGCTGCCTGATGAACTTGCCATCGACCACCGGCAAAAAGACCGTGGACCCAAACAATGCAGAAGTGCCTATGTTTTGGTTTGCGCTCAGCAATGCGCCGATATCTGCTGCACGTAAACACGACAGCGAGTCGGCAGCCGCGGTACAGCTTCGAATAATCGTGAGCGACAAGTAGTTGAAAGGGAGGGACATTACGTACTTGGTCTGTGCCACTACTTCACTGTAGTAAAACTGATCGTGATCAGGATAGGATAATAACGGAGCAAAGAGGGACTTACTTCAGGAATACGGTCGTTGTATGCGTATTGGGACGACAAAGATATCGAGCTTGCGATTGCCGCTCTGAACAGCGGAGGCTGTGTGTTCCCGCTATTTGCGACGACATGCTGCACGATGGAACCCGCGCCTATAGTGGGGTAAGGACTACCGATGAAGAGCTGGATACAGGAATTGGCCTCACCCGAAGATTCGCCCCAGATAGTCACTTTCGAAGGGTCTCCTCCGAACTTGGAGATCTGGAAAGCGCAACGTCAAGACTGCTCGAGTACAGTGCATTGAAAGCGCCCACGTGTTCGCGCACCCATCTCAACGCGAAATCCTGGTCAACTGTGGTGCTTCAGAAGGAGTTTACTGAGAGGAAGGAAATAATTTGTACGTAGCCCAGCATTCAACGCGCCGTTTTTCTTCACCGCATTGCCTGAAAGGAATCCTGGACGAAAATAGAGAGCTTGCGCAAAGCCATTTGAGCCATCGAATGGCTTTGGATTTCATGCTCTGTGGAAAACTCTGCTCGGGAGTTATACAGGCCCAAGAGAGGCCTCACTGAACATCAATTTGGGGTGTTGAAAGTTGAGGAAATCGAGGGAGGGTTGCTCGGAAATTGCCATTTTTGGAAGCCATTCGCCATTGAATGGCTTTTGCGCAACGAGGCTAATACCTCGGTCAGGGAACGATCATAAATATAACACACGATACCTCACCGAAGAGACCCAACCGGTATTGAAAACAACGGCAACCACACCTCGATTGCTCTGATGGATGAGGTCAGCTCCTCTGTACATGCTCGATGAGCCTTGGGCGTATTTATCCAATTAATGGAGGTTAGATATAGAGCTCCTGAGGCAGATGTAGCACCGACCCTCCGCCGTGAATCCAGACGATTGTAGGGAGGAGGCCTGTCGGGACTCCGGTTGCGTCACTCGGAAAGGATACACTGCTATACTGGTCAGTATCGGCTGGCGCTCAAAAAAAAAACGAACCTGAGGAATAGGCAGTCCTCGGCGCTGCCGACGTCAAGCGCACGGGTTCTTGCCGGATTAATCGAAGAGTTTCCAATCGGAGACTGGAAGCATTGGTTTGGCTGTGTGGTGGCCTGTTGTACGCCGGTAACCTGTGGCGGACGCTGGGGCGCTCTGAAGCGCAAGTCATCTGCGCTTTGGTCGGGGATGTTATTTGAGGCGACACGTGAAGAAACGGACTGATTGGTGCAGCGGCGTAGCGGATGCCCAGGAACGTCGTGACATGGCTGGATGTGTCGACCGCTCCCTGGTACCGTGCATAGCCCAGGTTGATGATGGGACTAGTGGTGGTAGCCTCTACCGCTGCGAAGAGTATCGCAACACATACGGCTGTGCTTTGCAGGAAGTATTGCGAAACCATATTCAAGTTGTTAGAGGGTGGGGTGATCTTCTAGTCTGCGCAGCTAGCGGGTTAAATATCAGAATCTAAACTCCGAAATATCGGTATAAATCCCACTCGCCTACGGGATTCCCCCATGGCGCAGGTAGAGCAGATTGACTAGAACTCACTGTCTTGGTTATGAGCCCGTTCTCGGCAACGGTCGTGGAGTACATACCACTCGTCTAGACTATTGACCTTACCGTCGTGCGGGTAGCGTAGATTGACTCACTTTCTCGCGTCCCATAGCGTGAATTAAGCACACTTCGAACTAATCCAAGACTTGCGGTATGTCCCGGTCCATCGGCGAATAACTGCCGAAACTGCCGAAACGGGAATAAGATTGCCCGTGTAACACGGGATAACGTCAACGCCAGTGCAATGTGCGCTGCCGGGAAAAAAGCTACGTGGACCTTGCCGGTCTGAGTACCTGGGCTTAGTTTGCGATGGCTTTTTGGAGATGTGCCTGGCAGCTTGAGATCAGTTTCAACAAATGCAAATTGGATCGCAGCTGCAACGCACCCGATGTTTCTTTCGCTGGCTATATTTCCTCCGAGAGGGAACCAGCAACTGCGGGGTGGCTCTTGTAAGACCAAAAGTGGGCCAGAACCAAGCCCCGGAAGTGCCGCAGACGCACCTCGTTGATGATCCACTTGTATTGTCACATCAAAATCCCATGGTTTGTGTTCGTCGCGGAAACGACGCGTGCGAAGATGGACGAAGCTGCGCGCAGTGGCGGTCGGGTTACTGCAAGGTTATTTGCGAGCTTGCGATCAACAGCGCTCAACAAGTGCTGACTAAGCGAGTGTACAGCTTCGTATCTTTTTTTTTTTGCGGTGCTTAGATTGGGCTCGATACTATCAGTGACTAGGAACCTGGGCAGACTAGGAAGCTGGGCACTTGTTGAATATAACGATGAATAGTACTAAATGTTGAGCCATTGGACTTGTGGGAGGGAGTACGACCCCTAGCGCCCTTGCATGTCAAATTTCGAGGCGGAATGATGCGCCGATCGAAAGTTGTGCTTCGTTTGATCGCCGGGGGGAGGGTGAGAATATTGTTTTCTTAACGCCGACCGGCCATCTCTCCCGTTTCTCCACCAATCCTCGGTCAATCCACGACTTCTTGGGCTCATTCTGCTTGCCACGTCTCGCGCTCGGTTCACACACCAAAAATCTCCATAAACTCACTCTCTTCCATCTAAAGCTTCATGAATGAAAGGGATGTACCCCACCCTCGCGACGCGTATATCAAGCGACGCTTTGGTGCTATGGGTCTAGAACTTTGCCTGGTTCATCATGATGAATGAAACTTTAGTTTCACAGATATTCGGCCATTTTGTATGCCTGAGACCTCTCTCACTGCCGTCAACGCCTCAAAATACCGTATTTTGTCTGGTACCAATGTCTAAATGCCGGGTTCTCGGCAGTTTGACTCAGGAGTAGAAAGGCGGGCCCAGGTATGTCCATATCCTTCTTATGAAGTTGCCTGCAACTTATTCGGCCCATCCCTGTCTTCTCTCTGTCGCGCGGTCCTCGTTTGATTCGCGGTATAGATCCCGTCGCACGGGTCTGCCATCGAAAGCACCCAGTCCAACCATTTCCCTCAGTCCGGTGTAGCCTTTTACTACCTACAATCCATTCGTTGAATTCCCCGAACAATATTATACACCGCAAGGGTACTGAATGAGACGGCAACAACGAATTTGTGTGGGTGCCCAGGCTCCCCGTATATTGCCTTATCGGGAGTTCCCCCCGAAATAAACTCCCAGCACACCCAAAATGTCACCAAACGGTCCCCAAATATGCCCAAATTTTTCACAAGATGCGCGCCTACAATCGAGTGCCTTGGGATGCTCAGAATAAGGCTCGGAGGAGCCGTTAACGGGCCAAAACCCCCAAGATGCCCAGGTTCCCAGCGCGTGATAGTACTGATAGAAGTGGGGGAAAATAATAAAATAAAGACATAAAGATATACAAATATTGCACGTGAAAGAGGGGTCTTTGGTCTGATTTGGGGCCCGATACTGATGGCGGTGGACAAAAATAAAGAAAATAAAGACAACAAAGATAATAAAATATGCACATGTTGTCCGATGTTTGGCTCCAATTGACAAGAGCTTCTCGGCCTCTTCCGAGCATGCACGTGGTGATCCCGATACTGAAAAAAGCGGAGAATATACTGCTGGAAGCCTCAAGAACTCTGAAAAAAAGGGAGAAGACTTTTGAGTACATTAAACATGGGACCAAATATTCTGGGGATTTAAGGTCTCCGTAAAACACGAAGATTTAATTCCCCGATACTGACCGATACTGAGCGGAGTTTGAATTCCAGCTCTATCGGGAAGAACCAAAACGAGGTGTGTTTTCCAAGTGTTCTCAAGTTCCTACGTGCACAAACTAGCCACAGTCACACAAATCACTCTCATTAATCCTCCTGAATACTCCCATAGCTCTGGAACGGCTCCTTGAAACGTTGGAAATAATAGCGAGTGCAGTCCAAAACTGTCAAATCGGTCCGAAAATTTAGATGTCCGCCCATGAAAGTCTTGCTACAGACTCTCCTTCATTCTCAAGCATGATTTAGGTGGTTTCAGACCCTTTTAAGGGTTAGGTTCTCCAAAAAACTGGCTGCCGGCGGCTGATGCAAGGCAAAAGTACAACTATTGTCACCCTGATCACAAATTTGGCTTGCTTCCCTTGCTCCCATGCCCTAATGGTTTTAGTCATTTATGCCTGAATAATATTCCGAGTCTATCAAATATCTCCGCAGAGATAGAAGCATAGTCCAGGGAGAGAGAAAAGAGATTCTGATGCGCTCAATGTTATGGGGGCTTGGCGGGTTCGAACTCGTGCACACTTCATTGATCAATTATGTATTCAAACTCCGCTCAGTATCAGTATCAGTATCGGCCACCGCCAGCCACCGCCATGAGTATCGAGCCTGATTTGTAGGTTCGGAACAAGCCGCCTTCGTCACATGATATTCACGTGCTTCGAAGGGAAATCTGAGAAGGAGCTTGTACCAAGATGCCGAAAAAGGGCAATGTGTTTGGCGCGTCCTCTTGGCTCAGGAACCACGTCAAATCTTTCGGTGTCTTCGGAAGAATTATACATTAGAAGTGCGAAAATGCTTTGCCTGACTCAAATTCTCGACGCGGTCCCAAATCGCGTCGGAAATCCGCGGGCAATGACGGTCTTTTGCGCAGAGGATCACAATAAAGACCCATGCATAGACGTGTTTCCATGAGCCCCAAACAGAAACTTAGGAAGCAGAATACTAGATATTACATTCATGATGTCTCCTGAACTTTAATCTGGGCAATGGCTCCAGACAAGTGCAGTCCAGGTCAGGACGGATAATGACCCAATTTGGCGTGATTTGTCATCGACGCGTCCCGCCTCTCTCGCTTCCTCCTCCGGCTACATATATTATTCCGCGCTCTTTTGAGGCCAAAAATGTCGCAGGCATCCATGTCTACACCCCAGATACCTCGAACGCCTCGCCGCCAACCATTTTCACCGGTTGCACCACGCTCACGGGGGACTCCTCGCCGGCACATACTACACACCGGACGACTGGCAGATACACCTGATTATTCGTATTCTGCGCGGCTTCGACTCAATTTTTCTTGCGGGTACCGGGTACGGAAAAAGTATTATTTTCGAGGCTGTTGCCGTCCTAGGAGGGAAACGAAAGGTTACCATCATTGTGTGCCCTCTAAAAGCTTTGGAGGCGGACCAGTTATGTGCATTATCCAGAGACTTGTGGTGCAGGCCTAAATTCTCCTTCCCAGGTCAAACAAGCGACAGAAAAGGGGATCAGCGCGATTCTGATCAACGAGGATAATACTAGCAACCCCACCGTATGGAGGAAGGCTGAGAAGAGCGCCCAGCTCGTCTACATCTCTCCTGAAATGGCGCTTTCAGACCGTTTCGGGAGACTTTGGATGGATGCCAAGTTTCGGCAGCGTGTTAATGCCCTCATCGTCGATGAAGCCCATTGCATTGATGAATGGGGTGAGGAATTTCGCCCTATGTATAGGGAGCTGCACCGGCTTCGCAGTTTTACTGGACAGGAAGTCCCGTTTGTCGCGTGTACCGCTACATGCGCCACCAAAATCTCACCTGGTCACACATGTCACTAATGAGACGCGTCTCGTCACAGCGTCCCGATACGGCCGCGATCCTCCAAGCGTGTTTCTTGAATGAAGGAACAGGTTCTCCGTATAATTTTCGCTGGTGGGTCTGCTAGAAATTATGGTCCGCTCCAATCGAGCCCATAAAATTGAGGGATTTCATCCAAAATATATCTTGTTTGCCAGAAATGCAGAGTGCATGTCGACGCTCAAAACGGGGACATATCAGGGGGGTGTAGCCCTTAAATTTAAAACAGAGTCGGCAGAATTACAGTCCAACATCGAATGAACAGTTTCTCAGCTTAGATAATGGCAATCGGAGCAGAAATGGGAGAGAAATAGAGGTCGGAACACATGTCTTCTTTTGGGCAGTTTGTTGCAAGCCTCTCTCCGAGATTCACCGGCTCGCCGGTGCGGAGACAGGCTTGCTCCGAACCTACCTGATTTGGGTGATTTGGTGAGCGCTTCCCGCTTGCACGTGCTCATCCCGATACTGAAATAAAGCACGAATAATATTGTTCTGCGCGCAGTAAAACCACGAAATAAGGGGAGTGTGGTCCTGAGGATGTATAATGACTGCCTTAATATAACTAAGATTTTAGGTGCTCCAGATCCAACACATTTTATTGTCCCTGATACCGAGCGGAGTTTCCGATACTGAGCGGAGTTCCAATTGCGCCGTAGAGATGTGTTTCGCGCAGAACTGCCCAGTTTTTCACTCAACCTCTTCATTCTAGAATGCTCACAGATACAGTTCCATGTTATCAAGACGTTGGTGAGGTCAGGTTAACCTGCAGCAGTGCCATCGGCTTGTAGTACAGTTTTCTGTAGCTGGCCAAACATACAACATTGCGTGCAGATGAGCTCCTATGGTCATTTTTGACTTCGAATCGGCATACCAGGTGTTGTATTCATCAACATGTTTATGTGAGTAACCTGGATTATGTACCATTGTGGAACATTACCGTTGTTTGTCCCTGCCAGTCAGGATACAAAGTCATTTTACATACTGCACCCATAATCAGGAACCTCTGGATGGGAAACAATACAGATGATATCTCTGTACAACATCCACCGCTGCTCAACGTTCGAGGGAATTTGTGAGCTCCATTTGTAGCCAGAAAAAAAGTAAAATAATACGACGACGTTAAGGCCTCGAACTCACGCGAGGTCCAGTGGTGCTTAAGTAATTCAAACTCCGCTCAGTATCTGGACTCAGTATCGACCACCTTGGACCACCTATATCAGTATCGAGCCAGAATATCGGCAGAGAAAGCTTAAATGTGATTGAGATTGGACACGATGACATACACGAATTGTAAAGACAGTGACTGCAAGGGCGGGGCGCGGTGTACATAATCGGTGCAGTGGGAGCCTTGCTTGCATCAGAAAGACAGAGCTGGACTCAGTCCGGGGCGAGGGAGGAGGGCAATGGGGTGGCGAGGTCTAAGTGCGAGCTACCCACGGTCCGGGTAGGCGAGCAAACCATCAGCTTACAACACCTGGCCGGGGTGCGGGTAGATAGCCGTGGCGAGCCGCCAAGCCGCGGGATAGCTATATATAGCACCACCTTACCGAAGCTCCCTGGGGCATTGGCTGTTCGGCCCTTGAATGCTAGTCTCCCGTAGTCAGACCATGAATCAAATAAGATTTTTTTTTTTAGAGAGAGTGAAAAAAATCTTGATTATGCTTGAATGCAGTGACTGCTGACGAATAAGCGCGATGCTTTCCCAGAAGCCGCAGTGTTAGATGGATCAAAAATAACTACTGGCCATTCGGCGGTTCATCGTCGACCGTTCGCCCCATCATCGCCCATCATTGCTTGCATTCAGTCTCCACCGCTGATCGCTCGACCCCACTCCAATGCATCAGGGGCTAGTACGTTCTCATCGCGGGGTGGGATCTTCATAGATTCAGTACCTTCCTGCGGCCCGCGGGGTGATATATTTACTGGATCAGTGTCTTGCCTCGCCTATATATCACGAGTCAGAACGCGATTTGGAGACGGGGTATCACACCGAATACGCTGACGAAGATTCAAGCCCCGCGGAGTGGTATCTTGGGGGCCTTTGGTACAGTATCCCGGAAAGCTCTAGGCCCCACACATCTGCCTCCTTGCTGTTCGTAAACGCCCAAGGACGGCTTGTCCCATATTATCACTTGGGTGTGCTTGTAACAAGCTGCAGCTGGTCGTGAATGCGGCTGGAGAAGATATGCACATTTTTTTACTTTCGGGCGCCGAAGGCTTTTTGGCTTTCAGGCTGTTCTATTGCGTCACCGTCATGTATATTTTCTTCCTCAATTTATTGTTTCTGATTTGTGGTTAGGGTTACCAGTCAAATTAAAAAATGGTATGTGATCTGTTCATCTTGTATTCAATCTGTGACGGTATTGAGTTCGACGAGGTCGAACCTCTTATCCATCGCATCGTCACACTGTGCTCCACTTCGTCGCCCGAGACAACCCGGGAACAGTCCCACTTTCCTGTCTGCGCGGCTGAAGATCTACTGCGAGCCATTGCGCAAAATCCCTCGGCATTCCTCAATTCTGATGTATGGGGCGGATTATTTGACTGGTGCGCATCATTCTGATTCGAACCCAAGTCTACGCTGATACACCATATACGGCTACATGAATTCTAAGTAAAACCTAATACATAAGGATATATAAGCAAAGAGCAACATATAAATGAACAAACTAAGTAATCCCTCAAGTTTTCTTCGCGTGATCCAGTCCGCTGATCTTCCACGCAAGCACGCCATTCACGAACGGCACCTTGAAGACAGCCCACAAGGCAGTGACACGGAAATAGGGTCCCCACCCCCGCCCCCCCTTCTCCACCTGGGTCATACTCTCGACCATCTCGATGACTTGAGTCGCGACGGAGCGGCGATGGGTAGAGTACGCTTCCATAATATGGACAGCATCGTGCGTAGTCCCAGATTTTTCAGCGGCAAACGCGAAGTTGCGGTGCTCGTCGATTGCCTGCGCGAGCTCTATGCCATCGCATATCCCCATATTCATCCCCTGGCCGCCCGCGGGACCATGCTTGTGCGCTGAATCGCCAACGAGAAGAATGTACGCACCGCCCCTGGCCCGATGCACGTATCGGTCGACGAGAGCCGGCCGAGTGCGGTACCGGGAGCTGTCCAGGACTTTGGCGATCTGCGGGACCGGGTGTTTTGAATGCGAGCCCGGTCCCCGTGCGTCCAAAATAGCCTGGAGATATGCCGCATCGGGGGAACGGGGTGGAGTGTCAGGAACCCCGAGGTAGAGCCGGAAGAGATTGTTGTCCTGAGGAGGTGCGCCGGCAGAGTCTTCCCCAAGCATAGGTGCTGTTAACACGACACCACCAGCACCGATCATCATCTGCAGGCCATCCCTTGGAACGTTGGTTGGTAGCGGCGATGCAAACAGCACGTCTGCGACCACGAACGACAAGTCGTTCTTCCCCGGACCGGCCTCCTTCTTCGTGTAGGGGTCTATAAAGCGGATACCCGCAAATGACCGCAGGAACGACTTGGACCCGTCCGCCGCGACCACGTAACGCGACATCAGGACCTCCCCAGACTCGAATCGCAGCTCGTACTGCGAGCCCTCGGCCACCTCCTTTACATCTGTCACACGTTTGCTCCAGTGGATGCTGTTTCCGCCGCCCTGCACATACTCGCGCATCCGGTGCTCGACTTTATGCTGGGGAATGAGCAGTGAGAACGCGTATTTGGTGTACGCCGCGATATCCGTCATCCGCAAGCGAAACACAAGCCGCTCCTGCAGGTCGATGGTCGTCAGAGTCTTGGACTGGATACCGCCAGAAACAAGTTCTTCAGGCAATTGAGGATGTAGCGTCCCGAGGGCCTGTGTCGAGCGTGGTAAGCAGCGGCCAGAGATACGATATAGATGTTGGATAGGCGTACCTCGAGCGCACTCGCTTGCATGAGCACCGCGCGGGAGCTGTTATGCCCTGCTTCCAGAGCGTCGACTATGACGAAACGGATTCGGCGTGCTGCGAGGCCGAGAGCACACGCAAGCCCGCTTGGGCCAGCACCGACGATGCACACCTCTGTGGAAGAAGGTAATGGGTCAATCATGGGAGGAAGTCGTCGTGGATAGGAAGAAAGAGGACCCCCCTCTTATCACACTTGCTCGCTGTGATCTGCGCGATGCGCCGCTGTGATTGATCCCGTAACTAGGACTACAGCCGTTTTTCCGCAGTCCGGTTTCCCGCATCTCCCAACAAGTTCTCATGAGCACAAATTGAGCGCTGCCGGGTGGTCCGATGATCCGCACACAAGCAACGACAAATAGCTGCAACATATTCCTCATCAGTGCGGAACAACAACCACAACCACCACCACCACCACCACCCGGTGTCGTCGTTCCGTTCCATTCCCATTGAAGTTCAGACACTCAATGGCGACGATAGTTCACTGCGGGTACCACCTCTAGGTGGAGTCTCATAATTTCCCATTACCCATTGCCCATCGCCCACAGCAGGAAAAAAATTCCATCACCACACTTCATGTCCCAACTTCCCTCTCGACCTCGACCGCCCTTCAGGCTGCGCGTACGAAATCCCCATAGCGAGTTCCTCCCACGTCTCTTCCCATTCTACAAAGAGAAATTATAGAGCACCAGGGCGATCTGGACCTTCGTCCGTGCGCCACCTAATACCTTCTCATCTCAACATAATCTCCCGTGGCCATCAGGATCGAAGTCCCAGCATTTTTCAGCGTCTGGCAAGTCAAGTCGTTCATCTGCTGCTGGAAATTCTACAGCCAAGCGAATCATCAATCCGTATCCGTATCCCGTCATGGGAGAGGCACGCACGAGCCGTTGCATCGCCAAAGCCTTACGGAAGACGAACGAGTCATCAATATCAAGTCTTTGCGGATGAACTCGAGCTCTCACATTCTGGTTTTGCTGTTGTTGCGTGTTGGCTTGTCGAAGTTGCACTATGACTAGCAACGAATCAAATTAATTAAGCTGCACGATTTTAGATATTGAGAGGATGAATGCGCGCTTACAGACCTGATCGATCTGAGGTTATTCAGATTCTTTAATTCGTTCAGGGGTAATATCGCGTTCCATCCCCCGTTGTGCTTTATGAAGAACGGATCGTCGCTCCCGAGCGTGATGAACGTGGCACCATTGGTTTGGAGATGGTTGCGCAGTGTGTCGGATATGTCCTTAATATGGGAGACGAATGGAAGGTTAGCTACTGCTACTTATGGTACTTGGACGCCAAACGAACCTTATTTCTTGAAATCATTGTATCAGATGTACTTTGTGCCAGTAAGATCGAAGCTGCGCTCAGAGTAAGATCAAAGACCGAGGGTGAACCAAGATAGCTAATAGCACGCACGAAATCCAGCTTGTCTGTGTTACGGGCAGCCTGACGTCTTGGGCCATCTTGGCGAACCCATCTGGCATGCCGTTGAATGCATACCGACGACCGTGCCCGAGGAAATAGGACTCTGGCTTGGACCTGCACATACATGATGAATATTGGAGAGCAGTCCGTAGAAATCAGTCCAGTGTACCAAAGAGTACCAAGGTGTTTGGGATCGTGGCTGGCATCAGCTTGAGGGGAATGAATGTAGCGCGGTTGTCTTGCCTACCCCTGATATTAGATAGATGAGCTTGGCAGAAGCGCTTGACAGGCACTGCCGCATGTCAGGGGCAATGGCAACGGAAATGGCATATCCGGATGCGGACATATGTGATTGTCCGGGTGCACTAGTTGGTAGGCTACCTATTCATAACGACAAGGGGACAGTCAAAGAAATGCGGAGGGCTGAAAGCTGCGCGGTTTCAAACTCGAAATTAATCCGTGAAAGCGACGTCAGAGTGCAGATGAGAAGTTCACTTGCTACGGTATGAGTAGCCGGGCTGCCGTTGGCATGCGTGCTACTCGACAATGGGAATGCAAAGAAGTCGAAACTTTCCTCACCAGCGAAAATTACACTTCTTTTGGACAAGGAAGGCGAACGTGTCGAGAAAGGATGGCGTCGTGAAAAACAGCCTTTGCGAAGGCGTCGGCCGTCAAGCCCAAATCTGAAAGAAGACCTCGATGAACCGCGTCAGCCAGAGATTGAGAGCAAGGGTATTTCAATTCCGGGTATATATGTCAACCCAGCACGAAAGGTTCGCAGCCGCATCGACCTACCTGGGGATCGAAGGAAGTTGGCTCCTGGTCGCGAGAGATTGACGTGAATACTGAAGTGCACGCATCCCTGAATATATGTACCCATTAGGGGTGCTCAATTCTTGGCTCATCCGGCCCATCCGATTTTGGCCCATCCATTATTTGTTCGAAATAAATAAAGATTTCAATCACCGCTTAAAACGCGCTTCGCTCCTGACTCACGCGTCCTCCCCCCGAGCTCGTGTACACCTCCTTCCTCCGCGAGCTTTGACGTGTTTCTCACAGTTCCTGTACGTGATCCTCAGCACTGCATCCAATCACGAGTGGTACACTATAAGGAAGGCGAAGGAGGAGCGGAATCACCTTGGGTACGTGTCCTACATCTTATGAATCCCTCCCACACTGACTTCATTCATTTCCCTGCACTCAGACCGGTGCAAGACACGGACTCGAACAAGGTACGTACTCGACGCACATCCGCTCCAACGCCGGTCATTCAAGATGAACCGGTTGCGCTGCGCACAAATGCAAACGTTGTGCGCTGCACATCAGCACACCTGCCCGCATAGGTCGCCGCTCGACGTGGGCATATTCGTGTTTGCGAGTCGCACGCTCGGTGCATCGCAGCGCAGCCTCTATTCGGCTGCTATACTCGAGCCGCACACACACCGGGACCGGGAATTCGCGTCTCGCGCTGCGTGTGCGGCTAGCAAGCATTGCGACCGTCTGCGAGTGTCCGACTAGGTCCACGCTGCTGCACGCTGCGCGGACTTGCGTGTGCAGTGCCAGCCGTTATACGGTGACCCGGCTGCTTGCACATCACACGATCCAGACGTTGTGCGCTTCAGAGCGTCGTGCTAGCTCGCGATTCGGCAGTGCGGCGTATTGTGTTGGCTTCGCAGCACGGCCGCCGTGTTGGTGCTGGCATGCAGGGCGTCCGCGACCTGCCTTCTGGCGCAACAGCAGTGTCATCGCTCCACCGTGCTCGTACGCCACATCGCCGGAGTCTGGCGTTGCAGCCGATGGCGTCGGGGCTTGCGCCAGCTACGCAAACAACGTCCGCACCTAGCCGCATGTGTTCTGCGGGCGCGATTTCGCGCTTTGCACAATGTACGCGGCTAATTT
This sequence comes from Mycena vulgaris, assembly GCA_029204335.1. Lineage (NCBI taxonomy): Eukaryota > Fungi > Basidiomycota > Agaricomycetes > Agaricales > Mycenaceae > Mycena > Mycena vulgaris. Next base: position 291,411 of record JARGYA010000062.1, on the reverse strand, counting down.
CCTTGGCATTTTCGGACGACGTACAATCTCGAGCAGTTAAACAGGTATATTAAATATGAACTAATCCTATCTTTCAAATACTTCCACCCTGGCCTTGGCGCGCAAGAATAGCCATCTCCGACGTCCGCACCTTCTCGCCCGGTGCCAGAGGTGAGTGGCCGCACATGCAGTGCGCCTGCCCACCCTTGCCGTTGCACACTTCGCGTCTCGGGCAGTCATACTTTGTGCAAGGCGCGCAGCGCTTCGGCGCTCTCTTTTTCTTTGAGCCAGTCTGGGGTTGCGACATGGGAGCTCCGAGTTGGTGTGCAACCCGCGGGAAAGAGGTGGTGGACTGTACAGTGGATTGCGTGGCAACAGGAACCACATGCATCGTGGGGGTGGGAACCGCATGCGTGGTGGGGATGGAAGCTGCAACTGGCTCCTCAATTGGGAAAACAACCTGCACCAAAGGGATTTCAGATGAGTTATAATCCCCTTCCGCCCAGTCAATAAAATCGGAGTCGCGCTGCTCGCCCGATGGAAGAAGCTCGGCCATTGAATTAAAGGAAAGGAAATCGTTGGACGCTGTAAAAATAAGTGAGAAATCTGATTTCGAGACAAGCTTGAAACTTACCTCCAATAGAGAGGTCAAGCTCACCATCCGGGATCGGTTCTGGAAAAGGAAGTGCAGGGAGAACATCGGCAGAGTTCTCGGGCGCTTCGAGAATTGCGACCAGCGCCTTGCGAGCGGCGAAGTTGCTACCGCTCGCAAGTGTAGCACGCTCCGAGGTCCACAATATTGTTTTCTTGTGGTGTGCCTCCAACTGCTGAGGCAGTTTGTAATACAGTCGTTGGTTCGAGTCAGTAGTCGCCCGCGATTGTAGATGGACGAGCTCGTTCCACGACTGGGCAAATTTGGTGAAGTCAATGTTTTTCCAGTGCTCGTGAGGAGGGTGAATCTTCTTCCCGGCCTTTCTGAATTTCTTGTCGTTGATGAGCATCTTGAAGGTGATATATTCCTTGTGGGTGTGAGCTGGAACAACGGCGTAAAGGACCAGCTGCCGGAGCTGGAGATAGCGGTAGATATTCGAGGTCTTGGTGCATAGACGAGTTAGGAAGTGAACGGGGGTATCACGGTGGTGAGGTACACCGACAATGTGCGGTCGAGGAAGAGTGGTGATATTGAGGCTCTCTGCGAGGGATTTAGAGATGGGAGGAATTCCGAGGGTTTCCGACGTCGCAATACGAGTGGATAGTACACGGGGAAGAGGGAATGACGGCTTCACGCCAACGGTGACTGCAAGTTCGACGATTTCGTCTCTCAGGGCAATGTCGAAATGGCCTCTGTATTTCTTCCCGGTGCGGTTGTGAAATCCGACCTGTCAAGAGTTAAAACTGAGGAAATAGTAGTAGACACATGATAAAAGGACATACCCGTTTATTCCGGCGAAGGATCCAATTAATTAACAGGCACTCGGCTAACTCGGGTGACGCTCGCAATGAGCCAAAAATGCGGCGCACGGCCATATGAAACCCGCCTTCAATGGAGTTGGTCCCGCGAATGGTGCGATAGATATTAAGCCCATCACGATCCTTCCCCCGCAAGTAATAGAGCGAAATACAAGGTGGGTCGGAGGGATAACCCTTTCGCACCGTGTCGAGGAGATTTTTGACCATCTCTTTTGCTTCGTCGGAGAAGAAGGCACCCCGGCTCTTTTTTGTCGAGCACTGCATGTCCGCATAAGCATTGAACAGCTTCTCCAGCCTTTGCAATAAGACATGGCGGCCGGGGATGTAGCGTCGAATGCGTTGATTGAGGGCTTTGGCCTTAGCGCGCTTCGCATATTCCCAGCTCACTCTGTACTGCTCAACGACGGCACGAACAGCGGCTTCATCTGTTGCATCGCGGATGAAGATAGCTTCGCTGAAGTCGTGAGCAAAGGCTTTGAAAGCCGAGTGTTTCTTGGACAGAAGACGCAACAGCCTATCCATGAAGTGGAAGGCATCGTCGAGCACGCGAGTAGGGAGCGCTTCGGAATCGTGGAGGATGGAGAAGGTATCAGTGAGGTTTTCCATGAGAACATCAGCCGGAATATCCTGTTGGATGAGTAAAAACCAAGCCGAACTTGAATTCAATTTTCTCAACTCACATTTTCACGGCCGGAATGCCAGTTCGTCTCAATGTCTTCCATCGCGTCGGGATTCCGCATTGCATTGGGGTTCTGAGGTCTTCTCAGTCAAGATTGAGAAAGAAAGTGCACAATACTTACGAGCAGTCCGAATGCCGGTAGTGTTTCCTCTGTTATGGCGTTGGGTTTCTGGATGCCCTCAGTACGAAAATTTTAATCAAAGTAAACTTAGGAATACGTACAAGAAGTCCAAACACCAGCTGACTATAGGCGTCCTCGTCCTCGTCAGACTCTGAATCTGATTCCTCGTCGAACTCACTGCCCGACTCGTCTGCCGTTTCAGGCGACCAGTGTTCAAATTCAAGTGGGCTGGAATTTGGGAGCTGAGTGGCTGATTCTGAGACTGTGAATTCGACGCTATCATCGACCGAACTGGGTAGGGCTGGAGCTGCAAAGGTGCGGGCCACAGCATTAACTACAACGGGTGCAATTTCACCCCGGGTATGAAGCTGGGACGTCGCAACAACGGCCCGAGCCCCTTGGCTGAAAATCCATTCCATGGTCTGTCGGTGCAGAGAGTGGATTGCGCCGGGAACAAGAACCTTTGAACAAATTAGCTCAACGAATAAAATTTAAGATTGGAATGATTACCTTGGAGATCACGATAAGCGATCGCGTAAGAGAGACGTTCAATCTCTTGATGTTACCGGCAGTGTCCATGATTGCGTCGAGATAGCCATTATGGTGGCCCACAATGGAGCCTTCTGCAATAGGCTTGCAGCCTTGCACGAGTGTTACTAGCTGCCCATCGGTCGTAGCCTGTATCGGGAGGAGCGGAAGTCCGAGAGAATCACGGCGGCGAAGTGAAAGAAAGATTTCCCACTGGCAGTCAATCTCTGAGAATAAAATTTCTGTTTGCTCGGGAGATGGGGTGGTTGACCATGAGTAACCCGAGAATTGAGGAATTATAAATGCCTTTTTGAGGACAGTCCTAGCAATAGCATGAAGTGAAGCCATAGGATCGTCAAGAACTCCCTTCAGCTTGGCATATTTCCCGAGGTCGAGTATCGGAGAATTTTGCACCTTCAGCATTTTCTCGATTTCAGGTAGCCTGAACGCATCGGAAATCATCTGAAGAGTCTGGCGGATTGAATAACCGATTTTGACAATGGACTGGTTGGTGAGAATGGCTCGGAGCGATGGCAGGACATCACTCCGCGAGGTAAGCGCGGAAACCTACCAATCTAATCAATATTTCAAAGGCAAAGAACATGTAATATCTATTGTACATACCTTGAAAGCGTAGATGTCATCTTTTGTTCGAAGCTGGATGATATCTAAACAAAGTGGTTTTCCGGGGATTTGCTCGGTTTTGACACCAATAGCGACAAGGTAAAGTTGAGATGCAGAAATACTGCTTAAGGCATCTGCAAGTACCTCACTCGCCTTATCCTCGATGAGGATAGAATCTGAGACGAGAGCAGTCGGAATATGGATCGCTTGCTGAAAGCGAGGAAGATCAGTCCAATCTGTTACTGGCTGGACATTTATCGCGAGCGAGTGATTGATGGATTCGTGGAAAGAGCGCTCGACTAAAGAAAAATTAGTTTATGGATTGCAAGGCAGCAATAGGCTTACGTTGAGGTGAATCCGTATAAAAAATCTGTGTGGGTGGATGGTTCATGTTTTTCAGACTTTTTTGAACACCCTCGAACATGTCTTGAACAAAGCCCAGCGATTTATTGGACGTAAGCGAGTGGCCGCGCACTTCTTCGAATTCGTTGACCAGTGTGTAGGCTGCGTTGAAGATTCTTTCACCCTTCAATCCGCCCATATGTTTGAGAAACTGGAAGAACAGTTAAATTGATAATGATACGAAATAAAAGAGGATTCACGGCGAAAGTATGGTCACCGCCCCCAATTGTGAATGGCAGTGTTGCAATGTCGCGTTCAATGAAGATACGGTAGGCTGTCAGGTAATCGGTGAATAAGGCCTTGAGATACGGCACGGATGGTGGCGATCCAGCATAAAGTTTGCAGCAGCAACATACATCAGTTCACTTTCCGCATGAGATCTGTGTTGGACTTCAGAGACAAGCTCAGCAAATGGTGCAGGTCCCAGTCGCGTCGAAAAGGTGTTCGACATTTGCCACATCATGAGTTTCGAAATTGCACCCCGCGAAGAGATGTAAGCTGCGAGAAAAATTCAGTCATTTGCAAAGTTGAGAATGAACAGAGAAAATACCGGGAAATGCTGCCTGTACGAATCTCGGCAGCTGCGCGATGATATGGGGATCGGTACCCTGGAAACTCTTGTTGCACCCAGGTTCAGCGCGTCGCGGGTTGCAAAGGAAGCGATTTGTAAGCAGGAAAAAATCTGCAGGCATTGCACGGACTCGGCGCGCAATTGGATCATCGTTAAAGCCTTTATACAGAAACATAAGTACGGGAGATTCAAGAAGAAGTAAGTTACGCACCATTTCGAACTAGCGGCAGGCCGCAAGTACGCTTAAAATGATCCGGGCAACCGGGAAGTAAATATGGAAGCCATACGAAGACTTCGCGGGAGTAAAGCTGAGTCGGGTCAAGGCTGCGCTGAAGCGCGAACACAGGATGGGGAGGTCTGTCATAGAAATCCCCCCTGCGATAGCACAGAGTAGTCCCGTATCTCTTGATCTCCTTGGTAAGCCGTTTCCGCGCTGAAAGTAGCTGTTTGTGTATGGCGGAGTCTGGACTGGCCTCCGAAGCCTCTGTTTCCGCCTCCGCAGTTGTCATATTTGACTCAAGGGTGTCGAAGACCTCGTCCACAAGACTACCATCGATTATTTGATCTCCCGCTGCGATGACTCCATGTTCGTCATGCTCGTCTATATATTCAAGCTGTTGATTGAGCTGTGTGAAGTCGTCGAGCGAGATATGAGAATTGGATGCTATTTTCGGACATTAGAATGAACCGTGATAAAAAATCAAGTGACGTACACGGAGGTGACATATTCTGACCGATGTTTAAAGGGCGCTGGGAAGCAGCCCCGTCGCTCGAGGTACCGACCACAGACCACATTGACCGGCTAGTTTGTGTACGAGGAGAAACCGAGTTCCCGAGAGGGACAGGTTGGTGGGTGTTGTAAGGTCCAAAAAAACGATGGTAGGTTTGAGGACTTGGCTCCAAACCTTGCGCCTGAGGACGCGCCGGCATTCTAAGCGGTTCCCCCAAAGTCCGTGCCTTTGCCGTTGCCCCAGGGGCTGCCGTGGTTCGAGGGCGACCGGCACCTAGTCTTTTCCCACCCCAGCCGTTGTTCTTGCGGTTCTCCGAGGACGCAGCGGGAGGGCACATCAGAGAAGTCCGAGTCGCCGTCGGAGCGCGGAAGAGGTGATGATTGGCTCAAAGAGGAGATGACTCACCGGATCAGCCAGGATCATGCTCGGGTGCAGTGTCTATGTTAGCCGAGACATAGCCAACATAGCCATCTACGGCCATCATTAATGAGCCTCAGTTTGTGACGCGACGCGAGAAAACGCGATGGATCCTGGGTATATGGTGTGTTCCTATAAGCAATTGTCTTCCCAGGGCTACACTGAAGATCTCTTAGGGCTATAATTTCCCTCCCGGCCCTCTCGTGCCGCCATATCACTTTTATGAAGGTCTACCCCGCCGCCTGCTCCTTACGGACCTCCGGAGCTTGCACCCGCGTCGCCTCCCAGGCCCGAGTCCCCGGCCCGCCAATCAACCGCTTCCCCCCCTCGCAGGCGCCGTGGTCGTCCTCCCGGCACGAAGAAGCTTGCGGCCATCGCCGATGCCGCAAAACTAGCGAGCAAAAAACCGAAGGCGAAGCCGGCAACCACCACCAAAAATGGAGCGAAGAAGAAAAATGGTAAAGTGGCGACGCCAGCTTTGAATGCTGATGATCCGAACAAGGAGAACCACGCGCCGGTTGTCGAAATCTCCGATAGCGAAAACGAGGGGGATTAAGGCGGGTCCAAGCCTCGCTGGTCCGATGCGGAGAAGACCCAGTTCTTTTCCTTCCTCCTCGCGTTCGACGAAATTGGCGACCAGCGCTTCGAGCAGCACCAAAAAAATCCTAATTACGTATACAAGCGGGTGCGTCGGATCGCGAAGTTTGTCGCCGTCAGCCTGATCCGTTCCACAGGCTTCGGAACTGCACTTCGCGGGCAAGTGTTCCCTCAAATCAATCAAGGGCCTTTACACGCGATCCATTGAGACATTTACGTGGATGGTCGCGTTCGAAAGCTTCACCGGTAACGGCGGGGGAGACCCTGACTCTGATGACCCTACCGCTATCCTCAAGGGTCGGCTCCTCGCTGCTCGCAAGGCGGGTCTGTGTATCGGTAGCCTGAAACCTGACACGATCACGGCCTGGCAGAACAACGGCTGGTGGGACTTGTTTAATGATCGATATTTTCGCTCTGAGTACCTCTTATCTATGCTAACAAAAATCTTTCAGCCTTGGTACGAGTGCGAAGGTCACTCGGGAGGTTGTCCGTAACTCCGCATCAGCTTTGTACGACCTTGAAGACGACAGCCTGCTCCGTGACTCCGACGACAACATCGAACCGCTTCTCCTCGCGGAAAGTCGGGCTGCTCAGACTTCTGCTGCTCCGAAGACACCCGCACCTCGGAAAAATGCCGCGGCCATCGTATCGGAGCCCAAGCACACCCCCGCCTCTCACTTTTGTACACAAGCCACGAGTTCCCTCGCCAACCTCGGGGAATTTATGAAGATCAAAATGGTTTCCGAAGAGAAGAAAACGAAAGCATTTGAGGCCAAGCTTGAGCTCGACCATGCGAAGTTGCAGTTGGAGCGGGAGAAGGCGAAGGTGGATGCGGAGAAGGCGAAGGTGGAGATGGCTCGTAACGTGTTTTCAATGGACGGGGCGAGTGACGAGGTCAAGGCAGCCGCAAACAAGTATCTTTTGAGTCTTTTCGACTAATCTTTCAATTCCATACACAATTTCGTTCCGCACATACTCAATACTACAACTAGAATAAATGGTTGAGGAACTGAAGCCGCTTGATTCGTCCTTGCTCTTTGAGCCACTCATCTGTCTCGAATGCTGGAATGTGAGCATTGCCTACCACATCCGTCACCAAGGTCTCTCTGTCACCATCGTTTTCGTTGTCCTGGTCGTCCGAGTCCTCGGTGATTACCCACAACTCCTCGGGCTTGTCTTTAAAGTCAATGGCCATATTGTGCAAGAAAATCAGGGCCTCAATGACCTTGTAAATCTCCTGCACCGATTTATGCGGCCCCATCCCATGGAGGCACGGGAATCTGCCTTTCAACAGGCCAAAGGCATGCTCAACGGTGATCTGAATGCCCGAGAGACGAAGATTGAAGGCACGTATGCGTTCCTTATCGACTGGACCTGCGGCTGTTATCTCGAGTTCATCGAATGGACGCATGGTATATGGTGTAGAAGGATAACCTGCAGTTGAAGATTAAAATCGAAATGAGGTAGTGAGGTATGGGGATCAACCCGACCATACCTTTGTCGACAAGGATGTATTCACCCGCTTCAAAGTACAAATGGCGTCGCTGCCAAAGATCTGAGTTCTTGAATATCTTGACATCTGTTACTGCTCCTGCCCAACCAAGCTCAAACGAGGTGAACCTCTTCTCATGGTCACAGGTTGCCTGCATGTTTGTCTGCATCGGAAAATTCAGCCAGAGGACGCACATGAGAATCAGAGGACAAACTCCGGGGCAATAGCCGCCCAGTTAAGTGATGCAAGCTCCAGGGCCCCAGAGATATCATCCTGGAGAAGATCTGCCAGTCCATCCTCCAGGTCCTCGTTATCTCCCCAGAGATCAGCTTCATCGGGGTCATCCTCCAGCATAACTGAGGCCGCCATAAACATCTCCGCCACATGCAGGACGTCTGACTGTGTTTGCATCTTGCTGGGGCGAGGCATAGAGATATTATCGCTTATCATCGATTGCGTCAGCACGCGGCAGCAGATGCCGAGCTTGATCGGAGATCGAATCTTTATTTATTTCGAACAAATAATGGATGGGCCAAAATCGGATGGGCCGGATGAGCCAAGAATTGAGCACCCCTATTCCTGTATATAATATCTGAGCTCGAACGTCGGCGATTCGGTGACGCTGCAGTCTGAGGGTGCGTCCGTTGCGTTGCAATTGTCCTTCATTCTCGCTCAAAATCCGCTTCGCAGGCAAAGCTGTTACAATGTAGTGCCCCCACCCACGACGGCCCCGAGCACCCTCGGCTCGGGATCCATGGCAGGCGCGTCCGACGCGCCGCCGCAGTATTCTGCGTGATATCCCGCTCTTAGTAGTAGTATTTGTATGACCAACAACTCCTTGCACTCAAGTTTTAGCTGACATTCTTTACTTTACTTATCCACATGTACATCGAGTGCTCAGTGCTATGCAAGTGCTATGCGCACACTTGCGGCCTGAAATTTGATTCGCGTTCACGATTGCGATAGAAAAATGTTACGATTAATCTTGGGACGGAAAGGGGTGTTTTATTTTACGAAATGCGACTTTGAGGTGGATGTACAGTCGTGCGGAGGGCAACGGTGCCTGATCTTGTGACGATGGAGTGACGTGTGACCGGGCCTTTTTCTACCACGTCGCGCCGACGCTCCACGTACCTACGACGACGACGTCGTCGTAGGACTTCTCGCTGCACCGTCAGCCCCAAGTTTCCTGGATCCCGGGCAAAAAATCTTTGCTCTGTGATCTCCTGCTTCCTGCCTCTGCGAGGCTCTGCGGGACTCTACGGCCGGAATCGGCTTCGTCGCCATGGCCCCTATTCGTAGTGGAAGGCACCATTCCCTCTTCCCTGGACTCCCTCCGCTTTCGATAGCCTTCTACATCTATTCTATCGATATGCCTGCATCTCCACGCATCTCAGCTACCCAGAGGACGACGACCAGACAGAGCGCTTGCGCCGCCACTCTCGCCGCATCCAGAGTCCCTGCGGGTGTACGACGCTCTTCTCACGTTCATACCGTTCCACTCGCGCTATCGAAAGACAAGTTATTTCGGGAGCTACATATTGTAATCCGCGCTCTTGTCGTATTCCTATGCTCCACTCGCGCAATCGATTTAAAGTCGAGTTCTATCCAGAGCTCCATTCTCCATATTCATTCAGCGCTCTTGTTGCATGCTACGACGCTCTACCCTCCACTCGCGCTATCGAAAGCTGAGTCCTGTCAGGGCCCTATTCTCCATATCTATTCTACGCCCTTGTCGTATTTCACTTGCGCTATCGAAAGCCGAGTTCTGTCCAGAGGTTTATTATCCACACTTAGTCTACGCTTTTTCGCTTCCCATTGCATTCTGCTCGCGCTATCCAACACCGAGTTCCTTCAAGAGCTACATTTTCATATATATTCCGCGCTCTTGTCACATTCCGCTCTAGGCGTCAGCGCCGCATCGGTTTCTCACTCTAGTCGCCTCTATCTGTCGGATTCTGTCCCCGCGCCACACCACGCTCATCCTACTCCACTCTTTTCCCTCCCCCCTCCCTTTCCGCGAGTCTTCCGAACCCCGCGTTGCGGATTAAAAAAGATCCAGCGGTGATGACACTGAACTTTCGCTACGTTCTGTGGGATACGATGGCTGTCGCTGCCCCATCTGGATTCCTGCTTCACGGAACAGGACGGAACGCACACGGAACAATGTTTATCCTCGACGTACAACCACATTGTTGAGCTTGGCAAATGTGCTTACTCCGTCGACCGTGGCGCATATGTACCACGAAAATCCCCCAGGAGGACTTGCTGCTCTGTATAGTCTGAGACATAATTGCGAGAAAACGATGGAAACTCAGAACTTAACAAGCGCTTGGATGCGCGGACCCCAATTCGAGCGAAGGAATAACCTGCGACAGAACAAAGAGTAATAATTGCAACGGAACAGAGGAATAATTGGTGATTACAAGACGGCCGGCCAATAGTTCAGGAAGGACATCAGGTGGGGTGGAGTTGGAGGTGTCGAAACGTATCAAGCTAGTTGCCAAGAGACAGTGGCGGGAACTAGGAATTGAATCCACGCGAGGAAATGCACAGCGAGGGTGTTCGCGGCTTTATCAAAAAGGCATTGTGGGGATTGACTAGGACGTCGTCATGCCACGATAAAGTTAATGCCAGTCGCAGAGTCGCAGCGTCTTGCCATTTCGCCGCTATCAGATCTAATGTGAATTGCCAGAACCAATTCAGCGCGAACGAGTAGCCTGCGGCGGAAAAGAGGGACGAATTGATGATTGGAAGAAGCCTGACAAAGCTTCGAGGGGCTGCTGAGCTGGCGATGTTGAAAAAAATCAATTCACTGTGGCTTGGGAACCCGGAATTAAATCCACGCGACCAAGTGCACAGCGATGATCTTCAGAACTTTTGATCAAAAAGGCATTGTTCTTTTGCTGTCCTCCAGTTGGTCGTCGGGGTTAACCAGTGAGTTGCCATGGTACGAGAGAGCTGGTTCCAACCGTGATCTCGCCGTTAAGATCTAGAGTAAGCATTCCCTACCCAAAAAGATCACTGCACCAACAATGCGAGTAAGACGTGGCAAGCTGCCACCGTATTCCGCCACTATCCATTGGGCGGTCGTGCTCCACATTTGGTAGGTTCACGTCCGTCGGTATGCTAGCTTGGGAGAGTTAGATGTGGGCCATGATGTTGGAGAGAGAAAAGAGGCTTAGTGATCATGACGAAGCCTCGAATCTGTTCTGATCACTACCGGGATGTCGGCACCGCATTCCGCACTGCCGAACGCTAATGTTCGCAATGGCGGTTGGCTCGAGTTTCGTGCGTAGGTTCGTGTTTATATATCCAGCGGCATATTGGACTCACAATTCATTCATACTAATTAGTATTTAAGGATAGCCGCGTAAAGTCAGGAGTGGCGCAAATATGTTGAAAAACGGCGCGGAAACAAAGAAAGCTTCAGTTATTCATCAGTGCACCGGACGTGGAAGCTCTGCACTGAGAGCACCCCATTCCCGGGTGCAATTGAAAGCTCAAGTTCGTCGCCATGTACAATGGAAGCGGGTACATACTAGGCTTTGCATCCTGCATCGCATCATCCAGCGGACTATCGGTAAATTACCACCCAGGGTCCACCTGGTTCTCCAGTTGATCTCACAACCGTGCTGGCACGACCCATCAAGCAAACTTCCGCACTCCCCACTTCGAACTACGCTGCTCGTCAATCATGTAGCTCCGCACCCTCGTTATCGCCCTCTTTGCCCTCATGGGCGCCACGCATGCCGCACCCGTCTCCAAGATCCCGAACAACGACGTCCTTGACACGCGCGCGGAACAGGACTTCACGTCTCCCCTGGGCTTTACTGTCACAATAGAGGGCTCCGGCGCTGGGACGTACAGCGCAAAGAACACGCGGAGCTCCCTCGTCCTCAGTGCGAAGGGGAAAACGACTATCAGGGTTACAAAGTGGTAGACACTCGGGGTGAGCCATTATCCCCGCTTCCTTTCACAGTAATTAATTCGAGCAGGAATTCCCAGCGATGCACCAGACAGCGGTGTGTACTGTGAATAGTTGGAATTGCAGTCGTAGTTGAAGTTTGCGGTGTGGAATGTAATTCGGTGCTCACTATCAAGGGCGTGTTTCCACCTCCGGCTGGAGACACAGGGTCAGCATAAATGGTGTCCTCGTCAAACTAAAAAGGATTAAGCGCTACAATAATTATCGGGAATATCCGAGAGGCGACCCTGCCTCTGGCTCTCATCCAACTGGTGTTGCCATTGGCATCGTTGCTTTCAGGATTATCTACCAACCAGTGGGATCTTCCGTGACCAGATTGTCGCTGGTGCAATCGTTCTTCAGGCTAATGTTTCACTGAATTCTCAGGAGCCATTTCCCGCTCAGCGCTCGTCGCGATCGACGGTTGAATTACAAGAGGGTACTGGTACCTGCAACCAAGACGTGGCATAGCCATCGGTTAAAATATATATAAATGCTCTTCCATGAGAGTTCCTCAGTTGATCACGATAGACCTTTCAGCCTATTTTTCCTCTCCGTGTATGCGCTCTTGTTTCCCGCCATCATCTCGCTATTGCACTCCGCTCCATTCGGCGCACCAGATCATGGTTCTCAGTCGCTGTATTCCACCCTTTCCCGAGAGTGCTCCCAGTCCTTCTGTGTTCCGGGCGCCGTTTGGCCCTTCCCAAGTTGCCCCAAGATAATTGTGATCCTGACACCCGACGCTTAGACTCGAGTTGCTCCGCTGGTCGCAAAGAATACGGCATCTGGCAATCTCTGGAAGTGCGGAAGTACCTGCTTCCGCCGTCCTCAAAGGTCTTCCGACACTCGAGGCATGTTCGTTGCACTTATCGTCTGCTTTATCGGCGTTCGTCGAGCATATCGCTCGGGCTTTGAGAAATTAACACGAATTTCGCATCCTCTACAGGGTCCCATATGGCGGTCAAAATGCACATTTAATATGCCGCAACTATTTTCGGCAAATGTAGTCTTGGCGCAACTATTTTACGTTCTATGATGCCCGTGCCGCAACTATTAGGCCCTTTTGGGCAGCCAAAATAGTTGCGGCAAAAGTCGATTCTGCCGCAACTATTTCGCTCAGGTGCCGCAACTATTTTGTCTTGAAAATTTTTAACTTTGCACAGTCAACTCTATGGCTGCTGAGAAGCACAAGGGTACGCACCGGAACACCTAGAAAGCCCTGGAACTGTCGTTTTAACCATAATAATCTGTCCCTCGGCCGTTTCCGGGCACTTCCGATTCAAACGATGAGATCATGAGAGCCGTACAACATGGATTACTAGTACCAGAGTGAAAAGGAATGGAACATAATAGGCAGAAGTGTGGGCCTTGGATTGGAGCTGTAGGAAATAGAGGAATCTGCAATCAAGTCCGATACCCTCGGACCACATTGTCCTCCTATCCAAACATACACATTCCGGAATTTCTGCTGTATACGTGCCCGAGGATAATACAAACAGGTGTAGATAGGTGCTACTACAAGAGCTAAATCGGCCCTCGCCTGGCGGCGCTCCGCTGAAAGACGATCTCGAGCTCCTTGTGTCCATGAATTTTGTGACCCTCACGGGAGCCCGCCGGTCGGAGGAAGGGGAAGACTGGTAGGCAAGTCTCAGCAGATAAATGAGTGGACTGGGAAGGTTACTTACGAAGGCATCGGGCACGGTGCTCGCGGCGAAGAGCACACCCCCGAATCGGAAGTGCCCGGAAACGGCCGAGGGACAGATCATTATGGTTAAACGACGGTTCCACGGCTTTCTAGGTGTTCCGGTGCGCATCCTTGTGGCTCTCAGCAGCCATAGAGTTGACTGTGAAAAGTTAAATTTTTTCAAGAAAAAATAGTTGCGGCACCTGAGCGAAATAGTTGCGGCAGAATCGACTTTTGCCGCAACTATTTTTGGCTGCCCAAAAGGGCCTAATAGTTGCGGCACGGGCATCACAGAACGTAAAATAGTTGCGCCAAGACCACATTTGCCGAAAATAGTTGCGGCATATTAAATGTGCATTTTGACCGCCATACTCCCAGGCCCTCTCTCGCTGTATACGCCACAGTTTCAGGCTGAAATGCCCGAATGACGTTCTATCAGGTAGCCTAGTCTCGTGACCAGACTCTTATGACATCCCAATGGGAACCCTGTCATAAGGGTTCCCATTGGGATGTCATAAGAGTCTGGTCACGAGACTACAGGTAGCCTCGCTGATCACATTGTCAAAATATGCTACTTCGCTTACAGCTCGGACCAGTACAAAGAGACGTTCTTCCGCGAGTCGGAGTAAGGATATGGCATGTTTTCAGGTTGTACAAAATTCTGGGCATATTCATGTAATATGCCTTGTATCCACTGTCCGTCGAAAACCTTCAACACGATTGCATACCTTGCCCAGGTAATCAGCTCGTGTGCAAGCTTTGGAACCGAGGGCGACTCACATTGACCACGAGTAATTTATTCGCAGTCTCGCCCGGTGCACAAGAATTCACCGGTGTCGCCGATCTCTATGCATGTGCAGCGCGTCTCGAGGTCGCGGGCGGCGGGGACGGTCGCGGCGAACACCGGCAATGCGGCGAGGACCACAGAAACGAAGACTTTGATGAATTACATTGCTTGGTGAATTCGGGGGTTGTTCTGTAAGCTGGGGTTGCCTGATGAGTGGTGCGGCTTTTATGGCCGCGCCGTATCTGTGCGAACGAGACGGAGACGGCGTGGGTGCGTTGTATATGCGCCCTGGACTAATACAACCGGATGTGCCCCCTAGCCTGATATGCGCCCTAGCCTGATTGCATCTGAGCCTGATACAGCCTGATCCGTCGCTTGCTGGGCGGTGTGCGCGCGCCAGATGTGATTGTACGGCAAGTTTAAAGCTTAGCGCGCAGTTAAGCGCCCTTACTTACGTTGCTTCCATTTCACAGCGCCGCCTATATAAAAAAAAGGACGACGCTACCGGGCCCCGGCCCAAAGGTTCCGGAGTCAAGGATAGGAAGGGGGGGACAGCCGGCAGTGGGAGCGGGCATTACCGCTCCAGTCAATCTGGATACTAGGCCATTGCGGCGACAATCGCCGAGAGTGCGATGGAAGCGGAGAATGCAGTTTTGGTGATGCTGAAGTTGGGTGAGGACCAGGAGGCAACCGACGACCGTGGCCGGTACTGATCATATTTACTACTCCTAGAGCCTCGCACACGACTGGCAGCCCTGTGGTAGGCAGTGGGACTCAAAGTCGGGATTCCTGATGGGGCCCGGCGGGGGCGGCGCTGGTGATTCGTTTGGGACCACAAATAGCTCGTACGCCGTTATCATCAACAACATTGCCCAGAAGATAGGCACCGCACAGGCCGAAGTCTTGATCTTCACTACGAGCAGTCTAAAGGACGGAGTACACAACCGTGAGCCACCCGATAGAGAAATCTTGGACAGCCGATAAGAAGCCTTCATAATAGTAACGGTCGCGGTCAGACTGAGCAGGGCGACACAACAGTTCGCCTTCGACCGAGCTGCCATCCTCTCCCCCATCTACTTCGCCCCACAAATCTTAGAGCGCAAAATTATCTACGAATCTGTAGGGCTTCCCGATCCCAGTCTTTTACGGCAACACGGACACGCGACTCGCATACAGCGGGACGTGGAAAGCCGCCTCCGCATCGGCCGTCCCAAACGCAACGACAACTATGATAACAGACCCATACAAGAAAACATCCACCGCTGGCTCCCCTCCAGCGACGTGCTGACGAGCACACGCAGGAGCTAGACGGACACAAGTCAAGTTAAAACGCGAGCACGTCCTGTAAGGTCCCCGACGCGCTCCGATTCTTCCTGGCGGGGTTCGATCCCGCGGCGGTGCACGCTCACGCTCGCGAACACGAGCATGCAGATGACTCTGTCGCTGCCCCTAATTACGCTGTACATACTCGCCGGCGTGGCGAATGGTACGGTCCCATCCGCGAGCGCATCTGCAAGCAAGTCCGGGTCGGGATCCGCGTCTTCGGCTACATCGGCGACGTCCGCTTCGTGCTCTACGTCTCTGTGCAGCACCGCCTCCAGCAGCACCAGCGCAGCTGCAAAGGGCACGGCAGTACAGGAGAGCGTTTCCCCGAAGTATTGCCTGGGAATTCAGCGCTACAGGAAGGAGCGGCGCGTCGGAGAGAGGCGTCGGACGGACGAGAATCATAGGCATCGCCGAGGTTTAGAAAGGCGTGGGGAGTGGGACTCCGATTGGGAGACAGTAGAGGGAGCGCCGAAGGTATTTCAATGCAGCAGGGGGGCATTCGAGAGCCAATGGCGCGCGGGGAGACTCGAGGTCGCGATACGCCGCAGAAGCCGATTCAGGGCCAAATTGAGGAACCCAGTGGTGCTAAGAGCATATTGAATGCCGTTTCGGGAGCTTGCGGGGCGAAGGAGCCAGGGGAGGTGGCAGCGCGAGCGAAGGAGCTCCGCAGGCGGGGGAAGCTGGAGGAGAGGGATCATAACAAATGTCCCCAATATCCATTTTGAGACGGTGCGTGCACGGCCCATATAAAGTAAGCGGACGCGCCCCGACCCCGGTGAGCGGAGGAGTGTGCGCCATGCGGGCCAGAAGCAGGCAAAATGGGTTAAGGAATGTATCATTCGCGTCTATTTCTGGTACCGATTTAGGGACCAGGTTTCTCTCCAAAAATTCGAAACCAGGATCTGCACGTGATATGAGGTGATCCTCGGGAGATCCCTGGACTTTGGTCTAGACCCTTTCCTTTCCCGGCGCCACTGAAAGTGCTAATGTCCTCCTCGATCATGCGGTAACTTCCGCGACTGCGGTCTAGACTCATGGGTCCAGACCCTCCCTTTTCTGGTGCCTCAGAAATAGTTTTCTGTTCGGTCGTGGTAACTCAGGATCTACACCGTGGGCACCACCCTTTTTTTTTTGAGCGTGCGTTATAGAATGATCCCTTTTTTCGTGCCCAACAAGTGCAGACCCCGAGTCGTAATCTAAATTTGAGGCGGCTAAGAGGTACCAGGGTTGCCCGGAGAGCCTCGTTATCTATAACGTTAATCTGTGATCCTGTGATCCGAGACCGCGGTCCAGGCCATCTTTGTCTCTCAGCGCATCTTTTCCATCAAAATCTCTGCCTCGGATCATCCGGTCATAACATGTGGAGCCGAGATTATATATACGCCTGCTGGAGGCCTGTGCCGTCCTTGAACTTGTTAAGGAGGTGTTTACGGACCGGAGGTTCCCCATCTTTCGTTGTATTGTACAGGAGTTCCGCTGCTTGTTTCATACCACAACGGTGCGCCGACGGCCTCGACTTCAGCAGAATTGATTGTAATCTCCGCATCCGCCTCATCATTACGGAAAGTGTCAACCTTTGGCGACCCTGGGATTCTGGACCTTCAATGTATGTACCCGCTTCCAAGTGACCTCTTATTACACAACAAATTCTGTAGGAGGAGAGTGATTGCTGGTGATCAACAGTCATTTCCATGCCCGCACGTTAAATAACTCTTGCCCGATCTCTTCCATGGGATATGAACGATGGATCCATCATCCGGCTATGTATCCATCTGTGACTGCAAATTGATCGCGGTAGAGTGATGAGGGACAGCCGACGTAACATAAAGAGTCGGTCTCTAACCACTGTGTCATCATTATCAAAATGCCCCTCCGGCCGACTACCAGCCAAATTCGCTTCAACAACATTTTGACTGCCCTGGACGATGTGGTCACGACCTTTGAGATGGTTGCCGACAACCTGAAAGCGCCGTTTTTGGAACCCATTTCAAACACAATGCGGTCACTATTGACTGCAGTACAGGTGAAATTCTTCCATAAATCTGTACTGAATGCCTCACTAACTTGTCCCAGAACATCAAGAAAAACAAGGAGGATTGTACGCGGATGCTGGAGCAAATCCACGTACTCCTGTACGCAGTAATCCGTCTTCATTTGGGATCGGATACCATTGGTCAATTGCCCCCGAATATGCTGGATAATCTGGGGAAATTCACGAAGTATGTTTGTTACAGTGGTTTTGATCTCCAGGATATTCACTGCCTTGTCCAGAACCCTACACAAAATACACACCTTCGTTGAAGCTCAGCAAGAGAAGAGCAAAATTCAACAATTCTTCCGCCAAGTGGAAATCAACACCTTGCTGAAGGCTTGTAATACCGGGCTAGCAGAAGCACTGGAAGTGTTCAAGGTGTGTGGATTTCCATCTGCCGCGGGTAACTCTAACCTGATCTATTCACAGGTTCACACTGTGCATGCATTAACCGATGTGACCCAAATGCAAGATTATGCACACAAGGCTCATCAGGAAGTCCTGGAGTTGATTGCAAGTCTTTCAGATGCAGCAGACTCTGACAAAGGATCTTCAGTGCGTCAAATTTCACAAATCTCCAGCGCATAAGTCATTGTGCATCCCCTAGATAGGCAGAGTACTGTCGTCCTGGCAAAACAGGTAGACCTCCATCAAATATTTAGTTTAATTCTGACCACGACCAAGCTCGAACTCACTTTCATTGTTGCCATCCGAACCCAAAATATTCCATGGCCGAGAAGCTGAAGTTGCCGCCATCATTCAATCTTTCGACCATGAGACGACTCGGGTTGCAATTCTCGGAGGAGGGGGAATGGGGAAAACCTCTCTTGCCAGAACTCTCCTCCATCACCCCGACATCAGTGCCAGATATGGTCAGAATCGTGTGTTTGTGGCTTGTGATACTACCTCAAGTAGTGTGGAGCTTGCTGCTCTGATTGGAGCCCATCTAGGACTATCCCCTGGAAGAGATCTCACCCGGCCGGTTGTTCGTTACTTTTCTACCAGTTCACCTTCTTTGCTGGTCTTGGACAATCTTGAGACGATCTGGGAGCCTGTGGAGTCCAGAGGGAATGTTGAAAGATTTTTATCCCTGCTGGAAGATATCGACCAGATGGCGTTAATTGTCAGTAACTTCTGGACTTTCATTACACCGGCTAATTTCATCGCAGATTACAATGCGTGGAGCAGAAAGGCCTGCCCATATTCGCTGGACCCGCCCATTCCTGGGACCCTTGATGCCCTTGACGCAGGACGCTGCCCAAAAAACCTTCATTGATATTGCTGATGAGGGTCATACAAGTGCGGATATCGAGAAACTCCTGGCACTGACTGACAACATGCCACTCGCAATTGGCCTCATTGCCCACTTGGTGGACTATGAGGGACCTTCCAGTGTATTGAACCGCTGGGAGACAGAGAGCACATCACTTCTGTCTGAAGGCCACGAGAAGGAATCTAACCTGGATTTATCAATCTCCCTATCCCTCAAAAGCCCTCGGCTAGAATCCATTCCTCATGCCAAGGACCTCTTGCGTCTCCTTTCAATTCTACCTGATGGATTGTCAGATGTGGACCTTCTACAGAGTGTTATTCCAATTAACAACATATTAGCTTGCAAAGCTGCATTGCTCCAGACCTCCCTGGCCTACATGGATGACCACAAACAGCTGAAGGTGCTGAAACCAATCCGGGAATATATGCAACAGACATTCTCCAGTCCTGCTGCCCTTGTTGGATCCCTTTTACAACACTTTAGCAAGCTCCTTGAGGTTTATGAGACATTTCGTGGAACCATGTCTGGCACAGGAATAACAGCCCGAATCCAGTCCAACTTTGCAAATATCCAGAATATCTTGCTTCAAAGTTTAGATCAGCGAAATCATGATCTTACCAAGACAATTTACAGCATTTGCCTCTTTGATAGCTTCAGTAGAGTGTCTGGGCATGGAGCCAGTAAACTGATGGACAACATGTCTAATCTCCGACCTCTGCCCACAAATCACAGACTGGAGGTTCATATAATTACCGCGCACATTGCAAGACATCGGTACTGTCCTGTCGTCAATGTGGACCATCTGGTTTCTCAAGCCATGCAGCATTTCAACCAATTTGATGATTCAGATCTCCAGTGTAGGTCCTATGCCAACGTTTTGAACAAATACTGACTGCATTACCAGGTAAATTCTATCAGTGCATTTCAGAATATTATACCACCCGCAGTGACTCTTCTTCAGCTGTTGACTTCTGCCGAAGTGGACTAGCGTTGGCAATTTCGACTGAGAATACTGCACAACAAAGTGTCTTGTTGCGCACTTTGACATGGATCAAGTGGCACACCAGTGACTATTCCGGAGCCAAGATCCATGCATATGAATCACAGAGACTGGCAAAGATTTCGGGAAATCTCTTCGGGGAAGCCACTGCCCTCCGGCTCCAATCTCTTTGCTGGCAAAGTCTTGGTAACTATTATCACAGCATCTTCTGTGCAAAGAAGGCACAACATCTCGTTAGCCTGTGTGGTATGTCTGGGGGCGACCTAGATCAGACCCTGATGTCTGCTCTGGCGGACGTGCACCGATTGAAATCAGAGTACACGGAGGCTCACAAAATTCAAACGCAGAGACTTCTCAATCTTTCTGAGCACCACTCGTATCAGTGGGCCATGACCTTACTCAACATTGCACAAATTGAGGTGGAAAACGGTGCACCAAGAGCAAATGTGCAGGGGAACATTGACACTGCAAACACCCTGTTCAAAAAACTTGGGTATTCAATTGGGATGATCTATTGTGATATAGTTCAAGCGGCAGCAGATCTTAAAGACGGAGAGCCGTTGACAGCGAATCTACTCCTACAAAAGTCTCTCACTTCTGTGTGGGCTAGGGACAGTGAAGCTGTGACTTACTGTCTGGAGAGACTTGGTGATAGTTCCCAATGGACTGTCCAGGATCAAACTCTATATCCTTGGACAATTGTATTCCTGGTTCATAGTCTCAAGCATAAGGAAAGGCTAGGAGTCCACAAGGCCCTTCAATTTCTCGGAGATGTGCACCTGGTGAAGGGTGACCAGCAGACAGCTATCAATCTGTTCACTGCTGCTCTCGAGGGATTCACAGAGATGGATGTCCACCGCAGCCGAGCAGAATGCATGCTCAGACTCGGGGATATTTCGAAAGCGAATAAGGATGTAGGGAAGGCAGTAGAGCTCTGGAAAACAGCACGGCCATTGTTCGAACACTCGTCACAGGCAAAGCAAATTCTGAATATTGATGAGCGGCTGGCCGGTGTTGGTCACGGCATGCCCGAAGAGCATCTCAAATCCTTGGCACACCTATGCGACCTGAATGCGCCCACATCTGTTTTGGAAGAGCTGGCTATTCAGCCAAGAAACTCCAATCTAGTGGACATTGAAGAAATTTAAACTATTGGGGAGACTTGAGACGGATCGTGTGTTGGTTCCTTTTTGAGTGCTCCTAGCTTGGTAATTGATTTGAATATTTATCGACGCTTCCCAGTTTATGTAGTCTTGTCAATAAAATATTTATTTAATTTATGGGATCAGTGTGGTAAGCCACAGTTTCAATTTGACGAGGTATGGAATCCCCTAGTTTTCCCTCCTGATCATTCCAGAATTGTTTCACTTTTTGACCAACCTGTGGCTCCGGAATCCCATCTTTCTGAGCACGCAGACAAATCAAACAATGCTTAATCCGCACAAGGTGGCCCCAACTCGTAGCAAAATCTCTGCCGACGGACATCGTCCCATAGTACGGTTAGGACTGAGTCCCATTGACAATGGGACCGGAGAATTTCACCG
This sequence comes from Mycena vulgaris, assembly GCA_029204335.1. Classification (NCBI taxonomy): domain Eukaryota; kingdom Fungi; phylum Basidiomycota; class Agaricomycetes; order Agaricales; family Mycenaceae; genus Mycena; species Mycena vulgaris. The sequence goes on along the minus strand of JARGYA010000062.1, from coordinate 270,187 downwards.
GTGCTCGGATTGATGACTCGGACTCTCCGCACGCATAAGACACAATTCTTATGAGCCAGAATCAACATTTTGTTTTGGCTCTCACCTTAGGCCCAAACGGAATAACGATCCACGTCTTTTTTGGGCGCTTGCAAGTTGCAGCATCAGCAGTCAGACTGTCATATGTCTATTGAATTCGGACACATACAAGGGTTGAACTCTACGGAACTTGGGACATAAAGTACGGAAGGAATCAAACTGAAAGACAACACCGACGTACTTGCCCGAGAAGCCCGAAGGGGTCAGAAATAGCAATACCCATTTATTCTTCTGCAGGGTTCCACGATCAATGAGGAAGCCAGCTACCCCGAACTTGTCCGAGATGCCCATAAGAGTGTTTCTTCCGGAGAGTCCTTCTCCAGTTACGGTAGTGATGGTGGGTGTTCTTTACTCCTTGAATTAGGAATCGTGCACGCTCGATAAAACGAACAGCTAGAGCAGAATTATTCTTGAATGAAATAGGACGAAGAGAACCTGAACCAACTCGGGCACCGCAAAGATTTCTAAGGATTACATCGCTGGAGTTGAACTTCAAGGCTTTCACATCAGGCAGCGGAAATGTAATAAATCTGAATTGGCAATATCCGGCAGGTAGGGAGGTAGTAGTGTTTAATGAAGCACCATCGAAGACTGCAATCTGTCCTCATCCGGTCGATGCAGCAGGCAGTGGCCACCTCCCAATGTTCTCATACACTGATTACGCACACTAGCCGATTCAGGAGTACCGAATATCTCCGATTCAGTTTTCAGTTCAAATTGGACAACGAGCGAGGTGGCTAAATGAGGGAAGAATGAAGTATTATGTCGGAAACACTCATCCCGTCGTTTTTGAAATTGGTGATCTCGTGGATGGCTCTGCTCGAGGCTCAATGGCCTGCTGATCTTTTCTTTTTTCAAGTTATCCTACTATGTCGCACTTAGCAGCGTACTCCGAGGTTGAAGCATTAGTTGTTTTGGTCTTGAAAATTGGACCGTGGTGCAATTCCCGTCGATGCATCACGTAGTCACGAGAATCGTGTTTCCATATACAATATACTGGCAATACGGCAAGAATCTAATCTCAAGAATACAGGGAAATAATGGCTGCGCAGAGAACGCGAGGTTAAACCCCGCGATATTTGGTGTTGCTTGGAGAATTCAGGATCCGCACTGGTCTTTTTCGACAGTTTGACCCGTTTGCTCTCATTATAGAGAGAGTTCTAATAGCTGTCCCTACGCTCCTTTGCCTTCTCGAGCTCGCTGATTGCCGTGTTCTCCTTGCCGGCATTCGGAGGCATGGGAAGAGATCTTGCGGCGCGTGCGGCAAGAAGCTGGTCTTTTGCGAATTTGAGCGCTTCCGTTTCCCCCCAGCAAAGCAAACAAGGTTTTTATATCGCGTCCATGAAGTTTGTAAGGCGACGACGCGTCGGGGCGGGGCGGGAGAGCGCGGAGGCAAGCGCGACGCGGTTGTTTGGCTTTGTTTTCAGCGCCTTCATCGCAATGATCCAGATGCACCGGGTTCACGCTGCCACACGACCTTTTTCGGCCTCAAATCGGGCCCATTCTCCCATTTCTTTGGTTTTGCTTATTGTTCAGAAAAAAACGACAAATTTCGTGACGGCAACATCCCAATTTGGTCCCATTTGATGGTGGATGGGCAGCTCAGAAAGTTCGTCTTGGACATCACAACTGGAATGAATTCTCAGAATTTTTCCGGTTATGGAGGAGGCTGGAGGCCACCTCGTTGATTTTGTACTCAGTACAGCGGTTGCGACCGAGAGTTTGGCAGTGCATCCAAATCGGGATGTGCACGGTGATCCCATCAAATTCTCCGACTCGTCACCGCATTGCTACTGGCCATTCTTCAATCCTTCCTTCTCCGGGTCAGTCGAAACTTTCTGACTCTCTCATCGCGGAACCGTCTGCCCATATGGTGTACCCCTTGATTCCCCGGGGCACTCCTCCGTCAGCGCTTGGAATGAAGTGAGGAGGCCCGCACTAGATCATAGACGACGCTGAAGCTGCAAAACGCTGGACGCGCAGGTCTTCCCCTCGGTGCTCGATACACCTATGGTGGGCGAATATCCTTCGCCGTGATTCCTCTTCTCATTCATTGTCCCTGCCAGAAATGCCGACGTCTTCCCCGCGCACGAGTTCGGTGTAAGCCCGCAGCGACGACGGGAAGGCCTCTCACTCCCCGCGTAGCCGTACCCAGTCCTAAGACGCTCGACGGCGAGGTGGAAGAGAAGATTTGCAGACTGGCCGCACATCGCGTTGCGAATGATCGGCTCCTGCTCCTATGCGTCCGATGTGCACTGCATATCCCCCTTCTGTGTGCTGTCGAACTTTATACTGACCGGCCTTATTCAAGTCTTCGCATGGTATATATACCCACCCAATATTTCCTCGAAGCCTCTCGCGTCCCCCAGTTCCCCTCCATACGCAAATCTCGACTTCGCGACGACTTTGTCCAAGGCGGATCCCAGGCGCCCACGAGCTTCCCGTGAGCTCCATGCAGACGGTGGAGTGTCGCTCCTGTGCAGCCGTATTCAGTCCGAACAAGATCCGCGCGGCGGGGCTGCCGAGCTGCACCCGCACCCGTGCCCGTAGCAGCAGCAGCATAACGGCCGCATTCGCGCGCGGCTTTAAATCGCGGGTGCTCCATGCCCCTCATCCGCGCCGTAGTAACGTCTGGGTCCGCGCCCGCCCGCCCGCACCGTCCTCGTCCACATCCACATCCTCATCTACCTCTACCGCCACACCGGTCGCCGCGCACCGCTCCCTCCCACCGCTCCGTACCCCGCGATGCCAGAAGACTCAGCGGCTCGACTCCTTCCGCACCTCCGTCATTCGCTCTACGCTATCCTTCCCGCGCACAAGCAGAAGCCCCGCAAGGACAATCCTGTCGATCATCCACGGCGTCTGCGGCGACTCGTCCTCCCACCTCGACGTGTACACGGTTGACGTGTGCATCAACTTCTGCGCGATTCCTTCCGCCTCGCGCGCGTGCGCTCCCACGACTATCCGCCGATGCTCGTTTGCGGCTCCCTCCTTCCGTGGGCATGCACGCCACGACGGACCCGTCCCGGCCGTGTGAATCGAAACGCTGCGCTGTCTTAAACAAGTGTTTACAGGGAGTAGACTATATGAGATCTCCATGGTGTCTGGTACTGACTTCCAGATGCTCGCCACACAAGCAGCAAAAGCTAGAAATATCCATGACATAGCATTTGGGGGCTTGAGTGTATTCACTGCAGGGGACTTTGCCCAGTTGCCACCCACCACTGGTCCAGCTCTTTATAGTGACCTCATTGATGTTAATAATGGGTTCATGAAAGATCAGAGGAGCTAAAATGCGGTCCTGGGAAAGGTATTATGGCATCAGTTCAATACTGTAGTCATTTTATGTACTAACATGCGGAAAACAGAACAGAGTGAGGCAGACAACAATTTATGAGTGGCCTATCTAACATGTGACGCCTCTGCTCCTCCCCCCGCCTGCATGTCGCGTGATGACTTTGTTTGCGCCCGGGTCACCTGCGTACAATTTGCGGCGCCGCGGGTCCATGCATGCTGGATGGACTCGGGGGATAGGGACGAGGGCAGGGACACGGGCGGTGGTGAGCGAAGGCCCGGCTCGTCCTCGTCCACCGCGTGCGCGTGACGTGGCGCTTGTCCATAATCCTCATGGACCCGTACCTTCATGCCTCCGCCAGTTGATCCCACTTTACGACTCAGCACTCTACAACTCCGTCTTCACCCACGGGCTTGCCACGGCGGGTTTGGCTCCCGTGTGGGACTCGCTGGAACTGTGGCGCCCGTACGCGTCAAATGGGGAGGACGAGCCCGGCAAGGAAGGGGCCGCTCACGCGCACACGGACAATGGTGAGTGGACGCGCAAATCCTCCTCTTTCGCCGCGGACGTATGCAGTATGTACGGCGGCGCTGCCTTGCGTGCCGCCTTGCCCACACCTCCCGTTTCTTCGCTACCCCACCTACCGACCGAAGCTTCGCGCCACTACCCCTCGTCCGCCACCACAGCAACCTTCGCGTCGCTCACAAGCTGCAGCGCGCGTGGTGACAACGGCGGAGGGCGGAGTTTCTGCTCGGGCTCGTACTCATGAGGCAGAGCGAACCCCTGGCGCCCCGCATTCCCCGCAACTCGTGCTTGCTTGCCGGTGCCCGTCTTCTGTCACCTCCTGCCCCACTTCGACACCGTGCCTCGCGGGGCGCACCGCTGCTGTCACCACTAGCACCGCACCGCGGACGTCGTCGGCGCCCTGGTCCACCACCATCTTCTTCCGCGGCAGCGTCACCAACCGGGGCACGCAAGCTCACCTGAGCGGTCCCGCAGTGTCTCCCCGCGCGGATCCTCCTCTCCTTCACTTCCCTCGAAAACGTTCGCCGCATGCCGGCGCACGTCCGGCGTCCTTGCCGCCGCGCGCGCGCGCCCACATCCCCGCGCCGTGCATGTCCTCAGTTTTCCTATGCGAGCTACCGCTCTGAGTAGTTCGTGCCGCACCACCGGAATCTGCATTTCTGCGCAGGCTTCGCCGACGCCGCTCCTTCTTGCGCTGAACCTCCCCCCCACCAGCCGCTAGCGCCATCGTCTGCCCTGTCCGAACCACCTCGTTCTCCTGCGGCGGCACCCTTCACCTTCGCGCACGCGACGCTCGGCGTGCACTGATGTATCCTTGCGCTCGCGCGACGGCGGGCTCCTGCTGGACGCAAGCTGCAGCGTGCATATGCGTCAGATTCACGTGTGGATGAAGGAGTCGAAGGTCCCCGCGCCTTCCCTTGGTGCTGGCCGCCGCGGGCTAGCCCCCGACATTCCCGCTGTCATACGCCCCATGGACGTCCGGTATCTTTCTCCTCCGGCTTGGACACGAGAAAGTGGAGCGTCCCAGACTATGACGTCCGAGCGCATCGAATTCGGACGACGGAGGCGCAGCTTTCGTTCCTCATCGGCTACGGGAGCATGACGCAGAGGGTCCTTGCCCTACAACCGCGGGCCGGGAGGTCGATTATCCCGTAAGGTTCGCTCACGACTGGAGGGTGCATGGATGGTGGTTGGTCGGTCGACGTCCAGAACATCCTTGTTCGCACGTCGGTGTGTGGCAGCCGCAATCTGCAGCCGCCGCCCAAGCCGTCTCTATGACGCGACAAGCGCGCTGGAGCCGGTATATTACCACTGTTTTCGCGTGCTGTATGTTTCCTGCACGGTGTAGTTAATCACTTGCGCTACCGATGTCCTTTAGTTGAACCCCATCTTGGAATTCCCATCCACTCCGGATCCTTTCTCGTCGCATATCGGCCGAATCTCTGGTTCCATATAAATTGTATTCCCCGGCGGACATTCCCTACGCGACGCTGGACCTGCGCCCGCGTTCCGGTACCTGCGAGGTGAATGAGCCGCGCGCACGCCGCGGGATACAATGCATGTTGCCATTGTTCCTGATGTTTCATATTTGCTGATTCCGCTTTCCGTTCTTGCGCAGCACACGCCTCCGACTCATTCACCCTGCGCTGGTGTCCTGCAAAATGTGTCGCAGCCAGGTTGCCTGTATTAATCTCTTGTGCAAATGCATACGCAAACTCGGAGACCGGAACTCGATGTTCTACCAGGAATATGAAGACGGTATACCTAGCCGCAAGCGCGTTGGCTCTAGTTGAAGCGTCTCCGAGGCCGGTGATGACCTGATGCTGGATGACGACATAATCATCCTGTCCGATTAGTACTCGTACTAGCATGAATTGATGTGAACACCTGCCCGATTAGGCCGTGTTCTGTGTCTCACCAACATCTTGAGGGCCATCTTCAGTAGCATCTGTTCAGATATTGAGAGTGTCTTTGCAGCATCTTCTCAAAGATGCACCACATCTTGTTGCGCTTTGCCAAGACTTTTTGTCTTTGATATGACAAAGGGACCGTCTTAGTCAAAGACGCTCGTCTTTGAAGAAATGGTGTCTTATGCGTCTTTGGCGTCTTGGCCAAGACACCAAAGACACCGAAGTCAAATGTATACTTTTACTGATGCATATAGCGGCCATCACGTATGTGTGTTGCGCCTCTCGATCTCGCCGGAATGCGGCATCCTCTTACCCACCTGCCTCTTGCTTGCCATGCGCGCGGGGCAACTCACTGAAGAAGTGTTCTCGTGTCATCTGTCTCGACATACTCTTCCAAATTGTTTCAGTGGATATCCACTGTGTTTAACTCCGTGTTCGTGGTGCCCGAAATTGAGACTCGTTATTCTGCCAACCTGGAGTTTGTTCTACAGATATAAATGCATTATGCTCTACTGGATGTACAGGCCGGTCAACGCAACCGCTCCAATTTGTCCAGATGCGAATTGAACCCTGCTCGCAAAGCCTGCCAATACACAAGGTCTTGCTCTTTCTCAGAATCTGGGTGACCGGTCAGCTCACCACGTATCGTATCCGCCAGCTTCAACAGGAGCTCGCCGGCACAATTCAGCAGTTTCTCAATGTCCTTTCCCGTCCTAGCATCATCTGCGGCAGCGTCTTTTGCCCTTTTCACTGCCCTCCTAATTGCATCTGCGAGGCGATCCATAATGATCTTTTTGAACTCCTGAGATGGATGATGAATCTTTTCGTCCACGGTTGGCCCCACAATCCTGGCACAAAACGATGTCCGGAGGGAACAGACCGTGAGCTGGATCATCTGGTGAACTGTCGAGTTTGAATCGCGAGGACCGCAAAGGCCATGGCCAGAGGCTTTTCTTTTTCAAACCGCTGGCCTTCAGCCTCATCTGCGCCCCACAAACGAGAAAGTACAGAGCAGTAGGTGTCCTTTGCTTCTTTAGTAGCAGAATCACCAAACAATTTGAGCCAAAGTCGAAGCCATCCAGGAAGATCCAGCGAGACGACACTTTCCCACTCTGGTGTTTACGACAACTGGTCCCCGAGCCAAATGTACTCAACGCTGGTCGGAGCGTCGGTTTGCTTGCAAAAGGCATCCAGAAGGTCCCAGACCTTGTGCTCCTTCAAGATAGGCTCCAGCTCATTGTCCCTGAACCAAGGACGGACAGAGCAGAGGACATGGAATGCCAGAAATTTCAGGCGGTGAATGCTGGGGTCTTCGATCCCAGCACGATGAGCATCGGGGGATATCGCCTATAGTATGGTATGCAAAGAAGCACTTGTTGGTTTTATTCGAACCGGTCTGGAAATAAAAAGCACTTGTAGAAGATCACCAACGATGCCAACTGGGTTGGTTTGTGACGTGGAATCCTCTAGAGCAGTATGAACCCAACGGACTTCCTGGGTTACTTCTTGAGTGGCTGTGGGTTTGACCCCTTTAAGCCACGAAAGAGGTACATGCACACTTTGGAAAGCCCGAGTGATTGTGTTGCTTCCGAGACCGGGGGTTGCACAAAATTGATATACAGCATGCCTGCATCTGTCACTCTCACCCCCATTGTGCGTGTCAAATGGAAATTGAGCGACCTTCTCGACAACACGCTCGACAGTTAGGGAGTGAACCGGGGTTGCGGCTCTGAGATGTCCGGCGAGATTCTCGAAGAGGAGTGCTATAAGATGGTAACAGTATTTGCTGGAAGGGTTTTAGCGTGCAAACTGGAGCCATCATTGTTCTCCCCTCTTGTCCGGCACAGAAATCTCACTACGGGTTGGATGGGAGAAGAATGAGTTGAGACAGAACAAGAAGTCGGCATAAAGCCCCCGATTTCGCAGAGACACATTTACCAAGCTCAACAATGTGGTTGTACGTCGAAGATAAATATTGTTCCCGATGCGTTCCGTCCTGTTCCCTCAAGGAGGAATCCAGATGGGGCAGCGACAGCCATCGCATCCCACAGAGCGTAGCGAAGGTTCAGTGTCATCACCGCTGGATCTTTCTCAGTCTGCTACGCGGGTTTCGGAAGAGTCGCGGCAAGCTCGGGAAGAGAATACTCACCGGAGTTGCACCAATTGTTATGGAATACTGTCGTACCCACCGACTTCTCCCCTCAAGAGGCAAGATAAGAATCTTCAACAGGTCTCACTACAATGAAGCTTATCATCTCCGTCCTTCTTACTCTCAACGCCGCTGCGGTCGCTATATTGAGCAGCTCCCCGTCGTTTTCCATCCAACGCCTAAACACATATCAAGCCTTCTCCCTTGGAGAAGTGCAAGCAGTGACGTGCGACGAATAGCCCGGCGAGGGAACAAAGAGCATCAATTGATGACAGTATTCATCAAAAGGCATTTTTCTTTTGGGAAAAAGGGCGAGGGGTGGATAATTTGAACGGCGCCTAAAGCACTATGACACAGATCCAAGAAGACTGAGAGCAAACTGGCTCCCTGAGAGAAGTGGATGTTCGGGAGAAAAGGAAGCGAGTGGCGGTGCAATCGGAATAGCGGGCCGATTGATGCCTGCAGCCAGAACGGAGGATCCACTTGCGGCGTATGTAGCTAATTGGACGACATAGGAGGCTATAGGAAGTACCACTGAAGTGTGGGCCTTACATAGAACATCCTTGGTCTTTTCCATGGCCAGTAGGGCGGCCCAACGGCGGGAATGGACTGAGAACAAAGTCACGATGAGAGCAGTGACACCTGATAATACCAAGAAACCCCTTATATTATAAGGAGGTATACCCCCCTAACCTGCCTTTAATATAAGGTGTTTTAAGGTTTTTCCATACCACCAATATCCCACCTATACCTCTTCGTTTTCCACCACTTTTCTGAGGGGTTTCGGTGGAAATTTTTTTGATTTTGAGGGCTGCATAGTACCATTACATTGCATCTAATGGGGGGGTACAACATAGTCAGTAAATTTTGTAATGAAATTTTGTACCACCGTACCACCGGTACCACCGAGCACCCTTACATGAGTCAGTAATATTTTGTGACCCGCGCAAGCTTCCACCATTACCACCAAGTGGTCTAACAGAGTCAGTAGTCTTTTGTGACCTTCGTAAGCTTCCACCATTTCCACCAAGTGATTTAAGAGAGTCAGTAAATCTTTTTGACTCGCATAAATTTCCACCCTTACCACCGCCCCCGTTAAGAGGGTCACAAAAGTTACTGACCATCGTAAATTTCCACCGGTACCACAGGTTGGTTGACGAGGGTCAGTAAATTTGTTACTCCTCTACGCTACCCCACTTACCACCAATAGCATTGAGGGTGTGACTTAGCAGATTCCGCATCCACCCATTTCCACCAGTACCACCAATAGGGCCACCAAGATGCCGCGAATTTACTATTTCCCCTGTTACCACCAATACTTCAGCCCGCGTGACTTAGCAGAATTGCCGGCCACCACTTCCACCACTACCACCTGTAGCGCTGCCATGCCGCCACAGCTTTGCTATTTCCCCCGTTACCACTGATATCTCAGACAGTATGACTTGTTTCCACAGTTTCCACCATATGCAGACTACAGTACCATCATTACCACCATCAACCAATTATCTACTCAACAACGCCAGAATCAGATGCGACACCTAGCACCGTCTCCAGCATCTCCGAAAGTTCCTCATCTTCTGCCTCCTCCCCGATGTAGTCCTCCCAGGTGTCCTCCTCCTCCTCCTTGCCCAATCTTTCCACCAACTCCCGTAACTCTTCAGCTTCCGCCTCGTCATCATCATCATCCATCCCCTCCATCCCCCTACCTGTCTGGATAGGGCCCCGGATCCGTTCCCCCGGCTGGAGTGTTCCTGTGAATCGTTGTCCCAGCTTTTTCTGCATCGCCACGAGACGCTGGATGTGGCCCGTGTTGAAGCGTCCACGCTTCCACTGGTACTGGCGGACGAAGTACGCTAGATCTGGGTCCGTGCGTTCCATTAGTTCCGCCCGGCTATCCAGGATCTCCTTCTCGTCCCGAATGTACGTCACAAGGCGCCGAATCTCCACATTCAGACGCTCAATCTCCTCCCTTGCACGCTCGATCTTGAAGTAGATGTCCAGAACAAGTCTTGCAGCCGGCGTAGCCCATGGAAGAAGCTGGGCGTTGCCTTCTGGGTCTCGAAGAAGGTCCCATTCGGAAAGGAAGGTGTAGTCGATAACTTCGGTCCAGGTCAGGCTTCGTGCGGGTGGAACAAGGGCCGCTGCTGCGGCATTGTATCGTGCTAGCCCATTTCGAATCGCCTGGGATCGGGATTGGAGAGCCTTGGCAATATGCTTTCTCATTTTGTAGCCTGGCGACTTGTTAGATTCTAGCGATAGAGCAGGAGCGATGTCATTCCTACCTGTGCCAGACATGTTCATCTTTGTGAGCTCAAACATGCGCTTGAGGACAAGGGCCTCCAGCTGGTTGATGGACAGCCGATAGCGTCTTCGACTAACCAGGAGTGCCGCATCGTCCCACTCTTTGCTCTCCAACGTCCACCGTGGATCAATTCCCATCTTCGCCTCGCTCTCTTGAACATCTGCAAGCGCTCGGTCATAGCTCTCCTGTGCATGTCGACGTGTGGTTTTTGTTGACTTGGAATTCTCTGCACAACGTGTGTCAAATATCTCCCTGGTAATGGTGGTAGCCGTGGTAGTGGGAGAATTTTATGGTCGGTGGTAATGGTGGAACTTGTTAGAATAGTGTGTATAACGCCGAATGATAGACGCACCGTTTATCCATGAGCTTGATCAACCGATTCAGATACTCCATCTGATCAGTCTCCTCCTCTGGCTCCTTCCCAAGTCCGTTGAGATATTCCTTTTCCTGCTCCAACCGCTCAGGAAACTCTGAGACATCTTGCACCCCCAATTGAGCCATCGCAACATGAAGTGCTGCCTCCCCGTCAAGGATTTCCACGGCTTGCATGTAATTGTTAACGAGGAAAGTACCTAGAGGGCGGACGATCAGCTGGGTGCTCGGAAGGGAAACAGAGCCCGGCTCACTGAGGTTCGCATAGGTATCAAAAGTATCGGTGTGTGCCAGGTAAGTGGAAATTGTCTGGCGCCTGTGAAAGACGCTTGCATATCGGGTTGACCGTGCTAAGGCATTTGACTTGGAAAAGAACCGCTCACAGCCCTCCAGGTCCTCAAGACCCATCCCAGGGACATATGTGGCTAGGAACGCCAGCTGGCAACGCCGATTATGGGCATGGCCATGGAACGCTCCCACTAGCGACTTGAAGTTGAGGTCTGCCGCCTTCTCTGCCATTGGGCTATTGCGCACAGTCGTCCCGAAGCCACATCCAATATCGTACCCACTCCCAACGTCTGGGCCAAAGGCATCGAGTAAGGCATCAACAATTGCCAGAGGATATTTCGCTCTGGAGGGAGATTAAAATATGTACCACCAATACCACCAATACCACCGTTAACACTTACAGTTCTCCACTCCTGACCATGTCCGCCACGAGCAGCACAAATCCATGCCGACAAAGGGATAGGAAGATACCTGTTTCATCGAACACTCCCCACATCCTCGACGTCAAGTCTTCATTGAGATTCTTCCAACGCTCTTGGCACTCCCCATTATCCTCTGGGTTCTCACTCGTCTGGAGATAAAGAAATTGAAAGAGTGGCATCAGGTTTGAGCGATAAAACTCACGGGCACGGTGACTAGCCCCTTGAGAACCTCTTTTGACCACTCATTGACCTTCTCCCGGGTGAGAAAGTAGCTCCCCCCAACGTCTGCCGTCCTGGGATCCGCCCTTTCACTCTGGCCCCGCGTGGGGTTCCCTTCCTTGTCAAATGTCTTGTCCTTTCTCAAGACGCGCTTCAAAGAGTCGTTTCCGTCCATCGTGGTAAGCATGGAAAAGATAAGCTGTTGTTCTCCTTCGAGCTTGTAGGTGCACGCGGGGCAACAGTTTTTGAGCCGGTAGTCTGGCGCATCTCGGCCGAGGGCTTTGGCAACCCTTGCGTCCACAGTGGCGAGGGTTTCCAGATAGAGATCATAACAGATTGTGAACTGCTGAGAAAGATACGGATGTAGGCTCTCCCGTGTAGATCGCACAAGGTTTTAACCCAGCTCTGAACGCTGAGTGTAGGACAGCGGAGACGGGCGACACGGAACATCTCCAAGACGCGTGTCGCAATAGCGACCTTCGGCGCAAATGGAGAGCAGGGGAAAAGTCCCCGTCCCACCAACGAGGATGTAACAAACGCGTCCGTTGTCAGCAAAGGTACATGCACAATGTAGGTACCTACAAGAACGTTCAGCCCTGCTCGAAATCAAGAGGAATGACACGCACTAAACATGTCTACGACCTTGATACTATACACGCCATCGCTCCCAGCAGTTGTTGAGGTGGGGGAGGGCGGCACTGCAGGGGTGTCTGCACCGTACTCTCCCTGTGTTGCGCCCCACTTGATGTACGCGTCAGTTATTGCCTTCATTTGGCCTCTGAATCCCAGGACACGTCGAAGGGTCGCATCTGTGCGTGTCCGGGTATCCTTTGCCCTGTACTTCTCAATGAGCGTTGGGTAAAGAAAAGAGAGATGAAGTCCACGCACCTGGCCTTGCCCATCTCATGCTTCAGCTGGTCCTGGAACTCCCCACCGGCGTGGCTGATGTCGAACTCGATGTTTCCGGTCAGAGCCTCATTGATGGTCATTTCGTGGCTATTGCCCTCATCCATGTCGTCAAAGCCTTGAGCCTCCCTAAGGAGAAAAAACTGTCGACGCTTTTCTTCTGACAAGTCTAGAGCTGGTTAGCAGCATACACAGAGCGTTCTTTGTGACCCTCTCACCATTAATACGGTCAAGAACCTGGAGGTTGGTGGCGTAATGCAGCTCCTGGCATTGCTTCGGCGTGAGGGTCTTGACTTGGTTCTGGATGCTTCCATTTCGGAGCTTGACACCGACAACGGTTCGAACATGCCTGTTTCGGGTTGCACGGTGCATGCGGGAAGCCAGAGGAGTGCCCTTCGCCATTGTGACGCGTGAAGACACGAAGACAAAGTTTGTTGGTTGCCTGCACGTGACCATTTTACTTTGCGTGTTCTTAAGTCCGAGTCTGGTGGAAGTGGTGGAATTCACAAGGTCTTCGTGGTATTTGTGGAAGTGAGCAGTGATCGGTGGTAAGTGATCCTCTTGATGTGTTCTCAAGTCCAAGTCTGGTGGAAGTGATGGAATTTACAAGGTCTTCGTGGTATTTGTGGAAGTGAGCAGTGGTGGAATTTACAAGGTCTTCGTGGTATGTGTGGAAGTGAGCAATGATCGGTGGTAAGTGATCCTTTGTCACCCTTTGTCCGTGTTGCCACTGATGGGGTCTTTTAATTTGCTTTTTACCCTCCTTTCCACCAGATCCTCGCCCTTCCTACCACCATTTCCACTGCAATGCATATTGGCCTCAAACTCAAAAGTGCGTGTTTAGGATACACCCTGGTCTCATCTAACTTCTTCTAGGACCTCACAATGATGTCTCAACAGTCGACATTGACGCTCTTAATCTTCGCTCTGTACGTTCTTTGACTCTCACCTTGCCACTTGTATTCACCACCGTTTAGTCCCTAACCGAGCATGGCTGTCTTTCGTGGGAAGCCATCAGTGCCAGGAGCTTCGAGATCGCCGCCACTGTTATTGCCACCACCAACTCCGGCTATCATCACGGTGGCGATGACAACCTTGGCACCACCTTGACCTCTCCCACGGATCTCAACATCTCCGGTCTCTCCCTCTCGGACAACCATGAGGACTTATCTCAGCCAGACTCCGGTGATCTTCCCTCCATTCAGCCTGGGAAGACAACTATCCTTGCTGCTCGCGCCAACGCCCGGACTCTCGCCTATAACAAATCCCCTGCAGCTCACAAACGACGTCGTGTCCAGAAGCATGCACCACCTATCAAACTCTCGACATACTCAATCAAGGACACAAGAGTTGCATCTACGGGCTGGATTGGCTTGCGCGACGACGGGGTTTCGGAGCAGGAGGCGGAGGCAGGTGTCTGCGAGGAGGGATGGCAGCCTACGCACAAGCTGCCCGACTTCTTCGGCAAACATGCGAAGTTCCACGGGTTCCGTTTGGAAAAGTATCTCGGCCCGTGCGTGCTTTTCTCTCGCATCTGAGTTGACAGCTGATCCTCGGTCCTTCAGTATGACCCGCCCCGTCGTCGATGCCGCTGGGCGAGTCTCTGCTGTGTTTGCGGGTCACAAAGATCATCCAGATTTCATGGCCGATGTCCACGACCCTGCCATGGAAGCCATGGAAGAAGCTAGGGCCAAGTGCTCCATATCCGAGGCACGCACGTATCACCGTCGCGGCAACTTCACATCGCTCACAACAGGTCAATCCCATGGCGGGGGACAGCTTGAGCCAGGCACATTCGTCAATGGCATTATCAATACCGCCGTGCTTTGCTCCTTGCTGAGCAACTCGGCCTTCATCCGGCTTGCAGGCTTCGCGACGGGTGAGTTTTCCTCTACCGTATCTTTCCAATTTAGTGCTTACCTTCATCTAGCTGTCTTTGCGAACTGGTCACCTCATTTATATGACTACTATGTCATCAATATGCAGGCCTTCTATGCCCGCAATACCCACCTGAAACGCCCATTCATCAACGGAATCTGGTCCGCATGTACATTCAATCTAGGTCCTCAGACATGCGCGCTGGGCCATCGGGACTTCGCCAACCTCTCCTTCGGCTGGTGCGCCATCTCCTCCGTCGGAGACTTCGACTATACCAAGGGTGGGCATCTCATTCTCTGGGATTGCCGTCTCATCCTTGAATTCCCACCCGGAACAACAATCCTTATCCCAAGTGCGACAATCTTTCACTCCAACATCCCCATTTGTGCTGGGGAACGTCGGTACTCTTTCACCCAGTACACCGCTGGTGGTCTTTTCCGTTGGGTGCAGCACGGCTTCAAGACCGAAGAGAGCTATCTTGCGTCTCAGTCGAAGGGGGCGAAGAAGGATGGGAAGGCAGAGGATCAGGCACGCTGGGAAGGTGGAGTGTCCCTATACTCCTGGCTTGATGAGCTGGTGTAGACGCGTAGACTAGAGGGGAATGTAGCCACTTCCACGAATACCATCGTTAACCTCTCCAACAATACATATGATTCCACTGTTACCACCGAGATGTTGATGAGATTCCACCATTTCCACAGAACCTTCAGATCACGAGAGTCGCGAATACTTAACCGGTGCGAACTCCGATGCTCGGACCGACATCCGGTGCATTCCTAAAAAAAATCGCCCTGGACGCTAATGGATAGTATAAAGCTAGAGTTTTTTTTTGAAGCCTCAGATAGCCTCCAAGTACAACATGTTTCAAATCTATGATATTATATAGGCAACAGGAAATGAAATAAATGATTTGGTATCTGAGACGCGAATTGACCGAGACCAAGTGTGCACACACATACATAAACTAGGTGAACCTTTGTTCTCAAATTTCATCTTGCATATTTTCTTGTCTTCTCACTCTATGGAAACAACTCCAGCAGCCACCCCTCCTGCCTCTGAGCCATCTCCGCTACCCATGGGATCCAATCGCAAAGAAACATTGAGAAAATACGCCAAAAAGTACATTTTGGGCGTACATCTGGTGAATGACATTAAATCGTCCCAGAAACACAGAGGTATTGCGCCAAAAGGCTCGCATTCGGCAGCAGATGGCTCGGGCAAAAGAACACAGCTCCCCTGAAGGTATTCAGGCCAGAAAGGTCAAACGGCAGACGGACAATCTGCTCTATCAGGAAAGGTGTGTCTACCCATAACATATCGAGTATTTCCTGAAGACAATATACTTTAGAAAGCGGCAGCAGTCAGCTATCATCACCCTTGCATGGCTGTCTACAGCTAACCATTTCTGCAGGAAGTATATTGAGAACTGTGGAATGGCGTCATTTCAACAGATATACCGTCCGACGCTTGAATTCTATGGTCTAGGTCATCTTGCAAACGTGAAGATTTTTGATCAAACTTCGAGTCGGCTCGAGGTGGACGACATCATTGCCTTTACAGCTGACGATGCTGAAGAAAGAGATGCATTCTTAGCGGGGAATACTCAGCAGACCGTTCTCATTATTGGGGCTGAGTAGTTCTGCATGTAAGGGGCTCTCTGGACATGCTATGCAGACGGTGTTCATGTACCCAGTGCGTTTTGCCAAGGAATATTTTTATGACAGAAATATGCTATATTGTGTCCGCCAATGATATGGTGGTAATGGTGGAACTTTGGTACTTTGCCCGACTTAACTGTGGTAATGATGGTACAGTGCTCACATCAGGCACATGACCTGTCAAAAGTTGGTTGTTCTTTCTTCTACTCTTCATGTCGTCTCAGTTCTATTGTGATCCCCCGTTCCATCCCGACCCCGGATACAAGAAAGAGACTGCCGGCACTGTTGTCTGGCTTGCGGTGGATCCCCGGACCCGTTTTCCAGGCCCAGGGAACTACACGTCTTGGTGCGTCCAGTTTTTCTTACATGTCGCAGAAAGCCTGACTGTTAGATCTCAGGGAAAGCTGCAAAAGAGCATCAAGCGGGATCTCGGGCTGTGGCGGCATTCGATATGCCTCTGTGGCTGAGTCTCTCCCCGCATGGCACGCCAGATGTGCTTTAGGAGAGCACTTTCACCCAGCCGATCCCGACTTCCACGCTGCTCCCCCCTACTCAGATGACTCTCCTCCCCTCATTACAGACACCAGTACTACCTCAATTCCGATCCTTCTGTCTCCACGTACACCCCGTGCCACCCCATCCAGCCCTCGCTCACCGACTTCGAGGCGTGGAGTTATGAGTCATCCAAATCTTCTTGTTGGACACACCCTGCGTTTTGGTGGAGGTGTTGATACTAGTCGCCTGGATTCTGCCCTGGAGCAAGCTGTTGCAGAGCCTGCTGAAGACCAGCTTGAATTGGCACGAGCCACTACGCCTCCTACGAGCCCCGGTCGTTTATCCTCCCCACCTTCATCACCCTCCTTTTTCTCGACGCGTGGAGGCCACACTGTGCACCACAAGTATGGGCCTGCACATGCTCAACTGGTCCGCATCCACGAAAGGGATCCATCCGCAACTCTCTTCGCAACAACTGAGCATGTACTCGCTGCCTTTGTTGCAGCGGGGTACTCGCCAGCAGAGGCTGAGGGGCTAGCTGCCATGGAGCGTGCAGAGGCCGCAGAAGCAGCGCGCGAAGGGGTTGCGGACGTCGAGCGCGAAGGGGTTGCGGACGTTGAGCGTGGAGATGCTGCGCATCCAGAAGTTGCTGCTGATGGGGAGGGAGGGGATGGGCTTGCTCAGCGCATTGCAGCCCGGTTCAACATGACACCGAGCCAGCTTGCCGCCGGGTATGTCGACTGGGTTTCAGATGGTCAAGGCCGTCGTGGACCCGACCTGACAGAGCAGGCCCGCCGTCAAGGACTCAGCCATCTCCTCCGACACAGTCACTCCAACCCCGACGAAATCCCTGCAACCCCAGATCCCCATGATCTGTGGGGCCACTACGAGGACGACGAGGAGTTCAATGATCTTGTAAACGAGACGCAGGGTGGTAGCGGTGGTAATGGTGGTAGTATTCGCAATCCCTGAATGTTGTTTCAGTTGTCCTGATGTACTCATGTAAATTCACGCTACGACGTCTGAATTGTATTGCGTTTGACTTGGGAGATGTGTCGAGTCAGACAGCGGAGTTGTTGCAGTCAGATAATGAGTAGGAAATGGTGGAAACGGTGGAATCCGGTCTCGTGATTCCAGCTGTGACGTTTATGTCACACAATTTGCCATCGATACCATTCTACAACAACTCTCGATCTGAAACACAGCAGGTATGTTTTTCACTAGGACTTTTTCAACTGCTGACATAGTCTAGCAACATGGCCAGAACCTCGAAAACCAACAAGAAGAAAGCGCCGACAGGAGGCAAATCCACCGGACGTGCATTAAGGAGTTCAGCCTCAAGCCAAGCCAAGGCGACCGCTCCCAGCACCCAAGCCCCCAGCACAGTGTCTACTCGACGATCGTCGCGTGGTCAGCCAGCAGCCGACCCTCTGGTCCCAGCCATCGCGTCAATCACGGACGACTCTGCAGACAAGGAAAAGGAAGACCCAGACGAGCTGCAGGACGATGACGAGCTGCAGGACGACAATGAGCCGCAGGACGACAACTACAACGAGCCTCTTGTCTGTGGCTCCGAGGTGGAGGAGGATTCCGTCAGACCGGACAAGCTTCCAGAGGGGTACGTCCACGGTTACCACCACTCCCCTCTTTCCACCATTACCACCACTCTTCTTCATGTTTTTTATGACTGTCTCCTAACCAACAAAAAACAGGATTGAGCCTCTTGGCATCGCAGAAAAGACGCCCGGCCCCGGCCCCGCCGCCGTGGTCAAGCAGACCGCTGCCACTGCCAATGAAGATCAAGCCTCCCCAGAGTCCCACCACTCGCAGTCACCAGAGTCCCACCACTCGCAGTCGCCAGATGCCCGCCGCTCACAGTCCCCACAGCCCCACCGCTCGCGCTCCCCAGCTCCCCGCACCTCGTGCTCCCCAGATGCCCACCGCTCGCGCTCCCCAGATGCCCACCGCTCACGCTCCCCAGAGTCTCGCCGCTTGCGCTCTCCAGATGGCCATCGCTCATGCTCCCCTGATGGCCACCGCTCGTGCTCCCCAGATACCCGCCGCTCGCAATCTCCAGCTCCTCCCCCGCCTCCACCGCCCCGCACCTCGCAATCTCCAGCTCCTGCTCCACCTCCACCACCACCTCCTCCGCCCCGCACCTCGCGCTTCCCAGTTCCTGCTCTGCCTCCACCGCCGCCCCCTCCGCCTCCTCCGACCCGTTCCTCGCGCTCCCCAGAGTCCCGCCATTCGCGCTCCCCAGAGTCCGGCCGTTCACGCTCCCCGGATGCCCGCACCTTGCGCTCCCCAGATTACCGCCGCTCGCGCTCCCCGGATGCCCGCACTTCACGCTCCCCAGATTCCCGCCGCTCACGCTCCCCGGATGCCCGCACCTCGCGCTCCCCAGAGTCCCGCCGCTCGCGCTCCCCAAATACCCACGGGTCGCAATCTCCAGCGTCCGCTTCACCTCCTCCTGACGCTGTTACACTTGGGATGGATGGGTTTTCGCATCGGGATCGGAACCCCTTGGCGATGAAGCAGCGCATAAAACTCGGAGGCACCAGCACGGCTCCTGCGGGCTCGAATGCGCTCAAAAATACCGCAGCTCAGAAACGCACTGTTCTCAAGACTGCCCGCCAAGATCTTCAGGATGCGCTAGCAGCTCATCGGGTGGAGGTATCAGAGAAGTGTGTGAAGCTGGCAGCGGAGCTGAAACTTCCGCTGAAGGACGTGGAGGCCGCATTTCGAGGGGGGAGTCAGATGAAGTCCAAGCGGAAGGACAGCATGTTCCGGGCGTTGGTTTGGGACAAGGGGGTGGAGATGAACGAGGGTAAGATTTCAACATATCGGCCGCCGAACTACATTAACCTTCCTCGTAGGAAAAGGTCAAGGGGAACATCTTCTTCTCCCCGCCTTACAGCGACTCGTAAAGGAGGAGGAGGAAGCGAGTCCCAAGTCGAAGGAGGACAAGGACAAGATCTTCCAAGCATTTTTACAGATGAAGGAGGCAAAAGACAAGGGAACACGGGTCTCAAACCGGGAGGCGGCGAAGGATGTTACGTGGGTAGTTGACAAGGTCTACAACGAGGTACGTGTGGTAGCCGTGGAATCGGTGGAAACGGTGGTAGGTGTGGCATGCTGATCATGCTTTCTTAATAGCTGGTGAACATGGAATCCCGTACCGGCGCACGTGCCATCCTCATCGTCGCAGGATCCAGCGTCAGCGACACCATCACCCCCACCGTCCTCGGGACCGACAACTCCCTCAATTTCGTCAGCAGTGTCCTGAAGATGTCCCAGACGCAGCTGGCCTCCAAATTCAGTGCGTATGCGTGCTTGATGGAAGGAGCGGACGACGAGAACAGTCACCTGGCTCGGCGCAGCAAGTGTGTGGCGATGATTCAGGATGGGCTTCGTAAGTCTTCCCGCCTAGCCTCTATTCCTTCTATTGCTGACTTACATTTTGCGTAGGACTCATCACAAAGAAACCAAACCTGATGATGGAATACATCAATTATGAGGAGAAGATTCGCCATGCGCTGGGTGTCGAGCTGGTTGGGCTACCGCCCAACTTCGTCATGCAGGCACCTTCGAAGCTGGGTTCCGGTGGCTCCGACATTATCCGCCAGCTCCTCACGCGGCTCAAGGCCAACACCTGCAAGTGGCAGCCGGTCTCCGCTGGCGACAAGGCTGAGTTAGCGGTGAAGTTTGCCAACGCCAAGAAGAAGCCCCGCAAGGTCCGCAGCGACAAGAAGGCGAGGGACGATGATGCGGAGGAGGACAAGGAGGAGGCGCCAAAGAAGAAGAACCGGAAGGGGTCAGCGAAGAAGGGGAAGGACGGTGGGAGTTCAGGCAAGAAGTCGGGGGGGAAGCGGAAGCGGGTCGAGGAGGAGGAGGAGGAGGAGGCGCCTAAGCGGAAGAAGAAGAAGGCAAAGGCTGCTGCAGCTGACGACGACACCAGCCCGCCTCCCTCTACAAAGTCAAAGAAGAAGGGCGCCAGCAAACCGCCGGTGGCGAAACCGGCCAAGACCGTGAAGACGAAGACCCCCGCTTCCCGTAAACGACACACCCCGGAGCCCGACCCCGACGCCGAGATCATCAACAACAGCGCTGATGACGACGAGCCCGCCCCGAAGAAGCGCAAGTCAGTCCACACGACGGAACCAGCCAAGGCCCAAGAGGCCCAGGATGATACCGCCGCTGCCACTGCCGCTGCCACGAAGCGAGCGCTTGAGGCCCTGATGGCAAGGCGGAAGGTGGTGCAGGCTGAAAGAGAAGCAGCGGAGAACGGGGTCCAGAAAAGCAAGGCCCCGAGGCATGACCTCATCATCGTCCCCAAGCCAAAAGCCTTGGCCCGGATCGCGGACTCGGACTCGTCGTCGGACAGTGACGATGCTTGACATGCCCCCCATCCTTCTGTCTCTTGCTCCCCCGCCCCCTTCTTCATGTCTCCATATCCCTGTCCCCTCACATTTACCATATGCTGTCGTAGTCCCGATAGGTTTTTGTATTTCGAAAGTATACAGATTTTCTTGGTGTGAGATATCCTGGTGGAAACCGTGGAAATGACGGAACAGTAAATCTGCTAAGTCACGTGGGCGGAGATATCAGTGGTAACGGGGGAAATAGCAAAGCTGTGGCGGCATGGCAGCGCTACAGGTGGTAGTGGTGGAAGTGGTGGCCGGCAATTCTGCTAAGTCACGCGGGCTGAAGTATTGGTGGTAACAGGGGAAATAGTAAATTCGCGGCATCTTGGTGGCCCTATTGGTGGTACTGGTGGAAATGGGTGGATGCGGAATCTGCTAAGTCACACCCTCAATGCTATTGGTGGTAAGTGGGGTAGCGTAGAGGAGTAACAAATTTACTGACCCTCGTCAACCAACCTGTGGTACCGGTGGAAATTTACGATGGTCAGTAACTTTTGTGACCCTCTTAACGGGGGCGGTGGTAAGGGTGGAAATTTATGCGAGTCACAAAGATTTACTGACTCTCTTAAATCACTTGGTGGAAATGGTGGAAGCTTACGAAGGTCACAAAAGACTACTGACTCTGTTAGACCACTTGGTGGTAATGGTGGAAGCTTGCGCGGGTCACAAAATATTACTGACTCATGTAAGGGTGCTCGGTGGTACCGGTGGTACGGTGGTACAAAATTTCATTACAAAATTTACTGACTATGTTGTACCCCCCCATTAGATGCAATGTAATGGTACTATGCAGCCCTCAAAATCAAAAAAATTTCCACCGAAACCCCTCAGAAAAGTGGTGGAAAACGAAGAGGTATAGGTGGGATATTGGTGGTATGGAAAAACCTTAAAACACCTTATATTAAAGGCAGGTTAGGGGGGTATACCTCCTTATAATATAAGGGGTTTCTTGGTATTATCAGGTGAGCAGTGAAGGGTATTGGAAGATAGCATGTGCAAATAAGTAGATGCTCTGCCAAAACCGCCATTTTGCAGGCGCAATTGCATCGTAAGTGATATTGGGTGGCGGCGGACAGGCAAGGAGGAGTCTTTTTGGGAAGGGCGAGAACTGCACAGCCACGCGCTAGCAGGAGGCGGGCAGCAACGAGCGGGCAGGTGTGCGCATGTAATTACCCAAAAGGTAAGCGGCTCTCAAGTGATATATCAGATTTGTCTCTTGACGAGAGTTCTGGATATAACACCACCCATCTCTCCCGAGAGCCAAATGATATGTCAAAACCCCACTACGGCTTGCAAGTACGAAATCAGTGTGTATCGAGTCGGTGAATTGTGAATCAAAGGGAGTTTCAACAGATTTTGTAGGATTTGAAGGTACGTGCATCAGGTGGTTCAACGGGAGACTGATGATTCAGCGGTCATGAAGCATGTTAGGTATTCGATGTCGAAGCCTGTTCATTTAAACAACCATCGAGAATTAATTGTGAATCTGGTCTCTTTGAGGCCATTCACAGCTACTTTGAATTGAGTGGATGAAGACCAGTGACTCGTGAGTGGTGTCGCAGCAGCGAGTTCTCTGCCTGTAGACAGAAATGTGGATCAGTCGTCCGGGATACAGAGTTTACAAGTGAAGTAGAAAATGTGAGGATGGTCCCTCAAATCTCGTAGACGTGTGGAATAGAAGTCCGGTGAGAAAAGGGGTGAATGCGGTGTGGGCGTGAAGTACGGGTGTAGGACGTCAGGCTTCAATGAGAGAAGGAAACTGAAGCTCGGGTGCTTGGAGTTCACTGGCGACGAGCACTCTGTTCACTGGTCGCGACGATGGTGGTGGTTCGAGTGTAAGGAGGTGATATTTGTCCCTGTGTACGTACAAAACAAATAAACGGTCCAACGACCGATCTAGCATAAGGTACGGAGAGACCAAAAGGGGAAAAGCCGCGTGCGGGTCATCCACCCCTTCCACAGCGGAAACATGGTGGGATGATCGGCGGAAGGGCTAAAAAAGGGTTCTGGGCGTGTTCTGTTCGCGAAGGATATTCTTCGTGACATAAGGACCCAGATCGCTGACGTACAAGTAAGCCTCCATGGTTCGCTGTCATGATCCTCTGGAAATTATACGTTCCGTGAGACTGTTTCTAACATCTTGAATACAGTACATTTGAATTTCTGAATGTCTAGACTCTCGATATTTTGCTCTATTCGGCGTTCAGTATTGAATTAAGATATCCTCGAATGAGTGGAATTCGAGTGGGTGACATCAGACACGCATCTGCGGCTGATTTACTCATGGTTCAACGCCCAACCGGCAACCCAGAAGCAAGTGAATCTCCGTTCTTCACGAGAAAAGGATTCAAACTGCTTTGCTAATATGAAGACGAGTGATTTCAATTGCTATCGAGCACATGCTAGGACCCAGTAACTCCCAACCTATAGCTAGCTAGTAATTCTTGATTAATTCCATACGTGATCCTGAAATACTCCTCCTACCTGCAGTTCCGAGCCCGCTTAAAGGCAGAAATCGGGGTCCTTGGTTGTAGTGCCACCACAGCCGTTCGCGCAGAACCCACGGAGGCTGATGTCCCCACCGCTGAGGCAGTCGAAGAGGCTGTTGTCGATATGCGCCTCATCGGTTGGCTGGCCATTCTGCTCCAGAACCTGAATAATATGGTCCCGGTAGTTGCCTAGAAGGAATGAAACAGTGATTATTAGCACAACGACTAACCCGCTTGGTTATGCATGGCGGCATACTTACCCTTGTTGAGCAGGGAAGTGCCGCAGTAGACACCACCCCTGTTGCAGCTATCGCGAACTTCAAGAACGCTAGCAGAGGCGAGGGCAGTGAAGAATACCGCGAAGGTAGCGAAAGTAGCAGTAAGCTTCATGGTTGGTGTTGAAAGTACGGAAGGTGAAATTGGTGAGGGGAGTCCAACCGCTTCAGTCTTGTTAAATACTTATCACCCTCTTTATCAAATTACGTGTGTCCGTTCTGTCTGAAACCATTAAACTCCGCCAACTCCACGCTCGGCGCCAAATGCCGGGCCTGAGATCCCAATCACACCACGCTCTTGTCTTTTTTCTAATTCTGAAACATGATTGGGATCCGTTGGCTTGTACCCACCAGCGGGATGATGCTCCGCTTCAGCACATAGTTCTCGCTCCAAGACAGGATTACGAGAAATTTTGCAGTGAAACATCCACTCTGGTACGTATTTTAAGTTGTTCCAAGGTCTCCGTAACAATGATGGGCATTAGTTGGGGGAAGCGGGTTGGCTACTTGTTGAGATCATCTACCTTGGCTTGTATTCACCAGCGGGGGGATGCTCCTCCGCAGCACCTAGTTCTGTGATTCTCGCTCCAGGACGGGATTACGAGATTTTAAGTTGTTCCGAGGTCTCCGTGTCGAATTTTGCTTAATTCGCACACTCTCCGTGCCTAGGCTTGACACAGGCTTCTCACCATGATTCACACCGGGCAGTAGAACGCGTCTATCAGGCCTCACATGCTGCTCTCATCGTTCCCTAGTCTCCGACATCCACGGGTTGGACAGTTCAGAATGATGAAAAGGGATGATTTCTCTTCCTCTCTCTCCCTCATCGTCCTGCTTTTCCTGTGGTCCTCCAGCTTCAAGCCTCAAGATTCAAGATTCAAGCCTTGTTCTGCTGTGCTGGTGCAAAATCCCAAGTTCTGTACTAGTACAATGCCTCGTCGCCGACTCCGTTGCCTCCGTGCCACCAGTGGCTCCAGCGCTGCGCTGCAGGGTCTGATGCTTGTCGCCCCCCCCCCGTGCTGCGTCACGTCCCCATGCCTCCTGTAGCTCTCTCCCCCGTGCCTGTTAGCACCAGATGCCGCCTGTGGCAATCCTCAGGCTCACTTTTATTCCCTTTTGACCTTCCGTATTTCTTGTCAGAGGTCTGTACTGCCATTTATTTTCGGATCGTCTCGCCTGATGTTTCATCTTCAGACCACTAGTGTCCGCGTGTGTGTTCCCAAGCAGCGGCCATTTCTCGA
The DNA here is from genome assembly GCA_029204335.1 of Mycena vulgaris. Lineage (NCBI taxonomy): Eukaryota > Fungi > Basidiomycota > Agaricomycetes > Agaricales > Mycenaceae > Mycena > Mycena vulgaris. Next base: position 245,261 of record JARGYA010000062.1, on the reverse strand, counting down.
TGCGAGACTTCCCTTCGCAGATCTTTTTGTAACGCCCAAACAGTACGAAGAGCGTCCCCTTCTACCTAGCCAAGTCACTGTATCTTTCACACTTTCCTCCCATGGCCATGACCGCCAAATCAGCGTCTGCCGCGTCGGCTTAGCCCCTTCGGCATATTCCCCGCATGTACCCCCGACCTCGCCATGCACTTGTATTGAATCTCTATGGATCTATGTATAATACAGCCTGCAAATGAATGCTGTAGGCCACGATGCAAGCCACAGTAAATGTGCCGACAATAGTGTAAGAATTGTGATCATGGAGCCATCTAGGCAATGCAACAATGGATGATGAACGGACAATGGATTATATGCTGACCACATCCATTGAGCACATAGCACTCAGCTGCTGATGGCGACACAATGGGTCTATTTCGGACCAAACATAGATCACGGGTGGTTCTCACATAGGGACCAGCTCAGGGTCGAAGCTTATATCAATGCCGCCGCCACGTCGTGGCCACGTTGAAACATTTTGGCGGTGTATGCAGCCGCTTCAAGCCTCACCCCATGTGTCTACTCCAGCTCCACAGGCTGCTCGGTGGCTAACTAGTAATCATATCGTTTTCCGCGCCTCGTGGTCACCAGCAGCATCCTCTCACGATCGTATGTTTGGGAACGTCATGCCACCCGAATCTCTCAGTTCCTCGACAATGATGTTACCAACAGAATTGGGTCCAGTCGATTAGGGGGTGTGGCGTCGGGAGAAGGGCACCACTGCGTTCAGTGCCCCGCTAGCCGAAGGCACCGCCTCCCCGGACCTAGCCGGACAGGTGTGAGTAGTCACATTAGTCAGCTATGCCTCTGGCGAGGTGGCTCCACGCTGCTCGTCTTGTTTATTAGTCCGGTTTACAAACCGGTTTATAAACACCGGTTTATAAACCGGTTTTTAAATGCTCGGGCCAAAATGACCGGTTTCTAATTATATCCGGCGCTATCACGGTCGGCAATCAGCAAATTTTCACTCCAGCTCTGCGTCGAGCTCGAGGAAAAGTGTCGCTAGCCACTCCCTGGAGGTATCGTTTGACGCTCGACGTACCCCTGCCGGTGAAACCGTTATCATCGTGTTCAAATCCCGCGGGCCTGCGTTGCAAGAAGTCGCAACGGTCACATCACCGGAAACGCTGGCCAGCATATCCTTCTCACCTTGTGGGTAGATGATCTCACGACGGCCGCGACCGCAGCAATCACAGGGGCCGGGCTTCCGGTAAGCTTTATTTCTTTTGGCCCCCCTGCCCTAGTTCTACGATTGACAAGAGATAGCTCCCACGCGAAGCACACACTAGGTTTGCGAAACGCGTTTTAGTGGACAAGGCAGTGGAAGAAACGCTGCTAAAAAACAGAGGAGAGATGAAAAGGGAGCCAAAGATGCGAGCAAAGCCCGGACGGAGGCGGCAAAGTAGAAAACAGAGCAAGGTGCGGTGCGTGATTCATGATTGATCTGGTTTCTTGGTTGGCTTGACACTGACAGCGATACGAATTGTATTAGGTTAACTGGTCGTTTGATGACTTGGAGGATGATCCCCCACCTGCCCCGGCGACGGCCACGGCGCGCGGCGCGCCCAAAATCGATATCCTCGATAAACTCGTCATTCCGTGTCATAGCATTAAGAACCCCTCAACTCGGCGCGTTCTTGTTCGGGAGGGGGTTGTCACGAGAGCTGAGCTTACCCTCGCATGATGGCCGCCCGTTTGCTGATCTCCCGGCGCGAAATCACGGTGTTACTTGCATATTCGGCATCAGGATGGCGGCTACATATCATCCCTTTTCATCATTCTGAACTGTCCAACCCGTGGATGTCGGAGACTAGGGAACGATGAGAGCAGCATGTGAGGCCTGATAGACGCGTTCTACTGCCCGGTGTGAATCATGGTGAGAAGCCTGTGTCAAGCCTAGGCACGGAGAGTGTGCGAATTAAGCAAAATTCGACACGGAGACCTCGGAACAACTTAAAATCTCGTAATCCCGTCCTGGAGCGAGAATCACAGAACTAGGTGCTGCGGAGGAGCATCCCCCCGCTGGTGAATACAAGCCAAGGTAGATGATCTCAACAAGTAGCCAACCCGCTTCCCCCAACTAATGCCCATCATTGTTACGGAGACCTTGGAACAACTTAAAATACGTACCAGAGTGGATGTTTCACTGCAAAATTTCTCGTAATCCTGTCTTGGAGCGAGAACTATGTGCTGAAGCGGAGCATCATCCCGCTGGTGGGTACAAGCCAACGGATCCCAATCATGTTTCAGAATTAGAAAAAAGACAAGAGCGTGGTGTGATTGGGATCTCAGGCCCGGCATTTGGCGCCGAGCGTGGAGTTGGCGGAGTTTAATGGTTTCAGACAGAACGGACACACGTAATTTGATAAAGAGGGTGATAAGTATTTAACAAGACTGAAGCGGTTGGACTCCCCTCACCAATTTCACCTTCCGTACTTTCAACACCAACCATGAAGCTTACTGCTACTTTCGCTACCTTCGCGGTATTCTTCACTGCCCTCGCCTCTGCTAGCGTTCTTGAAGTTCGCGATAGCTGCAACAGGGGTGGTGTCTACTGCGGCACTTCCCTGCTCAACAAGGGTAAGTATGCCGCCATGCATAACCAAGCGGGTTAGTCGTTGTGCTAATAATCACTGTTTCATTCCTTCTAGGCAACTACCGGGACCATATTATTCAGGTTCTGGAGCAGAATGGCCAGCCAACCGATGAGGCGCATATCGACAACAGCCTCTTCGACTGCCTCAGCGGTGGGGACATCAGCCTCCGTGGGTTCTGCGCGAACGGCTGTGGTGGCACTACAACCAAGGACCCCGATTTCTGCCTTTAAGCGGGCTCGGAACTGCAGGTAGGAGGAGTATTTCAGGATCACGTATGGAATTAATCAAGAATTACTAGCTAGCTATAGGTTGGGAGTTACTGGGTCCTAGCATGTGCTCGATAGCAATTGAAATCACTCGTCTTCATATTAGCAAAGCAGTTTGAATCCTTTTCTCGTGAAGAACGGAGATTCACTTGCTTCTGGGTTGCCGGTTGGGCGTTGAACCATGAGTAAATCAGCCGCAGATGCGTGTCTGATGTCACCCACTCGAATTCCACTCATTCGAGGATATCTTAATTCAATACTGAACGCCGAATAGAGCAAAATATCGAGAGTCTAGACATTCAGAAATTCAAATGTACTGTATTCAAGATGTTAGAAACAGTCTCACGGAACGTATAATTTCCAGAGGATCATGACAGCGAACCATGGAGGCTTACTTGTACGTCAGCGATCTGGGTCCTTATGTCACGAAGAATATCCTTCGCGAACAGAACACGCCCAGAACCCTTTTTTAGCCCTTCCGCCGATCATCCCACCATGTTTCCGCTGTGGAAGGGGTGGATGACCCGCACGCGGCTTTTCCCCTTTTGGTCTCTCCGTACCTTATGCTAGATCGGTCGTTGGACCGTTTATTTGTTTTGTACGTACACAGGGACAAATATCACCTCCTTACACTCGAACCACCACCATCGTCGCGACCAGTGAACAGAGTGCTCGTCGCCAGTGAACTCCAAGCACCCGAGCTTCAGTTTCCTTCTCTCATTGAAGCCTGACGTCCTACACCCGTACTTCACGCCCACACCGCATTCACCCCTTTTCTCACCGGACTTCTATTCCACACGTCTACGAGATTTGAGGGACCATCCTCACATTTTCTACTTCACTTGTAAACTCTGTATCCCGGACGACTGATCCACATTTCTGTCTACAGGCAGAGAACTCGCTGCTGCGACACCACTCACGAGTCACTGGTCTTCATCCACTCAATTCAAAGTAGCTGTGAATGGCCTCAAAGAGACCAGATTCACAATTAATTCTCGATGGTTGTTTAAATGAACAGGCTTCGACATCGAATACCTAACATGCTTCATGACCGCTGAATCATCAGTCTCCCGTTGAACCACCTGATGCACGTACCTTCAAATCCTACAAAATCTGTTGAAACTCCCTTTGATTCACAATTCACCGACTCGATACACACTGATTTCGTACTTGCAAGCCGTAGTGGGGTTTTGACATATCATTTGGCTCTCGGGAGAGATGGGTGGTGTTATATCCAGAACTCTCGTCAAGAGACAAATCTGATATATCACTTGAGAGCCGCTTACCTTTTGGGTAATTACATGCGCACACCTGCCCGCTCGTTGCTGCCCGCCTCCTGCTAGCGCGTGGCTGTGCAGTTCTCGCCCTTCCCAAAAAGACTCCTCCTTGCCTGTCCGCCGCCACCCAATATCACTTATGAAGTAGCTTCAAGGGTGATCTGCGATGGTGACCTGGATGTTTATAGGCCGTGAAGCGGCCTAAATCCGATGCAATTGCGCCTGCAAAATGACGGTTATTATCTGCCAATCCCCTTCACCGCTCTCATCGTGACTTTGTTCCCAGTCCATTCCCGCCGTTGGGCCGCCCTACTGGCCATGGAAAAGACCAAGGACGTTCTATGTAAGGCCCACGCTTCAGTGGTACTTCCTATAGCCTCTTATGTCCTCTAATTAGCCCGCTACATAGGACCTGAATATGGATGAGTACAAGTGTGTATTATTTTACCCGGAGCTATGGACAGGTACTACTGAACCAGTATTATTACCTTGAAGTTGAGCTTGAACGTTTGAACCATCAGCTGTCCTACGCGTGCGAGGAGCTGGAAGGGAGGTGATCTTCGCTCTCCCAATGTTGTGAGAGAAATGGTTATCGCGTGCTATGCGATCACCGTGGGACGGATTGGTGTTACTGTATGTAATACCTTTCCAAGAGAATATGACATATATTCGGGTTCAAATACTGGAACCTTTATATAATCAGTCAACACAGCTTTCACCAAAGAAGTCTTAGATTTAAACAAGAGCTAGCGTCGTAGTTCAAATATGTAAGGCTGCTATCAACTAATAATGCAAGTGCAGGATGTTGCACCAAGTTGACGATTAAGCTAAAGAAGGATGAGCGCTGGCAGCCCGGCTTGAGAATCACGCAGGTAGCGGAGAGTGAAGTTTCACGGTAGTAGATTGCAAAGTAAGGATGATGTAGGTTTATTTCTTACAGGAGGAGGACATGCCTCTTATATACTGCTAGCTATTGGGTGAGTCATAATTCACTGACTCACACTGACTCAAACTAACTCAAACTGACTCTAACTGACTCTAACCTGCACAGCAAAGCACTGGAAATGCAAGGTCGGGACTGAGTCACAAGGCAGTGTTCAACCGTGGGAAATAAATACTGAATATGAGGCATGTAGGCTAGAATAATGGTAAATAAATGCCTACATACTGTAAAGTGCCAATATCCATCACAAATGTGTATTCACATCAAGGTGCTGAAAGATGACTCGCTTAAGACACGAGAACAGCAGGGAGAAAAAATCTCATTTCCGAACCATACAGCCCTTCCAGGGCATACACGTCAGATGAAAACCTACGGGGAATGTGAACACACTACTTGGAGTGAGGACGCCCGCCAAGAACAATTCCCGCTCCGCCTTCGACATCGGCGAGAACATGTTTTGAATGAAGTCTCCCGCGATGGCCTAGGATATGCCAGACATCCTCCGGAGCTTCGAAACACATCTGCCACGTATGGAAGGTCATTCAGAACCCTCTCCTCTGCTATACAGAGACCAAAGGTCGCTTCTTCCTGCGCTTCTGTGGACCCTACTTTCAGCCATTTCCGCCCCGTCCTCATCCCGGGATGCTTGCCCGTGAGAAAGTTCCGCGGCCCGAAAACAGGCTTGTCTGGTGGCTCATAGCGCAAAATCGCATCCCGAATCTCTAGCCGACGCAAAAAAAAAAACCACGGAAATTAAATGTTCAATCGCGCAGATCGAACATGTAATCACCGACCATCCTACAAAATCAGAGATGCATTCCTGTGGTAATCCCCGTCCGAATGATACCCGAATCGTCGCCCTGTGGGCCGTATTACGCGTGAAATATATAATCTCGTCGCCGGCGGGCAAGGGCGCCCCCCCGACGCGCTCCGGCGCGATCGGACACGTGGCCGTGCTGCCAAGTCCGCCATCAGTACCTAAAACTATGTTCTCGGGCATCCCGGCTACTGCCCGCGCTCCTAACTTGCCCTGCATGTACCTCGGTAGCTCGGCAGCCGCGTATCGTGGCTGCGTCCCGCCTGCCACGTCGCTTCTCTGCCGTGCCACGCCGCTTCCCACCCTTCCCCGCCCGGGTGTCGACGTATCCGGCCTTGATCCGGCCTCGCCGTTTGTATACCTCGGGCGTTGCCGTCGGATCACGGCTCCGTCCTTGCCATCACCTCGCTCTCCGCTGCCACGCCGCCGCGACGCCGCTCCTCTAGACCCATCCTCTGACTACTTCGCCCTACGCTAAGCTACGCTACGACAATACACTACGCACCCACTGCTATCTGTGCTATCCGCGCTGCCCGCGCCGTCCGCGCCGCCTACTCCTCATGCGACATCCGACATGCCTGTCTCCCCTCCATGAACTAGCCGCCCGTCCCGCCTCCACGCCACTAGTTCTACCACGACGCCGTGGGGTAGCCGGCCTATCCTCCTCCATCCTCCGCCGCGCCCCTCTAGCTGTCCCATTCCCTCTCTCGCGCCGCCGCCTCCATCCCGCCGGCCAGTCTCGGCCCACATTCACCGGCGCTCTCTTTTACTTCCCCTGGACATTCCACAAGACCGCGCCGCCTGGTATCCCTGCATGAATAGTGCCCCTGACAACACACAGACAACCGCATGCACGTTGACGAGTCGCTGCGTCGCCGATCCCGCCTTCATTCCATCCCAGTGTGCCCCGCGGCAGTCAAGGAGCGACTGCAGTGTACCCGTTCGAGCACTGTCGTCTCCTTGGTTCCCTACGGCGCTTACGGGCTTGGCCTGGCGAAAATTGCATTCTTCCGCGGCTATCGCGCAGGCGATCAGCGCCACACATCTCCATTTCAATCCAAATCCACAGCTCGCGCGCACTTGCTCACGCGTCCTTCACGTACCTTTAGCTGAGTCGAGTACATCCGTTCTTTTCACCCCCGTCCCACGCTCTTCAATTGCACAGCGTTGCCCATAGCACGGGAGCGCTGCTGCTCAATGCCCGCCCTTCTGCAGGACAACCACGCACCCAGGCACGTTACACCCAGCTCAACTCGGTACGCCAACGGCATATCCTCTTCCCCGGGAAATCCTCCACGGTGCGTACCCGAGCGCGCTTCACCCTCGCGATGGGCAATGTGCATTGCCTTCCCGTTCTCCGCGCTAGCACATCACATCATCCGTGCCTCTCCCCGCATCGCGACACAAACGCATTCGAGACAGCGCGCAATATTCATTCGGCGGGGCATTGCGGGTCTCCCTCTGAGGCGACTCTCCTCCGCTAGGTAGTGAAATCCCCACACACCATCTCGATCCTGGTAGCTTCCTTCCATATCATCGTGCCCTGAGCTGATCACACTGCGTGGCGCTTGAGCCTTGCGCACCAAAGTAATAGCTATCTGACTCCCTTTTCAGACCTGTTGTGCTGGTATTACCGCCCACGAACGAATCTATATTTCCCGTGTTGTTGTTCAAATCCGTGCCGATTGAATATTCTATGCCGGCTTCAGCTAGACCCTCGCGCGGCCGAGAGTTAGCACACAATGCGGTGCGTCGCCCTCACTCGAACTCGAGCTGCCCTACAGATTTTACCGCCCGCCGGCGCATGCGCACGTGCACACGTGCGCCCGTCCTTAATAATCTGACCAGAACCTGGCGCTCGCCACCGCCGTTCTCCATTGTGCACCGGACCACCCACCGAGAAACTCTTGTGTTGCCTCTAGGGCGCTGTCGTCCCGTTGGGTACTCGTGGCGCTGGTGGTGTGCAGGCTGGATTGATCCCCGGCGGTACGTCCTTTCATCGACTACCACCCACACGACTTTGGGTCCCGGTAATCTCCACAGTACTAGTTCTCATATTTCACAGAAATAAATCTACGTTAGGTTTGCTTAATCAATCGGCGTCTCGACGCAAAATCGGCTTGAATTTTGCTCTGTTCAACAGCCGGCATGAGAATTTCCTGTAGCGCCATCAGGGCCAACACGGGCCGCGAGTTCAAATGGGGTTGAACCGGTGTTCAAACTGTGATCGAAGGGTCGGTTTGAACGATTTCGACCTATGATTGAACAGGGATAAGCCCCGTTCAAAGGCTATGTTGACGTTGCACTCCTTGACACGCAGATAGTCGTCGTCGAGGTTTCTATGAACGGGCGCCAGAAACTCCTGAGGGTTGTGTAAGATCCTGTGGCAGCATTGGAGAAAATGCGGATGCTCACAAAGCTCTCTTCAGAGCCGTTCAAGTGATAGATGGTTAAGGAAACATCGTCGATTTCCCTCTAATTGTCATCAAGGAACTAATGGGACCAAGAAGGGTACGTGATTCAGGGGCTGATTAGGGGAATCCTGCCACAATCTCATGTCCACGAGGAAGAACGTCTGGGCTTTCGAAGTGTGAGAACCCCTTTACAACAAAGCAGATAACGGCGAGAATGTTCGAATCTTGGCGATATTTGGAAATCTTTCTAACCAAATCAATGAGAGACTGCGACCAGGCGCATTCGCAGATACTGAAAAAATTGGGGCGAAGAGCCCTTAATTCTTCTCCCAAAGGCAAAATCTGGGATTACGGACGACTTGGTCGAAAGCCGCACATCGTGAGTTGTCCCGATTATGAAGGGATCCTCATGACGACCACTTGTTGGAGGAGAATGTTGAAGCTTTCACGAACTCCAGTAGCGTAGGTGAAGATGATGAGCATTTCGGGGAGCAGATAATCCAATCTTGTTCGTGGGATCAGTAAGAGTTACAGACATGGAAGTAAAAATACTAAGCTGCCATCCAGCGAGTCAACGTGATCAGTTTGCAGTACATCCCATGTGGCGGGCTCGACGGCAGGCATTTCCTATGATATAATGAGCAGAGAAGCAATAAGCACGAAGAGAGACATACTCCATAGAGAATACCGGCGGCAGGAAACTTTTCAATTTGTTTCAATGCTCTGGCTACGTCCTGCAGGAGTTAGTCAGCGGAAGATTGTGGAATCGAAGTGCGAACCTGCTCCACGACTTGATGTTTCATGTCAGTGGATGGTGAGGGTCCAGGCGTGTGAAGACCGGTGGGCATGGACTGAGAGGGGCGGTGGCGGCGGCAACGAACGATGACGCGGCGCTTTTCGTTGCGGGACTATCTTCCGTGGATAATCGTGAGGTCAGCGGATAGGCCGAATAAGCCCAGGAGGTCCCCCGTTGTCGCGGATTTCAGACGGAGTAGGGGGAAGATTTCATCGTAGGGGGCTCTATAATTGTGCGCTTGAGCGCGATGAGAAGAGCTTGAAAGGGCGTCCCGCTGTTGCTTACATGGATTGTCCAATTAGGAAGCACCGAGAAGAGAGAAAGAATGATGGTCAGCGCTCGCTCATCGTTTAGATGAAGAGGCAAAGAGTAGAATCACACCTGGGGTGCGCACAGCGAGATGGTAGTCCCCGTGGGAGTGCAGATCATGGACGAACCGGTATAGGTAGCGAGTGATTCGTTCTTGCAGTTGCATTCAGCACGGGCATGGTTGACTCAGGGCAGCGAGGATGTGAAAGGGAGCTGAGTCTGCACTGAGAACAGGAAGCAATAGGAGGTGCAGCGGCTTCCAGAACGAGCGCAATAGTGTGGAGACGTGGCGGGGCTATAAAAGACAGCGGCGCCGCGGGGTGTGGCGGGGCGCAGACTGCAGTTGTGGGCGAGGCAAGGCAGGCGCAGGCGCAGGCGGAGGCGGAGGCGACGGCGTAGTATATGCGATCGTAGGCATAGGCGCGGGCAGGGGCGTAGGAGGGGCGTAGGCTGGGCGTAGGTCGTGGTGGGTGTGGCGTCGGTGCCGACGGCGATGATGGCGACACGCGCGCGCAAACAAACGCGTCGCGTGGTGGTGGCAGAGTAGATGAGGCACGTATGTGGGTAGGAAAATGGGCGGTAGGGCACGTATGGGAATGAAGTAGGGTTATAACCACAATTAGGGGATGCGGGCTGACACTGGCGAGGCGGTAGTGGGTGGGGATGTGGAGAACGTCACTGACTCACGCATCAGGAAAAAATGTCTGACTTGTCTACCAAGCTACATGAGCGCGATAGCACCTGGCAGCACTCAGTAGTAGTGATAGCCAGGGTAGACAAGTCCCGCTACCGACCTACCAGAGCTACACAGCACTTTATAGACTGGTAACAATTTTCTTTTCCCCTGACGGTAGGGCGTCAAAGGAACAATTCTACTCAACTTGAACACTCGATACAGTACTCTACTGGCTGCATCCATTTAGGCTGAGCAGGACCTTGTAGATTTCAGCCGTGGATTCGTTGAAGAACGTCGCTATCAGCCTCCGAGTACGCCTTAGTGACGGGTATGGGCGAGGGTACGGCATTCAACTATGCACAAGGGCCTATTTTTTCCTGTCGGACTTCGTGGTTAAGAAAAGATCATTTTAAGTTGACAGATTCTATATTTACGACGGGTATATCCTCTTTTCATGTAATTATCTTTCATCTGTCCAAAATTGTGTCGTATTATGTCTGCCATCGGGAATCAAACCAACTTCCCAAATTTCTAAGCTCATCAACTCATAGCACTTTCGAAAGGTCTGGTCCATTATTACAGATCATTATCATGTGAGCCATGTGCACGCTGTGCCACTAGAAATCCATTCCGGACAAGCCGGGCTCATTCACAAAAAAGCTGCGCCGCCGCCGCTGTCGGTGGATATTTTTCAGTTTGCCGGTGCGCTTGTTGGTCCAGAATATCTGCCTAGTTACTTGAGCTTCGGTTGGCGTATCTACGCATGAGCATGAAACGCGCGGGCGGCACGAAAAGGCTTCATGAAAGTGAGTAATCCTCTTTCGTCGTCATCTTCGGATGTGTAATCCTACAACGCATTTCGCTTGAATAGCCGAGCGTCCAGCACAGTGGAATCGAGTATGAACGAGATGGCACGTACCATCGGGTACTTGATAGACGCAAGCAAGCCACAAATATAAAAGTGGAGGATGAAATTTGACCGCAAGGTTGCGGTTTGTGCAACACCTCAAGGGCGCCGCCAGTGTCGCACAACAAGGGAATGTTTTAAATGTTGCTGAAAACCGCAAGCTCGGTTGCCGGCCCGAAGTTTGGCTCCGTTGATGGCCACAACTTTGAAAGCATCGTCATGATTTCTCGTACGCAAATTTTTTCATACTTCCAGATATATGTGTTTGGTTTTCCCCCTCATGAGCTCTCAATTCAGGCCTCTCCGAGATATAGAATGTAGTCGATCGGTCATTGAACACTTTTTGCCAGTAATGCTAGGCAAACAGGTTCGTACCGTTGCGGCGAATTGTTTGATGGCTGCGGCCATGTCGCTGTCAGCTGAATGCTTCCACAAAGGATCAAAGGCCGGCATCATTTTCCATCCGGGGCGCTGCTGGTTGGGTTTTCCAATCCGTGCTACCTTCACGGACCCGACCCATAAACCCGCGCGGTGCGGGTTTTCGGCAGCTCAAGTTCTGCCGGAGTACGATCTTCGGAAGTCAGAGTTTTTGTTTGCGCCGCAGTTACTATCTGGGGTTCTGATGTCGGCAAGCCAGAGACATAATTTGGGGGTGGATAGCCAAAGGAATAACTCTACTGAACTTGAGCAGTCGGTACTCTACTGCCTGCATCCATTCAACCTGGGCAAACACAACATTCACGCAACAATCCTGTGGACCCCAGCTACAGATTAGAAAACCGTCGCAATCGGCCCGCGAGTAGCTCGTCGCATTCCAAGCTTTCTTCCGACCCGCAAACTCCGCGAAACATCTCAATTTCAAGAAAGCGGTGGTAACAATCTTAATACCGTTCATTACATGCACCTACTTAAACGGGACAAACAGCATCTTACACACCTTCACCTGGTTGTTCGAGTACCATGCGCGGACTGCTCAATTTTCTTTTCTCGCCGGAGACTATCTGCGGAACTGTGGTCGGTTGGCTCAAGTTTTCTAAGCCTCCCTTCTCGCCGGAGACTTTTTGCGGTATAAAACCCAGAAACTCTCCCCGTCCTTCCCCAAGTTGAATCCCCCTCCTTCAATTTAAGGATGTTCTCCAAGGCTTTCTCTGCTCTCCTCGCTACTGCACTGGCTGTCTCAGCATCGCCAGTCGCGCCCCTCGAGGTACATATTTCTCCATTTCACACACTCCCAATATTCAACATTTGAGTACGACAGGCCCGCCAAGGATGCGCGCAGCCGTATACTGTCGTGAGCGGAGACACCTGCTCGGCCATCGAGTCAAGGACTGGAGTCTCAGATGCTCAGCTGCATGCACTGAATGCGTCAATCAATAGTGGCTGCACGAGTACGTTCCCTTCTACCTGTCCTGTCCATGTCAATTTTCGCTGTTTTCGCTAGATCTTCAAATCGGCCGAGTCCTCTGCCTCAGCGGCGGGTGCGCGCAGCCGTATACTGTCGTGAGCGGAGACACCTTCTCGGCCATCGAGTCAAGGACTGGAGTCTCAGATGCTCAGCTGCATGCACTGAATGCGTCAATCAGTAGTGGCTGCACGAGTATGTTCCCTTCTACCTGTCCTGTCCATGTCAATTGTCGCTGATTTTATTTTACGCTAGATCTTCAAATCGGCCAGGTCCTCTGCCTCGGTTCTGGCGGGGGTCTCTTCCCAGTGGAGGCCAGTCCTTCACCGGTCTCGGTATGTTCTGGTGCATTCCTCGTGTCAGGTTGACTTGACCACGCGCCTGTAGCGACGTACTACGACCCCAACGGCGGAACCGGTGCCTGCGGATGGAATATCAACAACGGGGACATGGTCGTCGCGCTGAAAACCAGGGTCTATGCCAGCGGTGCTCACTGCGGAGACCTAATCACTGCTACCTGTGCGCATTTGTCTCTTTTGTATTATTGTTGTAAGTTCTCTCCGCTGACAATTTCCCCGTCCGCTCTAGACAACGGTCATAGCATCACGGTTGAGGTCGCCGACTTGTGCCCCGGTTGCCAGGGTACTCACGGGATCGACCTGACCGAAGGCGCCATGGCAGCGCTGGATGCCAACTACGTCGCTCACGGAGTTGACAGCGTTACCTGGTCTTTCTAAGAAGGAAGATGAATAACTGCTATAGAACTCAGTAATCGCGATTCTTAAGTTTTAATTCTCTCAACGCTTTTAGTAATCCCAGGGTTGATCTTCAACGTTTCAACTTTCGCTAGCTTCACTTATCTGTTGTTCCTTGGTCTTGGCTTAGCTTTTTCTTTCTTCCTTTGATTCTGTTATACTGTTTGTGTGCTGTGTGTGAAGTATAGATATGTTATCTTCTGTACAGGTTTCAAAAATGCAAGGTTTCGATGTGCCTTAGTTCTGACTTCAGATCCTGAAAGCATAAAACTAAAATAATCCCGACACATATAGGTGCTCGCAGGGGCCCGGGCATGTTTCCAGGCACCTGGTAGGGCGTGTAGATTAAAAACAAACTGCAACACCATTTTGTACTGTGTGCAACTATATTTTTAGTTTACTACCCTTGATGCGGCACGATCCGGACTGGGAGATAATAACGTAGGTAGAAATAAGTGATAATCTCTGGCAATTATTACATTGACTCCTGTCCAGTTGTCATACAGTACAGCCTAGGATCCTTCCAGAGGTATGGAAACTTTCCAAGAGCACCAAGAAGTGCAGCAAATAACCCCCGGAAAAAAAAATGAGGAATGATATGGCGTCACGCACTGTGTTGTACTGGTCACCGTAAAAATACTCAGCTCTATTGATTGACCTGCTCGTACCTCCCTTTCGAAGGTATCTGTGTTCCCCTCTCAAATGTCAAATGAACTTCGGAGAGTCTTGACAATGCAACATGAGCTTAAAATTTCATTGCACAATGCAAAAAGAATATTGTGGTTTGTTTTGAATCTACATGCCCTACCAAGTGCCCGGCAACATGCCTGAGGACTGGCTCTGCGGGATGTCAACCCAAGAATGCAGAGTGTGCGAGGTTGATAGGAGTGAATACTCCCGCGAATCAAGTACCCAGGACGAGACATAGAGCCTGCCCGAAACGATCCAGTGAACGATGCAAGGTGAAACCTGCCTTGAAAGGCAAAAGAGATGTGCACCAAGGCACTACTGCACTTGTATGGAGTGTGGGATCTGGAGTCAGAACTGGAGCTTGAGAAGCTGGTGGCGCCGAATAATGGATGGGATTACGACACCTAAATGCTCTCCCCCACAGCTGAAGTGTGGATGAAATCGGCCTCTGTGGTTCAGAGATCGGAGTCTCGAAGTACCAGCAGGGAAGAACCTATGGCCTGGCACTAGGTTAGGCTTTATGGGTATATGATATCTACGACAGGGGAGGGGTGTCATCTCTTTCTGGAAAGTGGCAGGTCAGAAGTAGAACTGATAAGTAAGAGGGAACAAGCTGTGCTGGAAATAGGTATGATTAGCCCAGTAACAGGTCCGGACCCACGGTGCCAGGGATGCCCATATGGCTGTAATAGTGGGACATTATTATTTGGAACACAACTTGGTATTTTGATTGAAAAAATACACTACCTCCTGTGAATTTCCAAGTTTACACACAGGTTCGTGTTAATTCGCGAGAATCTACACATCTTCCGGTGTAGAAAGCAACACAGGTTCCAACATTCACCGCAATTTTACCACACCGGTTCTTGAATAATAGTACAGGTTCCAACTACCCCTCACACTATTACACAGCTTTAATTTCCAGATGCAAAGAACACAGGTACTAGGAGGACATGCCGATATTTTTGATGCCGCTGTAAATGATAGGATCGATCGGAACACTGATCGATAGCGTACCGCAATGCCACGAATGCATTTAAGTTGAAAGTGTGTTGTTCAATAGCTCAGATTGTTAGAAGCGACGGATATGGCACCGTGGGCCGGGCGTGAAATCATCCTGAGTGTATGGATACACTCAGCCTACGTGTATCGCCTCAATCAGGCTGATGGGACCGCTCAATCAAGCTGATTGATAAGATACACTCAGCATGATTGAAAAACGGCATATCCTACAATCGTCCTGAGTGTATGGTACAATCGTCCTGAGTGTATGGTACAATCAGTTTGATAGGTTCAATGCAATTATCCTGAGTGCATGCACCACTTAGCTTGATAGACTATGTTCAATTGTCCTGATTGTATTTTTCACCCCATTCGATTGATTGAAGTAGGATTCCTTTGGTACTACAAAATACATAATAGCTACCCTGCGCTGCGCTCCATAACCATCGACCTCGCAGTGCGACGTCGTGACTGAAGGCACGTGATAACTCCGTCCTACGTGAGAAGAACACGTTTAACGTAGGTGGAGGGATCTTCGCCGGGTGTTCTGTACTGGTTGGTGAGAGGCAGATAAGTGGAGAATTCACCTTTAAAAAGCGCTCGGGATGACGGAGTTGTTCTACAAGGGGTGCATCGTTGGTTTAGGCACGCGGGGAGAAAAGAAAACATACGGAATTGTTGAGGAGAGGGGAATGCAGTGGGGCACGGGCAACTGCGGGGTTAGGAAGGTCGGATGAGAAAGGAGATGTCGGGAACTAAAATAAACTTCGCACCGTTGGGCCTGAACCTTGCAGGCACCCGTCAGGTTGGTGCTGTGGAATCTAGGTAGGTGTCAGTAATACAGGAGACGCTCCCGGGACATGGGATGTACACAAAAGGAAGGACACACATAAGGGCCGGCGTGAGAATCCAGAATAAGAACACGAAGCCTACAGCAATGTTCGCTTCGGCCCGCCACGGCGTCGTGAGCGGCGAGCCGATGTAGCCGTACAATAGAGGGTCAGTATAAGATGAGCCCAAATAAGACCAATGAAAGCGTTGAGAGAAGAGAGAAAGAAAGAGGAGGATGAGAGAAAAGGCGAAAAAAGAGCGGAGGCGCGAGAGAGGGAGGAAGGGGGGAAGTAAGGGGTGGGAAAAGATGCGGGGAGAAAGAGGAGGGTGGGTAGATGGCGGAGGCCAGCAATCCCTCCCGCTCGCCGTGAGCTCGTGGGAAGGGAGGGCCTGCGGCGTAAGATGATCGGGAAGGGGATTAAGGAAAGGGATGGGATGCGGCGCTATTGGACGGCGAATGAAGGAAGGTGGGGTGCTTGCCGACGCCACGTCCACCGGGTGAGATCACACAGATCGAGCAGGAGTCTGCTCCTGGGCGGGGCCAGTCGTAGATCCACTCCAAAGCCCAGTTATCATCGGAGTCGTGCATAAGGGAAATAGACGCACCAAAGTCTCGGTGGTCATAGTCAATCGCGCAAGGAGGGGACACTGTTCTCGTTGATTGGATCTAGGCATTCCTGCATGAGAAGAAGTATACTCAAGATGTTCTCGATGCACCAAATCCTATGTAAGCAGAAGGACGGAGGCGGCAGAGGGTGAGATACGCACTTTGGTCCGAACTATTCACAGACATCGTGAAAAAGTTACTAGAGGTGTGCAGATGCGTCAGTGCAACTGCAGAGGAATATACATAACCATCAGCGACGAATTTTGAGCCAAAAAGAACCCGGCCCGAGCTTTTTTCCTGACCCGCCCGCCGATGTCCCAGGTTTGAGTCATGTAGCGGCGGCCATGCCAGAAAAAGAGAATTGAGGGGTATATGAATGACACACCGTATGTCTAATGTGTTTTGGGGTATGTCGGCGACGATGGAAGGAAGATTGGTGCCTTGTTGGTAGAGAATAGTAAATGGTGTATTGGCGAGTTGAGGTGCGGGGTTCGTCCGTGATGGCGCTCAGAGGTGTCCAGGGGGGCTGGATGGACCGATATGAATCGTTAGAGCCCCAAATGAGAACAGAATTCCGCGGGATTCGAGAGCGAAGCTGCAAAGATGAGTGGAAAGAGCAGAGGAGGAGCGTGCACGTGACGTATAACAAGGCCAAACAATAGGCGCTATTTCGCGCCCGAGGCGGAAATACTGCCTCCGTGGCGAGCTAAGGGTCTGAAATATGTCAGGAGAAAATCATATACATCAGTGGGATCTACTCCATTGATACAAGCACATAAAGAGGTAAGTACTAGAGTGCAAATAGTGTCCGAGCGACGATCCTTCAGTCATCTGCATCGCCGCTTCTGGTCTTCGACCGTGTAGTGTATCCACCTGCCTTATTTTGAGCTTCTTCGTCTTTCTTCTTCTACGGAGCACACTGGGGATAAATATGTGTTCCAGGGGATTAAAAGAAGCCCACCTTCTCTGCCGCCTTTTTAGCCGGTTTCCTCGCCTTTGGGGCTGGCTGAGCATATGTTCCAGTTTTAATTCATAAACTACGTTAGATGGTCTCACCTCCTCAAAATCGTAAACTGTGAGTGCCCTTTTGGTGACCTGCTTCGCCTTTGGCTTTGGCTTGGGTCGCGAACCTTTCTGGGGGAGGAGTCAGATAAAAACAGAATGAAAATTGAAATCATTGCAATTTCCGCAGTTTTGGACGTGGATGGGGATTCAGAGGCGGTCTAGCTTGCAAATGGAATCATGAGCGAAAAAAAGCGGGCGAGGGAAAGGAACACATACGGCACTACCAGCTTTTTTTTGCCCGGGCGGCATTGAGAAGAAAGGGTTCCTGTAGGATTTCATCGCTTTGATATTGGCGCGGTGAAGGTCATCGAGGATTTCGTCCTCGATATCGGCTTGAAACATATCACCGAAGGAGTTGCTCGAATTCAGGTCTTCAGCGGCATCTTCGAGGCTCAAGTTTTGATCGTCAGCAATGAGGAGGGTGGCTACAAATGGGACCCAGATAAATGAGACAAATTCCTTGAGTGGGATGAGGTTCGAAGTTGCATCATATTCATCAAGGTCGTCTGGGTCGGTAGCGCTGACAATCGTTTCCAGTGTTGAAAATAAATCATAATCCAGATTGTCGTGTTTGGAAAGAATACGGAAAATTGTTGAGTTGAACAGAAATTCGCCCTTTGGGCCGTAGCTGCGTGGAGGTACTAGCAGGAGCGCAGAGAGGACAATGGTAACTCACTAGCCACACCTACGCCCATACAACGCATAGGTGAAGTCAAGTTTTGACTCAGAACTCGAGAATTCAAAGATTTTGCCGTCGATGTTGGTCATGAAGAGCTTCCAGACGATCGAGGCCTCTAAGACATCCGGGGATTGAAGCATTTCCAAGATGGTCTCTTCTAGCGCGAGGATTCAGACAGGCAGGGTAGAGTAGTCAATCGATTCTGGCCAATCATTCTGCAGACCCAGTTTCCTGAATTTATCGCGTTGACCCTCTTGGGTGATGGCGCTGCAGATTTGGTGACTAAGGAAATGTGTTCCGGGGCCTTCAGATCCAACATCTTGTGTGAGGGCCTGTAGCTTGATAAACAAGGAGAGGATTCTATCGTTCGGTTCGTCGGGGAGTTGGTCGTCGCACATAACTATTGGGCAGTGATCAGGAAGATCAGTCCACTCGAGCTTTTTAGCGGCAGGTTGTCTCTTCTTGGTTTTGGCGGGCGGCGAGTCGGGGTCCGGCAGAGTAACAGCTTTCTTGCTAGCTTTGGGCTGACCGCACGTCAATCAATCTGATTTGTGAAGAGATATGGATCCACCTTTTTAGCTACCGGCTCGTCCACAGGGGCTTCTAGAGTCTTGCGCTTTTGTCTAGCCGACGACTAGGAATATTGAATGAATGTCATATATAAGCGGGTACATCGACTTACGTTCTGCGGCCTTGTACTGTGTGTCTTCATTACTGGGACTTCGTCGTCGTTGTCTTCATCACCAGAGTCTCGCGTACGAAAATTGACTTTACGAGCGGGAATTTTGGCCTCCTCGCGAATTTCCTCGTCTGAATCCACGTTATCACCATCGTCCTCGTCGTATTGGCGGCCGTCGGCAAGGGCTTCGAGTTTGAGGTCCTTCGCATGCCGTGTCTGTGCGTTCAGAAGATAACCTGCAATCATGTCATGGGCTGGCCAGTATCCCTCGAATTTCTCGAAATATGGTACTGTTTTCGCTATCTGGGTAGGGCAAGAAGTCACTGAGGGAAGCGGGAACCAACTCAAGGAACGCACTAGCTGTATGGTTTTTTCTACCCGGGTTTTGTCCTGCTTCGAGATGGTTTTGCGTACGTCCAGACACTGGTGAACAATATCTTTTACAATTCGCTGTCAAAGGGATGAGATGTGGATGCTCGAAACAGGGGAGATGAAGTTTGGCGCACGTAGAGCCGCGAGTATCTCTCCCCATCATCCTTGAGCTTCATTGCTTCCTGGAGATTGTATCCGGAGCTGCGTCCTGCCTCCCCTTTGGGGCGCGGAATTCGATTCTTGGGCCTATTAGCAGCAACGGCGAGTGTAGCTTGACGCCTCAATCTCGCTTGTAGCAGGAAAGTCAGCCATTGCCAACTCCAAGTCGACTGAAACACACCAATTTCTGCGTCCTTCCATCTGACATCTTCCTGTAAGCGGTGTAGCTCCTCTGCAGCGTTATTCTTGGCTTTTGACGCGGGCATGGTAGCAGGAGGAAGCAAGAGACATCACGATCACGTGCTCATCAGCGCGTTTGATGGGGCATTCGTTGTTCGCCAGTGGGTTCATCTCGTGAGTATGGTGCGTTTCGAGACCGGAAGAGATGCATATAGGCAGCTTTTTATGTCATCTGTGTACTTTGTGTGATCAAAATATTATTCGGACCGGTATTTGAAGTGTTCGGAGCAAATCTCAATTCTATTCTACTCCGGGGACTACACCTTCATCGTCTGGTACAAACTCCGGTCTAATCATCCCGCCAGTCCGATCTACGAGCCTCCACGAACCTCGCGTCATCACCCGGCCAACGGCTGCAACTACTGACTGAAGATCAGTGACAATTTCCGTCCCCATGCCGTTATACGATGTAAGTTGGATCGAAGCGTCGTTGCCATGGGTGTTTCTACATGGGGTGATCACTGCGAGTAGGCGTCTCTTCCCAGCCACCGGACCCAATATCTTCTCTTGAGGAAGATCACAGACCAAAATTCGTTCCAGGCGGCCGTAGAATATTTTCGAAACCCACGGGTCGGCCACGGTACGTCTGACCTGGGTTTCATACTGTTACGCCGCTTAAGCAGATATGAGGGCATCTGAAGTGGACAACCCACTCGAATGAAGGACATGTTGCGTTCTGGAGCAGAGCCGTCTCCGCATGTCGATGCACCGCGGATGGAATCTCCGTCCACAATCCGTACTTTCCCAAAGCTTGGCATGATCTGTGGCAACAGGGGCAAGATATCCTTGAGTCGCCGGCCTAGAACTGCTGCGAAGTACACTGCGGCCTGCTTTCGAACATGGCCTTCGGGGGTATAATTCCGCTTATAAGGGACGCGCAAAATTGCCTGCGGATCTGTGGAGGAAATCAGAGATGGACATGAGATAGTAGGACTAACTTGCATTCATCGTATACATACTCCGAATGAGACAGGGCACTTTTCGATTTTTTGGCACTCGATAATTCATCTTCCAAGTCGTATCTTGCACCGAGTTGCTCCAAATATGCCCGGTGCAGGACTATCTTGTTGAGATTTGCCCACGGGAAACGCCTCGAACGTAGGGAAGCTTGAAGGAAGCCACAGTATCGCTCCATCCAAAATGTCCATGTGGTCCAAGATGGCCCGCAGAATAGGATATCGTCGGGAATATGCAATAAGCCGTGGATAGTAAGGGGGCAGGCACGAAGGCGCGCCCCATCGAATTGATAATAGTACCTAGCCGATGTTAGACGGTATATTTAACTCGATTCAACGACTTACTCCTCATATTTTCGGACCCAGTCGATGATATTGACTCGCAGCTCGTCGATTTCGCCGTGGGTAATGGTGAATCGGAGACATGATTTGAGGATATCAGAGAACTGACATGCATGTGTGTAATACTTTGAATCCGGGAATCGACCCTCCAGGAGGATTGGGGCGAGATAAATGAACCAAAAACACCACGCTTCGGCGGTATAGTAGGCAGGATTCCCCCCGAGAACGCGAACGAAATCAGCGGGTAGATGCTGGACTGCAGCTGCTGTTTCTTCCCATATGGTGTCCCAGTTGGCGTCGGAGACCTCGTAGTTTCCAGTACCCGTGTCTAGGCCCTTGAACTTACCACTCCAGTGCCTGACTAGATTCCGGACGTCGTTCTCTATGCCTAAGTGCATAAGATCCCACGGAGCCGACTTTCCATAGTGAAGGCAGCCGACGCGGCGAAGTGCTGGTTGGCCCTTAATCCCGTGAAACTTCTTGATATTGTCTTTCTCTGTTGCCGTAGTGCAGTCATTCAGCTGCTCCAATACCTTTTCGAGATCAGCTGGTGTTCGCGCAGGCAGGGCATTAGGATCCCAAGAACGCCCGTTGGGCCACGTTAGGGGAACATAGTAAATCTTTTCTCCACCCGTGACGTTCCGTACACCTTTGATTTCGCAGGATCTGCACGGAGAAAACCCATTGTGCCCTTTAATATTCAGGGACTTCTCGATCGCGATTATATCACCCATTTCAAAGATGTTGTATCCGCGGAGCATGAAGAAGTCCTGGATCGCGGCGTTGAACGTACGAACGCCGACCGCCAATTGCGCACATTCATCGTCGTATGGTCGAAGGTAGCTGCACATATCCTTGGTACCGTGAGGCCCGGGGACGGTGCCGAGGCTCATCAAGCTGTCGAGGTGGGTGCGCACTTCCGGTTTGATACAGTAATTCTTGACAAGGATCGGCGTTGCAGAGGGTCCACCGCGGTTACGTTTGAAAAGGAGATAGGAAGCGGTACACACTCCCAGACAAATGTCGTACTTCCCTGAGAAGTATTTGTGGGGGAGGGTTTTGCCGTCAACCACCACATTTTGTGTGCAGAGGGTTCGGTAGTGTTCGCCGTCAAAGACATCGGAGATTGTACCTGGGATGTGCTTGTAGTTGTGACGGTAGAGCAAGCGCTCCACGGTTTTCGGGTTGAGGAAAAAACCTTGGAGACGGGGGATAATGGGAAGGTAGCAGAAAAGACGGCGTCGCTTCCCGGTGCTGGAGAAGCGTGGTTCATCACAGTAAGGGCATTCCGTGAGTTCGGAAAATAGACCAGTATAGGCTGCGCATGAGCCAATGCAGCAATCATACCACGCGGGTTCGATGCAAGAAAGAATGGCGATTCGATGGATCATGGCCCATTCCGTGCTCAGATCCAGTTTATGGCCGAATGCATAGACCATCTGGTTGTACGCGGCTCGCGGCATATTCGACACCATCTTGAGTTTGAAGGCGCGTATATTATCTCGATCTTTCTCAGTTAAGATCTCATTTCCTGGGTGTACATCAGGACTGGGAGAGCGACCAAGAGCAGACCACTGACTAGAATCCCACATCGCGGCTTCCTCATCTGGTCCAATCATTTCTTGAAGCTGTTTGAGCATTTCATCTCGCGAAAGCGGGATGTCCAAATCCTGAAATTCATCGAAACCGCTCCACGGGTCAATCTCTACAGCGATGGGAGCGCCTTCCTGGGAAGGCGGGGACACAGTCGCATCTCGCAGACTTGAAGAAATGTCAGGATCTTCGGGCTCGTCCTCCAAGTCCGAGGCACAATGATCCAAGTTAGAATCAGCTTCAACGTCAAATGATGCCGCAGAATGGTCGTCTATGGGGGAGGGAGAGCGGGATGGTGTGCCAGAACTCATTTCAACATCGGAATCAACAGAGATTCGGGGCGGTGGACTGGGAGAGACGGACGGTCGGATGGATGAGGTCGGGACTTTCCGATAATGTTTTCGGCGCGCTCGGCCACCGATGAGGTAACCACAGGTAGGCTTGCAGTGGCAGTATTTCTTCTTCTCATCAGATGACATCGCAGGAGGATCTCAACCTGATCGGCTCGAGGTATGAGGGAGACGTCGAGGAAGACTCCGGAAGATTGGGACCGCAGTGGATAATGAATGGCGCGCCGGATGAGTAGCGGCAACAGGTTTTAGGCAAACAGTGGAAAGCAAAGACCGGTGACGAGTGGATTGCCACTTACAGTTCTAGTAGTAGATGCACCGGATGAGCAAGGCGAAAAGAGGAAGCTTGGATTGATTGGCGGAGCCTTCCTAGACAAACACGGCCAAACTGGGTCTTGTTTTGTGGGTTCATGTGAATGGACCCAGCAGGTATCAAAAAAATCTCGAAATGTATTCAACATAAGTGTATTTTACCCAAGTGCATTCTGTACAATTACCCTGAGTGGGCTGAAATACACTCCACTCAGCCTGATTGCGGAAATCACATGCTGATTGAGTTGTCAATCAGCCTGATTGCAAGTTCTTCCCACAGTGTATGGTTGATCTATGTGGGTGCCCCCAGGTCAATTGCACGTCTTCAAATATGGTTCTTTACCTTTTCTGAGGACCCGCCGAGAGCCGGAGTGATGGTACTGCATGCGGCAATCACAGCCAAGATAGTTAAGCCAGTTGGTCTATGCGCAGAACCCAAATGGAATATTGAGTTATTCGGTGGTGAGGACTAGCTGCTGATTTCTTTCCTTTCAGCCATTTTAGGTTGTGCAAAATTCTGCAAATTACAGAATGTGGCTGGTTTTCAATCGAGGAGTGACCAGAAGAGTAGGACTAGGACTGCCCCAGTCCTATGGAGTAGGACTGAGTCCTATGGAATAGGACTCGCTGCCGTATTAGACAGCGGATGACAGTCGTCGCTTGAAATGACAGTCATCGCTTGAATGACATGACAGAATGACAGATATCGAGGGCATGCCGTACTTTCTCTGATAAAGAGGGAAGAGTGCTTTATGATTTTTCGGACTGATCCGAGTCAGCTTCCTCTTCTTGAAGATACATACTCATACTTCTTTTAAGTAAATATGTGTACTCGGACCGCCCTGCCCCGCCGTCTAAGCCCTTTGCCAAATAAGCCCCACTCGACGCCATCAGCTTGATGCGCTCCCGGCGTCAGTGATGAACATTTTCGGCACACTTTGCCTCAAGAGGTGGCAGATCGGGCGGATCGACACACTAGTGATGCCACGTGAGTTGATGTGATGGCAAACAAGACCAGGTCCTTGCAAGAGCCTGAGAGCATAATAAATTCATTTGAACGCCCAGTATGCTTGTAAGAGTTGCCTGGAATACTCAAGAATAGGTAGATTTTTTTTTCGAGGGACAAACTAAGAACATTCGGATTTGTGTCCCAATTTGGATGCGACCATCTTTTCCACTGTAAATCACTTCCTAAACTGTGGAACCTGTTTAATTTTTGGTACAAGCGCTATATGTTGAATGAATTGTTACTCTGAATTTTTCTGAGTGGCAGAGACTGGTGCAATATGGAGAGTTGAAGACTTGAGGGGAATGTAAGTTTCCGCTGAGCCGAGAACATCTCGATGAAACAAGATGGATTGGAGAATTATAAGCAAACATATCGGCATTTCAACTTGACGAGTCGAAGTCATTGCAACTTACCCATTTGCAAACAGCAGATAAGGGGTTCATGAGTGAGAGCGCCGTAGTAAACGTCGAGGGTGATGGAAATTACTTCGAGTCCGACAGAATGGGAATTTTGACCCCCGTGATTAGCTGGAAGGGAAGGGTATGAAAGGAATGAAAATGCGAAGTTACTGTAAGCAGCCCAACTCGGATGCCCCTCGATGTATGTACCTTGGAGGTATACATACAAGACAATATGAATAGATCCACACCATCCTGGCATTATCCGGATGTGATCTCAACACTGTAGAGAAGAAAATCAGAATGAGAGCAGCTAGCTGCTCGAATGAAACAAGACTCAAGTTTAAGGGCCAGAGCCTGGCGAAAGATACATAGATCTAATTGCAGTATGATGATAGAATGATTTTAGGGGGCCCGACGTTGAGGACACTCTATGCAGTGACGTGTGCAGGCAAGCGAGAGAACTAAAACCAGGGCCAAAACCAAAGATTTGAAGCTGGTACGGCCTTAGAGGCTAGTCTTGGGCCACTGTCAAATAAACTGTTTACCTTGACCCAGAACTTCATTCTTTTACACTGTCTGTAGTTGTTATATTACTAAGGTGGCGACAAGTTGAATCAAAGTTTCTTATTTTGGTCGAGCCCCTGAGTCACGTGTTCAACCTGCGTGCCGAAGCATGCGATCTTGCCGGCGCCGTCTCGAGCGCGACGTCGCAAGCGTGAGCCGGAGGTGAATCCTGCAAATGAAGTTGAAGGGAAGCGAAGTCGAACAGCATCGAGGCGCGCAAGGGGTGAAGAAATTCTGCAAGATAATATTAGATAGTGTATGTAACATTACTTCATCGATGTCGAGAATATACACGCGAGGGTTAGCAAGAATGATCATGTTAAGCAATTGAACGTAACAATCGGCCTAGATAATGGGACTGAATCCTATTCCATTGGACTGAGTCCTATTTCATAGGACTGGGGCAGTCCTAGTCCTATTCTTCTGGTATATACTCTTTTCAATCTCCGGGCAGCTGTGTACATTGTGGAATACACCTGTGTAGTCCTCGCAAAGTACGTGTGTAATTTCGGAGAACCCTGTGTCTTTTTCTGGTGAAATCTACCATAATAATGTCCCACTATTACCCCCATACGTGAGCGTCAAGGAGCTGATCTATCGCACGCAATGCAGATAATCCAGACCATGTCGGAGAGGCATGTCCGAATGGCTCAAGGCCTATTCTGCAATTACAGGATGGTGTGTGGTTTTCAATCTCCGGACACCTGTGTAAATTGTGGAATACACTCTGGAAGAGGGAGATTCCCGGTGCGTAGGTTCAAGAAAATGGGTCGGTGATCCGGGGAGCGCAGAGTAGATTGGAGAATGTCGATGGGAAATAGGTCGCCGAGTTGCTGAGTGCAAAAATGGACGAAAAAGAGGTCGTCGATACGATGGAAAAGTGACGTGAAATGAGAGCGAGGGGGAAAGGTGATGAAACAATGTTCTTGGTGGCTAGAAGCCCACTGACGGCGTTCCGGAGTGGAAGGGGCGAGGTGTGTTGCTACTACCTCTGGGGACTTGCCCTGCACTGGCCGCGAGGATGGTGGTACGATGGTAAAATTGCAAGACGTGTCCCTGTTTACGATACAAACATATGATGTAAGGTATGATAGGGGTAAATGAAAAATAAGAATGAAAACACAAGAAAAGGAGATTTCCGCATGGCGGCCCTCCGACCCTACCACAACACCTGTGTAATTCTCGCAAAGTACCTGTGTAATTTCCCCATAATAATGTCCCACTATTACCCCCCATATGGACGCCGAAACAGCGCTGTGTTTATTATTGGGTACTGCTACCGCGATCACACATCTAGAGTGCTCCAGCATAAGGATTGTGAACCTGCGCTCGCGGTGTCGATTTATTTGTCGCGGCCGAGATCGACGTTGAATCTCTTTCATGTCTTTCGCCGGGTTTATCGATCCCGACTCAGGAAGTAGGAAGCACTGGGGACCCGATACGTTGCTCTGATATGCATCCGATACTAGGAACTCTGCAGAGACATCGGTCGTCTTTACCGAAACAGTGCCGGAGACGGAATGGGTGGACCCAAGACTCTATCAATGTCAATGTCATGTATCTGCCTCTGAGTCTCACAATTGGTGTATCTATCCGAGGCGCGCACGTCTTGTGCTGCTATCACTCATTGTTCGTCCCTGGTTAGCGATGGGCTTTGGAGCGAGTTGGAATTTCTTTCCTAATTATTTCGGCCAATGATGAACGTATTGCACATTGCAGTTGCATTGCAGTCTCAAGCTCTGAACCAGTGTATGCATCGTCCACTTTGGAGCGCCAAGCTCATTCCGTACACCTGGTACTTACACCTTTATTGATCGCACACCGCCGCTCTGCTGCTAACTTTCTGCGCCAAATTGGGAGACAAGAAGAACTGGAGAACCTGGTGTGGTTCTACCGCTGCAGTTCTGTTCTGGTACATATTTGAGATCAGGAACTGCACTTCAAATGTCACCTGCAGAGACACCGACCCGGCCGCCCTCGACAGTTCAGAGACGGAAATAGTTGTCCGCGTGGGCCCGAGCTTCGAGATCTTGCATCCAACTCTACCATCTATCTGTCTCTAATTCTGACAACTTGTGTGACCATCTCTCGTAGCTCGGTAGGCGCATCTGCTTCTTGATGTTCGATATTCACTACCAGGCCGTTAAGGTACACAAAATGTATAAAATGAAGGGGGATGGCGTCCAGCTAAAAAGTACTCCCATCCATCCCAGTAGAATGGTTCACCTCCTATCCAATGTCACCGCTGCCACGATTGCGACGACTATCTATAGAATCCTCGACTTCAAGCAACAGAATGGGTTCGACCTTGCGTCGTCCCAATGCAACGATTTCACACCCGTCCAGAGCTTCACCATCTCCCCCGGCGTGGCGAACCAGCATGTCCGCACATTCCCAACTGATGTTGTCCCAACGGTGCTAATGCATGGAGCTAGTGGACCTTGGCCCTTGGACCGGCTGCTGGCCTAACCCTGATCGGCAGCAGCACGTGCAACACCTTTTTGACGTACCCGGGTGCCGGAACGCCTTCGCTCGCTCTGCGGTCCCAGCTCACAAGCCGCTCCACCCCTTCCTCGTTGTGGATCCTCATGCCCGTTAGACAGTCGACCCCTATAACGGCGGGGACGTGGAAGTAGGCATTCATCCTCTTGCATCGATTGCGTCCCCTATTTATATACGCGAATTCTAGCATCGTCGAGTCGTCCTCTGGTACGTATCTCACTGCTTGGGACCAAGATCCCGCTGTCATGTCGAGCGGCTCTCCTGTGAGTCTTTTTAATTCCATCATGGCGTCGGGGAAATTCTGACTCTGAGCAAGCTCACTCTGGAACGCGAAAATCCCAACGACACCCGTCAGCAGTTCTGGTTTCAAGTTGTTACCGGTGCGCATCGAGCTCAGTATCTCCTACATTTGCGGAGCTGACGGGCTTGGCTTTCTCTGTCTGTTAGTGTAAACTGAAAACTGCGAAACCGCACGCGAAGGGGTCATTTGCGCCCTGGGCATGATAAGTATTGGGATGAGTGGTGGGTTGTGTTGTGGACATGATGTTGAGCTTAAATTTATCTGCCGTTGTTACATTGTTAGAAGGAAAGCTGCCGAGCGTGAGAACTGCCATGTAGTTCCTTGGCCGCGCTCAATCAGAAGCGCGAACGGATTCCGGATATCCCGGGAGCATCGGTGGTAAACATGCGCCGCTCCTTACGTCCAAGGCGCCTTTCCTCCTCCTACGAGGATGTCGTGCGCTGCGCGCCGGTCGTCGGGCGTATACTAGAATTAATGTGCGCGGGATTCAGGTAATTATCATCTGAACGATGAACCGTGCACGAGTAGGTTCAGCTCTTTCAAGGTGTTCATTTCACGCGCCGGCATAAGAACGGGAGACGCCCAAGCAGCAGTGGGGATTGTTCGGAGCATCTGGAAACGACTTTTGACCACATAGACACCGGGTTCCGGGATAGAACGCCGGTCACGAGGTAGAGCCCCGTAGAGCCACACCCATCACTGTAGAGCTACGTAGAGACACATCATCTACCATCGTCTGGATGCTCTCTACGAGCCCTCCCCTTCTACTTCCCTCTATCGGGTGCACATCCGTGCACATGGACCGTGCGCCAACGCGTGCCATGTGGACTTTATCACGAAAAACCGGGACCGAAGTCGGTGTGTCATGACTTGCCTCTTGCCTCCCACTTCCATATCTCCCCCGGATCCTCCTCCCTTGTCGTCTCAGGCCTCCAAGTCCTCCTCAACATACTACCTAGTTCCTATTCCAATCTCAAGACCAACTCAAGACCAACTCAAGACCTCAAATACTCAAGCACGTCAAGCACCGTCTCCGAGTCTCGCGTGCAAGAATCTTGTGCTCTGCTACTTGAATCTTGTGCCCATCCTCAATCCTTCCCCTGCCAGCTCTGCCCTTCTTTTTGCCCGCTCACCGTGTGCATTGTGAGATTGTCCTCGGTCATTTCTTCAGCCATCCTCGCTGAACGGCACACAACACGAATGCATGGTAAATACTTCACATTTTCGGGCCCCGGGCAGTTAGCATTTCTGTACTTACATGTATCTTTGGGATCTCAGTGGAATGCATTTAGTTTTTTCCATCATCTATCCGGAGCATCAAGCGAGCGAAACGAACCGAAGCGAGCACATGGACGTCTCTCTACCGCCGAAACACGTGCACGACATAGCTCTATATGGCTCTATGGCTCTACTGGTCTACGGCTGATCATGCCTATGGGCCTCTATCATAGAGGGTACATGCCTACTAGTCTACTGTCCTACCCGGCGCTATGTAGCTCTCCGTAGTCAAGTGTGTTTCCCAGATGAGCAGGAGGGAAGCCACGGGCCGACAGCCGATGGAAGGCGCAGCCAAATACTCACACACTCCCACTTCTCATCAGCTTGATCTCTCGTCCATTTGGCCAGCCTCCCTCCCGTACGTTTCCGTTTTCTTTTGTATTCTAGTCTTCTTTGCACACCGTTTTTGTTTTCGTCCTCAGTTAAATTGTGTGTGGTATCGTTGACGATAGACGATTCAGGATGCCCGCCTCTTCGGCGCAGCCCAAGCGCGCGTCAGCCTCTAGTTTTGCTCTGGCTCGCACCGTATTAGCGCCCAGGCGGCTTCGTCATTCCCTAGCAGTCCTACTCCCCAGGCTGCAGCTGCTGGATGGCGACGCTCCGCCGGACCGCAGCGCGGAGTTCATCTGGCTCCTGGGCGTGTGCAGCTCCCAAATAATCTCGACGCCGCAGATGCGGACGGCGCCATCGATGCCGGCTGGACGCCCGACGCAGGGCCGTGCCCACGCGCTTCCACGTGGCGTTCTATGCGCAGGTGTGGTTCACGCACCGCGTGGGGTTCGAGCCCATCCGCGATCTGCCAGGGCTGGGCGCGTTGTCCGCGGTGGGGGGTGCCTGCGGGGGAGGGTGCCTGCGGTGTGGGTGTGGGTGGGGGTGTGGGGAGTGTGGCTAGTGCGGTCAATGCAGAGGAATCAGGTGGGCAAGGACATGCGGGCGAGGGGCGGGTCTAACGGGAACGCGCTGCCGCCTGGGATGAGCCACAGCATGTCGTAGAGCGATTTGTCTTATAGGTGTGTTCTTTTTCTCCTCTTTTCTTAACACCCGCGTCCCTTCCTTCGTCACCTGTCCTCCTCACCCCCCTACCCCACTCCAGTCTAACGGCGTAGACCTCCTTCCTTTGTCGTTATTGACTCTTTCACTCCCTCATCTTTCCTTCTCATAGTCACGGCGTCCCTCTCCATTCACTTCATTCTGACTTCCTTCATCTGCCATTCATTCTCTTGCCCTCTGTTTGACATTGCCTGTATACTGACGTCCCCTCCTTGTAATTCAGCTCCGTCTCCAGCACAGGCCACTCCGCCTCCGCCCATTTGCACTCCACCTCCACCTCTTCCGCCTCCCATCCCCACCTACTCCTCCTCCACCGCCACCTCGACCTCTACCACCTTGTCCGACTTCACGCTCCCCCCATCGCTTGGCGTCGGTGGCACGAAGGGCTGGACGAGCGATGTGGGGTGGGGGTGTATGCTTCGGACGGGGCAGAGTCTCTTTGCGAGTGCGTTGGCGCGGGTGGGGGTGAGTCGTCTTTCTTCGCTTGGTTTTCGTGGCTTTCGCTTTCTCCGCGTTTGGGAGGTTTTTCTTTGAGCGATGCCCCTTGCGTCGTCTTTTTTGGAGTTTCTTTCTGGCGGCTGCGCTCTTTCGACGCCCCTGGATTTCGTGCGCCCAGTGCGCACGATATCTTTCAGTCACGTCTTGCGCTCGTGGACTTTTACCAGCGTCTTTCGCTGTACTTGTGCGGCTCTCGCCGGGGAGTTCCTTCGCCCGCTCGCTCTCGCGCACGTCTTTGGACGTCGGGGATCTGCACGAGTTGACGCGGCTATATCTTGGCGCTTGATTTTCTTTCTTCCTTTCTCTCTTGACGCCGGAGTCCTTTCCATACTCCTTCTCCCTCCCTCCCTCCCCTCTCCACCTCTCCCCTCTCGACTTCACCCCCACCAACAAATTCATTTACTTGTGCAATATTCCCCTTCCCCATCACCTCATCTCAGCGTTCCTCCCTCGTCTTTTATCTTCATTCCTATTCGTCGCGGGTGGTACCATTGTGTGTACCGCGGCGTGTTGGCCCGCGGTCATCTGGAGTGTGGCGTCGAGATCGGCGTGGGTGGGTGTTGGGCGGTGTCCGAGCTGCGCGCATGCACCGTGTCGTCGATCTCCTGCGGGTTTGGACGGAGGAGTTATCCCTCTCCGGGGGTGTAATGCGCATGTTTCCCCGCGCTCGTTTGGGATGCGGCGTGGATATCGACGTCGGGGGCTGTTTGGCGGTGTGCGGGGTGCGCACGCATCTTGACTTTTATCTCCTCCGTCTCTGGGCGGAGGCGTTATCCCTCGCGGGGGGCGGAGGGTAACTGGGGCGCGCGCTTTGGTGGATTTGTTTGAGATGTGGTGGCAATGTCGACGTAGGGGGTGCGGAGACGTCGGCGCTGGCTGGTGCAGTGGCGGCGACTTCCATGTGGCACAGATTTGCCGCGGGTCTTTCATCCTTCGCGGAGCACCAATGCACGGGTACGAGCGCGTTCTTTGACTGTCATCTTCTTGTGTTTCGTTGTCGTTGTTCATTGTTCGTTGTTCATTCTTACTTGACTTCCTTTTCGATTCCCTCTCTCTCCCCCTCCTCGCCAACTTAAAGCTGACTCTCCTCCCCAGACCGCCTCCCTTTCCCGCCGCCCACCACCACGCGCGGCTCCTCCCGCGGTTACTCGATACGCGCGCCGGGCGCGCCTTTCGGCGTGCACCGCATGGCGCTCGCGGGCGAGGCCGCGGGCAAGGACTTCGGCATGTGGTTTGGGCCCGGCGCGGCGGCGAGTACGATTTGGTGCGTTGCTTTCTGTGCTTTTCCTTCCATTTCTTCCTTTTTTGGGGGATGTGCGTTTCTCGTGGAGGGAGTATGCGCGGTTTTCGAGATGTACATTCGGCGAGTGCGATTTGGTGCGTTGCTTTCTGTGCTTTTCTTCCTTTGTTCTTCCATTTCTTTCTTTTTTGGGGATGTGCGTTTTTCGTGGAGGGAGTATGCGCGGTTTTCGAGATGTACACACTGTACATTCACGAGGCGATGGACTCGCCTTCCACGTGCCCCTTCCTCTCCATCTCATTCCCTCTCCTCGCGCTCACCCTCATTCTTCTCCCGTCGTCGTTCGTCCCCATCCGTCCCCTACGTCACTCCACGTCCACCCTTTTCGCTGCCGTTATCCTTCTCATCTCATTCAACTTCACCAACGCTAGCTGACGCTCCTCTCCCTTTGCAGGATGCTCGTCGATACGTTCCCCGCGTCCGGGCCCGGCGTCAGCGTCGCCACCGACGGCACGCTCTACCAAACAGAGGTCTACGCTGCCTCGTTTTAGCCCGCCAATACGGCGCGGGGTACTTCAGCTCGCGCTCGAGCTCGTCGGGACACTCGCACAACTGTCTCTTCTCCGCAATATGTTGGTCCCACAAAACAAGTATGATTATGATGTATGAATGAATGTATGATATTACAGATATCCATCGGGTCACAGTAAGATAATCTACGCCTCGAGGCGAGGACTAATCAGAAGGGGTGAGTGAGAAAATCGGGCTACAGCCGTGACCGCGCTGCTGCGAAGCCATCATCCCCCAAGCCACAGCACTGTGTTTCACGCACGA
Source organism: Mycena vulgaris (assembly GCA_029204335.1). Classification (NCBI taxonomy): domain Eukaryota; kingdom Fungi; phylum Basidiomycota; class Agaricomycetes; order Agaricales; family Mycenaceae; genus Mycena; species Mycena vulgaris. The sequence continues at coordinate 212,512 of JARGYA010000062.1, read as the reverse complement.
ATTTGTGTCCCGCGCCGCAATACGCATGTGCACGCTCCATCGGTGAATCTCTGGCTGCGATGGCGGGCACACGGATACGGCCGAGAACGCCGACCACAACTTCGCCACTACTGCCAGTACTCCAGCTGAGCGTTTGTAGACATGCTTAAGCCCCTGAGTCCACTCGTTTACGATTCTTTTCTCTATGAAGGCCATTCTATTCTCAGAAACCGGAATATGGCCCATTCGATACCGGAGAGTGTACCTTGCCCTGAAGAACCTGTGCCATTGGGTAACCCTCGACCATGACAGGCCGGCTTGGAATGCTGTGCAAGAATCCCTCAATCTCGCGCGCGCCAAGAAGATTTCCTGGGTTACAGCCGTTTCCGAAAACCTTGAGACGCGCAATTTGTTTTCCTCTCTCACAACTTTTGATGAAATGATAAGGATGCCCGCTTTTGGAAAGGGCCGGCCCAGACCTATGAGGCATGTGTTATTATGTGTGGGAAAAGACATGCAGAAACGGAGGAGAATTTGCGGGAATCAAGCAAGAAGCAAGCGGTAATCAAGGATCTTGTGATTGTTCTGGGCCGGCCCTTTTCAAAAATGGGCATCCTTATCATTTATCAAAATTTGTGAGAAGGGAAAAAAAAAAGGGCGTCTCAAGGTTTTCGGAAACGGCTGTAATGATCTACGCACCATCCTCTCGCGCTTGTACATACCTGTGGAGCTCGATATCTCGGGCCGATTGGATCCCACCTTATTTGAGTACACAATGAAGTTGGTGAAACTATCAATGGAGGCATGGGTCGACAACCAGATGGAGACCTCGGTACGGACACAGGAGTTATTATCTGGGCGGCTGGAGCTGGACAGCGACACTGGGAAACTGGTGAAAAAGTCCCTCGACTTTTGCCATTACCTCCGAGTCAAAACCCCGATCACCGGCGAGCCCTCACACGCATGGTCCTGTCCAGTCACAGCCTCGCTGTGGAGCGCCGTAGATGGAAAGAGCGAGGGAAAAACACGGTACCGCGGGAGTGGCGCAAGTGCAGGTTCTGTCAAAATGCCATCGAGGACCCCGTGCATCCCATGTTCCTTTGCAACGAACCAGAATTGATGCAAGTACGCGAGACCTTTTTGCGGGACTTGTACACACGGCTCCCGGACTTCAAAGGCGCTTTCACGGATGGCATGACCCTGTTCAAAGCTGTGCTCGCAAAGAGAGAAGTTACCCCATCGCTGGCGAAACTGGCCTTCAAGGTGTTGAAGATTTACGACGCGACTCAAATGCTCCTGGTTGAACCACCTCCGCAGCCGGGAGCATAACTCTGGCGGCACCACGCACCAGGCGAACAGATACAACGGCCAAATCTGTCAACTTATACTGGAACCTCCTCCCTCTGAATCTTGTGGGACCGGCGCGGCGCTCTCTGGTTCCCAAGCGGTCTTCTCCGTTGCGCGGCGGTCGGACTATTCCATCGTGAACAGTTCCCACAAGTGTCTCTGACAGAATCGACGCGTGCGTCGTACTCTCAGCTGCTGGGTTCGCTTCTTCGGAACCGGATTCTAGTTCTGTGTCCCTCAGCGAGGGTTGAGCAGCCTTTCGGTCGTTCCCCTCTGCACCATTACCTTGGGAGACCTCCGGGTCTTTCCCCTTTGCACCGTTCCTTCGAGAACGGTGCCTACGACACTCGTCTTTCTTCTCTCGGAAGAAGCTGTGGTGTTGTTGCATGCATCTGCAAGAGGAAAGGTGTATGACAGCTCTCGCTGTACTGGTGGACTCCGGGGATTCATACCTGGAAGGAGAGAACTCCGGCCAGGTCCCACAGGGTTTTAACCGGAGGTCCTGCCTTCCACGGCCAGCCGGTCCACGAGAAGCCACCGTCTTGTATGATCGACCCGCTGGAATGCTGTTGTGCTCGGTTGACATCTTGTAGAATTCTGTAAGGATAAACACCCTCTACAGTACTACATGTTTGCCTTCCGTAAACTTGTTGTTCAGTTTGTGGATCACGCCATCCCCCCCCCCTCCCCCCTGTCAAATTCCGATGCCTGTATTTGATACTCCAGAGTGTACAAGCGGAACATACTAGCTTAGTGCTGGCCAAAAATACGATACAAAAAAATAAATTTTGGATATATCCAAATACGCATGAATACGATACGGCCCTGGAACCTCCCATTGAATATGAATACGGAAGAATATGAGTACAATATGATATGGATATAGTACGATACGACTCGAGTCGTATTCATGATCAAATATAATTGGATGCGATAACGGGTGCTTTTCGCCGCCCAGATCATCATTCGGCAATGCTCGGAGCATGAAGTTTCGTCTCCCGAGCCTGAACATCGGATCTGATTTGCGAAAGCCGCCCAACGGCACCACATCAGTGGTCCGTCGGACTTTGAACCACTTCAGGGTCGGATCAAAATGTTGTGATCTCGATGTTCACCTCCACCGAGCCACCGAATTTCGTTATTTCCTCGCCCCCGGAGGGAGCTGGAGGTCTAACGCCAGCTCTTAAGCCCGCTGAATGGACACAAGACCCCATGATAGGCCGATTCGGGTCACTGTCCCTCCACCAGTCGACGAGCAAAATATATTCAAATATATTCATATCGTATTCATATTCACCGCCAGAATATGAATACGATACAATAAGAATATGATACGCCACCCTGGAGGTGAATATGATACAGATATGAGTACGATACACAAAATTTGTATTCATATCATATTTTGGCCAGCACTATACTAGCTACATACGGTAAACCCGCGAGCGCTGATTGTGCGGCGATGTTCCCACGAGAGACACGGAAGCATTCAGTCACGAGCGGCGTTCTTCCTCCACCACCACCACCACCTGCTTGTGAATCATGAACGGATTGTGGAAGCTAGCCACTGATGCGGCAGGTCAGGCATCTGCTCTGGGTGCGCAAGCAGCCGGTGAGTGGTGCCATTCGACTAGTACCCGTGCGCGTCTCTCATCTCAATGATCAATGACTTACAGAGGCAGTCTCCCCGCACGCCAACAATGCTCTCAGCAACGCCAACAGTGCTCTCAGCAACGCCGCCAAATCGGTTCAGATATCAGAGGAGCAAATGAACGCTGCGAAGCGTGCAGCTGAGGCTGTCGGGCAGGCATCAGCGGTGGCTGCAGGTACGCCATTAGCCCATAGACCTCCAGATCCCAAGCTCATGAAGCTAGTCGCTGCCGGCGCGGCCCTCGGGCCGCACGCCAATGACGCATTCAATGCCATCAAGTCTGCCCATATCCCGAAGGAGTATCTGGACGCTGCCGCTGGGTTGGCAAACCAGGCTGCTGTCGGTACGGTGAAGGTCGCCGGGGACGCACAGAAACTGTTCGCCTCCCTCGACCCAGACGTCCAGCGTAAAGTGTTGTTTGTTGGAGGCGGCGCTGCTGTCGGACTCGTGGCGGCCCCATTGGTAATTGGTGCGCTTGGATTCACGCCTAGTGGCGTCGCTGCTGGTGAGTCTAATTATAATCCTTGCCCTTTGATGCGTGCTCTGAAGGGTTTATAGGCAGTGCTGCGGCTGGAATACAGTCAGGCATCGGCAATGTTGCTGCAGGTAGTGTATTTGCCGGCTTGCAATCGGCTGGAGTCCTGGGACTCGGGCCTGGCGCTTGTGCCGCCGTGGCCGGCTTTGGAGGTATCACTGGTCATTTTTTGGACGAGTTGACTCGGAAGAACAAGAGCAAGTTGTGAAATAACCTGGTTGTGGCGCTGAATGTACTGATTACTGGCTATATATGTTTGTATTCCCTCACGAAGCCTTCCCATTTCGACGGAGAAACTGAGGAGGCTAGGGACTTCCAAGGCTGTGTCACGCATCAGAACTCTACAGCATCATTTTGATTCGGCGTCCTTTCATTAGCCCATAAGTTACTGTAGTGTTTTGACTAAGTATTCACATCACGCATCACAGACTTAACATTGGCCTGAAATCATCGAAAATTGGGGTAAACTCGGCAGGTAACCCAAAATTTTCGGGGCCGGAACGCCATATGTGGCATTTTCCACACGAGGAACACCTTGTCGAGTCAAAAGGTCAATTCAAACTATTCTTGGACACCTTTTACAACGAGGTACCGCAAGAACCGGGTTGGAGGTTGAACACATTGTAAATTTGATTTTTATGCTCCTTTTTGGCATCTTTTTTCCTTTGAGAGACAGATGAGAAAATCACCGTAAAAGGAGGCAACAAGGGATGAAAGTTGCTTCTGTGAGCAACAATAATATTCACACGCACGCCCAGAAAACTGGAACAAAAGCGATTGATACTGGTGCTACAGTAAATAAGCATTCAAAGTGCTGCGAACTGCGCCACAAAGTCAACAAAGGTATTGAACGGCCCCTTCGCAAAAAAGTCGAGATTCAAATCATGTCCACTTCCCTGGGCCACTACAGCGTCAAAACTCCGTGCATCCGGCCACAAAAGGTGTTCCGTTGCATTCAAAGCCACGCCGTCCACACAATTGCCAGCGGCGCAAAACCCTTGGTCTTCTGAGCCTACAACCTTCGCCACGGGCCCGGGATAGTGCGCTGGCAGAGAAGTCACACTGCCCTGCAATTGCGCGGATAACGGCCCAACGTCCTTCGTGAAGGCGTCGAATATGACCATGCGGGGCGAGAAGGAGTTGGGGTTTGCGGGGTAGAATAGGCCGCGATTGTTTGTGGTGATGTAATTGGGCTCGAGGCCGCCCCACCGGAGCGGGGTATCATCCCGCGCGCTCATCAACCCAAGTAGTGGGGGCAGCGTGCCGGGCTGAATGTTCAGGTTACCCGTGAGGATAAAACCGTCGAAGGGGGAATGGGCCCCCTCAGCGGTGGCGCCAAACGTCAACATGGCCGACCCCGCACTGTGCCCAATGGCAATAACCTTTTTGAAGGGCTGGACTCCGGCGATAATGGACGCGATTTTGAGATGGCGGGCCAGCCCCGAGTTATTGATATGAAGTCTAAGTCTTCACTTCTTTCGGTGCTTTTTTTAACCTGGTGTTGTTACACTGGCTTTAATGAGGGGAATCAGTATTTTGCTCACTCTTTATTTCGGTTGGTGGATCTTGAATTGCTTTTGGTTTACCAGAGCCCTCGACATAAGGTGATAATCATCAGATTGCTGAGTTGACTTGTTTCAGTCGATCTTGATCTGATACCTTATATTTATAATCCTTACATACGGATCTTGTTTAAAACACCGGGACAACAAAACTGGTGATGGAGGACGTCTCACACTAGTTGAGGCTTATCCAAGTACAATAATGAAAGTGAGCTATGGACTTGACAGGTCATAAGATATTGTATACCTCCAGATCTCTCTGACTCTGTCGAGGTCCATAGTCAGATGCTGTACTTATGGATCATCAGGGAATTTTCCGAAAATTACTGTGTGTCATCTGGTGCGCTCGCCGGCCACTACACCTGTGGTAAAAGGCACATCTCCTAGCCCTCTTCGACCTCATTCTGCTATACTTGGAAGCTAATACGTAACACACCACCCCATTTTGGTTGCAGTTGCGCTTGGGCAGGCCCTCTTCTCGCTCTTGGTGTTCGCGCTGTTTGAATATCTGTTGTCTCGGATCTCAGTCCCCCGGAAGTCGTCTCGGATCTCAGTCCCCCGGAAGTCATCTCTTAACTGTGGAACTGCTCTGCACTTGTCGGCATGTCTAATCTTCATGTGGTCGGCTTCTTATGTATACAGGGCTCTGATATTCAAGTTTACAAACAATCTGTCTATTGATCTATAAATCACACTTGAAAGTGTTTCCCTTGATACTTGTTTCCTAAGTACCATGAGCAGTCTTTTGTTGACCAGGGCAATTCTTCTCCTCGCACAGACAATCTTGTCCTCACTGTTTCTCCCATCATCGAATTGAAGGTGTAACAACTGCTTTCCCCCGCAATGCTCCATCTGCCTATAGTACCAGGACCAGATTTTCATAGAGATGGAGGGAGATTGCGGTGTCGAGCACTGCATCTGTTAATGAATAACTGAGTTCCTTACATTCGATGATGACAACATTCCGCTCACGCTCACGTAGTTTGTGAGCATCGTGTGGTTCCCTTTTCCAGTTAACTCCTTTCTGATACAATTTGTCGACAGATATGCCTAGCACTTCAGCAGCTGCGTTGTTCAGCGATAGGTTAGTGTATGGCTCCTCTTGGTGCTTCTTATCTTCCTAGAACACTTGGGTGTCGCTTGCTATGTACTCCGACTTTTATTATTGCATAGGATGAGAGTACACACAATATCTGGCTGGTAATAGCTGTTAAATGATCAGAATCAGGGCATTTGGGCTTCAGGTCACTTGCCTTTGATGAGCGACACATTAAAAATCCAAACTAAATTGTCTCTGGCTATTTGGACAAGACACACTCCAGTATTTCCCCATCAGATAGAGAATTCGGGGTTGATTGACTCCAGGTACTGGATGGCTTGTCTCCATTTTTCTTCGCTGAATCTCCCATGGTCTTCAGATTTTCTATGACTTCCTCGTCGCCGTAGAGGACCCATTTCACGAATTTGGTGTCAAGTCTGATTACTCCATCGGTGATCGATTCCAGTACAGAGTTGGCATGGTTCTCAATCGTGATACAAATGATGTCGACCATGCCAAGCTTGTTCTATCGCCCATGTGTGTGAATATTGTCCCTTGTATTTCCCAGATGCTCACCTTCATCATTATGCCATTCTTTAGGTTGATTTAGTCTGGCTCTTCCATCTGCATTGGCCCCTCTTGGGTCCTGCTGGTACAGGTCCAATCACGGATGGTGGGTCATGTGAGAATGGATTGTCCATAATGGAGCAAGATTTAATTCGTAGAGAACAGCAGAATGATAGACAGTTCTTCAGGATGTTCAGCTCAAGTGAATGATGGTGAATATCACCGTGATTCAAGTAGTGATTGCGAGGGTTGGCTTTGTACTGTTATGGTGCACATTAGGCACTTATGTTAATTTGTGTTCACTGCAGCGATACACAGAAGATTCTGTTCAGGGCTGAGTCATTCTCAAGTGACTTTTGATTGCTGTCGTGAGTTATATCTATTTTGGGAACAATGTTCTCCCATAAGACAAGCACTGTATCTAAGGTGGGCACTGTATCTAAGGTGGCTTTCTCTCTTTCCATTACCTCTTTCACTCACATCAGCTCCAACTCAGTCAGTCTCGCTCTGCTCATGTTGTGTTTCTCTACCATTTTCCCTGCCATGACCGGTCCATCCTTCCCCCATGCTGTTGTTTTGTCATTCTTCCTCCGTGAGTTGCACCTTCTGTTCTGCATCCTTATGCTAACATCGTTGCTATCTGTCGTTGATAGTAATCTTTTTCACCTCTTTTTCGAATGCTAGTGCTGTGGGCTCTCATCTTCCCATTCTATCTGCTGAAATCAGTGCCATAAAGCCTATCACCAACAGCCTGATATACCAGATGTTTGCCACAATGCAGCTCAGAGGTGCACAATCGTGGTTTCTGACCCTCAATGCATGTTCTTAACTTCCGTTTCAACCTTACCTCCCTCCCGAGCAAAATCCTTTTGTTGATCCTCGTTTACACTGTTAGATCGATAATTGGGAATCATCACTTGCATTTCCTCACCAAGGTGGTGATTTCTCTCACTTGTCAACACTTATATACCTTGCTCGACTCCAGTCCATCACAAGATAGGCCACTTGTACTCAGGGTGTTCAGAAGAAAGATCAGCTAAGAGGATGATGATAGACTCACCGACATGCGAAAGTAAAAGGAGAGAAGAGTGAATGACATGAGGTTTGATGGAACCTGGTGATTCGTGATGGCACATATTTAGCGCTGTTTGGGTGATTTGATAGAATCTGGTGTTTTGCGAGCATGCACTGGTGCAGCAGGCTGTTGAATAAAAAAAATCAGACTCTAATACCTCCCATGAGCACCCTTGAATATTTACAGACCAACCCAATCACCCATCCCAGATCGGCAGTCCCACAATTCATGATGGCACTGTAGTTTGGGTGATTTGATGGAACATGGTGCTTTGTGAGCTTGCACCGGTGCAGCAGGCTGCTGAATAAGAAATTTCAGGCTCTAATACATCTCATGAGCACCCTTGAATATCTGCAGACCAACCCTAGGTTGTTGATGGTAAACAAGCACCTAAGGAGAAGGTTGTTATAAGTAGACAGAATGGTTGTATAGTTGCTGGTTCTGGTGTGGACGATTATATTTTCCGACCTGTCATATTCAAGCATGTTACATTGTATGAATGGATTCAGTGTGTCAACAGAAAAATAATGACTAAAAAGGAGTGGTTGGCAGTTGCTGCAGTCAAAAACAATACTGAATACTCTGCTCCTTTGTGTTACATACCTGCTTCTGGACCAGAAACCTCTATTGCAGTAGAAGATGATGACCAAGATGACACACATTTCGAAGCAGATGAAACTGCCAATGGAGATTCAGACATTTATGATGTAAGTGACTGGGATACAGAAGATGAGTATGAGGTGATTGCAGACAAACAGGCCAGGATTAAGAATGAACATCGTCCCCTTAGACATCTATTTTCTAAGGGGCATCCCAAAGCTGGGACACACAGTGTTATGTGTGATTTCAACTGTATCCAACAGGTCATACCTAATTTTACTGGAGGAGCTCTTCCAAGTGAAGCACTTGCCATGCGTTCAACGATGAACTTCAAAACCTAATCAACCCAACCCAACCAAATGCTGACCAGCAGCAAATAACCCCAAACCCTAAACTGTTCCAATCCAAATCCTTCGAAGTCCAATCATCCAACACATATGTGTAGCGCGCAAGTTTGGGGGTCCCAGTCAAAGTATCTGACTGTTGCAATTTAGCAAAATAACTGTATGTTCAACTTTGTCCAATAAACTGTTCTGTTCTGTCCTTGATTTCCGTTCCGTAGGTGAGAAACCCTGGGCATAGTATATTATGTTTTTTTACCTACTCACAACTCGCTCTTTTATACCCATACTGTTTGTACTTCCTAATAATTAATAACACCTGCAACTGTTGGTGTGAATCCTTTGAAACACCCATGTGTCACCCAAATCCGAGGGATATCCAACCTGAGATGGACAACTTCCGTTCCCATTCCACTGGAGCCTCGGCAACCTGGGCTATATACAATGGTCAACCATTGTGGAATTTACACTCTTTCGCCACATGTTCTGTGCCCCATTGTACCCAGGGCTGTGTATCTGAGTCATACCAACTCGAAACATGCTTCAGAACCCTCCGCAACACGTTTGAGCCCACTCGCGACATGTTTCAACGATTTTGATGGCGATGATTTTCCGATCACGTGACCATAGTTGCAACACCATTGTTCAATTTCCAGCAGCATTGCCTCCCCACGTTGTTCCTTGTACCTCATTGTCCACCACTGTTGTCAAGGCATCATATTCCTGGTTTTCTCATCCACCTCATGACACAGCCTGCATCCAGACCATTGTCCCTATTTTGCCAGGTTGTGGTGATGATAATCCAGCATTTTGCCGTGCCGCGATGCCGTGCCGTTTGGTTGAAAATAGCAAAACCCTTTGCTTTCGTATGTTTTCATCCCCAGAGCAATAAAGGTGACCAAAACTTCTACTGTATGACAATGTTGACACTATTCAAGCCATGGCGGTCTCCATTAGATTTCAAAGATTATGATTCAACTTGGGATCAGATGTTCGAGGGTCACCAGTTTACTGGTTGGCAGAATGGATCAACAGCCAATTTAATGTTAGATATGAATGTAATTATGCACATGATGATTATTATGCCTTGATGCAGAAAAAAGCTGCATGAAGCCAAAGATTCCGGAGCCACTGTTCATGGCCATCCCCATATGGGTGTCCGAGATGAATTGTCGGAATCTATGGATCCGTCATTGTACGACTTAGTGTAACAAGATGATGACAATGATGCAGATGTTGTTGAATATGTTGGCCCTAAGACTTTGTGATTAAGAACGCAGACTGCTGATATCAAAGGTGTACTGCATAATGCCGGATGACTTTGCGCAAGATGTTCTGGAGAATCTATGCCATTGATTGACCTTGACCGTTTACTTCCTGAGTGGTCAAATATAGTGAAGTTGAAGAGATCTAAATATACTTCCAATAAACTGGCTGACTTGCCTTCGCTTGCTACGTTTGCCCAATATAACCACACTATATGGCATGATGTAGAGATCTTGGGGAGATCACACGAGGCTGTTGAATCTGCTGCTAGCTTTAAATCTGATATTATAGAAAGGTTCCGGCTCAATACTGAGCAGGTTAGAGCATTTTGCATAATTACAGATCATGCTAGCAGTCCCCAGCAAGTACCTCTTCGTATGTCCCTAGGGGGTATGGGAGGAACCGGTAAGTAGCAGATTATACATGCCATTATTGAGTTTTTCATTCTTTGTAAAGAGGCATATAGGTTTTGGGTGTTAGGGCTAACAGGGTCTATAGCAGCTATGCTCAATGGTTCCACATATCGTTCAGTGTGCCAGATCCCTTGAGAAACAAAAAGTAAGAACCGAGATGATATTGATGGTATACAAGAAGAAGGTGCATCCTTGGCAGCCGTAAACAAGTGTTTACAGGGAGTAGACTATATGAGATCTCCATGGTGTCTGGTACTGACTTCCAGATGCTCGCCACACAAGCAGCAAAAGCTAGAAATATCCATGACATAGCATTTGGGGGCTTGAGTGTATTCACTGCAGGGGACTTTGCCCAGTTGCCACCCACCACTGGTCCAGCTCTTTATAGTGACCTCATTGATGTTAATAATGGGTTCATGAAAGATCAGAGGAGCTAAAATGCGGTCCTGGGAAAGGTATTATGGCATCAGTTCAATACTGTAGTCATTTTATGTACTAACATGCGGAAAACAGAACAGAGTGAGGCAGACAACAATTTATGAGTGGCCTATCTAACATGTGACGCCTCTGCTCCTCCCCCCGCCTGCATGTCGCGTGATGACTTTGTTTGCGCCCGGGTCACCTGCGTACAATCTGCGGCACCGCGGGTCCATGCATGCTGGATGGACTCGGGGGATAGGGACGAGGGCGGGGACACGGGCGGTGGCGAGCGAAGGCCCGGCTCGTCCTCGTCCACCTCGGGCGCGTGACGTGGCGCTTGTCCATAATCCTCATGGACCCGTACCTTCATGCCTCCGCCAGTTGATCCCACTTTACGACTCAGCACTCTACAACTCCGTCTTCGCCCACGGGCTTGCCACGGCGGGTTTGGCTCCCGTGTGGGACTCGCTGGAACTGTGGCGCCCGTACGCGTCAAATGGGGAGGACGAGCCCGGCAAGGAAGGGGCCGCTCACGTGCACACGGACAATAGTGAGTAGACGCGCAACTCCTCCTCTTTCGCCGCGTACGCATGCAGTATGTACGGTGGCGCTGCCTTGCGTGCCGCCTTGCCCACACCTCCCGTTTCTTCGCCACCCCGCCTACCGACCGAAGCTCGCCCGTGCGCCACTTGGCTTCGCGCCACTACCCCTCGTCCGCCACCACAGCAACCTTCGCGTCGCTCACAAATTGCAACACGCGTGGTGACAACGGCGGCGGGCGGAGTTTCTTCTCGAGCGCGCCCTCATGAGGCAGAGCGTCCCCCTGGCGCCCTGCATTCCCCGCAACTCGTGCCTCCTTGCCGGTGCCTGTCTCCTGCCACATCCTCTCCCACGCATACATGAAACTTGAGGAGGTCATCTTAAGATCTGGCCGGTCTAGACCGCCACGATCTTATAAGATGTGACCAGAACTTAAGTTCTGGCCACCAGCTGCAGTACCTATTTTACCGTATATACAGCAATATACGTACACCAAAACGAAGCCCCCATTCAAAGCTTAAGTTCTCGTCGAGATCTTAAGATGCTGACCAGAACTGGCGGCAACTTGAGATCTCGGTGAGAACTTAAGCTCTCGCCGAAAACTGAAGTTGTGGTCCAGAACTTAAGCTCTGGGCGGCAACTCAAGACCTGGGCCACAACTTAAGTTGCGGCCAAGAAATTAAGATCTCGGCGTCTATTCTGGCGCCCACGCGCCGGTGAGCGGGTGCGGATGCCGCGGACGAGGCGCGCATGGACGAGACACGGATGGAGGAGGTGAGTGGGGCCGTGGGCGTGGACGATGGGAGCGGGGTTGCGGCGTGGAGAGGTGCTGCGGACGAGGCGGGAGCAAACGCGAAGCGAGGCTACTGGCGCGTGCGATGAGGCGTGAATGGAGCTACCTGCATGGTGGCCGGAAGGAGCGTGGGCGCAGACGCAGAGGAGGCGAGCACGGGCGGGGGTGAGGCGGGCGAACCGGGCGAACGTGGATGTGCACGAGGCAAGCGTGGATGAGGTGGCGAAGCTTCGAGATTGTCATAACACGCGTCCCGCAGCTCCTGTGGGCATGGCTTGTGAGTTCGCAGAGAAACTTTGCAGTGTACACGCACCGGAGTGAACATGTTGCGGCTGCGGTGTTGCCACCTGCTCCTCGACGTCGCCGGACTCGGACTCGGGTGGCATTGTGGCAAGTACATGGACTGCGCCGCGACTCGGGGCAATGAGCTAGCGGACTAAAGTAGAACATGAGCTGCAGGAACAGAGGACGATGGAAGATGTAGCTCGCCTTCCACATGTATCTGCTCGTCGGATGTAGATGGTGTCGGAGAGAGAAAGATCGACAAGTCAAGCCGCACGTGCCAGTGACTGGGACAAATATTTGGTCGTCACGGTGGCAAGGACTGCTCGTCTTTCTTCTTCTTCCTCCACCACCTCTTCAAGTCGACCCTCTTCCGGATCCTCCTCTTCCCTCTGTCCGCCTCTGCTAGCTCGGGGTGGTGGCCGTCGCCATCTCGGATGTCCCCGGCACATTGACAACACCGCAACACCGTCACCGATCTGACAGATCACGACCTTGGACATATGTGCGGCCACCACGACCCGGCGTACAGAGTCGCCCACGCGTGTGCAAGCCATCGGTAAGTCTGTTTGCCATCTGTAGTAATTTTCCCGACACTGACATTTCACACCAGCATCTTCGGTCTCGCAGAACTTTAAGACCTCGCAAAACTTAAGTTGTGGTAGAACTGGTAAGCTTCGGCAACACTGATGTTTGAACACAAGAACTGATGTTGTTTCCTAGAACTTAAGTTTGGCAAGAACTGCACCGCGCTCTCCCGAACTTAAGTACAGCTTGAATATATATTTCTTTTATCCTGGTCTTTTAGAACGGCGAGAACTTAAGTTGTGGCTGGTCAGCATCTTAAGATTTCGGCGGGAACTTAAGATCTCGGGGAGAACTCAAGATCTCGAAGTTGTGCGGAGAACTTAAGTTTTGAGCCGGGGTTTCATAATATTGGGGTACATACTGTACAATAGGTACTACAGTGGTGGCCAGAACTTAAGTTCTGGCCACATCTTATAAGATCATGGCGGTCTAGACCGGCCAGATCTTAAGATAACCTAATAAAGTATCTGCGCATACATCGTGTCTCGCGGGGCGTACCGCTGCTGTCCCCACCGGCACCGCACCGCGGACGTCGTCGGCACCCTGGTCCACCACCATCTTCTTCCGCGGCAGCATCGCAAACCGGGGCACGCAAGCTCACCTGAGCGGTCCCGCAGCGTCTCCCCGCGGGGATCCTCCTCTTCTTCACTTCCCTCGAAAACGTTCGCCGCATGCCGGCGCACGTCCGGTGTCCCTGCCGCCGCGCGCGCGCGCCCACACCCCCGCGCCGTGCATGTCCTCAGTGTTCCTATGCGAGCTATCGCTCGGAGTAGTTCGTGCCGCGCCACCGGAATCTGCATTTCCGCGCAGGCTTCGCCGACACCGCTCCTTCTTGCGCCGAACCTCCTTCCCCCCCCCCACCAGCCGCTAGCGCCGTCGCCTGCCCTGTTCGATCCACCTCGTTCTCCTGCGGCAGCACCTTTTACTTTCGCGCACGCGACGCTCGGCGTGCACTAATGTATCCTTGCGCTCGCGCGACGGCGGGCTCGTGCTGGACGCAAGCTGCAGCGTGCATATGCGTCAGATTCACGTGTGGATGAAGGAGTCGAAGGTCCCCGCGCCTTCCTTTGGTGCTGGCCGCCGCGGGCTAGCCCCCGACGTTCCCGCCGTCATACGCCCCATGGACGTCCGGTATCTTTCTCCTCCGGCTTGGACACGGGAAAGGGGAGCGTCCCAGACTATGACGTCCGAGCGCATCGAATTCGGACGACGGAGGCGCAGCTTTCGTTCCTCATCGGCTACGGGAGCATGACGCAGAGGGTCCTTGCCCTACAACCGCGGGCCGGGAGGTCGATTATCCCGTAAGGTTCGCTCACGACTGGAGGGTGCATGGATGGTGGTTGGTCGGTCGACGTCCAGAACATCCTTGTTCGCACGTCGGTGTGTGGCAGCCGCAATCTGCAGCCGCCGCCCAAGCCGTCTCTGTGACGCGACAAGCGCGCTGGAGCCGGTATATTACCACTGTTTTCGCGTGCTGTATGTTTCCTGCACGGTGTAATTAATCACTTGCGCTACCGATGTCCTTTAGTTGAACCCCATCTTGGAATTCCCATCCACTCCGGATCCTTTCTCGTCGCATATCGTCCGAATCTCTGGTTCCATATAAATTTTATTCCCCGGCGGACATTCCCTACGCGACGCTGGACCTGCGCCTGCGTCCCGGTATCTGCGAGGTGAATGAACCGCGCGCACGCCGCGGGATACAATGCATGTAGCCATTGTTCCTGATGTTTCATATTTGCTGATTCGGCTTTCCGTTCTTGCGCAGCACACGCCTCCGACTCACACCCTGCGCTGGTGTCCTGCGAAATGTGTCGCAGCCAGGTTGCCTGTATTAATCTCTTGTGCAAATGCATACGCAAACTCAGAGACCGGAGCTCGATGTTCTACCAGGAATATCAAATCAAAATTCATTTTTGAGTGCGCGCGGGCCCCAGGGGGCCCATGTAGCACAATATCTAAGTGTACGTGGAGTGTGGCTAGCGTCCGCGGAGAGAAGGCGTGATAGGGAGACGTAGGTAGCGAGGATGGCTGCGCGAGAGGTGCTTTGAGGGTATTGGGTGAGATGTATCGTAAAGAGATGTAAGGACGCTGTCTGGAGTAAAGTAAAGTAAAGTAGCTGGGCCTGTATGTAGGGCGAATGAGTCGTATGATAATGAGATAAGAAGGAAAAGGAAAGGGAGACAGAGGGTGCGGGCAGGGCGGGGCATTCAGAGGGCGTAGCGGGGGAGGCGGGCGGTGTCACGGACATAAGAAAGGACCGGGGCGTGGTCGTACTTCGTCGAGATGAGGCGACGGAGTGTGAGATTGGCCGTGCCGAGGCGCATGATGAGGGTGAGGCGCTGTCGGCGGTGGCGAGTGCATGCGAGTAGGAAATGCGAGACTGTCTCGGGCACGAGACAGTGGTCGCAGTCGGGTGACGGCGCTAAGTGGAAGCGATACAGGAAGGCGTTGAGGCCTATGTGGGCGGTACGCAGCTGGGTGATGATGCTGGTTTGCGGGCGATTGAGATCCTCGTACATCCGCGTGGTGGCACTGGAGGACTTCGCGTCGTCGAATAGCGATAGACGGCGGAAGCGTGATGAGGTGCTCCATTCGGCGGCCCAGCGCGCGCGGAACGCATGCGCGCCGGCGGCGACGGCTGCCGCGCGGCTCTGGGGGAGCGGCGCGTTGAGCTCGCGGGTGAATGACGGTGAATATGAAAACGATATACCTAGCCGCAAGCGCGTTGGCTCTAGTTGAAGCGTCTCCGAGGCCGGTGATGACCTGATGCTGAACGACGACGTAATCATCCTGTCCGATTAGCCACTGTCCTACTCGTACTAGCATGGGGGGGGGGGGGGGGGTTATATTATACTCGCATGCTCCACAAACTGAACAACGAGTTTACGGAAGACAAACATGTAGTACTGCATAGGGTGGTTATCCTAACAGAATTCTGCAAGATGTCGACCGAGCACACAAAAATTCCAGGGGGTCAATCACACAAGACGCTGGCAAAGCCGTGGACTGGCCGGCGGCTTGTATGGCAGGACATCTGGTTAAAACCCTGTGGGACCTGACCACCAGCAGATTACGCTGGTGTGCGGGAGGATTTCTCTCCGCCCAGGTATAAATCCCCGGAGTCCACCAGTCCACAGAGTGCTGTCGTATGTCTTCCCTTTGCAGAATGCATGCGAAACCCACGAATCGGCGTGTTCAACTTCCGAGGAAGGTCCACAGCCGAATTGATGTGAACACCTTTGGATAATTGCCTGCCCGATTAGGCCGTGTTCTGTGTCTCACCAACATCTTGAGGGCCGTCCTCAGTAGCATCTGTTCAGATATTGAGGGTGTCTTGCAGCATCTTCTCAAAGATGCACCACATCTTGTTGCGCCTTGCCAAGACAGAGGAACCTTCTTAGTCAAAGACACTCGTCTTTGAAGAAATGGTGTTATGCGTCTTTGGCGTCTTGGCCAAGACACCAAAGACACCAAAGTCAAATGTGTACTTTTACTGATGCATACATATAGCGGCCACCGCGTATGGGTGTTGCACCTCTCGATCTCGCCGGAATGCGGCATCCTCTTACCCGCCCGCCTCTTGCTCGCCATGCGCGTGGGGCGACTCACTGAAGAGGTGTCCTCCTGTCATCTGTCTTGACATACTCTTCCAATTTTTTTCAGTGGATATTAATTGTGTTTAACTCCGTGTTCGTGGTGCCCAAAATTGTGACTCGTTATTCTCCCAACCTATGTAATAGAGAGGTTGCGCACGAGCCATTGAAGCCATCAGGCGGCTTTTTGGCCGTACGCAAAAGATGGCTCCCACGCCAAAACATGAGCTCAAACGGCTCCAATGGCTCCGTGGAGCCATTCACCCGCCATTTCTGCGCACGGTCCGGAAGCCATCAAAGGCTCCAATGGCTCGTGCGCAACCTCTCTAATCCGGCTCGCAAACCCTCCCAATACATAAGCTGCTCTTTCTCACCTGCAAAATTAGAATCTGGGTAACCGGTCGTCAGCTCGCCACGTATCGTATCCGCCAACTTCAACAGGAGCTCGCCGGCACAATTCAGCAGTTTCTCAATGTCCTTCCCCGGCCTAGTATCATCTGCAGCAGCTTCTTTTGCCCTTTTCACTGCCCTCATAATTGCATCTGCCAGGCGATCCATAATGATCTTTTTGAACTCCTGAGATGGATGATGAATCTTTTCGTCCACGGTTGGTCCCACAATCCTGGCACAAAACGATGTCCGGAGGGAACAGTCCGTGAGCTGGATCATCTGGTGAGCTGTCGAGTTTGAAAAATCAAACTCATTCCACATATTCGCGAGTACCGCAAAGGCCATGGCCAGGGGCTTCTCTTTTCCAAACCGCTGGCCTTCAGCCGCATCTGCGCCCCACAAGCGAGAAAGTACAGAGCAGTAGGTTTCCTTTGCTTCTTCAGTAGCATAAACACCAAACAATCTGGGCAAAAGTCGAAGCCATCCAGGAAGATCCTGCGAGACCACACTTTCCCACTCTGGTGTTTGCGACAACTGGTTCCCGAGCCGAATGTACTCAACGCTGGTCGGAGCGTCGGTTTGATCGCAAAAGGCATTTAGAAGGCCCCACACTTTGTGCTTCTTCAAGATACTCCCCGACTCATTGTCCTTGAACCAAGAACGGACAGAGCAGAGGGCATGGAATGCCAGGAATTTCAGGCGGTGAATGCTGGGGTCTTCGATCCCAGCATGATGAGCATCGGGGGATATCGCCCATAGTATGGTATGCAAAGAAGCACTTGTTGGTTTTATTTGAACCGGTCTGGAAATAAAAAGCACTTGTAGAAGATCACCAACGATGCCAACTGGGTTGGTTTGTGACCTGGAATCCTCCAGAGCAGTATGAACCCAACGGACGTCCTGGGTTACTTCTTGAGTGGCTGTGGGCTTGACCCATTTAAGCCACGAAAGAGGTACATGCACAATTTGCAAAGCCCGAGTGATTGTGTTGCTTCCGAGACCGGGGGTTGCACAAAATTGATATACAGCATTCCTGCATCTGTCGTTCTCACCCCCATTGTGCGTGTCAAACGGAAATTGAGCGACCTTTTCGACAACACGTTCGACAGTTAGGGAGTGAACCGGGTTTGCGGCTCTGAGATGTCCGGTGAGATTCTCGAAGAGGAGTGCTATAAGATGGTAACAGTATTTGCTGGAAGGGTTTTAGCCTGCAAAATGGAACCATCATTGTTCTCACCTCTTGTCCGGGACAGAAATCTCACTACGGGTTGGATGGGAGAAGAATGAGTTGAGACAGAACAAGAAGTCGGCAAAAAGCCCCGGATTTCGCAGAGACATTTCATCTGGTCGGAAATGTGTGAGCACAGTTTCCAGATGCTTCTGATCAGGAGACTGTGCTGAAATGAACCTGAGGGTCCATTGCGTGATAGCCAGTGGGAACAATGTATGCCCCTGGAAGTGGTCAACAGGGAAGAATCTGACCAAAGAGGTCAATTCATTGTTCCTGCTTGTGATGAGATTTGGGTTGAATTTGAACAAGTCGATGGAATCCGTGGTATGGGCGTAAGAAACCATTTGGAGTACACCAAATGCCTTGATGGAGTTGATAGCACGCTCCTCCATCCCTTCACGAACATTCCAACTATCGAAACACCCTTGAAAGAGGTCAGCCAACCTCCTCAGTGATGACTGAAGATTGAGATTAATGGGCCATTGTAAGTCTGGAACAATTGCGGCAGCGGTCTCCACGATCTTGGGATCTGTAGAAGTGTCCAACGCCCACATTATGGCAGAGGTCTCCTGTGATACTTCCGGTACTTGATCAATGATAGGAGCTGGCCTTGGAGCTACAGTGTCCGTGTATTTTCCATTGTGAAACTGTGGTAGATGAGATGGAATGGCTCTGGCAAATGCCGCAATTGCTGATGATCCTTTTGAAACAAAAGACCTGAATGGCGAAGCGGAAGTGAGAACTCGGCGCCTCCGGTTGTTGAGCCTCTGTAGTGGGGCAGTGAGTAATATTTTGCGGGATAGAACTGGCAACAGGACACCGAGAGATGTGTGGAATGGTGAGTCTGGGGACAGAATGGATGAAATGACCATCAGAGAGTAACAAATGAAGCCACCGAAGGTCAGGCTAATCACCATGAATGCGATCACATGATTAACTGTCCAGAGGTAGAAGGATAACCCAACCGCAAAAAGCAGCAGTGAAAACTGAAGGAGGAGAGGGAGTGTTTGCATCACCGGATCAAACTTCCAACGTCGCAAGCCATCAAACTTGCGCTGTCGTTCCAGTCCACGCTCTTTGATCGTTCCTCTTTCGCCGACAGAGTCATAATGCAAAAGCCATTGTTTCCCGAGAACGGCAAGCAGTGCTGCAAGGAGGGTGCAGAACAAGCTGAAGTACAAGAGGCTTTGCGCAACCACGATGATAGCTGTGGGCCCGGGATCCTCGGGCATCTGCGTCCCCGGAACCGCGGCACCGGTGATGTTCTGGACGAGAAGCCGAAGGAGGTTTATCTGTGTGGACGGGTTCGGATCGGGTTGAAGTTCGGGCTGGATCTGGATGATGAAAGCCGAACTGACGGCAGAAAACAGGCCCGCCTTCGAACAAAATCAGAAAGAAGGAAAATGCCGCGAGGGGATGAGACCCACGAAAATGAGTGATGTATCCAAGTTGTTTCCATATTTTTTCTGCAATTCCTCATCGAATTCGTCGGCTAATTTCTGATATGCTGTCCAGAATGCGGTCGTCTTGTCAGTGGACTGGGGTTGCTGCTTCAGGTTTTCGAGTGCAGTATTCACTCTAGGTAATGGTCAGTTCAAGCCGAGATGTTCATATTATGTATATACCTCTCGAGCATCGTTGTCAAGCTTTATGATTGTTATCAGCTTGGAGTCAAAGAAATCTGAGCTGGCGAGGTCCACCTCTGTGTCTGCTCGCCATTGGTTTTACCCAAATCACGGGTTGCATCAATACACCTTTGGTGGGCCATTGCATTAGTGTTCATAAAGACACAGATATACGGCCTCCTACCTCTCGTTCGCGGTCGCTATCCTTGGTTCTAAGGCATTAGCTCCGTCCGTCTCCGTCTCTGTGGCTCCCTTTGCCGACGTGCTGAGATCGGACTCATTATCAAGAGGGACTGGAGACTGCGATGTGTGGGGGAAATAAGCCATGAGAGAAGTGCTACGTGGCACGGGTGAAAGATGAGAGTGTGAGGCAAGCCGGACAGCTGACAGTCGCCTGACACGATGATTCGATGCATGTACCAAAAACAGAAGAATGGGCGGCAATCTTGATGGTATGCTCTTAAGCAGATTACCATCTCGAGGGAAATTAGATTACGATCTCAATGTGTCATCCCCCCATGCTTTCATCTAGCTTTATTCATACTTGACTTATTTTGCGTACTACTCAATCAACAGGATCTCCTCCTATCGTGCCTAAGCTTTGACAGCTCTGGAATTTATCCCTTCCCTTGGCTCAGAAGTGGACCTCCCTTGCTGTACAATTCGAGAAATCCTTACTCTCGGCACCCTCACTCAGTATTTCTACCGCCAACGATCATTCTCCGGCCTCATGCATTGATCTCTCTGGGGTGCAATTCTCCCATTATACATCTCCCACCCAGGTACCCCGCATCCCACGATACGCGTACCCATTGCTCCCACTTAGTCGTTCGGTTGTCGTCGGTTACTGAATCAAATGTGGCTTGCAGGGTACATACTTCGACGGTGGATTAGAGCGTCGATGAAGACTTGGATTTTGTTGAACCAGGCTGTCGGGTGAAATCAGGTGCATTCAACTCTAGTAGAGAATTATAGGGGAGGCGAGTGAAATGGGAGATGGTGGTACGCATGACAAGCCCTCAATTCTGTGACTTGTTGGAATCAATAGAGCAATCCAGTATTAGCAGTGAACCCGTTGCAAATGCGCGGAGAATTCATTCGACACTACAAGGTAGTTATACAAAACTCGTCAGGAACTAATTAAGCTGAGTTCGGGTGAATTAAACCAAGTGAAAGCGTATTTTACCAAATGGAGAGAAAGCAACGCAGAATAAGGTAAATGAACGGGGAACGGCGTCGGAGATAGCGAGCCATGGACTCGGAATTCCAACACCACTCGCGTATTTCGAGCCCGATTCAGTGCGGAGAGACGGAACCAGTCAAGATCCGCCCGGCCCCGAGCGGCAGTCGATCTATTCAAGGTTCTGCCAGTTGTGTGTTGGTTGTGTGGTAGGTATCCGTCTGGTTAATTTCAGGTGAGCGCTCAGCGCTGAGCCCTGGGCGCCGAGACTGACAGTCAGCCTGTACGCTCATCACTGCCAGTCATCAGCTGAGCTAACTCGGGGCGCGCCTCATTTGATTTGTGGTGATGCGAGAGGGGGTAGGCAGACAGCTGGCTGGGGTAGCGGGTCTGACGTTCGCGGTCGTCAACGTTACGCAGGTGCGAGACGCAGCAGATGTCTGGGGACTGAGTTGCGCAGAGGGTGTAGGTACGTACGACGAGGATGTCGGAGAAGCAGAATGATGCCCCGACGCGGGAGATGCTGAGTATTAGCGGGTAGATGCGGCGCATGTTGATCGAGAGGGATGTACGCTCCAGGGTCGAGCGGGATTGGCACTCCAGGACTCAAGACATCTACGTTCTCATATCGAGGGGAGTCGGCACTCGAGTATGGAGGCCACGAGTGATGAAGAATCGAGAGTAATCTGGGTACAGATACATATTTTCGTCTTCGTTCGCTGTGCTCGACACTTCGCAGCCGACATGCAGGTGTCTGCCAGCGAGGATGAGGGAACGCGCGAAACCGCCTCGGGAGCCGAACAGCGGAGAGATACCACGGTGCGATCTGTGTTTACTTGCTTTATTGAAGCAAGAAGGCGCTTCATCCGGAGAAGCAAAGATTATTGAGAGCGGAGAACATCTTATCGAGACTCGAAGGGGGCTTGATTGAGACGCGAAGTTATATTGATTGAGTGCGAAGGGACTCGATGAGGAAGTGGACAGAGTAAAATATACATTGGTGAATACGTTGCGAGGAAGCGTGAGCAGAGTAGAAATTCACAAAGCTGAATGTGGGTAGGCGCAGGAAGCACTCCTCGATGCTGCGACGGATCATTCAGGACGACAGGCGAAGAGAAATCCTGCTGGCCTGATCGAGAGAGAAACTAGGCGCGTTGACGTGTGAGGAACCTCCTTCGACAGGAAACACCTAGTGCGCGCACAAAAGCCGCAGGGCTATCGGGAATCTATGCAAGCCTGCGCTGGTTTTACTTCGCGACAGCTGAGACGAGCGCGAGAGAGCCGTGCCAAATCCAGACAGCCAGAATGGTCCGATGTCAGAGAGAATCCACACGGATTTCAAGTTGCGAGTCTCGACAGAGGAAGTAGGGTTAGAAGCGAGGTGGTCCAAGCAAAAACGCGGAAATGAAAAGCAATTTACACATTCGTTTCATGAGCAGAACGCCAGGAACCAGGGACGTTGGCGATTTGACGACGAGGGGTAGTGATCTACGCCAAACGTCACGAGGACGTAATCCCTACACCTCTCGCTGTTAATCAACGTCGGGATGACGCGCCTGCCCATCTTTATCGCGCCCCAAATCCGACTGCGCGCCCTCCGATGCAACAGGCGACGGTTCTCCGTCGAAATGTGCTGGGCGTAGATAACGGCTAGACAGTCATTCTGAGGCTTCAATTTCGCTGGAAATGGCCCCAGATTGCCGAGAGTTTCCCCGACCCGCTCGGTTTTAATCGGTCGCGAGACCGATTTGCCATCTACCCATCATAGCCATCGCCGGAACCCTCTAACTCTCCATCATCGGCGCACTTTTACTTTGAGCTCCTCAAATGGCAACACCAGTTGGATGAGAGCCAGAGGCAGGGTCGCCTCTCGGATATTCCTGATAATTAGCGTAGCGCCTAATCCTGTTTAGTTTGACGAGAACACCATTTAAGCTCTGTCTCGGTAACCCAGACGTTCTGAGTGTGATCCTGCTACGCATATAATCTTATCTCGGACTGATCCGGCGGAGATTGAGTAAATGATAAGAGAATGATGACGCAGGATCACACTAGAACGTCTGGGGCATTTAGTGCGTGACAGCCCCCATCGGGTCACAGGTGACTGATCTGTCATCCTGCCGTCGATTTCAGTATTTACTACCACCCTTCCTGCCCATCCCGGCCCATGACTGAGCTCCCATCTTCTCCTAAGGGTATTCCAGCATTATGTGAATGCGAAATGAGGTCTGTAATGCTAAAAGTCATATCAATTCTTCACGAAGTCGTCACCATCCTTAGGACGCGCGCTTTTTTCACGGGCCTTTTCGAAACGCGTTGAGATTTAGCCGCCTGCTTGACCTGTTTACTTCTGAGGGCATGGATGAGCCAGGGAGGTTATAGCCTGTATAAGTAGGTGGGCGGCGCGTAGCAGGCTGTTGTGATCCGGGTGATTATCATCAGCAACTGTGGGAACTCTTGCTATGCCCAGATGTTCTTGGCAAACACATGGCGAGCTTGATGGCTTTTACAAACCAACGCAAGGGCCTTGAAAAGCTTTACATTGTTAAGGACAAGCATTCAAGACATCGGGAATCCCATGGAAAGCTTTTGGCACGGCAAATAGCTGTTAACTTGAAGCCATGTGCATAGTATAGTGGTTATCAAGCTTCCTTTAAGTTTACATTTCCATTGTAAGGCCCGGTGAGTGTCTGCACAAATTTTATCTGTGTGCTATACATACATTTGCATTTCCTTATCCATCCGATGCTTTGCTGCATATGTCTGCTCAAAAAATATCTGGTGTTCTACTTCGTATCAGTAGCGCCGATAGGGATGATGTTTTCCAATGGAATTTTTAAGCCATCGGGGGCTCATGGCATGGTCCCACAACTATATCTGTGCATTCCGTGTCCATTTTTGTGAAGATAAGGCACATCATGTGGGCATCGAAAAAAACTGTGAAGTCCATTTCAAAGTCCGACAGCACGTGCGGATTGCGTGATTGTTCGGGAGCCAAACAAGTGTTAGTCTGTAGGTTAACGCGCCTGATAACCGGTAGCCTGCGTTATTATATAAGCATCCATTTTGGGAACTCACGTGCACGGTCCATCGACGCGACTTGGACGCGTCGTGGAGGCTGCTGGTGCCGGAGGGCAAATATGGAGGTCCCATCGTAAATTTAACTCGATAAAAACACCTCTTGCTCATATCTTGTAGCTAAAATCAGAGTGGATGCTCTAAATGAATATCTTTGGCCGGTTTTCACCCGTCTCACGCCCAAAACGTCAGATTCAATGTTCTGGGAAACAAAAATGTTACTCATGTAAAATGCGAGACTTAATTGAATGTTTTGAGCCACTCAATTAATTCTGCACTTGACGAAAGATGAAAAACACGTCTCGACGCGTCTCGCTAAAGTGCTTGTTTGCGCATGCATCTGTGATGGTTCCATAATAACTCAGGCTACCGGGTATCAAGCGCGGTAACCAACAGACTTCATTGAACGAGGTACGAGTTAGATCCGATGAAGCGTCTGTCAAGAGAGACTAAACAAGTGTTGGTCGACTTCCTTTCCCCCCTCTCGCTCTGCATTGCACGGCCCTCTCACCTCTCTCCCACCTCAAACGGTTTCCCCGACATCACCCCTGCAAGAATACCACTCTCTTGTACCCTTGCCATCCCCCGGCGGGCGCCCATCCTTCGGCCACTCTCGCACCTCGAGTCACATCCAGTCTCGCCCTTCAAGGCCTCAAGTTGTACGGTCATCATCAAGCCACCTTTAAGGATGCAAGCCATGTCTTCCCTCAAACCATCTTTTATCACAAGACCGTGTCATTACCGAAGATCTCAAACTCGTGCGCAATCAAGACACCGTCGTTATCCGTCGAAGATCTCTCGCCTCCCTCAAGCGTGACCCACGCTCTTCCCGCTATCCTTTAAGCCCGAAACCTTCATCCTCCTCGCTCCCGCATGGCTTGCGCTCGTGCGCGTACACCCCCTTCTTGTTTGCCGTGCGGTTATCCGATTGGTCCCGGTACAACGCTCTCTATCCATCTGTAACTTTTTAAAAGACCTGTGCCCTCTGCTTTCAAAGTTCCGCTCCTGCCGGCCCCTCGGCATCCGCTACCGGCGCTCCACCCACGGCCGATGCCCCGCCCGCTGCAAATGCTCCGCCCACTGTGAATGTTCCATCTGCTCCCGCTCCATCGGGTGCCACCCCTGCTGGAACGTCATCATCTGCGTAGATACAAAGCTTAATTACCATCCTGCAATGCCATTTCGTTTAGCGCTAAAAGACTGAGAAGTCCTCAGCGAACGCGTGAGGAAACGAGCGCTATGATTAAGTACCTAAAAGACAGAGAAGTCTATGGTATTGTAAGTATGAGTAGCTAGGAAAGAAAGTGTGGCACGCACCCTCAGCGAACGCGTAAGGAAACGAGCGCTGAGCGTGACGTGCGTGACCATCTGGACAAATTGGGAATGACTACGACGCGAGCAAGACGCGAGTGGGAGAAATAAATGGAACGAGATTGAATGGAATACTATCGTATTTTATCAAGCGCCATCTTTCTGTATGATTTTAAGTTGGCTGTATGCTATTTACGACCTCAAAAATGGGCCCAATGTGTACAAAGTACACGGAAAGGAAATAGAGATGAAGCTTTACCAAGCTTTTCGCTAATTCTGCACAAACGGAGTTTCATTATAAATGCCTTTGAACCGCCAAGAAGCTGATGTTGGTTTATATTGGTTTTATTGAAATATGCCCCGTGCCAGGCCTTACATAACCATGTATAGATCTCACGCTTTTGCTGATGATAGTGACTGATGATCACTGATGTGATTCAATGGAGGGTGTCACGCACTAAATGCCCCAGACGTTCCACGGTTCCAGTGTGATCTCGGGCCATCTTTTCTTATCATTTATTCAAACTCAGCCGGATCAGTCCGAGATAAGATACACTGGAACGTCTGGGTTACCGAGACAGATTTAAGCTGACCCTGTGTCGCCAGCCGGACATTGAAACACGCCCTTGATAGTGAACACCGAATTATACTTTCCACACCACAAACTTCAACTACGACTGCAATCCCAACTATTTAAAGTACACAACGCTGTCTGGTGCGTCGCTGGGAGTTTCTGCTCGAATTAATTACTGTGAAATAAAGTGGGGATAACGACTCGCCCCGAGTGCCTACCCACTGCGTAACCGTGATAGTCGGTTTCCCCTTCGCAGTGAGGACGAGGGAGGTCCGCGTGTTCTTCGCGCTGTACGTCCCAGCGCCGGAGCCCTCTATTGTGACAGTGAATCCCAGGGGAGACGTGAAGTCCTGCTGCGCGCGCGCGTCAAGGACGTCGTTGTTCGGGATCTTAGAGACGGGCGCGGCATGCGTGGCGGCCGTGAGGGCGAAGAGGGCGATAACGAGGGTGTGGAGCTGCATGATTGACGAGCAGCGGAGTTCGGGGTGGGGGGTGCGGAAGTTTGCTTGGTGGGTCGTGCCAGCACGGTTGTGAGATCAACTGGAGAACCTGGTGGACCCTGGGTGGTTATATACCCATTGACAATGACAATGGATGAGGCGCGCTCCTAACCTGCCCTGCATGTACGCCTGTGGCTCGGCAGCCGCATACCGTGGCTGCGCCCCGCCTGACACGTCGCTTCTCTGCCGTGCCACGTCGCTTCCCGCCCTTCCCCGCCCAGGTGCCGACGTATCCGGCCTTGATCCGGCCTCGCCGTTTTCATACCTCGGGCGTTGCCGTCGGATCACGGCTCCGTCGTTGCCATCACCTCGCTCTCCGTCTCGCCTGCCGCCACGCCGCCGCGACGCCGCTCCTCTAGACCCATCCTCTGACTACTTCGCCCTACGCTAAGCTACGCTAAGCTACGCTACGACAATACACTACGCACCCACTGCTATCCGCGCTATCCGCGCTGCCCGCGCCGTCCGCGCCGCCTACTCCTCATCCGACATCCGACATCCCTCTCCCCTCCATGAACTGACCGCCCGTCCCGCGCTCACGCCACCAGTACTACCACGACGCCGTGTGGTAGCCGGCCTATCCTCCTCCATCCTCCGCCGCGCCCCTCTAGCTGTCCCATTCCCTCTCTCGCACCGCCGCCTCCATCCCGCCGGCCAGTCTCGGCCCACATTCACCGGCGCTCTCTTTTGCTTCCCCTGGACATTCCACAAGACCGCGCCGCCTGGTATCCCTGCATGGATAGTGCCCCTGACAACGCACAGACAACCGCATGCCCATTGACGAATCGCTGGTCGCCGATCCCGCCTTCATTCCATCCCAGTGTGCCCCGCGGCAGTCAAGGCGCGACTGCAGTGTACCTGGTCGAGCACTGTCGTCTCCTTGGCTCCCTACGGCGCTTACGGGCTTAGCCTGGCGAAAACTGCATTCTTCCGCAGCTATCACGCAGGCGATCAGCGCCACACATCTCCATTTCAATCCAAATCCACAGCTCGCGCGCACTTGCCCACGCGCCCCTCACGTACACTTAGCTGAGTCCAATACATCCGTTCTTTTCACCCCCGTCCCACGCTCTACAGGGTTTCCCATAGCGCCACTGCTCAATGCCCGCCCTTCCGCACGACAACCACGCACCCAGGCACGCTACACCTGGCTCAACTCGGTACGCCAACGGCATATCCTCTTCCCCGGGAAATCCTCCACGGCGCGTATCCGAACGCGCTTCACCCTCGCGATGGGCAATGTGCATTGCCTTCCCGTTCTCCGCGCTAACACATCACATCATCTGCGCCTCTCCCCGCACCACGACGCAAACGCATTCAAGACAGCGCCCGATATTCCTTCGGCGCGGCATTGCGGGTCTCCCTCTGAGGCGGCTCTCCTCCGCTAGGTAGTGAAACCTCCACACACCATCTCGATCCTCGTATCTTCCTTCCATATCATCGTACCCTGACTGCGCGGCGCTTGAGCCTTGCGCACGCGATATTACCGCCCACGAACGAATCTATCTTTCCCGTGTTTCTTCTTCCGACCCGTGCCGATTGAATATTCTATGCAGGCTTCAAATCGACCCTCGCGCGGCCGAGAGTTAGCACACTGCGGTGCGTCGCGCTCGAGCTGCCCTACAGATTTTCCCGCCCGCCGTCGCATGCGCACGGGCACGCGCGCGCCCGTCCCTAATAATCCGACCAGAACCTGGCGCCCGCCACCGCCGTTCTCCATTGTGCACCGGACCACCCACCGAGAAACTCTTGTGTTGCCTCTGGGCGCTGTCCTCCCCGTTGGGTACTCCCGGCGCTAGTGGTGCGCACGCTGGATTGATCCCCGGCGGTACGTCCTCTGATCAACTACCATCGACACGACTTTGGGTCCCGGCAATCTTCACAGTACTAGTTCTCATATTTCTCAGAAATAAATCTACGTTAGGTTTGCTTAATCAATCGGCATCTCGACGCAAAACCGGGCTTGAATTTTGCTCTGTTCAACAGATGGCATGAGAATTTCCTGTAGCGCCATCAGGGCTAACACGGGCCGCGAGTTCAAATGGGGTTGAACCGGTGTTCAAACTGTGATCGAAGGGTCGGTTTGAACGATTTTGACCTATGATTGAACAGGGATAAGCCCCGTTCAAAGGCTATGTTGACGTTGCACTCCTTGAGACGCAGATAGTCGTCGTCGAGGTTTCTATGAACGGGCGCCAGAAACTCCTGAGGGTTGTGTAAGATCCTGTGGCAGCATTGGAAAAAATGCGGATGCTCACAAAGCTCTCTTCAGAGCCGTTCAAGTGATAGATGGTTAAGGAAACATTGTCGATTTCCCTCCAATTGTCATCAAGGAACTAATGGGACCAAGAAGGGTACGTGATTCAGGGGACGATTCGGGGAATCCTGCCGCAATCTCATGTCCACGAGGAAGAATCCATAGGAGCTTGGCTTAATCATGGGGGGTTGAGATATTAATCCAGGTTGAAAGCAGAGATTATTGAATCCGGATCAATGGGGTGAAGGCTTGTAGGCGGGGGCAGCGTTGGGTCTGGTGAACTCGGTTTAAACCGGGAATTGTGATTGATCGATCATTAACCGAATTAAACACTGGATTAAACACTTGATGGATTGAGACAAAAACGAGCATCATGTGTGGCTCGATCTGGAGACCTCGTCAGAGCAAACAACAGATAACCAATCCTTAGCTTTACCAACTGAGCTAAACCGGCACACAGAATGTACTGACAGGATAGTCAATTTACATGTCGATGAATCAATTACATTCAGCCACAGCGCGAGGTCACTGAAACAAAAATAGCTTTGCATCGAACTTTTATCGTACAGGAGTCAAGCTATGTTGATAAACGACCAGATAAATATTGTTCCTCCTTCATCCGTTCCCCCTCGATAAACTCGATCACATTTGCCGTTGGCGAGAGTAATGCCTGGTACCCGCCCAGCCTGACCAAGTTTCGTGCATCTTCTGCCCGCCGCTCATACATCCACGCCTTCTGACGAGCGTAAGCTGCATGTCCTGGCTGGTTGGCATGTGATTCCCCCAGTTGACTCCAAACCGACTGCATTTTGACGAAACTCCGAATTGTCCGGAGCAACTCAACAAGCTTCTGCTCCTTCTGTTCTTGCCATCGCTGCATCTCCGCCTCTGCGCGAAACCATTGAACCCGATCACCTAATAACAGATTTAGAGAGTCAAGGCTGACAGGGAGAAGTTCAGCCGTACCTTCATTTGTCCATTCCTCCATTTCACTCTGAGAAGGCCTCCCCATCTTCCCCAGCTGCCACAACCATCCCTCCGGCCGCCGAGAATCAAGATCTTGTTGCTCCTCTGGAGTGAGCATCTTGATTGATCTCCCACGTGGAGCTGTGTTTTTTTGTAGTTCAACGCAAGCACACAAATCAAACATATGTTGATCGTACCTGATCTGCGGGTGTCCATTTGCGTTCCGCTCATTGCTGGTAAATGCCAGTATCAGTATACGGCTAGGGGAAAAAATAAAACAACCGTACCAGAGCCCCGAAGAGCACTCGGAGATCGCAAAGCCCCGCAAAAAAAGAGCCAAGTAAGCGTCATTTTGGGATCTTTACATGCAATTTGCTCAGTGTCTTCCAGTCAGGGCGACCAGAATCACCCCTCAGAGCCCGAAAATCCTGTGGTGTAAGTCCATTTTTCCGTGGCCATCTGTGGAAATTAATATCTGATCATCGGCAGCGATGGCCATCGACAGAGCCGCAAGGGCAGCAAATCTGCCATCGCCTCCGCAGGTAAGACGCTGCGGAGATCGACACGCCAACCGGCAGCCAAAGTGTCCACGGCAAATAGCGAGAAGAAGGGTGGGAGGCCCGCTCGGCGCCGAAGAACTCTGTGCGTACATATGACTTTCTGTCCGTTCAATCCTTGATTCTCCGATAGAGGCTTTGTGTATAGCGATGAGGAGTCGGACGTGTTTAACGAAGACTAAATTGGTAACTCCTCTTCTTATGTACCACCCTCAAAGACTGAAACATTCCTTTGAAGCTCAACTTCTTCTGTCAATCGGCGTCCAGAATACACCCAATTCAACTCTTATTTCTACTCCAACTCGTCTCATTCGTCATCGCTGAGCCTCCTGTGGTCGTTGGTATTCATCCGCTGTTTAATCTGTGTTCATCAATCCACTTCATTTAATTCTTCCTCGTTGAGTTTACTTTTGTCGGTGAGATTGATCCGGTGTTTAATCCGCGCTCATCTATCTGTTTAATCCATCCACTTTGATTTGATCTGTTGGAGTCTCGCAGCGGTATTTAAACCCCCTGTTCAATCCTGCTCAATAAATTAATGAACTGCCTGTCCTTGCTTGAGTGATGTGCATCATCCTGAACCATCGTGGACTTGGTTTAATCCTCATTAATTATGCTCAATTGATCATTGATTAAGCACCTCCGAAGTAGGGGTGCACCGTACAATTTTTCAGATAATAGGATGGGAGGTACAACTGGACTCTACAGTTCATATCTTTATCATCGGTCAAATGCCCTACTTGGATTCTCCTTCTCCTTCATCAAATGGTCAAACCCAAGAGGTCCTGGGTTCGACGCCGCCTGGTAGCCTTTTTTGAGCTGAGGCCACAAATCAGTCGACCTGACTAAACTTTGAACCTGCTTAAAGGCAACTCTGTTCAAACACCCGCCCACCACCAAGCCACTGACGGCATTAATCCGGATTTGATAATCTCTGCTTTCAACCCGGATCAATATTCCAACGCCCCATGATTAAGCCAAGCTCCTAGGGTTGCTGCACGAGGAAGAACGTCTGAGGTTTCAAAGTGTGAGAACCCCTTTACAACAAAGCAGATAACGGCGGAATGTCCGAATCTTGGAAACCTTTCTAACCAGAGAGTGAGAGACTGCGACCAGGTACATTCGGAGATGATGGAAAATCGGGGCGAAGAGCCCTTGATTCGTCTGCCAAAGGCAAAATCTGACATCACGGACGATTTGTTCGAAAGCCAGATATCGTGAGTTGTCCCGATTATGAAGGGATCCTCATGACGACGACTGGTTTGAGGAGAATGTTGAAGCTTCTGTGAACTCCAGTAGCGTAAGTGAAGATGATGAGTTTTTCCGGGAGCAGATAATCCAATCTTGTTCGTGGGATCAGTAAGAGTTACAGACATGGAAGTAAAAATACTGAGCTGCCATCCAGCGACTCAACGTGATCAGTTTGCAGTACATCCCATGTGGCGGGCTCGACGCCAGGCATTTCCTATGATATAATGAGCAGAGAAGCAATAAGCACGAAGAGTGACATACTCCATAGAGAATACCGGCGGCAGGAAACTTTTCAATTTGTTTCAATGCTCTGGCTACGTCCTGCAGGAGTTAGTCAGCGGAAGATTGTGGAATCGAAGTGTGAACCTGCTCCACGACTTGATGTTTCATGTCAGTGGATGGTGAGGGTCCAGGCGTGTGAAGACCGGTGGGCATGGACTGAGAGGGGCGGTGGCGGCGGCAACGAACGATGAGGCGGCGCTTTTCGTTGCTGGACTATCTTCCGTGGATAATCGTGGGGTCAGCGGATAGGCCGAATAAGCCCAGGAGGTCCCCCGTTGTCGCGGATTTCAGACGGAGTAGGGGGAAGATTTCATCGTAGGGGGCTCTATAATTGTGCGCTTGAGCGCGATGAGAAGAGCTTGAAAGGGCGTCCCGCTGTTGCTTACATGGATTGTCCAATTAGGAAGCACCGAGAAGAGAGAAAGAATGATGGTCAGCGCTCGCTCATCGTTTAGATGAAGAGGCAAAGAATAGAATCACACCTGGGGTGCGCACAGCGAGATGGTAGTCCCCGTGGGAGTGCAGATCACGAGTGATTCGTTCTTGCAGTTGCATTCAGCACGGGCATGGTTGACTCAGGGCAGCGAGGATGTGAAAGGGAGCTGAGTCTGCACTGAGAACAGGAAGCAATAGGAGGTGCAGCGGCTTCCAGAACGAGCGCAGTAGTGTGGAGACGTGGCGGGGCTATAAAAGACAGCGGCGCCGCGGGGTGTGGCGGGGCGCAGACTGCAGTTGTGGGCGAGGCAAGGCAGGCGCAGGCGCAGGCGGAGGCGGAGGCGACGGCGTAGTATATGCGATCGTAGGCATAGGCGCGGGCAGGGGCGTAGGAGGGGCGTAGGCTGGGCGTAGGTCGTGGTGGGTGTGGCGTCGGTGCCGACGGCGATGATGGCGACACGCGCGCGCAAACAAACGCGTCGCGTGGTGGTGGCAGAGTAGATGAGGCACGTATGTGGGTAGGAAAATGGGCGGTAGGGCACGTATGGGAATGAAGTAGGGTTATAACCACAATTAAGGGATGCGGGCTGACACTGGCGAGGCGGTAGTGGGTGGGGATGTGGAGAACGTCACTGACTCACGCATCAGGAAAAAATGTCTGACTTGTCTACCAAGCTACATGAGCGCGATAGCACCTGGCAGCACTCAGTAGTAGTGATAGCCAGGGTAGACAAGTCCCGCTACCGACCTACCAGAGCTACACAGCACTTTATAGACTGGTAACAATTTTCTTTTCCCCTGACGGTAGGGCGTCAAAGGAACAACTCTACTCAACTTGAACACTCGATACAGTACTCTACTGGCTGCATCCATTTAGGCTGAGCAGGACCTTGTAGATTTCAGCCGTGGATTCGTTGAAGAACGTCGCTATCAGCCTCCGAGTACGCCTTAGTGACGGGTATGGGCGAGGGTACGGCATTCAACTATGCACAAGGGCCTATTTTTTTCTGTCGGACTTCGTGGTTAAGAAAAGATCATTTTAAGTTGACAGATTCTATATTTACGACGGGTATATCCTCTTTTCATGTAATTATCTTTCATCTGTCCAAAATTGTGTCGTATTATGTCTGCCATCGGGAATCAAACCAACTTCCCAAATTTCTGAGCTCATCAACTCATAGCACTTTCGAAAGGTCTGGTCCATTATTACAGATCATTATCATGTGAGCCATGTGCACGCTGTGCCACTAGAAATCCATTCCGGACAAGCCGGGCTCATTCACAAAAAATCTGCGCCGCCGCCGCTGTCGGTGGATATTTTTCAGTTTGCCGGTGCGCTTGTTGGTCCAGAATATCTGCCTAGTTACTTGAGCTTCGGTTGGCGTATCTACGCATGAGCATGAAACGCGCGGGCGGCACGAAAAGGCTTCATGAAAGTGAGTAATCCTCTTTCGTCGTCATCTTCGGATGTGTAATCCTACAACGCATTTCGCTTGAATAGCCGAGCGTCCAGCACAGTGGAATCGAGTATGAACGAGATGGCACGTACAATCGGGTACTTGATAGACGCAAGCAAGCCACAAATATAAAAGTGGAGGATGAAATTTGACCGCAAGGTTGCGGTTTGTGCAACACCTCAAGGGCGCCGCCAGTGTCGCACAACAAGGGAATGTTTTAAATGTTGCTGAAAACCGCAAGCTCGGTTGCCGGCCCGAAGTTTGGTTCCGTTGATGGCCACAACTTTGAAAGCATCGTCATGATTTCTCGTACGCAAATTTTTTCATACCTTCAGATATATGTGTTTGGTTTTCCCCCTCATGAGCTCTCAATTCAGGCCTCTCCGAGATATAGAATGTAGTCGATCGGTCATTGAACACTTTTTGCCAGTAATGCTAGGCAAACAGGTTCGTACCGTTGCGGCGAATTGTTTGATGGCTGCGGCCATGTCGCTGTCAGCTGAATGCTTCCACAAAGGATCAAAGGCCGGCATCATTTTCAATCCGGGGCGCTGCTGGTTGGGTTTTCCAATCCGTGCTACCTTCACGGACCCGACCCATAAACCCGCGCGGTGCGGGTTTTCGGCAGCTTAAGTTCTGCCGGAGTACGATCTTCGGAAGTCAGAGTTTTTGTTTGCGCCGCAGTTACTATCTGGGGTTCTGATGTCGGCAAGCCAGAGACATAATTTGGGGGTGGATAGCCAAATGAATAACTCTACTGAACTTGAGCAGTCGGTACTCTACTGCCTGCATCCATTCAACCTGGGCAAACACAACATTCACGCAACAATCCTGTGGACCCCAGCTACAGATTAGAAAACCGTCGCAATCGGCCCGCGAGTAGCTCGTCGCATTCCAAGCTTTCTTCCGACCCGCAAACTCCGCGAAACATCTCAATTTCAAGAAAGCGGTGGTAACAATCTTAATACCGTTCATTACATGCACCTACTTAAACGGGACAAACAGCATCTTACACACCTTCACCTGGTTGTTCGAGTACCATGCACGGACTGCTCAATTTTCTTTCTCGCCGGAGACTATCTGCGGAACTGTGGTCGGTTGGCTCAAGTTTTCTAAGCCTCCCTTCTCGCCGGAGACTTTTTGCGGTATAAAACCCAGAAACTCTCCCCGTCTTTCCCCAAGTTGAATCCCCCTCCTTCAATTTAAGGATGTTCTCCAAGGCTTTCTCTGCTCTCCTCGCTACTGCACTGGCTGTCTCAGCATCGCCAGTCGCGCCCCTCGAGGTACATATTTCTCCATTTCACACACTCCCAATATTCAACATTTGAGTACGACAGGCCCGCCAAGGATGCGCGCAGCCGTATACTGTCGTGAGCGGAGACACCTGCTCGGCCATCGAGTCAAGGACTGGAGTCTCAGATGCTCAGCTGCATGCACTGAATGCGTCAATCAATAGTGGCTGCACGAGTACGTTCCCTTCTACCTGTCCTGTCCATGTCAATTTTCGCTGTTTTCGCTAGATCTTCAAATCGGCCGAGTCCTCTGCCTCAGCGGCGGGTGCGCGCAGCCGTATACTGTCGTGAGCGGAGACACCTGCTCGGCCATCGAGTCAAGGACTGGAGTCTCAGATGCTCAGCTGCATGCACTGAATGCGTCAATCAATAGTGGCTGCACGAGTATGTTCCCTTCTACCTGTCCTGTCCATGTCAATTGTCGCTGATTTTATTTTACGCTAGATCTTCAAATCGGCCAGGTCCTCTGCCTCGGTTCTGGCGGGGGTCTCCTCCCAGTGGAGGCCAGTCCTTCACCGGTCTCGGTATGTTCTGGTGCATTCCTCGTGTCAGGTTGACTTGACCACGCGCCTGTAGCGACGTACTACGACCCCAACGGCGGAACCGGTGCCTGCGGATGGAATATCAACAACGGGGACATGGCCGTCGCGCTGAAAACCGGGGACTATGCCAGCGGTGCTCACTGCGGAGACCTAATCACTGCTACCTGTGCGCATTTGTCTCTTTTGTATTATTGTTGTAAGTTCTCTCCGCTGACAATTTCCCCGTCCGCTCTAGACAACGGTCATAGCATCACGGTTGAGGTCGCCGACTTGTGCCCCGGTTGCCAGGGTACTCACGGGATCGACCTGACCGAAGGCGCCATGGCAGCGCTGGATGCCAACTACGTCGCTCATGGAGTTGACAGCGTTACCTGGTCTTTCTAAGAAGGAAGATGAATAACTGCTATAGAACTCAGTAATCGCGATTCTTAAGTTTTAATTCTCTCAACGCCTTTCGTAATCCCAGGGTTGACCTTCAACGTTACAACTTTCGCTAGCCTCACTTATCTGTTGTTCCTTGGTCTTGGCTTAGCTTTTTCTTTCTTCCTTTGATTCTGTTATACTGTTTGTGTGCTGTGTGTGAAGTATAGATATGTTATGTTCTGTACAGGTTTCAAAAATGCAAGGTTTCAATGTGCCTTAGTTCTGACTTCAGATCCTGAAAGCATAAAACTAAAATAATCCCGACACATATAGGTGCTCGCAGGGGCCCGGGCATGTTTCCAGGCACCTGGTAGGGCGTGTAGATTAAAAACAAACTGCAACACCATTTTGTACTGTGTGCAACTATATTTTTAGTTTACTACCCTTGATGCGGCACGATCCGGACTGGGAGATAATAACGTAGGTAGAAATAAGTGATAATCTCTGGCAATTATTCCATTGAATCCTGTCCAGTTGTCATACAGTACAGCCTAGGATCCTTCCAGAGGTATGGAAACTTTCCAGGAGAACCAAGAAGTGCAGCAAATAACCCCCGGAAAAAAAAATGAGGAATGATATGGCGTCACGCACTGTGTTGTACTGGTCACCGTAAAAATACTCAGCTCTATTGATTGACCTGCTCGTACCTCCCTTTCGAAGGTATCTGTGTTCCCCTCTCAAATGTCAAATGAACTTCGGAGAGTCTTGGCAATGCAACATGAGCTTAAAATTTCATTGCACAATGCAAAAAGAATATTGTGGTTTGTTTTGAATCTACATGCCCTACCAAGTGCCCGGCAACATGCCTGAGGACTGGCTCTGCGACATGTCAACCCAAGAATGCAGATTGTGCGAGGTTGATAGGAGTGAATACTCCCGCGAATCAAGTACCCAGGACGAGACATAGAGCCTGCCCGAAACGATCCAGTGAACGATGCAAGGTGAAACCTGCCTTGAAAGGCAAAAGAGATGTGCACCAAGGCACTACTGCACTTGTATGGAGTGTGGGATCTGGAGTCAGAACTGGAGCTTGAGAAGCTGGTGGCGCCGAATAATGGATGGGATTACGACACCTAAATGCTCTCCCCCACAGCTGAAGTGTGGATGAAATCGGTCTCTGTGGTTCAGAGATCGGAGTCTCGAAGTACCAGCAGGGAAGAACCTATGGCCTGGCACTAGGTTAGGTTTTATGGGTATATGATATCTACGACAGGGGGGGGTGTCATCTCTTTCTGGAAAGTGGCAGGTCAGAAGTAGAACTGATAAGTAAGAGGGAATAAGCTGTGCTGGAAATAGGTATGATTAGCCCAGTAACAGGTCCGGACCCACGGTGCCAGGGATTCCCATATGGCTGTAATAGTGGGACATTATTATTTGGAACACAACTTGGTATTTTGATTGAAAAAATACACTACCTCCTGTGAATTTCCAAGTTTACACACAGGTTCGTGTTAATTCGCGAGAATCTACACATCTTCCGGTGTAGAAAGCAACACAGGTTCCAACATTCACCGCAATTTTACCACACCGGTTCTTGAATAATAGTACAGGTTCCAACTACCCCTCACACTATTACACAGCTTTAATTTCCAGATGCAAAGAACACAGGTATTAGGAGGACATGCCGATATTTTTGATGCCGCTGTAAATGATGGGATCGATCGGAACACTGATCGATGGCGTACCGCAATGCCACGAATGCATTTAAGTTGAAAGTGTGTTGTTCAATAGCTCAGATTGTTAGAAGCGACGGATATGGCACTGTGGGCAGGGCGTGAAATCATCCTGAGTGTATGGATACACTCAGCCTACGTGTATCGCCTCAATCAGGCTGATGGGACCGCTCAATCAAGCTGATTGACAAGATACACTCAGCATGATTGAAAAACGGCATATCCTACAATCGTCCTGAGTGTATGGTACAATCAGTTTGATAGGTTCAATGCAATTATCCTGAGTGCATGCACCACTTAGCTTGATAGACTACGTTCAATTGTCCTGATTGTATTTTTCACCCCATTCGATTGATTGAAGTAGGATTCATTTGGTACTACAAAATACATAATAGCTACCCTGCGCTGCGCTCCATAACCATCGACCTTGCAGTGCGACGTCGTGACTGAAGGCACGTGATAACTCCGTCCTACGTGAGAAGAACACGTTTAACGTAGGTGGAGGGATCTTCGCCGGATGTTCTGTACTGGTTGGTGAGAGGCAGATAAGTGGAGAATTCACCTTTAAAAAGCGCTCGGGATGACGGAGTTGCTCTACAGGGGGTGCATCGTTGGTTTAGGCACGCGGGGAGAAAAGAAAACATACGGAATTGTTGAGGAGAGGGGAACGCAGTGGGGCACGGGCAACTGCGGGGTTAGGAAGGTCGGATGAGAAAGGAGATGTCGGGAACTAAAATAAACTTCGCACCGTTGGGCCTGAACCTTGCAGGCACCCGTCAGGTTGGTGCTGTGGAATCTAGGTAGGTGTCAGTAATACAGGAGACGCTCCCGGGACATGGGATGTACACAAAAGGAAGAACACACATAAGGGCCGGCGTGAGAATCCAGAATAAGAACACGAAGCCTACAGCAATGTTCGCTTCGGCCCGCCACGGCGTCGCGAGCGGCGAGCCGATGTAGCTGTACAATAGAGGGTCAGTATAAGAAGAGCCCAAATAAAACCAATGAAAGTGTTGAGAGAAGAGAGAAAGAAAGAGGAGGATGAGAGAAAAGGCGAAAAAAGAGCGGAGGCGCGAGAGAGGGAGGAAGGGGGGAAGTAAGGGGTGGGAAAAGATGCGGGGAGAAAGAGGAGGGTGGGTAGATGGCGGAGGCCAGCAATCCCTCCCGCTCGCCGTGAGCTCGTGGGAAGGGAGGGCCTGCGGCGTAAGATGGTCGGGAAGGGGATTAAGGAAAGGGATGGGATGCGGCGCTATTGGACGGCGAATGAAGGAAGGTGGGGTGCTTGCCGACGCCACGTCCACCGGTTGAGATCACACAGGTCGAGCAGGAGTCTGCTCCTGGGCGGGGCCAGTCGTAGATCCACTCCAAAGCCCAGTTATCATCGGAGTCGTGCATAAGGGAAATAGACGCACCAAAGTCTCGGTGGTCATAGTCAATCGCGCAAGGAGGGGACACTGTTCTCGTTGATTGGATCTAGGCATTCCTGCATGAGAAGAAGTATACAGAAGGACGGAGGCGGCAGAGGGTGAGATACGCACTTTGGTCTGAACTATTCACAGACATCGTGGAAAAGTTACTAGAGGTGTGCAGATGTGTCAGTGCAACTGCAGAGGAATATACATAACCATCAGCGACGAATTTTGAGCCAAAAAGAACCCGGCCCAAGCTTTTTTCCTGACCCGCCCGCCGATGTCCCAGGTTTGAGTCATGTAGCGGCGGCCATGCCAGAAAAAGAGAATTGAGGGGTATATGAATGACACACCGTATGTCTAATGTGTTTTGGGGTATGTCGGCGACGATGGAAGGAAGATTGGCGGCCTTGTTGGTAGGGAATAGTAAATGGTGTATTGGCGAGTTGAGGTGCGGGGTTCGTCCGTGATGGCGCTCAGAGGTGTCCAGGGGGGCTGGATGGACCGATATGAATCGTTAGAGCCCCAAATGAGAACAGAATTCCGCGGGATTCGAGAGCGAAGCCAAGATGTGAGCGATCTCCTTATCGCGGATATATTCCCACGGGGGACCTACCCCCCAAATAAGGCAAGTCTGAGTCAGCGGCGTCCACTCGGCCATCAGTCTGCCAAACACCTGCAGCCGACCCAAGGGGTGAGCGATCTCTGGATTGTGGAAGTTGATCTGTCCACGTGAGCGCCACTGATTGATGGCGGAACAGTCTTCGACATCAAGGACATCAACACGGCAATCCTGCCGGCCGACTCCAAGCTGCCTCGATAATTGTTCCTGGAGCTCAAATAAGAGCTGGGGCTCAAACGGAAGGTGGATTTCGACGTGTTTTGCCAAGATGTAGACGTGTTTTGCCAAGATGGAGATGAGCCATTTTCCCAAGATAGATTTTGATTATTTGACAGTGGGGCATGTACAATATTCACAGGGTGACTAGAATTCCATCGTGGATGCTGCAGATTAGCGTCGGAACACGCTGAACGGGTAAATGAGACGCGACGCGCGCGTCGTGTAGTGGTCGGCTGCAGGTGTTTGGCAGACTGATGGCCGAGTGGACGCCGCTGACTCAGATGGAAAGAGCAGAGGAGGAGCGTGCACGTGACGTATAACAAGGCCAAACAATAGGCGCTATTTCGCGCCCGAGGCGGAAATACTGCCTCTGTGGCGAGCTAAGGGTCTGAAATATGTCAGGAGAAAATCATATACATCAGTGGGATCTACTCCCTTGATACAAGCACATAAAGAGGTAAGTACTAGAGTGCAAATAGTGTCCGAGCGACGATCCTTCAGTCATCTGCATCGCCGCTTCTGGTCTTCGACCGTGTAGTGTATTCACCTGCCTTATTTTGAGCTTCTTCGTCTTTCTTCTACGGAGCACACTGGGGATAAATATGTGTTCCAGGGGATTAAAAGAAGCCCACCTTCTCTGCCGCCTTTTTAGCCGGTTTCCTCGCCTTTGGGGCTGGCTGAGCATATGTTCCAGTTTTAATTCATAAACTACGTTAGATGGTCTCACCTCCTCAAAATCGTAAACTGTGAGTGCCCTTTTGGTGACCTGCTTCGCCTTTGGCTTTGGCTTGGGTCGCGAACCTTTCTGGGGGAGGAGTCAGATAAAAACAGAATGAAAATTGAAATCATTGCAATTTCCGCAGTTTTGGACGTGGATGGGGATTCAGAGGCGGTCTAGATTGCAAATGGAATCATGAGCGAAAAAAAGCGGGCGAGGGAAAGGAACACATACGGCACTACCAGCTTTTTTTTGCCCGGGCGGCATTGAGAAGAAAGGGTTCCTGTAGGATTTCATCGCTTTGATATTGGCGCGGTGAAGGTCATCGAGGATTTCGTCCTCGATATCGGCTTGAAACATATCACCGAAGGAGTTGCTCGAATTCAGGTCTTCAGCGGCATCTTCGAGGCTCAAGTTTTGATCGTCAGCAATGAGGAGGGTGGCTACAAATGGGACCAAGATAAATGAGACAAATTCCTTGAGTGGGATGAGGTTCGAAGTTGCATCATATTCATCAAGGTCGTCTGGGTCGGTAGCGCTGACAATCGTTTCCAGTGTTGAAAATAAATCATAATCCAGATTGTCGTGTTTGGAAAGAATACGGAAAATTGTTGAGTTGAACAGAAATTCGCCCTTTGGGCCGTAGCTGCGTGGAGGTACTAGCAGGAGCGCAGAGAGGACAATGGTAACTCACTAGCCACACCTACGCCCATACAACGCATAGGTGAAGTCAAGTTTTGACTCAGAACTCGAGAATTCAAAGATTTTGCCGTCGATGTTGGTCATGAAGAGCTTCCAGACGATCGAGGCCTCTAAGACATCCGGGGATTGAAGCATTTCCAAGATGGTCTCTTCTAGCGCGAGGATTCAGACAGGCAGGGTAGAGTAGTCAATCGATTCTGGCCAATCATTCTGCAGACCCAGTTTCCTGAATTTATCGCGTTGACCCTCTTGGGTGATGGCGCTGCAGATTTGGTGACTAAGGAAATGTGTTCCGGGGCCTTCAGATCCAACATCTTGTGTGAGGGCCTGTAGCTTGATAAACAAGGAGAGGATTCTATCGTTCGGTTCGTCGGGGAGTTGGTCGTCGCACATAACTATTGGGCAGTGATCAGGAAGATCAGTCCACTCGAGCTTTTTAGCGGCAGGTTGTCTCTTCTTGGTTTTGGCGGGCGGCGAGTCGGGGTCCGGCAGAGTAACAGCTTTCTTGCTAGCTTTGGGCTGACCGCACGTCAATCAATCTGATTTGTGAAGAGATATGGATCCACCTTTTTAGCTACCGGCTCGTCCACAGGGGCTTCTAGAGTCTTGCGCTTTTGTCTAGCCGACGACTAGGAATATTGAATGAATGTCATATATAAGCGGGTACATCGACTTACGTTCTGCGGCCTTGTACTGTGTGTCTTCATTACTGGGACTTCGTCGTCGTTTTCTTCATCACCAGAGTCTCGCGTACGAAAATTGACTTTACGAGCGGGAATTTTGGCCTCCTCGCGAATTTCCTCGTCTGAATCCACGTTATCACCATCGTCCTCGTCGTATTGGCGGCCGCCGGCAAGGGCTTCGAGTTTGAGGTCCTTGGCATGCCGTGTCTGTGCGTTCAGAAGATAACCTGCAATCATGTCATGGGCTGGCCAGTATCCCACGAATTTCTCGAAATATGGTACTGTTTTCGCTATCTGGGTAGGGCAAGAAGTCACTGAGGGAAGCGGGAACCAACTCAAGGAACGCACTAGCTGTATGGTTTTTTCTACCCGGGTTTTGTCCTGCTTCGAGATGGTTTTGCGTACGTCCAGACACTGGTGAACAATATCTTTTACAATTCGCTGTCAAAGGGATGAGATGTGGATGCTCGAAACAGGGGAGATGAAGTTTGGCGCACGTAGAGCCGCGAGTATCTCTCCCCATCATCCTTGAGCTTCATTGCTTCCTGGAGATTGTATCCGGAGCTGCGTCCTGCCTCCCCTTTGGGGCGCGGAATTCGATTCTTGGGCCTATTAGCAGCAACGGCGAGTGTAGCTTGACGCCTCAATCTCGCTTGTAGCAGGAAAGTCAGCCATTGCCAACTCCAAGTCGACTGAAACACACCAATTTCTGCGTCCTTCCATCTGACATCTTCCTGTAAGCGGTGTAGCTCCTCTGCAGCGTTATTCTTGGCTTTTGACGCGGGCATGGTAGCAGGAGGAAGCAAGAGACATCACGATCACGTGCTCATCAGCGCGTTTGATGGGGCATTCGTTGTTCGCCAGTGGGTTCATCTCGTGAGTATGGTGCGTTTCGAGACCGGAAGAGATGCATATAGGCAGCTTTTTATGTCATCTGTGTACTTTGTGTGATCAAAATATTATTCGGACCGGTATTTGAAGTGTTCGGAGCAAATCTCAATTCTATTCTACTCCGGGGACTACACCTTCATCGTCTGGTACAAACTCCGGTCTAATCATCCCGCCAGTCCGATCTACGAGCCTCCACGAACCTCGCGTCATCACCCGGCCAACGGCTGCAACTACTGACTGAAGATCAGTGACAATTTCCGTCCCCATGCCGTTATACGATGTAAGTTGGATCGAAGCGTCGTTGCCATGGGTGTTTCTACATGGGGTGATCACTGCGAGTAGGCGTCTCTTCCCAGCCACCGGACCCAATATCTTCTCTTGAGGAAGATCACAGACCAAAATTCGTTCCAGGCGGCCGTAGAATATTTTCGAAACCCACGGGTCGGCCACGGTACGTCTGACCTGGGTTTCATACGGTACGTCTGACCTGGGTTTCATACTGTTACGCCGCTTAAGTAGATATGAGGGCATCTGAAGTGGACAACCCACTCGAATGAAGGACATGTTGCGTTCTGGAGCAGAGCCGTCTCCGCATGTCGATGCACCGCGGATGGAATCTCCGTCCACAATCCGTACTTTCCCAAAGCTTGGCATGATCTGTGGCAACAGGGGCAAGATATCCTTGAGTCGCCGGCCTAGAACTGCTGCGAAGTACACTGCGGCCTGCTTTCGAACATGGCCTTCGGGGGTATAATTCCGCTTATAAGGGACGCGCAAAATTGCCTGCGGATCTGTGGAGGAAATCAGAGATGGACATGAGATAGTAGGACTAACTTGCATTCATCGTATACATACTCCGAATGAGACAGGGCACTTTTCGATTTTTTGGCACTCGATAATTCATCTTCCAAGTCGTATCTTGCACCGAGTTGCTCCAAATATGCCCGGTGCAGGACTATCTTGTTGAGATTTGCCCACGGGAAACGCCTCGAACGTAGGGAAGCTTGAAGGAAGCCACAGTATCGCTCCATCCAAAATGTCCATGTGGTCCAAGATGGCCCGCAGAATAGGATATCGTCGGGAATATGCAATAAGCCGTGGATAGTAAGGGGGCAGGCACGAAGGCGCGCCTCATCGAATTGATAATAGTACCTAGCCGATGTTAGACGGTATATTTAACTCGATTCAACGACTTACTCCTCATATTTTCGGACCCAGTCGATGATATTGACTCGCAGCTCGTCGATTTCGCCGTGGGTAATGGTGAATCGGA
Source organism: Mycena vulgaris (assembly GCA_029204335.1). NCBI lineage: Eukaryota > Fungi > Basidiomycota > Agaricomycetes > Agaricales > Mycenaceae > Mycena > Mycena vulgaris. Next base: position 168,380 of record JARGYA010000062.1, on the reverse strand, counting down.
GACATGATTTGAGGATATCAGAGAACTGACATGAATGTGTGTAATACTTTGAATCCGGGAATCGACCCTCCAGGGGGATTGGGGCGAGATAAATGAACCAAAAACACCACGCTTCGGCGGTATAGTAGGCAGGATTCCCCCCGAGAACGCGAACGAAATCAGCGGGTAGATGCTGGACTGCAGCTGCTGTTTCTTCCCATATGGTGTCCCAGTTGGCGTCGGAGATCTCGTAGTTTCCAGTACCCGTGTCTAGGCCCTTGAACTTACCACTCCAGTGCCTGACTAGATTCCGGACGTCGTTCTCTATGCCTAAGTGCATAAGATCCCACGGAGCCGACTTTCCATAGTGAAGGCAGCCGACGCGGCGAAGTGCTGGTTGGCCCTTAATCCCGTGAAACTTCTTGATATTGTCTTTCTCTGTTGCCGTAGTGCAGTCATTCAGCTGCTCCAATACCTTTTCGAGATCAGCTGGTGATCGCGCAGGCAGGGCATTAGGATCCCAAGAACGCCCGTTGGGCCACGTTAGGGGAACATAGTAAATCTTTTCTCCACCCGTGACGTTCCGTACACCTTTGATTTCGCAGGATCTGCACGGAGAAAACCCATTGTGCCCTTTAATATTCAGGGACTTCTCGATCGCGATTATATCACCCATTTCAAAGATGTTGTATCCGCGGAGCATGAAGAAGTCCTGGATCGCGGCGTTGAACGTGCGAACGCCGACCGCCAATTGCGCACATTCATCGTCGTATGGTCGAAGGTAGCTGCACATATCCTTGGTACCGTGAGGCCCGGGGACGGTGCCGAGGCTCATCAAGCTGTAGAGGTGGGTGCGCACTTCCGGTTTGATACAGTAATTCTTGACAAGGATCGGCGTTGCAGAGGGTCCACCGCGGTTACGTTTGAAAAGGAGATAGGAAGCGGTACACACTCCCAGACAAATGTCGTACTTCCCTGAGAAGTATTTGTGGGGGAGGGTTTTGCCGTCAACCACCACATTTTGTGTGCAGAGGGTTCGGTAGTGTTCGCCGTCAAAGACATCGGAGATTGTACCTGGGATGTGCTTGTAGTTGTGACGGTAGAGCAAGTGCTCCACGGTTTTCGGTTGAGGAAAAAACCTTGGAGACGGGGGATAATGGGAAGGTAGCAGAAAAGACGGCGTCGCTTCCCGGTGCTGGAGAAGCGTGGTTCATCACAGTAAGGGCATTCCGTGAGTTCGGAAAATGGACCAGTATAGGCTGCGCATGAGCCAATGCAGCAATCATACCACGCGGGTTCGATGCAAGAAAGAATGGCGATTCGATGGATCATGGCCCATTCCGTGCTCAGATCCAGTTTATGGCCGAATGCATAGACCATCTGGTTGTACGCGGCTCGCGGCATATTCGACACCATCTTGAGTTTGAAGGCGCGTATATTATCTCGATCTTTCTCAGTTAAGATCTCATTTCCTGGGTGTACATCAGGACTGGGAGAGCGACCAAGAGCAGACCACTGACTAGAATCCCACATCGCGGCTTCCTCATCTGGTCCAATCATTTCTTGAAGCTGTTTGAGCATTTCATCTCGCGAAAGCGGGATGTCCAAATCCTGAAATTCATCGAAACCGCTCCACGGGTCAATCTCTACAGCGATGGGAGCGCCTTCTTGGGAAGGCGGGGACACAGTCGCATCTCGCAGACTTGAAGAAATGTCAGGATCTTCGGGCTCGTCCTCCAAGTCCGAGGCACAATAATCCAAGTTAGAATCAGCTTCAACGTCAAATGATGCCGCAGAATGGTCGTCTATGGGGGAGGGAGAGCGGGATGGTGTGCCATAACTCATTTCAACATCGGAATCAACAGAGATTCGGGGCGGTGGACTGGGAGAGACGGACGGTCGGATGGACGAGGTCGGGACTTTCCGATAATGTTCTCGGCGCGCTCGGCCACCGATGAGGTAACCACAGGTAGGCTTGCAGTGGCAGTATTTCTTCTTCTCATCAGATGACATCGCAGGAGGATCTCAACCTGATCGGCTCGAGGTATGAGGGAGACGTCGAGGAAGACTCCGGAAGATTGGGACCGCAGTGGATAATGAATGGCGCGCCGGATGAGTAGCGGCAACAGGTTTTAGGCAAACAGTGGAAAGCAAAGACCGGTGACGAGTGGATTGCCACTTACAGTTCTAGTAGTAGATGCACCGGATGAGCAAGGCGAAAAGAGGAAGCTTGGATTGATTGGCGGAGCCTTCCTAGGCAAACACGGCCAAACTGGGTCTTGTTTCCGTGTTCCGTGGGTTCATGTGAATGGACCCAGCAGGTATCAAAAAAATCTCGAAATGTATTCAACATAAGTGTATTTTACCCAAGTGCATTCTGTACAATTACCCTGAGTGGGCTGAAATACACTCATGTTCGATCCACTCAGCCTGATTGCGGAAATCACATGCTGATTGAGTTGTCAATCAGCCTGATTGCAAGTTCTTCCCACAGTGTATGGTTGATCTATGTGGGTGCCCCCAGGTCAATTGCACGTCTTCAAATATGGTTCTTTACCTTTTCTGAGGACCCGCCGAGAGCCGGAGTGATGGTACTGCATGCGGCAATCACAGCCAAGATAGTTAAGCCAGTTGGTCTATGCGCAGAACCCAAATGGAATATTGAGTTATTCCGTGGTGAGGACTAGCTGCTGATTTCTTTCCTTTCAGCCATTTTAGGTTGTGCAAAATTCTGCAAATTACAGAATGTGGCTGGTTTTCAATCTCCGGGCACCTGTGTACATTGTGGAATACACCTGTGTAGTCCTCGCAAAGTATGTGTGTAATTTCGGAGAACCCTGTGTCTTTTTCTGGTGAAATCTACCATAATAATGTCCCACTATTACCCCCATACGTGAGCGTCAAGGAGCTGATCTATCGCACGCAATGCAGATAATCCAGACCATGTCGGAGAGGCATGTCCGAATGGCTCAAGGCCTATTCTGCAATTACAGGATGGTGTGTGGTTTTCAATCTCCGGACACCTGTGTAAATTGTGGAATACACTCTGGAAGAGGGAGATTCCCGGTGCGTAGGTTCAAGAAATGGGTCGGTGATCCGGGGAGCGCAGAGTAGATTGTAGAATGTCGATGGGAAATAGGTCGCCGAGTTGCTGAGTGCAAAAATGGACGAAAAAGAGGTCGTCGATACGATGGAAAAGTGACGTGAAATGAGAGCGAGGGGGAAAGGTGATGAAACAATGTTCTTGGTGGCTAGAAGCCCACTGACGGCGTTCCGGAGTGGAAGGGGCGAGGTGTGTTGCTACTACCTCTGGGGACTTGCCCTGCACTGGCCGCGAGGATGGTGGTACGATGGTAAAATTGCAAGACGTGTCCCTGTTTACGATACAAACATATGATGTAAGGTATGATAGGGGTAAATGAAAAATAAGAATGAAAACACAAGAAAAGGAGATTTCCGCATGGCGGCCCTCCGACCCTACCACAACACCTGTGTAATTCTCGCAAAGTACCTGTGTAATTTCCCCATAATAATGTCCCACTATTACCCCCCATATGGACGCCGAAACAGCGCTGTGTTTATTATTGGGTACTGCTACCGCGATCACACATCTAGAGTGCTCCAGCATAAGGATTGTGAACCTGCGCTCGCGGTGTCGATTTATTTGTCGCGGCCGAGATCGACGTTGAATCTCTTTCATGTCTTTCGCCGGGTTTATCGATCCCGACTCAGGAAGTAGGAAGCACTGGGGACCCGATACGTTGCTCTGATATGCATCCGATACTAGGAACTCTGCAGAGACATCGGTCGTCTTTACCGAAACAGTGCCGGAGACGGAATGGGTGGACCCAAGACTCTATCAATGTCAATGTCATGTATCTGCCTCTGAGTCTCACAATTGGTGTATCTATCCGAGGCGCGCACGTCTTGTGCTGCTATCACTCATTGTTCGTCCCTGGTTAGCGATGGGCTTTGGAGCGAGTTGGAATTTCTTTCCTAATTATTTCGGCCAATGATGAACGTATTGCACATTGCAGTTGCATTGCAGTCTCAAGCTCTGAACCAGTGTATGCATCGTCCACTTTGGAGCGCCAAGCTCATTCCGTACACCTGGTACTTACACCTTTATTGATCGCACACCGCCGCTCTGCTGCTAACTTTCTGCGCCAAATTGGGAGACAAGAAGAACTGGAGAACCTGGTGTGGTTCTACCGCTGCAGTTCTGTTCTGGTACATATTTGAGATCAGGAACTGCACTTCAAATGTCACCTGCAGAGACACCGACCCGGCCGCCCTCGACAGTTCAGAGACGGAAATAGTTGTCCGCGTGGGCCCGAGCTTCGAGATCTTGCATCCAACTCTACCATCTATCTGTCTCTAATTCTGACAACTTGTGTGACCATCTCTCGTAGCTCGGTAGGCGCATCTGCTTCTTGATGTTCGATATTCACTACCAGGCCGTTAAGGTACACAAAATGTATAAAATGAAGGGGGATGGCGTCCAGCTAAAAAGTACTCCCATCCATCCCAGTAGAATGGTTCACCTCCTATCCAATGTCACCGCTGCCACGATTGCGACGACTATCTATAGAATCCTCGACTTCAAGCAACAGAATGGGTTCGACCTTGCGTCGTCCCAATGCAACGATTTCACACCCGTCCAGAGCTTCACCATCTCCCCCGGCGTGGCGAACCAGCATGTCCGCACATTCCCAACTGATGTTGTCCCAACGGTGCTAATGCATGGAGCTAGTGGACCTTGGCCCTTGGACCGGCTGCTGGCCTAACCCTGATCGGCAGCAGCACGTGCAACACCTTTTTGACGTACCCGGGTGCCGGAACGCCTTCGCTCGCTCTGCGGTCCCAGCTCACAAGCCGCTCCACCCCTTCCTCGTTGTGGATCCTCATGCCCGTTAGACAGTCGACCCCTATAACGGCGGGGACGTGGAAGTAGGCATTCATCCTCTTGCATCGATTGCGTCCCCTATTTATATACGCGAATTCTAGCATCGTCGAGTCGTCCTCTGGTACGTATCTCACTGCTTGGGACCAAGATCCCGCTGTCATGTCGAGCGGCTCTCCTGTGAGTCTTTTTAATTCCATCATGGCGTCGGGGAAATTCTGACTCTGAGCAAGCTCACTCTGGAACGCGAAAATCCCAACGACACCCGTCAGCAGTTCTGGTTTCAAGTTGTTACCGGTGCGCATCGAGCTCAGTATCTCCTACATTTGCGGAGCTGACGGGCTTGGCTTTCTCTGTCTGTTAGTGTAAACTGAAAACTGCGAAACCGCACGCGAAGGGGTCATTTGCGCCCTGGGCATGATAAGTATTGGGATGAGTGGTGGGTTGTGTTGTGGACATGATGTTGAGCTTAAATTTATCTGCCGTTGTTACATTGTTAGAAGGAAAGCTGCCGAGCGTGAGAACTGCCATGTAGTTCCTTGGCCGCGCTCAATCAGAAGCGCGAACGGATTCCGGATATCCCGGGAGCATCGGTGGTAAACATGCGCCGCTCCTTACGTCTAAGGCGCCTTTCCTCCTCCTACGAGGATGTCGTGCGCTGCGCGCCGGTCGTCGGGCGTATACTAGAATTAATGTGCGCGGGATTCAGGTAATTATCATCTGAACGATGAACCGTGCACGAGTAGGTTCAGCTCTTTCAAGGTGTTCATTTCACGCGCCGGCATAAGAACGGGAGACGCCCAAGCAGCAGTGGGGATTGTTCGGAGCATCTGGAAACGACTTTGCCTACTAGTCTACTGTCCTACCCGGCGCTATGTAGCTCTCCGTAGTTAACTGTGTTTCCCAGATGAGCAGGAGGGAAGCCACGGGCCGACAGCCGATGGAAGGCGCAGCCAAATACTCACACACTCCCGCTTCTCATCAGCTTGATCTCTCGTCCATTTGGCCAGCCTCCCTCCCGTACGTTTCCGTCTTCTTTTGTATTCTAGTCTTCTTTGCACACCGTTGTTGTTTTCGTCCTCAGTTAAATTGTGTGTGGTATCGTTGACGATAGACGATTCAGGATGCCCGCCTCTTCGGCGCAGCCCAAGCGCGCGTCAGCCTCTAGTTTTGCTCTGGCTCGCACCGTATTAGCGCCCAGGCGGGCTTCGTCATTCCCTAGCAGTCCTACTCCCCAGGCTGCAACTGCTGGATGGCGACGCTCCGCCGGACCGCAGCGCGGAGTTCATCTGGCTCCTGGGCGTGTGCAGCTCCCAAATAATCTCGACGCCGCAGATGCGGACGGCGCCATCGATGCCGGCTGGACGCCCGACGCAGGGCCGTGCCCACGCGCTTCCACGTGGCGTTCTACGCGCAGGTGTGGTTCACGCACCGCGTGGGGTTCGAGCCCATCCGCGATCTGCCAGGGCTGGGCGCGTTGTCCGCGGTGGGGGGTGCCTGCGGGGGAGAGTGCCTGCGGTGTGGGTGTGGGTGGGGGTGTGGGGAGTGTGGCTAGTGCGGTCAATGCAGAGGAATCAGGTGGGCAAGGACAAGCGGGCGAGGGGCGGGTCTAACGGGAACGCGCTGCCGCCTGGGATGAGCCACAGCATGTCGTAGAGCGATTTGTCTTATAGGTGTGTTCTTTTTCTCCTCTTTTCTTAACACCCGCGTCCCTTCCTTCGTCACCTGTCCTCCTCCCTCCCCTACCCCACTCCAGTCTAACGGCGTAGACCTCCTTCCTTTGTCGTTATTGACTCTTTCACTCCCTCATCTTTCCTTCTCATAGTCACGGCGTCCCTCTCCATTCACTTCATTCTGACTTCCTTCATCTGCCATTCATTCTCTTGCCCTCTGTTTGACATTGCCTGTATACTGACGTCCCCTCCTTTTAATTCAGCTCCGTCTCCAGCACAGGCCACTCCGCCTCCGCCCATTTGGACTCCACCTCCACCTCTTCCGCCTCCCATCCCCACCTACTCCTCCTCCACCGCCACCTCGACCTCTACCACCTTGTCCGACTTCACGCTCCCCCCATCGCTTGGCGTCGGTGGCACGAAGGGCTGGACGAGCGATGTGGGGTGGGGGTGTATGCTTCGGACGGGGCAGAGTCTCTTTGCGAGTGCGTTGGCGCGGGTGGGGGTGAGTCGTCTTTCTTCGCTTGGTTTTCGTGGCTTTCGCTTTCTCCGCGTTTGGGAGGTTTTTCTTTGAGCGATGCCCCTTGCGTCGTCTTTTTTGGAGTTTCTTTCTGGCGGCTGCGCTCTTTCGACGCCCCTGGATTTCGTGCGCCCAGTGCGCACGGTGTCTTTCAGTCGCGTCTTGCGCTCGTGGACTTTTACCAGCGTCTTTCGCTGTACTTGTGCGGCTCTCGCCGGGGAGTTCCTTCGCCCGCTCGCTCTCGCGCACGTCTTTGGACGTCGGGGATCTGCACGAGTTGACGCGGCTATATCTTGGCGCTTGATTTTCTTTCTTCCTTTCTCTCTTGACGCCGGAGTCCTTTCCATACTCCTTCTCCCTCCCTCCCTCCCCTCTCCACTTCTCCCCTCTCGACTTCACCCCCACCAACAAATTCATTTACTTGTGCAATATTCCCCTTCCCCATCACCTCATCTCTCAGCGTTCCTCCCCCGTCTTTTATCTTCATTCCTATTCGTCGCGGGTGGTACCATTGTGTGTACCGCGGCATGTTGGCCCGCGGTCATCTGGAGTGTGGCGTCGAGATCGGCGTGGGTGGGTGTTGGGCGGTGTCCGAGCTGCGCGCATGCACCGTGTCGTCGATCTCCTGCGGGTTTGGACGGAGGAGTTATCCCTCTCCGGGGGTGTAATGCGCATGTTTCCCCGCGCTCGTTTGGGATGCGGCGTGGATATCGACGTCGGGGGCTGTTTGGCGGTGTGCGGGGTGCGCACGCATCTTGACTTTTATCTCCTCCGTCTCTGGGCGGAGGCGTTATCCCTCGCGGGGGGCGGAGGGTAACTGGGGCGCGCGCTTTGGTGGATTTGTTTGAGATGTGGTGGCAATGTCGACGTAGGGGGTGCGGAGACGTCGGCGCTGGCTGATGCAGTGACGGCGACTTCCGTTTGGCACAGATTTGCCGCGGGTCTTTCATCCTTCGCGGAGCACCAATGCATGGGTACGAGCGCGTTCTTTGACTGTCATCTTCTTGCGTTTCGTTGTCGTTGTTCATCGTTCATTGTTCATTCTTACTTGACTTTTTTTCGATTCCCCTCTCTCCCCCTCCTCGCCAACTTAAAGCTGACTCTCCTCCCCAGACCGCCTCCCTTTCTCGCCGCCCACGCCACCACGCGCGGCTCCTCCCGTGGTTACTTGACGCGCGCGCCGGGCGCGCCCTTCGGCGTGCACCGCATGGCGCTCGCGGGCGAGGCCGCGGGCAAGGACTTCGGCATGTGGTTTAGGCCCAGCGCGGTGGCGAGTGCGATTGGTGCGTTGCTTTCTGTGCTTTTCTTCCTTTGTTCTTCCATTTCTTTCTTTTTTGGGGATGTGCGTTTTTCGTGGAGGGAGTATGCGCGGTTTTCGAGATGTACATACTGTACATTCACGAGGCGATAGACTCGCCTTCCACGTGCCCCTTCCTCTCCATCTCATTCCCTCTCCTCGCGCTCACCCTCATTCTTCTCCCGTCGTCCTGCCTCGTTTTTGGCCGCCAACACGGCGCGGGGTACTTCAGCTCGCGCTCGAGCTCGTCGGGACACTCGCACAACTGTCTCTTCTCCGCAATATGTAAAAGTATTTCACATCTGTTGGTCCCACAAAACAAGTATGATTATGATGTATGAATGAATGTATGATATCACAGATATCCATCGGGTCACAGTAAGATAATCTACGCCTCGAGGCGAGGACTAATCAGAAGGGGTGAGTGAGAAAATTGGGCTACAGCCGTGACCACGCTGCTGCGGGGCCATCATCCCCCAAGCCACAGCACTGGGTTTCACGCACGAATTTGTGTCCCGCGCCGCAATCCGCATGTGCACGCTCCATCGGCGAATCTCTGGCTGCGATGGCGGGCACACGGATACGGCCGAGAGCGCCGACCACAACTTCGCCGCATGTGTGCACTACTGCCAGTACTCCAGCTGAGCGTTTGTAGACATGCTTAAGCCCCTAAGTCCACTCGTTTACGATTCTTTTCTCTATGAAGGCCATTCTATTCTCAGAAACCGGAATATGGCCCATTCGATACCGGAGAGTGTACCTTGCCCTGAAGAACCTGTGCCATTGGGTAACCCTCGACCATGACAGGCCGGCTTGGAATGCTGTGCAGGAATCCCTCAACCTCGCGCGCGCCAAGAAGATTTCCTGGGTTAATGATCTAGGCATCATCCTCTCGCGCTTGTACATACCTGTGGAGCTCGATATCTCGGGCCGATTGGATCCCACCTTAATTGAGTACACAATGAAGTTGGTGAAACTATCAATGGAAGCATGGGTCGACAACCAGATCGATACCTCGGTACGGACACAGGAGTTATTATCTGGGCGGCTGGAGCTGGACAGCGACACTGGGAAACTGGTGAAAAAGTCCCTCGACTGTTGCCATTACCTCCGAGTCAAAACCCCGATCACCGGCGAGCCCTCACACGCATGGTCCTTTCCAGTCACAGCCTCGCTGTGGAGCGCCGTAGATGGAAAGAGCGAGGGAAAAACACGGTACCGCGGGAGTGGCGCAAGTGCAGGTTCTGTCGAAATGCCATCGAGGACCCCGTGCATGCCATGTTCCTTTGCAACGAACCAGAATTGATGCAAGTACGCGAGACCTTTTTGCGGGACTTGTACACACGGCTCCCGGACTTCAAAGGCGCTTTCACGGATGGCATGACCCTGTTCAAAGCTGTGCTCGCAAAGAGAGAAGTTACCCCATCGCTGGCGAAACTGGCCTTCAACGTGTTGAAGATTTACGACGCGACTCAAATGCTCCTGGTCGAACCACCTCCGCAGCCGGGAGCATAACTCTGGCGGCACCACGCACCAGGCGAGCGGATACAACGGCCAAATCTGACAACCTATACTGGAACCTCCTCCCTCTGAATCTTGTGGGACCGGCGCGGCGCTCTCTGGTTCCCAAGCGGTCTTCTCCGTTGCGCGGCGGTCGGACTGCTCCATCGTGAACAGTTCCCACAACTCTCTCTGACAGAATCGACGCGTGCGTCGTACTCTCAGCTGCTGGGTTCGCTTCTTCGGAAGCGGATTCTAGTTCTGTGTCCCTCAGCGAGGGTTGAGCAGCCTTTCGGCCGTTCCCCTCTGCACCATTACCTTGGGAGACCTCCGGGTCTTTCCCCTTTGGACCATTCCTTCGAGAACGGTACCTACGACACTCGTCTTTCTTCTCTCGGAAGAAGCTGTGGTGTTGTTGCATGCATCTGCAAAGGGAAAGGTGTATGACAGCTCTCGCTGTACTGGTGGACTCCGGGGATTTATACCTGGAAGGAGAGAACTCCGGCCAGGTCCCACAGGGTTTTAACCGGAGGTCCTGCCTTCCACGGCCAGCCAGTCCACGAGAAGCCAGCGTCTTGTATGATCGACCCCCTGGAATGCTGTTGTGCTCGGTTGGCATCTTGTAAAATTCTGTAAGGATAAACACCCTCTACAGTACTACATGTTTGTCTTCCGTAAACTTGTTGTTCAGTTTGTGGACCACGCGAGTATAATACATCCCCCCCCCCCCCCCCCCCTGTCAAATTCCGACGCCTGTATTTGATACTCCAGAGTGTACAAGCGGCTTCAAGTCAAGCGGAACATACTAGCTACATACGGTAAACCCGCGAGCGCTGATTGTGCGGCGATCTTCCCACGAAAGACACGGAAGCATTCAGTCACGAGCGGCGTTCTTCCTCCACCACCACCACCACCACCTGCTTGTGAATTATGAACGGATTGTGGAAGCTAGCCACTGATGCGGCAGGTCAGGCATCTGCTCTGGGTGCGCAAGCAGCCGGTGAGTGGTGCCATTCGACTAGTACCCGTGCGCGTCTCTCATCTCAATGATCAATGACTTACAGAGGCAGTCTCCCCGCACGCCAACAATGCTCTCAGCAACGCCAACAGTGCCCTCAGCAACGCCACCAAATCGGTTCAGATATCAGAGGAGCAAATGAACGCTGCGAAGCGTGCAGCTGAGGCTGTCGGGCAGGCATCAGCGGTGGCTGCAGGTACGCCATTAGCCCATAGACCTCCAGATCCCAAGCTCATGAAGCTAGTCGCTGCCGGCGCGGCCCTCGGGCCGCACGCCAACGACGCATTCAATGCCATCAAGTCTGCCCATATCCCGAAGGAGTATCTGGACGCTGCCGCTGGGTTGGCAAACCAGGCTGCTGTCGGTACGGTGAAGGTCGCCGGGGACGCCCAGAAACTGTTCGCCTCCCTCGACCCAGACGTCCAGCGTAAAGTGTTGTTCGTCGGAGGCGGCGCTGCTGTCGGACTCGTGGCGGCCCCATTGGTAATTGGTGCGCTTGGATTCACGCCTAGTGGCGTCGCTGCTGGTGAGTATAATTATAATCCTTGCCCTTTGATGCGTGCTCTGAAGGGTTTATAGGCAGTGCTGCGGCTGGAATACACTCAGGCATCGGCAATGTTGCTGCAGGTAGTGTATTTGCTGGCTTGCAATCGGCTGGAGTCCTGGGACTCGGGCCTGGCGCTTGTGCCACCGTGGCCGGCTTTGGAGGTATCACTGGTCATTTTTTGGACGAGTTGACTCGGAAGAAGAACAGCAAGTTGTGAAATAACCTGGTTGTGGCGCTGAATGTACTGATTACTGGCTATATATGTTTGTATTCCCTCACGAAGCCTTCCCATTTCGACGGAGAAACTGAGGAGGCTAGGCACTTCCAAGGCTGTGTCACGCATCAGAACTCTACAGCCTCATTTTTGGACACCTTTTACAACGAGGTACCGCAAGAACCGGGTTGGAGGTTGAACACATTGTAAATTTGATTTTTATGCTCCTTTTTGGCATCTTTTTTCCTTTGAGAGACAGATGAGAAAATCACCGTAAAAGGAGGCAAAAAGGGATGAAAATTGCTTCTGTGAGCAACAATAATATTCACCCGCACGCCGAGAAAACTGGAACAAAAGCGATTGATACTGGTGCTACAGTAAATAAGCATTCAAAGTGCTGCGAACTGCGCCACAAAGTCAACAAAGGTATTGAACGGCCCCTTCGCAAAAAATTGACTGGAACAAAAGCGATTGATACTGGTGCTACAGTAAATAAGCATTCAAAGCGCTGCGAACTGCTCCACAAAGTCAACAAAGGTATTGAACGGCCCCTTCGCAAAAAAGTCGAGATTCAAATCATGTCCACTTCCCTGGGCCACTACAACGTCAAAACTCCGTGCATCCGGCCACAAAAGGTGTTCCGTTGCATTCAAAGCCACGCCGTCCACACTGCCCTGCAACTGCGCGGATAAAGGCCCAACGTCCTTCGTGAAGGCGTCGAATATGACCATGCGGGGCGAGAAGGAGTTGGGGTTTGCGGGGTAGAATAGGCCGCGATTGTTTGTGGTGATGTAATTGGGCTCGAGGCCGCCCCACCGGAGCGGGGTATCATCCCGCGCGCTCATCAACCCAAGTAGTGGGGGCAGCGTGCCGAGCTGAACGTTCAGGTTACCCGTGAGGATAAGACCGTCGAAGGGGGAATGGGCCCCCTCAGCGGTGGCGCCAAACGTCAACATGGCCGACCCCGCACTGTGCCCAATGGCAATAACCTTTTTGAAGGGCTGGACTCCGGCGATAATGGACGCGATTTTGAGATGGCGGGCCAACTGCGAAACGACGGCGGCGTTGGTGGCGAACTGCACGTCAGAGGCGTTCGCGGGTCGTGAGCTCAACCCGACGCCTACCAAATCAATGGCAAGGGAGGACAGGCCGCGATCGCAGGCGAACTCCGTGTAGGAGTAGTTTCTGAATTCCTCCGTCGGAGGCGACCAATATTGGTTGGTATACGTGAATCCGTGCACCAAAAGTTGTATGACATCTAACAAGGAATCAAACTCCGTACGGCCAAAAATCTACTTTTAACTGACCAGCTTTCTCAGGGGACACTGCAGTGTTCGGCTGACAGAAAACACCGAATACGTCGTACGTTTCGTTCAGACGACGTAGACTGCTTGCATTGCTTTTGAGCCCGCCAAATGGATCCGCGGGGTCCTTCGGAATGAGGATGTCGACGTTAACAGGGATAACGAGCGATGAGCAACCACAAAGTTGACCGGATGCGACGTAGATGTTGGAGAGATGAAAGAGCGCCGCAAGCGCACCCAATTTTGTTCGGAGGGATGGGACCATAGTAGTTGCACTGAAATCTGTCCGCTGGAGTGAGCTGACGCTTTATACCGCACGAGACAGCCGTAAGCGCGTAAGCGGCTGATCGTGTTTTGTCTTGGCGCGCACGGAAACAGCGTATAGCGTTGTTTTCACACAGCCAATAGGTATTAGTGCGAAAAGAATTAAGAGCTCATTCTAAGCAGGAGGCCCCGAGAGGCAGGGGCATGGACCCTTGCATTGCACGATGGAAAGGAAAATCTGCCTCCGGGCTTTCGCCGGGACAATGTCAACGATTTGCCAATTCCCTGGGATACCTGGGGGCCGAGCGATCCCCGAACCTTGGTCCACTGGATGGCTGATTGGACGCGACCGGAAATAATTGCCGGATTTAAACAGTATATGATAGCCCGCAGTACGCCGGCATGCGATATCCTCGACCTTTTGTAGGATGGAAACCCCAGTTCAATTCACGTTAATCTTGCTTTATCCACCATCCTAAATGTTTGTTGAGGGTACACGTAACCTCCAACCCTAACCCCTAATCCGTTGACCGATGAGCAGGCCGTGCCATGGCAACCGAACTGGAATGTGCGCAAAACTAATATCTTGACACTAGCGTTGACAGAAGTCCATCGTTTTCGCCTGATCACCGCGACTGGCCGAGTCAAACCATTTATATGATACGGAGAGTAGCGATGTCGCGGGTCGGGTATCAAGCTAGCGCCAGCTAGCTATATATATATATCAAGCCTAAGCCCGACCCAAGCCCGGGCTTCTGGGCCCGACCCAGGGCCCGACCCGGAGTCGGGCCCAAGCGGGCTCAGGGTCAGGCTCAAATTTTTGAGCGACCCGCGACCCAGGCCTGGGCCTGTCTCTCAGTGTGTACCATGCCGGCTCCAAACCGAGGGTTACAAAAAGCCGTATATTTCTGGCACTACATGCCAAATTTCGCTGAACCCGCCTCTCTTGTCGCCCCGAAACGGCTGCTTGTCTGTCACCTTTCGCCCACCAACACAATTTAAAGGGGCGTGGACTGTAGATATCTGCCTGCTCCCCGAATCCTGTGGCTTTCCCCCCAATTCTGCGTCCCCCGGCCACATTTACAAAAACACCCCAAATCGTTACAAATGCAATAGCACCTTTGCCACACTCATACGTCACCGGGAGTAACATATATCGGCCGATAGCCCTCGTTCCACCCGTTATTCGAGTACCCTCCAATCCTCCTCCCTGCACATATTGCGCGTCCCGTCGCGTCTTTTTTCCTCCGCCGTGTCCCCGAAACACGCCCACGTGACAGCCGCGGCTAAATTCGTGAAATTTGGATTTCACTGCGTCAAGCTTTTACGCCGGCCTCCCGCCCTGAATTCCGGTAACTATGGTGCCTCCACCCGCCCCACCGTCACGACTCCCGCTGCACCGCCGCATTACGCGTAGCCACTACGTACTAAACGCTGAGTGCCTTACGTCGGCTCCGCCGTCCCGGCCCCCGCGTTATTCCGCTCCTACCGGTAGAGCACCGATGCCACAACGTCGACTCCGCTGTCGCGCACCCCCGGTTGATCTAGCTCTGCATGTACACCGGCATGCTCTGCCAGGAGAGGTGGCGGCTGGAGCAATGTCTCTATAAGCGCGGGCGCACATAGGCGGCGGTGAGCGAGTGCACGACGGAGGACACGGGAAGGGACGAGGTGTCCGCCGTGGCGGTCTGTGGTGCGGGGCTACGCAGTGAGGACGCGTCAGGGGAAGTGGATGGGACGGCTTCGAGGGCACGGTGTGGTACCACAAGAGCGCCCTACAATATCGCCCAGTATCACCCACTACGAGACAGAAACAGTTAGTCCTATAGCAAGGAAAGAGAGGTGCCTTTTGAATCACAGATATGCAATGAACTGCTTGGCCAATATGTTCCTCGAGCGCGTAGCGCACCAACGAGCTGGAAGTACATTGATCTCGGAATGGAGGGATACATGTGTATTACTCAGAGATGGAAGCGGAGGTGCCGGGAGAGAGCGAAAGTGGGTCTGCGGGGCGGAGCCGCATATCGACGCAGAGGAGCGTTGCAGAAGTGGGGAGTGGCATCTGAAGGCAGCTTCATTCGTACAATCGTGCGCGCTTGAACGCGCAAATGATGATGTCGAATGGGGCATTGGGCGGCGGCGGGAACCGGACGCGCTATAAGCTGGTTAGAGGTGGTGGGGAGGAGGACGTAGCAGGAGAAAAGGTACCCTTGAGAGAACGCGCGCTCAAACGACCCCTAACCCGCAAAACCCTCTCGATGTGGTTATGTCACGTGATCCGCACCACCGACGAGGGCGCATCCCGTAGCAAGTACAGAACGAGCGGTAGGCAGAAGAGGTCCCGGCAGGAGTTGTGCGGGACGTTCAGGCACGTCTAATCGCGGCGGTGGAGGGCGGGGTCGCGCGGGGTGAGCGGCAGGTGGGTGGGAGCGCATGGAGATTTGAGAATCTAGATCCGCGGAATGTCAGTGAAGGGCTAGATGAAGACGGCGGAGCATACGCATGCGTGCGGAGGACGTCCGGGAGACAGGCCTGGGAGATATTACAACGTTGGGATGGGGATCCAGGGGGCGAAACCGCAAGGAACGTTGTCGAAGTGCGACGCCGCGCCAGCTCCGCGCCCTCCCACTCGTACATCCACCACGCGCACCCCACGCGCCGCCCCGACCAGCGGGCCCCAAGGCTGCTATGGGAGCTGTGCATGCGGCTTGTACGATGAGGATGCGTAGGTTGACGACGAAGCGTAAGTCAGATGATGAGGGTGCGCAGCGATGTATCCCAGCACCGCCGCACGCGCCTTCGGGCTCGGGGGCGGAACGCCCGGGCTTGTGAGGCGGCGCGGCGCGGACGACGAGCGCGAGGACGACGTCGTCGGGCGGAGCGCGGGCGCCGGAAGTTGGGGGGTGTAGTGTGCCGGCGCCGCGAAGTGCATGTGCGAGAAGGCCGGTCAAACTCGCCGTCCACGTCCACGTCCATGTCCGCGTCGATCTTCCTGTGCGGACGGCAGCAGCAGCGGGAGCACGACGCACTCCATCGCGCGGATGACGCACGCGTCGTCTCCGACCCCTTCTGTGTTGTTTCCTGCGGCGGATGACGAGATGACGGCGTATGAGGACGAGCACGCACAGACGGCGTCGCCGAGCGCGTGGAGGATGGTCGCGAGCTGCGCGACGAGATGGCGCTGGGCGGGTGTGGGGGGTTGCGGGGAGACTAAGGGGGCGGGAAGGAAAGGCGAAGGGAGTAGAGAAGGGAGGTGATGAGGCAGAGGGGAGGATGGGGGTGGAACGGGGATAAGGAAGAGGACGGGGTGGAGGTGGGGAATTATAGTGAGAACCGGGAACGAAGGAGGAAGAAAGGGCGGCGGTGGGTTACGGAAGGGAGGACGAAGAGTAAAGCAACGCACCCCCCAGTCGTCCTCCCTCGCGATGAGGTAGCGCCTGAAGCGTCGCTGAGCACGGAGTTGCCCCACGCAGGGATCATCTGCGGGTACCGATGCTTCTTGGACGATTTAAGGCACCTTCACACTGCTACAAGTGTGTACCGATATATGCTCATCATGGGCACCCCAGGGGGGTGAGGAAACAGTGTAGAGAAACCCGCGATTGTAGCACGATGAGAAGAGGTCAGGACAGTAAAAGTGACGACGTGGTAAGAGGTAAAAGGTCTGGGCGCCAATTCGGTGGCGGTGCCAAGCGAGTAAGCACCTCTCCTTCCCCATCGATCTGATTTTTTTTACTGTCCAAACTGCTCCGCGAACCTAGACCGGTTTGGAGCCTCGCCGGGACATCTGGGATTTCGTCCTTGATATTCTCAAGAACCGTGAAGTTCTAGCAAATTTCTTACTCGGCGCCTAGTTCAAGGTAAGTAAAAGCTTCGGGGAATGCCTCAGCGGTTTCTCCGTCTTCTAGGACCGGGCTCATCCTGCGTCGTGGCGCCTTGCTGTTCTGTGCTTTCCGGCGGATCCTAATGTGGAGCTGAATCTCCCCGGATGTCTTTCGGCGCGGTTCAGGCTCGCCGTGCCTGGTAGGTAGGTGGGTAGGTAGGTAGCATTACTACGGTCCCGCTTAGGAACGTCGGTTTCAGGAAGTATTTTGGTGTACTACAGGCTACAGGCTTTTGTATACACCATCGTCCCTGATTTATTCTCAGGTGAGTCGACGCAAGGGTTAGTCTAGTGCTCATACCTCCATCGATGAATATCACCGTCGCTTATACGCTTGACCCCGTACAATAGGGCTGGCGAACATTCATCTAGGCCCGCTCCGCTGCCAATGACCCCATACATGCTGCCGCGCGTCCGTGCCCATTTATCAAATGCGCCCGCCTGTTGCGCTTAACTCGGATTGACGTATTCTTGAAGGCTGTCCATGATTCCCGTATTCTCTCCATCCCCCCCCCCCCCCGACTCTTATCAAATAAATGACCTCGGTCCAGCCCCACTCTTTGTCCGCACGGAATCGGGACGCCAAGCCCTGGCACTCTTGCCTGTAATTCTTCTTTCATTTACAAACCTCGCTCTGGCGCGTGCAGTGATCGTTCCTATACCACTGCCGTCACCTTGTGTATTACTCTGAAACCAATCCATCCATTCAACAGCACCGCCGCCCTCGGTCAGGGACAGCCGAGAATTCCGTAAGGATGGGCGGCCAGAACACGTATAAAACCCCAAAGAAAAGCTCGTGGCTTCCTGACCTGCCCGTCTTTCCATTCTTCAGCCCCATACCCAAGGGATGTCCTTCGTCAAGTTCTCTCGTGCTCTTGTCCTCGGTATTGCATGCATCGTGCTTGCTTCGTACACCGAAGGTATGGCCCATGGTCGCTGTTGATGATTTCCTTGCTGAGTGATGTCCAATGCAGCAAGTCCAATGCCCGCTCCTATTACAATTTCTTCTAAGGTGAGTTCCGTCTGCCGTCTGTTATAATTTTCTGTCAACACCCTTCGCTCTAGTGTGAGTTGATATTTTGGCGACATCCGGCAAATTTCTCACTATTTCTCAGGCACGCCGGGAACATCCACCACAGTAAACTGCCAGACTTGTGTCTGCCAAGCGAATGGCGGCATGATCTGCGATGAGATTATATGTGGTGCGTCTTAGTTATCCATTTTACAAGATGTTGCTCAATTGTCTTCGATCCAGTGGCCTCACCTCCCATCATCACTGACGTCTTTGTCCCCACCCCTACTGCGTAGTGATATTAATTATTGATGATATGTTTGGTTAATTAACAAGTGATTTGTTCGTACTTCCTCGTAATGTCTCAGGTTCCCCGCAAGTGTAGCTCAGAGTTGCGGGCCAGAGAAAAATGCACTGCCTCATAAAATATTGTCACCCTTCTGCCAATGCTAAATAATGTATTTGCCTTCGGTCCGACAATTGAGGCATGACAAGCGCAATCGCCTTTTGGACAAATTAGTGACCCGCCTGCTGTCAAACAGCTCACTCATTGAATGTGACGTGCCCTGACTTGCCCTCAGCCGGAAATACAACAGGACAGATGCCGGCAAGTTTTGTGAATTCTGTGTGCCTTAATGTCGATAACTTCAATGGAGATAGATGAAAATCAGCGGCCTCCATTTAAAAGGATTGCTTCTACAGGGGCTCAGACGCGTCACCACCCCCTCTCCCAGGACCGAAGTACTCATCATAATGTTTATCAGAGTATCCATCTTGTTTGGAATGGTGATTCTTGCCGCATTTGTATCTGGTAAGCCGCGCCGAGGATCCTAAACGATGCACGAGGTCCTGACCCTACAACTACAGCCAATCCACTCGTAAGGATCTTCTGCGCGAGCTTTTCCCCACAATAACGCTCGCAACTAGACATGTACGTCTCAGTTTGAACTGTCTCAGATTGATGTCTAATGTGTCATATCTCAATTTTCAGGCATTCCCGGTACCAGATTCGGACCGTGTAATAACTGCATTTGCACCGAAAGCGGGGAGATCGCGTGAACCAACGTCGCCTGCCCTCGTAAGTCCCTCGTCTTCGACTAGACAACATCTGTTCAACTCTCTTGTGCAGTACCTGGAGATCCTTAAGCAGAATTAGAGCGCCAGTCATTCGAAGGGCGTCTGAGATATTGGAACCTAAACACACATTACGCGGGGAATTGCGCGTGAAATCCCCTTTTCCGTCGCGGGGACGTCTAAAAATGGTGAAAACGCGCCTCCCACGTGATCGTGTCCGGCTGCCAGAGATCGCACACAACGCGCAGGCAGCGCGCTGCTTAGACAGCGCATCAACACTCCTCTATTGCACTCTCTGTCCCTCGCACGTCATTCCATACACATGATCTGCTGCGTACGCCTCAACAAGGGTACTGAAAAGAAAGGAAAAAGCCCAGATGTATGTACTGGTATCAACTGATCTCGACAGCAGAGTGACCTAGAAATACCACACGGGTAATCGTCGTGGACTCGGCCACAGTCGTCTGGTCTAGATCGAATTTTCCACCCGAACTCCTCTTCTCACCTGTGCTAACCGAGGAATCCAGAGCTGACACTCCATGACCTATCGTGCGTGCGGTGATAAGCATCTCTCGAGTGCGGATTATCTTTCGTGCGCACCACATAGCTCGACTTGCCGGGTCTTTGATCTATGGGAGAGACAATGCAGACATGCATTTCCACCAAATATGCATATGAATGTCCAATGCTCACCCAGAAAAAATTCAGCCACAGATTCGCGTGCCGAATTAATTTAATCAACGACAAAATGAGGCCCTTTGGATTTTTGACGGCTTACCACCTCTGCACAAGGACAAGATATTCAAAGGCACGGAGCCGATGCCGGCCGAGCGAGGGAGATTTGCGATTCGTGATTTGGGGGGCCGTGTGCCAGCGTCGCGTGCGACACACGCCAAACGTGGAAAGCCGTGAGAACGACGTATAAGCTGATACGTCGTATCCGTACAGATACGGCTCCGCGAGGGCACTTGTGACTTGGACTGTGCAGAAGAGACGCACAAAATACAATTTTATTTCCCGCAAATATGCAGAACTTCAACTGCACGCACGCGCTACGTATCGAACGGGAACGGACTCGGCGGCGTCAAAACGAGCGGTGCGTCCGTCCGCATTGTGGGTCCCACCAAATGGTCAAACGACGGCGAATGGCTCACCCGCGGTGTGAAATCCGCGAAGTCCCAAAGCATCCCGAGCGTCTTGAGCACGCTCGTCGCACTGTAAGCCTCGGGCTTGCCGGTTGCGGGGTTCGTCCCGAGATTTTCGATGAAGCCGGCGGGGGTGAACGCGGAAATGAGCCAGGTCGGCATACGGCCGCCGAGGCGATCAAAGAGGAAGGTGTAAGTCTCGCCGTCGAGTGCCGTCTCGGTGTACGTCTTGTCGTCGGGGCGCACCGCGATCGGGGAAGGCACGTGGTCGTGGAAGCGGCCGCTCTCGTCGTCGTAGATCTGCTTCACGGACACCTGCCCGTAGCTCACGTTCCCCGTCGGGTGCATCGAGTTTGTGTTCCCATTGCAGCAGCTCGGGTTGAGGTAGGAGAGCTGGGGGAGGAGGCCGAGGTACGCGTCTTGGAAGAAGTTCTCGATCGGGACGACGTTGTCGCGCGCGTTGGCGGCGGTCCAGTTGTAGAAGAGCACGTCGGGCGCGAAGGCGCCGTTGGTGCCGTCGTAGTTGAGCCAGGAGATGTCGTGCGCGGAGGCGGTCTCGAAGATGCTGTTGACATCTATGGAAGCGGATTCAAAGTCGTTGTCGTTCGTCCCGTGCCCGTCGGACGTGCCCGAGAGCGCGCAGGCGCGGTTCGGGTTCGTGGGCTGCAGAGCGAAGCAGAATTGGCCGGTAGTCAAGAGTGCAGCGTGAGGAGAAGCACACACCCCGGGAATGCGCGAGAACCAGTAGTTGAACGTCGTGAACCCATCAACGAGGTCCACCATGGTGGGGACCTCCGCCTCGTCGTAGTATCCCATCACCTGTGCCGCCGACAGGGCTACCGTATTGTTTTCACCGCCCAACGGCCCCCACACAAGCATCTGCTGCTGGATAAACCCCTGGTTCGTCGCCGTCAAGCTCCCGTTCTGGATCGCCGCATCGTTCGGCACGAACGTGCTGTAAAGCTCGAAGTTGTTCCCCGTGACAGAGTGGTCCGGGTCCTGCAGGACCGAGTCAAAGTCCTTGGAGCGCGTGCACTGCGTGACGGAGGGGTCGGTTACGTTCACGGGGATGCACACGTTCCCGTTGTTGGTCGGGTTGTCGAGCCCCCAGCGGTTCACGCCGCCGAGGATGTTGTAGAATATTCTGGCGGCATTGGACACTTTGGACGAGGGGCCGGCGGTCTACGCGAAAGCGTGTGCAGAGGCAGGGATCAAACCGATCTATCGCCCATTTTGAGAGGGGCTTCCTTATACCAACATCTTCCGCTCGATCAGCCCCGACATCCTCCATCAGCTATACCAGGGGATTGTCAAGCACCTCATTTCCTGACTCAAGGCTGTATGTGGCGAAGCAGAGATTGATGCACGCTGCCGCCGCCTTCCTCCCAATCATAATATTCGCCTCTTCATGAATGGTATTTCGGACCTTAATCGCGTAACGGGAAAAGAGCACGATCAAATCTCCCGCTTCATCCTTGGTATCATTGTCGACATTCAACTTCCCAATAACCTTCCCTCCTCTCGCCTCATTGCGGCGGTCCGTGGTGTCCTTGACTTTGTGCATCTAGCGCAATATCCTATGCACACCTCTGAGACACTGTCGCACCAAGGAGATGGCTTACGGCGCTTCCACGAGAACAAGAGTATTTTTGTTGACCTCGGTGTCCGTCCCGACTTCAATCTTCCAAAGCTCCACAACTGCGCGCACTATCCCATGTACATCAAGCTGTTTGGTACCACCGATAACTACAATACCGAGTACACCGAGCGTCCCCATATCGACCTCGCGAAAGACGCGTATCCTTCCACAAATTTCAAGGACGAATTTCCGCAGAAGACCCTGTGGCTCGAGCGCAAGGAAAAAATATTTCGGCACAAGAAGTACATTCAATGGCGACTGGACGGCTGCCCGGCTCCTCCTACCGTTAAACCCTTGCCTCCAGGGATTGTCTACGAACGGCGCCTCAACATGACCAAGCATCCGACTCTTAAAGCTGTTAAAACCAGCGCCCTCATTGCCGACTATGGCGCTCGCTCTTTTCGCGATGCCCTTGCACGGTTCATTGTCCAATTCAACAATCCTAGTCTCACTCGCGCTCAGATCGAGACTCAATCCGGTTCCGTTGCACTGCATTTCAATCGCGTCCCCGTTTACCACCGCATCAAGTTTATCACTGAGGATCCCTATACTGCGGGTGGTCCCGAGAACTCCGTTGTCGATTCCATACATGTTCAGCCCGCAAAAGCTGCTCGGTCAGGGGAAGAACTGCCTGGCCGATTCGATACGGCACTGGTGAATGATGATGGTTCTGGCGGGCTCACGGGGGTTGGAGGTAAGTCGAATTTGTTCAATGTTGCCGGCAGATTCTGATTCAACCAAAGGTTATCGTGTCGGTCAAGTTCGTGTGGTATTTTCTCTCAAGCCGCACCACATCCAAGGTCTCTTCTCGCATGGTGTATCTCCGCCTCAGCACCTCGCTTACGTTGAATGGTTCTCCTCATTTAAACCACAACCTGAACCCCATCACCTCATGTATAAGGTCAAGCGCTCCCTCAAGGATGGAGACCGCATGGCAAGCATTGTCCCAGTGGCGAACATCCGACGCAGCGTTCATTTGTTACCCAAATTTGGGCCCATTGCGCCTCCTCACTGGACTTCAGCTAATGTTTTGGAGGAATGCCCCACCTTCTTTGTTAATTGCTTTTCTGGCCGTCATATTTACACGACATTGTACTAGTTAGTGACTTCTCTCTTTTTACGTGCATCAGCCTTGTCGAGCTATTTCTCGGACAGTTTCCTGATGAGAATGCCTTTGCGGTGGTGTATAGTACTGTATCTGCTGTCACGCAATATTTTTTAATCTGAACAGTCACTTGGGTAATCAAGGTAAGTTCGGATAGAACGCCAATCACGACAATTTGGAGGACATTTCCTCCAATTTCCTCTAATTGCCGGTATTTGGGAAATACGAAGGAAATTGCCCCAAATTGGAGGTAATTCTCCGAAAGAGGGTTTTCCTGATGAGTCTTTTTAGGAGGGGCGGGAGCTGCACAGCCACGCGCTAGCAGGAGGCGGGCAGCAACGAGCGGGCAGGTGTGCGCATGTAATTACCCAAAAGGTAAGCGGCTCTCAAGTGATATATCAGATTTGTCTCTTGACGAGAGTTCTGGATATAACACCACCCATCTCTCCCGAGAGCCAAATGATATGTCAAAACCCCACTACGGCTTGCAAGTACGAAATCAGTGTGTATCGAGTCGGTGAATTGTGAATCAAAGGGAGTTTCAACAGATTTTGTAGGATTTGAAGGTACGTGCATCAGGTGGTTCAACGGGAGACTGATGATTCAGCGGTCATGAAGCATGTTAGGTATTCAATGTCGAAGCCTGTTCATTTAACCAACCATCGATAATTAATTGTGAATCTGGTCTCTTTGAGGTCATTCACAGCTACTTTGAATAGAGTGGATGAAGACCAGTGACTCGTGAGTGGTGTCGCAGCAGCGAGTTCTCTGCCTGTAGACAGAAATGTGGATCAGTCGTCCGGGATACAGAGTTTACAATTGAAGTAGAAAATGTGAGGATGGTCCCTCAAATCTCGTAGACGTGTGGAATAGAAGTCCGGTAAGAAAAGGGGCGAATGCGGTGTGGGCGTGAAGTACGGGTGTAGGACGTAAGGGTTCAATGAGAGAAGGAAACTGAAGCTCGGGTGCTTGGAGTTCACTGGCGACGTGCTCGCGTTGGAGCACTCTGTTCACTGGTCGCGACGATGGTGGTGGTTCGAGTGTAAGGAGGTGATATTTGGTGGGATGATCGGCGGAAGGGCTACAAAAGGGGTCTGGGCGTGTTCTGTTCGCGAAGGATATTCTTCGTGACATAAGGACCCAGATCGCTGATGTACAAGTAAGCCTCCATGGCTCGCTGTCATGATCCTCTGGAAATTATACGCTCCGTGAGACTGTTTCTAGCATCTTGAATACAGTGCATTTGGATTTCTGAATGTCTAGACTCTCGATATTTTGCTCTATTCGGCGTTCAGTATTGAATTAAGATATCCTCGAATGAGTGGAATTCGAGTGGGTGACATCAGACACGCATCTGCGGCTGATTTACTCATGGTTCAACGCGCCCAACCGGCAACCCAGAAGCAAGTGAATCTCCGTTCTTCACGAGAAAAGGATTCATACTGCTTTGCTAATATGAAGACGAGTGATTTCAATTGCTATCGAGCACATGCTAGGACCCAGTAACTCCCAACCTATAGCTAGCTAGTAATTCTTGATTAATTCCATACGTGGTCCTGAAATACTCCTCCTACCTGCAGTTCCGAGCCCGCTTAAAGGCAGAAATCGGGGTCCTTGGTTGTGGTGCCACCACAGCCGTTCGCGCAGAACCCGCGGAGGCTGATGTCCCCACCGCTGAGGCAGTCGAAGAGGCTGTTGTCGATATGCGCCTCATCGGTTGGCTGGCCATTCTGCTCCAGAACCTGAATAATATGGTCCCGGTAGTTGCCTAGAAGGAATGAAACAGTGATTATTAGCACAACGAATAACCCGCTTGGTTATGCATGGCGGCATACTTACCCTTGTTGAGCAGGGAAGTGCCGCAGTAGACACCACCCCTGTTGCAGCTATCGCGAACTTCAAGAACGCTAGCAGAGGCGAGGGCAGTGAAGAAAGCTGCGAAGGTAGCGAAAGTAGCAGTAAGCTTCATGGTTGGTGTTGAAAGTACGGAAGGTGAAATTGGTGAGGGGAGTCCAACCGCTTCAGTCTTGTTAAATACTTATCACCCTCTTTATAAAATTACGTGTGTCCGTTCTGTCTGAAACCATTAGACTCCGCCAACTCCACGCTCGGCGCCAAATGCCCGGCCAAAGATCTCAATCACACCGCGCTCTTGTCTTTTTTCTAATTCTGAAACATGATTGGGATCCGTTGGCTTGTACCCACCAGCGGGATGATGCTCCGCTTCAGCACATAGTTCTCGCTCCAAGACAGGATTACGAGAAATTTTGCAGTGAAACATCCACTCTGGTACGTATTTTAAGTTGTTCCAAGGTCTCCGTAACAATGATGGGCATTAGTTGGGGGAGGCGGGTTGACTACTTGTTGAGATCATCTACCTTGGCTTGTATTCACCAGCGGGGTGATGCTCCTCCGCAGCACCTAGTTCTGTGATTCTCGCTCCAGGACGGGATTACGAGATTTTGAGTTGTTCCGAGGTCTCCGTGTCGGATTTTGCTTAATTCGCACACTCTCCGTGCCTAGGCTTGACACAGGCTTCTCACCATGATTCACACCGGGCAGTAGAAAGCGTCTATCAGGCCTCACATGCTGCTCTCATCGCTCCCTAGTCTCTGACATCCACGAGTTGGACAGTTCAGAGTGATGAAAAGGGATGATTTCTCTTCCTCTCTCTCCCTCATCGTCCTGCTTTTCCTGTGGTCCTCAAGCTTCAAGCCTCATGAAAAGGGATGATATGTAGCCGCCATCCTGATGCCGAATATGCAAGTAACAGCGTGATTTCGCGCCGGGAGATCAGCAAACGGGCGGCCATCATGCGAGGGTAAGCTCAGCTCTCGTGACAACCCTCTCCCGAACAAGAACGCGCCGAGTTGAGGGGTTCTTAATGCTAATGACACGGAATGACGAGTTTATCGAGGATATCGATTTTGGGCGCGCCGCGCGCCGTGGCCGTCGCCGGGGCAGGCGGGGGATCATTCTCCAAGTCATCAAACGACCAGTTAACCTAATACAATTCGTATCGCTGTCAGTGTCAAGCTAACCAAGAAACCAGATCAATCATGAATCACGCACCGCACCTTGCTCTGTTTTCTTCTTTGCCGCCGTCCGGGCTTTGCTCGCATCTTTGGCTCCTTTTTCATCTCTCCTCTGTTTTTTAGCAGCGTTTTCTTCCACTGCCTTGTCCACTAAAACGCGTTTCGCAAACGTAGTGTGTGCTTCGCGTGGGAGCTATCTCTTGTCAATCGTAGAACTAGGGCAGGGGGGCCGAAAGAAATGAAGCTTACCGGAAGCCCGGCCCCTGTGACTGCTGCGGTCGCGGCCGTCGTGAGATCATCTACCCACAAGGTGAGAAGGATATTCTGGCCAGCGTTTCCGGTGATGTGATCGCGAAGGACCGTTGCGACTTCTTGCAACGCAGGCCCGCGGGATTTGAACACGATGATAACAGTTTCACCGGTAGGAGTACGCCGAGCGCCAAACGATACCTCCAGGGAGTGGCTAGCGACACTTTTCACGCGGCCGGTGTCAGCGACTTTTTTTGGATCAGGTACGTAATCCATGAAATTGTGGGCTTCTCCGATCGGAATGCTCTCCGGCAAGGCCTTGAGTAAGCGCACCAAGTGCTTGAGTCCCTTGTCGTAGTAGGTGACCCCGGAGAGCGACATACCGACTCGAGCTCGACGCAGAGCTGGAGTGAAAATTTGCTGAGTGCCGACCGTGATAGCGCCGGATATAATTAGAAACCGGTCATTTTGGCCCGAGCATTTAAAAACCGGCTTATAAACCGGTTTGTAAACCGGACTAATAAACAAGACCCTAGGGAGGACCGGGGGAGGAGCAGCGTGGAGCCACCTCGCCAGAGGCACAGCTAACTAGTGTGACTACTCACACCTGTCCGGCTAGGTCCGGGCAGGCGGTGCCTTCGGCTAGCGGGGCACTGAACGCAGTGGTGCCCTTCTCCCGACGTCACACCCCCTAATCGACTGGACACAATTCTGTTGGTAAGATCATTGTCGAGGAACTGAGAGATTCGGGTGGCATGACGTTCCCAAACATACGATCGTGAGAGGATGCTGCTGGTGACCACGAGGCGCGGAAAACGATATGATTACTAGTTAGCCACCGAGCAGCCTGTGGAGCTGGAGTAGACACATGGGGTGAGGTTTGAAGCGGCTGCATACACCGCCAAAATGTTTCAACGTGGCCACGACGTGGCGGCGGCATTGATATAAGCTTCGACCCTGAGCTGGTCCCTATGTGAGAACCACCCGTGATCTATGTTTGGTCCGGAATAGACCCATTGTGTCGCCATCAGCAGCTGAGTGCTATGTGCTCAATAGATGTGGTCAGCATATAATCCATTGTCCGTTCATCATCCATTGTTGCATTGCCTAGATGGCTCCATGATCCCAATTCTTACACCATTGTCGGCACATTTACTGTGGCTTGCATCGTGACCTACAGCATTCATTTGCAGGCTGTATTATACATAGATCCATAGAGATTCAATACAAGTGCATGGCGAGGTCGGGGGTAGCGGCATGCGGGGACATGCGGGGAATATGCCGAAGGGGCTGAGCCGACGCGGCAGACGCTGATTTGGCGGTCATGGCCATGGGAGGAAAGTGTGAAAGATACAGTGATTTGGCTAGGTAGAAAGGGGACGCTCTTCGTACCGTTTGGGCGCTAGAAAAAGATCTGCGAAGGGAAGTCTCGCATCGAGAAATGGCCGCTGCTTGGGAACACACACGCGGACACTAGTGGTCTGAAGATGAAACATCAGGCGAGACGATCCGAAAATGAATGGCAGTACAGACCTCTGACAAGAAATACGGAAGGTCGGAAGGGAATAAAAGTGAGCCTGAGGATTGCCACAGGCGGCATCTGGTGCTAACAGGCACGGGGGAGAGAGCTACAGGAGGCATGGGAACGTGACGCAGCACGGGGGGGAGCGACAAGCATCAGACCCTGCAGCGCAGCGCTGGAGCCACTGGTGGCACGGAGGCAACGGAGTCGGCGACGAGGCATTGTATTAGTACAGAACTTCACGGCAGAACAGGGCTTGAATCGTGAATCTTGAGGCTTGAAGCTTGAGGACCACAGGAAAAGCAGGACGATGAGGGAGAGAGAGGAAGAGAAATCATCCCTTTTCATCACTCTGAACTGTCCAACTCGTGGATGTCAGAGACTAGGGCGCGATGAGAGCAGCATGTGAGGCCTGATAGACGCTTTCTACTGCCCGGTGTGAATCATGGTGAGAAGCCTGTGTCAAGCCTAGGCACGGAGAGTGTGCGAATTAAGCAAAATCCGACACGGAGACCTCGGAACAACTCAAAATCTCGTAATCCCGTCCTGGAGCGAGAATCACAGAACTAGGTGCTGCGGAGGAGCATCACCCCGCTGGTGAATACAAGCCAAGGTAGATGATCTCAACAAGTAGTCAACCCGCTTCCCCCAACTAATGCCCATCATTGTTACGGAGACCTTGGAACAACTTAAAATACGTACCAGAGTGGATGTTTCACTGCAAAATTTCTCGTAATCCTGTCTTGGAGCGAGAACTATGTGCTGAAGCGGAGCATCATCCCGCTGGTGGGTACAAGCCAACGGATCCCAATCATGTTTCAGAATTAGAAAAAAGACAAGAGCGCGGTGTGATTGAGATCTTTGGCCGGGCATTTGGCGCCGAGCGTGGAGTTGGCGGAGTCTAATGGTTTCAGACAGAACGGACACACGTAATTTTATAAAGAGGGTGATAAGTATTTAACAAGACTGAAGCGGTTGGACTCCCCTCACCAATTTCACCTTCCGTACTTTCAACACCAACCATGAAGCTTACTGCTACTTTCGCTACCTTCGCAGCTTTCTTCACTGCCCTCGCCTCTGCTAGCGTTCTTGAAGTTCGCGATAGCTGCAACAGGGGTGGTGTCTACTGCGGCACTTCCCTGCTCAACAAGGGTAAGTATGCCGCCATGCATAACCAAGCGGGTTATTCGTTGTGCTAATAATCACTGTTTCATTCCTTCTAGGCAACTACCGGGACCATATTATTCAGGTTCTGGAGCAGAATGGCCAGCCAACCGATGAGGCGCATATCGACAACAGCCTCTTCGACTGCCTCAGCGGTGGGGACATCAGCCTCCGCGGGTTCTGCGCGAACGGCTGTGGTGGCACCACAACCAAGGACCCCGATTTCTGCCTTTAAGCGGGCTCGGAACTGCAGGTAGGAGGAGTATTTCAGGACCACGTATGGAATTAATCAAGAATTACTAGCTAGCTATAGGTTGGGAGTTACTGGGTCCTAGCATGTGCTCGATAGCAATTGAAATCACTCGTCTTCATATTAGCAAAGCAGTATGAATCCTTTTCTCGTGAAGAACGGAGATTCACTTGCTTCTGGGTTGCCGGTTGGGCGCGTTGAACCATGAGTAAATCAGCCGCAGATGCGTGTCTGATGTCACCCACTCGAATTCCACTCATTCGAGGATATCTTAATTCAATACTGAACGCCGAATAGAGCAAAATATCGAGAGTCTAGACATTCAGAAATCCAAATGCACTGTATTCAAGATGCTAGAAACAGTCTCACGGAGCGTATAATTTCCAGAGGATCATGACAGCGAGCCATGGAGGCTTACTTGTACATCAGCGATCTGGGTCCTTATGTCACGAAGAATATCCTTCGCGAACAGAACACGCCCAGACCCCTTTTGTAGCCCTTCCGCCGATCATCCCACCAAATATCACCTCCTTACACTCGAACCACCACCATCGTCGCGACCAGTGAACAGAGTGCTCCAACGCGAGCACGTCGCCAGTGAACTCCAAGCACCCGAGCTTCAGTTTCCTTCTCTCATTGAACCCTTACGTCCTACACCCGTACTTCACGCCCACACCGCATTCGCCCCTTTTCTTACCGGACTTCTATTCCACACGTCTACGAGATTTGAGGGACCATCCTCACATTTTCTACTTCAATTGTAAACTCTGTATCCCGGACGACTGATCCACATTTCTGTCTACAGGCAGAGAACTCGCTGCTGCGACACCACTCACGAGTCACTGGTCTTCATCCACTCTATTCAAAGTAGCTGTGAATGACCTCAAAGAGACCAGATTCACAATTAATTATCGATGGTTGGTTAAATGAACAGGCTTCGACATTGAATACCTAACATGCTTCATGACCGCTGAATCATCAGTCTCCCGTTGAACCACCTGATGCACGTACCTTCAAATCCTACAAAATCTGTTGAAACTCCCTTTGATTCACAATTCACCGACTCGATACACACTGATTTCGTACTTGCAAGCCGTAGTGGGGTTTTGACATATCATTTGGCTCTCGGGAGAGATGGGTGGTGTTATATCCAGAACTCTCGTCAAGAGACAAATCTGATACATCACTTGAGAGCCGCTTACCTTTTGGGTAATTACATGCGCACACCTGCCCGCTCGTTGCTGCCCGCCTCCTGCTAGCGCGTGGCTGTGAAGTTCCCGCCCTTCCCAAAAAGACTCCTCCTTGCCTGTCCGCCGCCACCCAATATCACTTATGAAATAGCTTCAAGGGTGATCTGCGATGGTGACCTGGATGTTTATAGGCCGTGAAGCGGCCTAAATCCGATGCAATTGCGCCTGCAAAATGGCGGTTTTTATCTGTCAATCCCCTTCACCGCTCTCATCGTGACTTTGTTCTCAGTCCATTCCCGCCGTTGGGCCGCCCTACTGGCCATGGAAAAGACCAAGGACGTTCTATGTAAGGCCTACGCTTCAGTAGTACTTCCTATAGCCTCTTACGTCGTCTAATTAGCCCGCTACATAGGACCTGAATCTGGATGTGTATAAGTGTGTATTTTAATTTTTTACCCGGAGCTATGGACAGGTACTACTGAACCAGTATTATTACCTTGAAGTTGAGCTTGAACGTTTGAACCATCAGCGGTCCTACGCGTGCGAGGAGCTTGCAGCTATTGGACGGGAGGTGACCTTCGCTCTCCCGATGTGTATTCACACCAAGGTGCTGAGAGATGACTTGCATAAACCACGAGAACAGCAGGGAGAACAAATCCCATTTCTGAACCATACAGCCTTCCGGGACATACACATCGGACGACAACCTACGAGGAAGGTGAACACGCTACTTGGAGTGAGGACGCCCACCACTAACAATTCCCACTCCGCCTTCGACATCGCTGGAAACATGAATGAAGTCTCCCGCGACAGCCTAGGATATGCCAGACATCCTCCGGAGCTTCGACACACATCTGGCACGTATGAAAGGTCATTCAGAAACCTCTACTCTGCTATACAGAGACTGAAGGTCACTTCTCCCTGCGTTTCTGTGGACCCTACTTTCAGCCATGTCCGCCCCGGGATGCTTGCCCGTGAGAAAGTTCCGCGGCCCGAAAAAAGGTCTTTCCCGTCCCTTTCCGCCGACCTGGTATTCTAGGTTAGTCTGGTGGCTCATAGCGCACAATCTCATCCCGAATCTCTAGCCGACACAAAAAAAACCACGGAAATTAAATGTTCAATCGCGCAGATCAAACATGTAATCACCGACCATCCTACAAAATCAGAGATGCATTCCTGTGGTAATCCCCGTCCGAATGATACCCGAATCGTCGCCCTGTGGGTCATATTACGCGTGAAATATATAATGTCGTCGCCGGCGGGCAAGAGCGCCCTCCCGACGCGCCCCGGCGCGATCGGTCACATGGCCGTGCTGCCAAGTCCGCCATCAGTACCGTTCTCGGGCATCACGGGGACTGCCCCGCCCGCTCCGCTTGGATGAGGCGCGCTCCTAACTTGCCCTGCATGTACGCCGGTAGCTCGGCAGCCGCATAGCGTGGCTGCGCCCCGCCTGACACGTCGCTTCTCTGCCGTGCCACGTCGCTTCCCGCCCATTCCCGCCCAGGTGCCGACGTATCCGGCCTTGATCCGGCCTCGCCGTTTGTATACCTCGGGCGTTGCCGTCGGATCACGGCTCCGTCGTTGCCATCACCTCGCTCTACTGCTGCCACGCCGTCGCGGCGCCGCTCCTCCAGGCCTCTGACTACTCCGCCCTACGCTAAGCTAGGCTACGTCAATGCACTACGCACCCACTGCTATCCGCGCCATCCGCGCTGCCCGCGCCGTCCGCGCCGCCTCCTCATCCGACATCCGACATGCCTCTCCCCTCCGTCCCGCCTAGGGCTTCAACCCGTCCCCGTTCTTGACGGGTCGACGGGCGGGACGGACGGGTTTGAACCCGCCCGTCCTGAGCTTGGCCCGAAGACCTAGACGGGACGGGTGCGGGACGGGTCGACCCGTCGACGGGGTACCCGTCCCCGCCCGTTTGACGGGTTGGACGGGTGTACCCGGGATCGACGCAAATTTGGGCAAGACCGCTCGAATCTAGTCGGATTTGGATGACTCTATGGTGAAATCTGGATCATTCATCACATTTCCACATGAACTCACTACTTGGGGCAAAGATCGAGTCAAAAGCAAGGTGATTGATAAGGTTGATGCGATCAATGTTGACCGCTTTGACCATCCAGACGACCTCAAAGCCTTTTCTCCGTCGTCTGGAGGCCACCAAAATCATTTTGAGGAGCAAAGAACTCGAGTTGAGTTTTGAATACCCTCACCCAGTATTATATTTACTCATCACTATGACGCCGCCAGAAGCCTCATTGAACCCGTCGAAGCGGCCGTCACGGGCGGGACGGGCGGGACCCGCCCGTCCTGAGAGGTCTAGAATCAAGAGGACGGGACGGGCTGACCCGTCCCGTCAAAAAAGACGGCCGTCCCGTTTAACGGGCGGGTTGAAGCCCTAGTCCCGCCCTCACGCCACTAGTACTACCACGAAGCCATGTGGTAGCCGGCCTATCCTCCTCCATCCTCCGCCGCGTCCCTCTAGCTGTCCCATGCCCTCTCTCGCGCCGCCACCTCCATCCCGCCGGCCAGTCTCGGCCCACATTCACCGGCGCTCTCTTTTGCTTCCCCTGGACATTCCACAAGACTGCGCCGCCTGGTATCCCTGCATGGATAGTGCCCCTGACAACGCACAGACAACCGCATGCACGTTGAAGAGTCGCTGCGTCGCCGATCCCGCCTTCATTCCATCCCTGTGTGCCCCGCGGCAGTCAAGGAGCGACCGGAGTGTACCCGTTTGAGCACTGTCGTCTCCTTGGCTCCCTACGGCGCTTACGGGCTTGGCCTGGCGAGAACTGCATTCTTCCGCAGCTATCACGCAGGCGATCAGCGCCACACATCTCCATTTCAATCCAAATCCACAGCTCGCGCGCACCTGCCCACGCGCCTCTCACGTACACTCAGCTGAGTCCAATGCATCCGTT
Source organism: Mycena vulgaris (assembly GCA_029204335.1). NCBI lineage: Eukaryota > Fungi > Basidiomycota > Agaricomycetes > Agaricales > Mycenaceae > Mycena > Mycena vulgaris. Next base: position 134,963 of record JARGYA010000062.1, on the reverse strand, counting down.
CTTTTCACCCCCGTCCCACGCTCTTCATTTTTACAGCGTTGCCCATAGCACGCGAGCGCCGCTGCTCAGTGCCCGCCCTTCCGCACGACAACCACGCACCCAGCTACGCTACACCCGGCTCAACTCGGTACGCCAACGGCATATCCTCTTCCCCGGGAAATCCTCCACGGTGCGTACCCGAGCGCGCTTCACCCTCGCGATGGGCAATGTGGATTGCCTTCCCTTTCTCCGCGCTAGCACATCACATCATCCGGGCCTCTCCCCGCACCACGACGCAAACACATGCGCGCGATATTCCCTCAGCGCGGCATTGCAGATCTCCCTCTGAGGCGGCTCTCCTCCGCTAGGTAGTGAAATCCCTACACACCATTTCGATCCTCGTAGCTTCCTTCCATATCATCTTACCCTGGGCTGATCACACTGCGCGGTGCTTGAGCCTTGCGCACGCAAGTAATAGCTATCCGAATCCCTTTTCAGACCCGATGTGCCGGTATTACCGCCCACAAACGAATCTCTCTTTCCCGTGTTTCTTCTTCAAACCCGTGCCGATTGAATATTCTATGCAGGTTTCAAATAGACCCTCGCGCGGCCGAGAGTTAGCACACCATGCGGTGCGTCGCGCTCGCTGGCTCCCCACCCCGGCGATTCTAACTCGAGCTGCCCTACAGATTTTACCGCCCGCCGTCGCATGCACACGTGCGCACGTGCGCCCGTCCCTAAGAATCCGACCAGAACCTGGCGCTCGCCACCGCCGTTCTCCATTGCGCACCGGACCACCCACCGAGAAACTCTTGTGTTGTCTCTGGGGCACCGCCGTCCCGTTGGGTACTCATGGCGCTGGTGGTGCGCAGGCTGGATTGATCCCCGGCGGTACGTCCTTTTATCAACTACCACCCACACGACTTTGGGTCCCGGTAATCTTCACAGTGCTAGTTTTCATATTTCTCAGAAATGCATCTATGTTAGGTTTGCTTAATCAATCGGCGTCTCGACGCAAAACCGGGCTTGAATTTTGCTCTGTTCAACAGCTGGCATGAGAATTTCCTGTGGCGCCATCAGGGCTAACACGGGCCGCGAGTTCAAATGGGGTTGAACCGGTGTTCAAACTGTGATCGAAGGGTCGGTTTGAACGATGTTTGACCTATGATTGAACAGGGATAAGCCCCGTTCAAAGGCTATGTTGACGTTGTACTGCTCGAGACGCAGATTGACGCCGTCGAGATCTCTATGAACGGGCGCCAGAGACTCCTGAGGGTTGTGTAAGATCCTGTGGCAGCATTGAAGAAAATGCGGATGCTCACAATGCGCTCTTCAGAGCCGTTCATGTGATAAATGGTTAAGGAAACATCGTCGATTTCCCTCCAATTGTTACCAAGGAGCTCCACGGGACCAGGAAGGGTACATGATTCAAGGGCCGATTCGGGGACTCCTGCCGCAATCTCATGTCCACGAGGAAGGACGTCTGGGTTTCGAAGTGTGAGAACCCCTTTACAACAAAGCAGATAACGGCGGAATGTTCGAATCCTGGCGATATTCGGAAACCCTTCTAACCAAATGAGTGATGGACTGCGACCGGGCGCATTCGCAGATAATGGAAAATTTGGGGCGAAGAGCCCTTGATTTTTCTGCCAAAGGTAAAATCTGGGAATACGGACGACTTGGTCGAAAGCCGCACATCGTGGGTTGTCCCGATTATGAAGGGATCCTCATGATGACGATTGGTTTGAGGAGAATGTTGAAGCTTTCGTGAACTCCAGTAGCGTAGGTGAAGATGATGAGCTTTTCGGGGAGCAGATAATCCAATCTTGTTCGTGGGATCAGTAAGAGTTACAGACATGGAAGTAAAAATACTAAGCTGCCATCCAGCGAGTCAACGTGATCAGTTTGCAGTACATCCCACGTGGCGGGCTCGACGCCAGGCATTTCCTATGATATAATGAGCAGAGAAGCAATAAGCACGAAGAGAGACATACTCCATAGAGAATACCGGCGGCAGGAAACTTTTCAATTTGTTTCAATGCTCTGGCTACGTCCTACATTAGTTAGTCAGAGGCAGATTGTGGAAACGAAGTGCGAGGGAGAAGAACCTGTTCTGTGACTTGATCTTTCATGAGTGAGCGGTGAGGGCGTGGGAAGACCGGGGGGCATGGACTGGGAGCGAGACGCCGTGACGGGCTTGAAAATATTATGAACCTGGGCGCATCGGATGCGATGGCGGGATGGAATTGGGAAGCACGCAGAGCAGCGGGGATGGCAAATGTTTACGCGGAGATAGGCAGCGTGCTGACGCAGAGACATTCAGATTAGGCGTGCGAAGAGAGCTGAGGACGCGAGGGAAGGATAGGTTGGCGGGGGAAGGGAGCTGGAGCGGCGCTGATGCCGGGTGTGTGTTTCGAGCGTGGGGGCGGCAGCGTTGCTGGGCGGGGCTGGCAGCTATGGGGTGGTTTCGGTGGCGCCGGGGCGGCGGCGATGTGTCGCCTCTGCGGGGTGCGTGGACGCACGTTTGCGCGGTGAAGATGGCGACGAGCGGAGCCGTGCATGTGACAGTCCATACTGCGATGGCGTGGTCGTCGAAGGGTGCGTAGCCGGCGTGTGGAGCGAAACGGATTGTCCGTGTTAGGGGGAGAAATGGGCGTGGTGCTGCGAGCATGGGGTGAAGCAGCGAAGAGCATGGGGGAGCAGAGTAGGCAATAGTGGAGACAATGTACGACGGTTGCACGGGGTGTGGCGCTGCAGAGGATAGGCGCAGCGCCGGATGACGTCTTCGGAAGGTGGATGGGATGAGGGCGTGCGCGAGAGCGCTGTGTACCTGCCGAGGACGTCAATAAGAGGAGGAAAGAAAACAAGAGGGAGGGAAAAGGGAGGGGAGGATGAGAAAGGGAGTGAAAATAGAAAGGGGACACGCACTTTGTATCCCAAGCTAAATCCCCTGCGAGGATGTAGATGCCACGCAAGGGGTGCGCGCGCGTGCTGGGCGTCTGACGAGAGCATCAGTGAGACGGGGAAAAGATAGGGAAGGGAAGGACAGGATGAGAAGGGGAAGATGGGTAGAAGAAACACACACCTTGCATATACAAAAACCGGCGGCCTCGACGACATCCCTGCTGGGCTTCTGCTAGCACGCTGTCGCCTACATGGATCGTTCAATTAGGACGCACCTAGAAGAGAGAGAAAATGATGGTCAGCGCTCACTCATCATTTAGATGAAGAGACAAAGAATAAAATCATACCTGGGTGCGCACAGCGAGATGGTAATCCCTGTGGGAGTGCAGGTCATGGGTGAACCGGTATGGGTAGCGAGTGATTCGTTCTTGCAGTTGCATTCAACACGGGCATATGGTTGACTCAGGGCAGCTAGGACGTGAAAGGGAGCTGAGTCTGCACTGAGAACAGGAGGCAGTAGGAGGTTCAGCGGTTCCCAGAACGAGCGCAGTAGTATGGAGAGGTGGCGGGGCTATAAAAGACAGCGGCGCCGCGGGGCTTGGCGGGGCGAGGCGCAGGCGGAGGCGGAGGCGGAGGCGGAGGCGGAGGCGACGGCGCAGTATACTTATGCGATCGTAAGTATAGCCGCATAAGGCGCGGGCCGGGGGCGTAGGCTGGGCGTAGGTCGTGGTGGGTGTCAGGTTCCTACCCAGCCGCGGTTTCGAGGATAACAATCTCAGTAGCGCAGTTTTTAAGCGGATACAGAGAAAATAGCTGACCGGAAATTTCGGACCGAGTTATGCGTTGACGTTACTAGTGACTTCAATTTGGGGGCTATCCTCGCCATAGCACCTGGCAGCACTCAGTAGCAGTGATAGCCAGGGTAGACAACTCCAGTCACCGACCTACCAGAGCTACACAGCACTTTATAGACTGGTAGCAATTTTCTTTTCCCCTGACGGTAGGGCGTCAAAGGAACAACTCTACTCAACTTGAACACTCGATACAGTACTCTACTGGCCGCATCCATTTAGGCTGAGCAAGCCCTTGTAAATTTCAGTCGTGGATTCGTTGAAGAACGTCGCTATCAGCCTCCGAGTACCTTTTCACGGAATTAGGCCTTAGCGACGGGTATGGGCGAGGGTACGGCATTCAAACATGGACCAGGGCCTATTTTTTTCTGGCGGACTTCGTGGTTAAGAAAAGATCATTTTAAGTTGACAGATTCTATATTTACGGCGGGTATATCCTCTTTTCATGTATTTATCTTTCATCTGTCGAAAATTGTGTCGTATTATTTCTGCCATCGGGAATCAAACTAACTTCTCAAATTTCTAAGCTCGTCAACTCATAGCATTTTCGAAAGGTCTGGTCCATTATTACAGATCATTATCATGTGAGCCATGTGCACGCTGTGCCACGAGAAATTCATTCCGGAAAAGCCGGGCTCATTCACAAAAAATCTGCGCCGCCGCCGCTGTCGGTGGATATTTCTCAGTTGGCCGGTGTGCTTGTTGGTCCAGAATATCTGCCTAATTACTTGAGCCTCGGTTCGCGTATCCACGCATGTGCATGAAAAGCGCGGGCGGCACGAAAGGCTTCATGAAAGTGAGTAATGCCCTTTCGCTCTCATCTTCGGATGCGTGATCGTATAACGCATTTCGCTTGAATAGCCAAGCGTTCAGCACAGTGGAATCGAGTATGAATGAGATGGTCTGTACAAGCGGGTACCTGATAGATGCAAGCAAATCACAAATGCAAAGGTGGAGGATGAGATTAGACCGTAAGGTTGCGGTTTGTGCAACACTTCAAGGGCCGCCAGTGTCGCATAACAATTCTTAAAATGTTGCTGAAAACCGCAAGCTCGGTGGCCGACCCGAGGTTTGGTGAGCTCTTAATTCCTCTCCGAGATGTAGAATGCAGCCTGTCGATTACTGAACACTTTTTTGTCAAGTAGTGCTTGACAAACAGGTTCGCACCGCTGCGGCCATGTCGCTGTCAGCTGAATCCTTCCACAGAGGATCAAAGGCCGGCATCAATTTCCATCCGGGTCCGATTCGTGCTACCTTCACGGACCCCACCCATTCACCAGCGCGGTACGGGTTTTCGGCAGCTCGAGTTCTGCCGGAGTACGATCTTCGGAAGTCAGAGTTTTTCCGCAGGGCCTGTTTTCTCCTTACAGACCTATTATTAGATGCCAGAAACCTCTCTTCAGCTGGCCTCTTGGTAGGCGTATCCACAATATGCAGTTTGTTACCACGAGTTCGTTGCTCCACTTATTAGAATTATCATCGTGATCTTAGGAGGCGGCAGGTAATCCAGCGTGTGTTTTTTTCCACAAGTCTTGTTGACCTCCAGATACTAGTCTCAACTAGTCTCACCTCCATAAAATCAGTTCTGGCCACCTTCTGGTCTTCGCAGATCGAGTGTCGACGCTAGGAATGTTCAAGCAACTGCAACCCAACGCCGTATACATCTCAAGCCAGGTATGTTTAAGAGATCAGCTTAAGCTAGGAATATTAGCAACGGCCTTCGTTCCTCTGCATCGCGCAAAGAGCCTTTAAGGCATCTGCTCATTCAGAGAACGCCCTAGTTCCTCGCAAATGCAGTTCGGCAAATCCAGCGCTTCTGACTTACCCAGGAAATGGATTTGCGAGCATGTTCACAATAATCTTTCAAATGCAATCGTTTCAGTCGCTTTCCTAGAACTTGCAGGAAATTTGCGAGTTGGAAATACCGGCAAGCACACCGCCATCAATACCTGTGGCAAATCGGCCGTCCCTCGTCGAAGTTCGAAATCTGTTGGGGCAGGCCGCATTGGGATTCTCCGTCCAAAAGCGGATGGCTGACCAAATACAGCCGGCGCGTCCTCCTTCCTCCTCCCTCTTCCATCTCGCACCATGATATCGTGATATCTTGGCACTCTCGCCCTTTTTGTCATAGCGCCGGCTAAAACCAATGAATGTCCCCACTGCGGTAATCAGCTCAAAGTACAGGTAGCAGTCGGCGGTGACATCCCCGGGTCGTCCTTTGTACGGGTATGTTTTCGTCTTAACAGGAAATTTCACCAGCATTGGAGACATGATTGGCGCCAGGATGGAGGGAGCTTCCGTCGTAGATATGTATGCAGACACAGATATCATGTTTAATTCGGGACAAAAGGCGTGTAAACTTGAAAATTATAATTTGAACTAGCAAGAGATCTTCCAGTGCTGAATTGCGTCGCACAGCAGCAAACGACGCCATGGAGGGAGAGGATAGTAGCGCGGTGTTTGCTTTTATTAGTCTACCTCCCCGGTCCGTATTCAAACTCCGCGGCATCAATATCTTACCAATCAGACCGCCTATCACACCGCCAGCATCCCCAAACCCCGGTATTTCCATTTGCCAAACGCACTCAGAACTTGAAACACTTCTTTGGTTACCGGTATCTACGAGACCGTCCGCAAGTGCCGTCGAGTTGTTCGGCGTCCATGTTGAAACCTATCTCCGATGATGAGCGCTCGCCGAATGTTGAGAAAAATTCTGCCTCGTGGATTGTCTCAGCTGTGATCTCAGGCGGCCAAGTTCAACTTAGGACAGTATTCCTTTCGCCTTCGTCGAACTTGAACCTCTCATTGACCTCATCCTTTCAAGCGAGGCAATTCCTTCCATTTGAACAACGTCGCTTCCCGAGCTTTCTTCCTATCCGCAAACTCCGCAAAACATCTCAACTTCAAGAAAGCCGTGGTGACAGTCTTAATACCGTTCAGGACATGCACCTACTTAAATAGGACAAACAACATCTTACACACCTTCACCTGATTGTTCAAGTACCATGGACGGGCAGTTCAATTTTCCTTTCTCGTCGGAGGCTATCTGCGGTACTGCGCTCGGTTTGTTCAATTTTCCTAAACCTCCCTTCTCGCCGGAGACTTTTTGCGGTATAAAAGCCAGAACTCTCCCCGTCTTTTCGCAAGTTGAACCCCCCTCCTTCAATTAAAGGATGTTCTCCAAGGCTTTTTCTACTCTCCTCGTCACTGCACTGGCTGTCTCAGCGTCGCCAGCCGCGCCTCTCGAGGTACACATTTCTCCATTTCACACACTACCAATATTCAACATTTGAGTACGACAGGCCCGCCAGGGATGCGCGCAGATGTATACTGTCCAGAGCGGAGACATCTGCTCGGCCATCGAGACAACTAATGGAGTCTCAGATGCTCAGCTGCGTACACTGAATCCATTGATTAATAGTGGTTGCACGAGTACGTTCCTTCTCCAACTGTCCATGTCAATTTTCGTTGACATTTCTTTTTCCTTAGATCTTCAAATCGGCCAAGTCCTCTGCCTCAGCAGTGGCGATGGATGCGGCCAGACATATACTGTCGTGAGCGGAGACACCTGCGCGGCCATCGAGTCAGGGCATGGAGTCTCAGATGCGCAGCTGCATGCACTGAATCCGTCAATCGATAGAGGCTGCACGAGTATGTTCCCTTCTTCCCGTCCTGTCCAGTGAATTTTCGCTGATTTTTTTTTTTCGCGCCAGATCTTCAAATCGGCCAAGTCCTCTGCCTCGGTAGTGGCAGTGGCGGTGGCGGCGGCTCCTCTTTCACCGGTTCCGGTAGGTTCTGGTGCATTTCTCGTGTCAGTTGGACTTAATTGCGCCCCTGTAGCGACGTACTACGACCCCGAAGGCAACTTTGGTGCCTGCGGATGGAGGATCAACAATGGAGACATGGCCGTCGCGCTTAAAACCGGGGACTATGCCAGCGGTGCTCACTGCGGACAATCAATCACTGTTACCTGTGCGCATTTGTCTCTTTGTATTATTGTTGTACGTTCTCTTCGCTGACAATTTCCGCTTCTGCTGTAGACAACGGTCATAGCATCACGGTTGTCGTCGCCGACTTGTGCCCCGGCTGCCAGGGTACTCACGGGATCGACTTGACCGAAGGCGCCATGGCAACGCTGGATGCCAACTACGTCGCTCACGGAGTTGACAGCGTGACCTGGCACTTCTAGGAAAAAAGGCAGGAAAATGAATACTGCGATGGAATTCAGTAATCGCGATTCTTAAGTTTTAATTCTCTCAACGCCTTTCATGCTCCCGGGGTTGGCTTTCAACGTTTCGATCTTCGCTAACCTCGCTTATCTTTTGTGCCTTGGTCTTGGCTTATCTTTTTCTTTCTTTCTTTGATTCTGTCATACTGTTTGTGTGTTGTGTTGTCTGTGAAGTATAGATACGTTATCTTCTGTACGGGTTCTAAAAATACAAGGTTTCAATGTGCCTTAGTTCTGGCTGGCTTCGGATCTTGAAAGCATAAAACTAAAATAATCCCTGCACATATAGGTGCTCGCAGGGGCAGTACCCGGGCATGTTTCCGGGCACTTGGCTGGGCATTTGGATTCAAAACAGCCTGTAAGAACATTTTGTACTGTGTGCAATTACATTTTTAGCTTACTACCCTTGATGCGCCACGATCCGGACTCGGAGATAATAATGAAGGTAGAAATAAGTGATAATCCCTGGAAATTATTCCATTGACTCCCATCCAGTTGTCATACAGTACAACCTAGGATCCCTCTGGAGGTATGGAAACTCTACAGGAAACTCAAGAAGTGCAGCAAATAACCCCCGGAAAAACCAATGAGGAATGTCATAGACTCATGCACTGTGTTCCACTGGTCACCGTAAAAAGTACTCAGCTCTAATGATTGGCCCGCTTGTACCTCCCTTTGGAAGGTATCTGTGTTCCCCTCTCAAAGGAACTTCGGAGAGTCTCGGCAATGCCACATGAGCTCACAATTTCATTGCACAATACACAAAGAATATTGTGGTTTGTTGTGAATCTACATGCTCTACCAAGTGCCCGGCGACATGCCCGAGTACTGCCCCTGCGGCCATGTCAACCCAAGAATGCAGATCACGCAAGGTTCATAGAAGTGAATACTCCCCCCTCCCCCCCCTGCGGCCAGAAAGACTGAGGGGCAGCAATTTCTGTCTCAGTGATGTAAGAGCTTTCCCCTTAGTGTATCTATTCGGTGCTAGGAGACGAATGTCTATCGTTCGCTTCACCCTGTTACCGGCTACGCGTGCACCCAGTTTCGGCAGATTCCCTTCATAATTGAGTAAGTTCCAGGTGATAGAATGACCTGTTTCCCGAAAGTTACAAAAAGCAGCTTCATCGGTGCCCCTTGAGAGATTTAAGTATGATTTCGACGTAACGTAAACGGAGATATCAGAGCCCCGCTTCGCCGGTTTCCGGTGATATATAGCTCCCATTTTTAGGCTCAGAACTGATCACTACATGTATTCTTTTTCCGGCCGAACTTGGCTGTGAGATGGCGCTTTGACACTTTCCCACGCTTCCGATCGCCCCTACTTGATGATGTCACCGCTTCATTTTAATCGGTCGTTCGCCCTTGCCCCAATAAACCAGATTATCATTCACCCTCCGCTCCTCGATTGCCCCCTAGTACCCGCGCCCCTCCGTTCCGTCCGATCCCCCCGCGCCCCTCTTGCCACTATTCTGCCCCTGCACCGGAGCACCGCCAAGCCCTCCCGGCCCCTCGGTTCAATCTTTCCGCGCCGGTCGACGCGTTCAAACCTTCCTGCCGAGCCCACGCGACGTGTTTGTTTACGCGTGCATTCCTCCGTCACAATGATAGGTCACATCAGTCACACTCCTCCTTGCGTCTCAATCCGGCCCGGGCCATCCGCTCTTCTAGAGCTGCGCTCCTGCATCGCGCGCCTCGGCGACTCCGTCTACATATCATCCCCAACTTCCGCCCTTCCGTGATTCATGGCCATGCATTGAACTTGGGATGAAGGGAGGGTGCCTCTATGTGTACATGCTCTCGGCAGCACTGGCGTCTTCATCCGCACGATCAACGATCCCTAGACGGAACTCCTCTCCCTCATACCACCACTCGTCGTGATCCTTTCCCGGGCGTCGACGATTTGATGCCGGCGACCGGCTCATTATATGCAGGGAAATCTACGCACGGCTGGACTGCAGCATCGCGGACGTACAGGCAGCGGCTGGGGCGGCGATTGCGCTCGTTGGTGTCAAGTACGTCTGCTTGATCACTTCACCCTCCTCGTCCTTTCCTGAGCTCTCGAACGCCAGCGAGTGTCTCCCATTGTGTGCCGCGCCCAGCGTTCCCTCCTGTCCTTTGACCTCTCTCCTTACCTCGTCCCTGCTCCCTTGGCACCTTCTCCCTTCTCGATGATCAGCTCGCCAAACCCGGCATTTCAGACAAATCTTATTAAGGACTGCATCTGTCTTCCGGGGCTCTCGCTGCACGGTATCAAACGCGTTTACGGGCCTGGCGCATACGGCCGGGGTTGCTTACGATTCGGTGCGTCCCAATCTTCCTCTTCCCCGTTTCTCGACCGCTCTCTCCTTCGTGTCCTACACCGAATTCAATGATCCATTCATCTTTTCCGTTGTCACTCAGCAGCCCCGCATTCCTGCCCATGCACGCCGTGTTCATGTCACGTTACAGTCTCCTTTCCCCTAACCTTATTGTGCTCGTTGACATCCCCTTTCGTCCTCGTCGCTCAAACCTCCGGCTGTCCACAGCGCACACCACAGCCCGAACCACCCCACCCTCCCGATCTTTGCATCCCTTTCCATCTTCCCCGCGTCCTCCACCGCGGCCTCATTCCTCTCGCTCCATACAACAAACCCTTTCGCGCGACACAAACCCCATTCTTGTCCCTTACTTTTCCCCGTCCACCGATCCGTCCTGCGTCCTCTTCCTCTGCGCTCTCCGATCCACGTCCGCGTCCCCTCCCCCTCTGATGCCGCCCCTGCCCCGCCCCCACTTTCCCCCGCTCCCCGTCTTCGTCTTACTCTGCACCTCCCGTACCACTTATTCTGCTCGCCCGTTGTCCCCTCTCTCATCCACTTCTCCTGCATCTCCGGACCTGCACTCGTACTAACTCCTTCTTCACAGGTCCGTCACTCGCAGCCGCCCGCCGCTCGCCCTCGCTCCAACCGAGTTCGCGACGCTGGGGAGGAAGACCTGTGCTTTTTCCGCAATCTCGTCCTTGCGAGGTGAAGGGGGGTGCTGAGGGCCGCGCGAGGCAGTGATATTCGTCGCGGTGCAGATTCTCGTCGTGCTGCCTAGGCTCGGGCAGATACGTGGGAGATCCGGCGCGGGGCGAATACGCCCTGTGGGCTTGGAGCACGATCTGTACGACAGACAGCGCTCTTCGTCTCGGGACGGAGACTCCTCGTGCTGCCGAGGCTCCTGTGGGGATCGTGGGGGATCGTGGAGGGGGGGGAGATTCGGCGCGAGAGGAGGACGCTCTGTGGACGGGGAGGATGGCTTGCACGAGGAGATCCTGCACGAGGACTGTGTGCGTACTGGTGGTGGCTGGCGATGTCGCGAGGGTACATGCGCAGCCTGCGGGCAAGCCATGCATGGCGGTCTGCAGCTCGTCGCGGCGCTGATGGGTGACGGTGGTGGTGGCGTATCCGCTCACGGTGGTATGTATGCGGCCTGCGCGCGCGCGGGATTGTGGGGTGGGCGTCGCTGCCGGTATTTTGGACCTTGGTGGGTGCAGGCGCTTCTCGTTGGAAGCGTGCATCCGCGGGTCTCGCAGCTGCGGAACGCGATAACGTGCGCGTCGTTCGACGGCGGGGGGACGGCAGCTCGCACATGGACGCTGCGTCTTCGACGGCGCGTCCTCGCAGGTGCGGGCTGCATCATGTGGACGACGCGGAGAATATTTCCGCACATTTTGGGGCTTTCCATGTCGCGCGGGGCAGTGTCGCGTTTGTGGTCGTCGCACGGCCGGGGTGGAAGGAGAGGAGCGGTTTTCCATCCTCGTGGACGACGCCGCAGGTCGGGCGGTTTATGGGCGTCTGGGCGACTCGCTGCGTTGCGGTGGGGCTTTCTAGTCGTCTGTCGAGCGACATGTGCCGCCGCGCGTTCCTTATTGGACTCTTCCGCAGACGAATTTTGGCGAGGGGTACGTCTCATTCCTGCTCAATACCACATAATACATTCCATGTGTACTCATTTTATTCAACGGTACAAGACGAAGCGGCTTGGGAAGTACCTGCGCGAGGTCGACGTAGTGACGGAGGTCGCCAAGTTAGGTAAGGGACGAAGGAATAACGGGAGCGGGAAAACTATGCTCGTGATGTATGGGCTTGTTTTGAATCGTGAATGTAACCCTTCCCGGTCCGTTCTCCTCTCAAGCTCTCATGGCTGCGGTGCTGTGCGGGCTTTAGGCTACTTTGCGCCAAGTGGATTAACCCAGCAGCCCAGCCGACTTCCTCGACTACAAAATCCGTCGTGAATTGTGCGCGTTTGCAATGTTTGCCGCTCACTGTGATGATTTTGTACGCTTCTGAGCTGCTGTGGATCTTCTCCCAAGCTCTGATTTTCCTCCATCTCACGGAGGACTCTCAAACACTTGTTCCCGGACGCTTGGTCAGATGTCTATTGTCTTGCTGATCGGGGACACCGTGCTGTGATATGCCAAGAACCCCTACAACTCTTCTGGTCTGGCTCTACTTTCCTAGGAGACTGCTACCGAGATGTATAAAGCGTAAAACTGCAGCGCTCACCGGCATCGTGAGGGGGCCACAGTGTCAGGGAGGCCCTCGTTCCATGCAGAATTGTCTTGACCTTCGCTTCTCCTCCCTACACCTCGTCCCCAACGTCATGTTAGTGGCGTCTGCGCTGTATTTTTATCCAGTGAGTTCAATCGCAGACATTATACGCATTTCGTGTTTTATCTCGAATCGAACGAGTAACCCGTTAATATCACGGTGCAGTAGGATCTCTTGCCGGTGCGCCCTACGCCCTATCCGGTCGAAATGCATGTGCAAATGTCCGATACATCTGCCTACATGCGGCAGGTTGAATCGTTACTGAGGTGAGCGGTCCGCAAATTAGTTCAGAACTAAATTCCATCCGTGATGATATGGTTTCCTCCAGAAAAAAAAAAAACTCAGCCGGGCGATGGATCGTATAGAAGAAGAGAAAATTGGCGCACATTGCTCGAACGAGGCTGGCAGAAGTGAGAGGATTTCACAAGTGTGGCGTATACTGTACATGAAACTCGACTCCCTTCGACGGCAGTTTATTTAATGGTCTTATTTGTAAGCACGTTGAACACTCACCGAAAGGTCCCGAGGTAAAAAGTCGTCGCTACATTGTACAGTGCAAACCCGATTCCAGTGGGCCTCTCCTGCACATGCGGGCTTTCCTCCACTATCTAACACGACGCAGGCGCGGGACACTCCGCAATTGAATCTTGGTAGAGTAAAGTGTACCCTGAATAAGTGCAAGCAGAACTGTATGAGGCCTGAGAGGAGTCCGACGTGCGCATAAGGAGTCACACTGTGCAGCGACAGTTACTTCAATCGTCTCATTTGCGGAGACCCATGAATAACGCACCAAATTGCGCTCGCACGGGATACACGAAACAAAGAAGCCGGATGACCAGAGGCCTCGAAATGAGCGGCCCGACTGATGCCCAAGTTGGAACCTCGGTCACCATTTCAGACGGGTCTCGGGTAGGATTCAGGATTTTCTGTATTGACGTGATATGAACGGACCGCCGGCGTGTTTACGACGGGTGGGAGATCCGCACATCGAGCAGTTTCGTGATCGTTTCGGGACGCGGCGCGGGGTAAGAAATGGGAGGCGGTGCATCTTAGGATGCAAGTCCTCGTGATCGAGCAAGAGAAGGAAGCACAACGCCCAAATTTACCTGTTCAAGGGTCTTTCTAGGAGAGCATGAGAGTGTATTACTTCCTTCAGACCTCATCATCACATATTCAACCGCATCAGGTTGCACTTGTGGGATACAGTCGATCGGGCAGTTCCTCGAGTACGATTATCTCGTCGGTCACCTGGTATACTTCCGTCCGCACCGATATCATGATCAGCGCTGCTCAGGGCAGATTATAAAGAAGTTTTAGCAGGGTTTCATAATCCGTGGCCGTTGTAATGGGAAAACGTGACACTATATTCGACCAAAGTATTCAACCAAAACATAAAAGAAGCCCTCCAAGAATAAAGCCGAGTATACAAACGATACAAAAGTTAAGCCTGCGCCTTGATCCGGGCTGCCTCCACAAGCGCCTGAACATCAGCGTGCAGAGTGGACGCGAAATTGGCCGGGCCGCCGAGAGCGCGTTTCGTGGGAGGCGGGAGACCAGAGCTGCCAATACCAATGGCGTACTGAGGATTCAGGTTAGCTGGCGCGGCGCTCGGTGATGTAGACCATGCTTACATCCTCCAGGCCGATTGCAATGCCCTCGTAAAGGCAATGGACATTGTTGATGGTCCCCCAAAAGATCTGAGGCTGCATCATATAGAATTCAGTATATCGGGAAGGTTGGGTGTGGGAGGAGTACTGACGATGGCGCGCGCGAGGGGGGTATTGGCGGTCTTGAGATACTGCGAAACCTCAACGCAGTCGCTTCGAACCGCGTTCCAAATGGCAGAGAAACCTGACAGCTGCTGGCCCATGGTCTGTGCTGAGACCTCAATAGTATGTAGGGTCGCGTTAGCCGCCGCGATTTGAGCGAGCTGATTCTCGAGGCTGTTGATCTGGAGTTGATCCGAGGAGAGCTGAGCCTTCGCATCTGGGAAAATCATTAGAGAAAGTTCTTCTGCCGCGAGGTGACTTACCATTTAGCTCGTGCTGGAGAACTCCCCAAGCTGCGGCCTCCCCGGCGACGGCAAACAAGCCGAAACCCTGATTAATGGTTGGATCGGAGAATGGCCAGAAGGGGGATTAGGCGTACAATAATGAACGGAGCGAATTCCGGGAAGAACGTGACTCCTGCGAGTGTTCCGAAAATCGTAACGCCCATGGCGGCGGCAATCGCCGATATGTCCCTATTAAAACTATCCCTCCGTTAGTAAAGAGGATGGGCGGGAGCTATTGAATCGATGTACGTGGCAATTTCTGCCTGCAACCTCGCGATATCACCATTGAGCGCATCAATCTGGTTTTGATCAGCCGCCTTCTGTTGGATCGCAAAGGTTTGGAACGACGAAGTGAAGGCGTTGATGGAGTTGTTCAACGTCGTGAATGACTCAGATGTGGCCTGGGCTGCGTCCGCCAGGTCAGAAGCCATCTGCAAACCATCAACTGAGGCCCGCCGCTTTAGCGAAAAAATATCATACATCGCTGTACTCGCTGAGAACTTCGACGGAAAGGCTGGCGGGGATCGGCCCAGTGAGATTGGCAACAAAGGGCATGATGACGGTTGTGAACTCGGTGCAGTATGCGGCCGTGTTCGAGGCCGTGGTCCGCGACGCCCACAGGATATTGGTCCAGTTCTGGCAGATTAACCATTAAAAAGACCTTTCCAGTGGTCCTCCTCAATAAACACACCTGCGAGATCACCTGCCACTTGGGAGCAAACTTGGCCCCGCCGTTGAGATTTTGTGAATCAATGGTGGTAAGTTTATTGAGGATGCTCTGGAACGTTTGCTAATTACACGCGCGTCAGTATAGTCAATTATTGTGCCAGAATGTAGGACCGACACTGATTGCGAGGGAGTTCGCCGTCGCCGACTGGATATCGGCCTGGATAGCATTTTGACCAGTAGCAGAGTTGGTCGCACTACACACTGCCGAATAACCGCTCTCCAGCTGGGCATTGGTGAGATTAGTCGGAATTGGGACTTGATCCTGGCGGGAGAGAAGCGTGTTTAGCTCCCGACGTGCAGCCAGCGGATGGTGAGTCAGGATACTGGCGCAGGCAACGGCAAGTCCAGAGAGGACGAGGGGGAATGTGGAGAATTTCATGCTGTAGAGTGAAGCAGATAGCTGGAGGTTAAATTTTGAGAGCCCCCCGTTTTTAAGCTCTCCCAGCACGCGGGCGGTCTAGTCTTGTCTTCGAAAATTCGAACCCACGTTGGAACTCGAATCGGAATGTTCCTGGTTCCGAACATAAAGGAACCGGGAATGGCATACATCCGGAAACCTGTGCCCCCTTTATTGATCCTTATCCGCTAGGCGCTTCCTAAGCGAGTCAGAAGACCTGTGATCTTCGCGGGTTCCACTTGTGATGACTCTCAAGCCCCGGTGCTCAACAGCATCCCATTGGCAAATAGGTGCATCTCGTTATGTCTTTGGGCGGTATCGCGGGACCGGCAATCCCGGGCTGCAATTGAGCACCTATTATTGTACGTAGTGAGCGGTTGACTTTTTATCCTCGTTGTGTCCTATTTTTGCATATGCTGCTACTGCAGGCCACTCAATACCAGCGCTTAGCGACCGAGGAGTAATTCCCCCCGCCCGTTCACTTCGACAGATCCATTACACTGCACGCCGATGATTGGTGGGCAGTTCAACTGGGACATTTCAAGGGACGCTACGTAACCCTAGCGGTCTGTATCAGTCTGAATCGCGCAAATTCTGGGCCGCAATTGTAGTCTCGTTCCCGATGTTATAGGGCATCGCTCGCGGGTGCAAGCGGGGGGATCAGCGGACTGGATGATCCGAGGCAGACGTTTTGATGAAAATAGATGGCGGGAACGTGCCGTATGACTGTGTCTCTCCGCGCATTTTTCCAATCAAAATCCCTGCCTCGGATCACCGATGTCGGAGCGCAGAGCTCACACCTTAACATCTGGAGCCGAGATTACCGCAATTGAACAGTTTGAGTTATTCATAGCAAGTTCGAACTTTTCTGTAACCTCGCTCCGAGGACAATTGAATCCCGTGACGTTTTCTCGATTCTTTGCAGCACGCTGCCGCTATCGGCAAACGGCGCTTGAAGACGGAGAAATACTGGGGCCGGTTTTCAACTGCCAGTCGCCTTCAAGTTCGATAAATAATGTACCTGTCAGGCCCTGATAGATCCATTCCCACGCCTGCTAACTCCCCAGTCGGTTGGAGCTCTGGCGAGTCATCTTTGCTGTTATTCAACGATGAATCGTCTAAGTCTTTTACGACCCAAAGGTCCGGTCCCACTCCTCACCACGCCCCAGTCCTGGAGAGATTGTGCTAATTTACATTCCTTTCGACCACACTACAAGAACCGCGTGTCTCGGAGCGGGTTCGATCACACAGGGGAAGACATCGGCAACCCCGACGTTTACGGGCCCTGGTTTCTGATCCCTCATCTCCAAAGAGCGTCTAAACAAAACAGCGCGCATAAGCCTCACAGATGGTGCTCGGAGAAGGTTCTTTAAAATCCGGCCCTCTTTCACCCTATGTACCTCTGCCAGAATACAATGAGGTCTTCCATTCTCACCCTTTCGCTAGCTCTGTTGGCTGCCCCCTCCGCCATCGCTCATGGACGTCAGGATGCAAGGCGACCATTGACCCGCCAAAGCGACCAAGTCCCCCTTCCCACCAGTCTAACCGAGGCGCAGCTCGAGGCCATCTATGCCGGAGTGTGCAATGAGACCAACTCGGGTGTTGCTGGAAAGGTACTGCGAGGAGATATGGAGGAATTCGCTTCTTCGGCGATCGGCATCGACGTGGGTTATGTTTACAGCCGTCTTTCATCATTCTATATTGACGAGCACTGCAGGCGAGGTTCGGGCAAATCGGAACGCAACTGGCGGCTATCGACGCGCAAAACCTTAACAACGGTACCTTATTTGCCCCAACATGGAAGAAAATCACTCAGGTCCTATTCGAATTTTGACTGACTCCGTTACGCTGACTATCTTATATTCTGGTTTCAAAGGAATGGACCAATATATTATGGGATTCACAAGCCACGGCAACAAACACGGCCGCGTACTGCACCCAGTTTACGGCGAATATAATGCCCATAGTTGTGCAACTTAACACGCCACTTCCCACGGGGGTTGGCACAGCTCTGGCCGGTGCCATTCTCGCCAACTACAGTGCAGTGCGGAATCATCCGGCGCCCCCAATCAGATCAACAGCTCATGTTTACTTCTCCCCCTAGATGGCAGCCCATTTAGAGGCAGAAGCCCAAGCGATGTCTGACGCTTTCACCGTGCTGCGCAATAACATCACCGCTTTCACCTCGACATTTGCATCCTTTGCGATTAATGAGAAGGCGGTTGATAAAGTGATGATCGACAACTTGCAAGGCAACATCACAATGCTGGTGGCCCAGCTCGATTCGTAGGTGCCTTCGTTAAACTTTGGGCCCATTTTATTAACAACAGACCATTAGGCTCGACGTCAAAATCGGACTACTTGCCTTGGCCTTGTCATTGACAGCTGTTGGTACACCAGTCGTAGCATCGGTCGTAACTTCCTGGGCCAAACGGATCGTTGTACGCTCTTCTTTCCCCTCTCTTTATACAAGTCTGATGCCTCCTGTGGACCTATAGGCTGCTGGGGTTTTGGCTGCCATTGGGGAGCTCGTGGAATGGAACAATCTTGAGAATGAACAAGATGGTATGGCAAGGTCGTACTTAATGTCTCCACGAGACTCGCTGACCTCAATCCTAGCGGTCCACGGACAATTGGTCACTGCACAGAATCAAATAGCACTATTAGAAGCTCAGTTGCCTGCCATCAGCGCGGCGAACTACTCCTTGGAGACTATCGCTGCCACGGCGGAGACCATTGCGACGCAGTTAATAGGATTCAACCAAATCTGGAATGCGGTCAGGAGTGACGCTGTTAAGGTCCAAAGTTATCTTAACACACTGAATTCGAATTCGACTCTTGCTCGTCAGGTAAGCGAACCAGTCGGACGAGAAAACCGGGGACTAAAATATGCCGACAGCCAGCGATCTACTGGGGGACGAGGAATCACGTGCCTTGCACCTACGAGGCCATCGCCAGCGCCCTGAACAGTGTATGGTCGCAGTCTTAATTTCATTCACTATTGCTCACTCCTTTCAAGTACGCAGCCGGAATTGCGAACTCCCCAGTCCCTCCGCCGTCTCGGAAACGGGATTTGGATTTCCCAGCCAGACTCCATGCCGATGTCCAGGCACTTATTGCGTCCGTTAAGACACAAGCAGGCGCTTTGGGACTGCGACTCGCCGACGATAAATGATAATACAAGTGGTGGATTTCTCTCCTCGAAGTCCGTGTTCCTGGTTACGATCGTTCGGTAGTACAACAGGTCTCAGTGCTCACTGGCAATTGAATATTTGTCTCATGGGAGTCGGCGCGAGGACGAGGACACTCGAAACGTGCGCCAATTAGTTTCGACGGTAGTTAAATAAAGACGACGTACTACCGCGCTCTGTCGTCGTGTCGTACGTATCCGTGCTCCCAGGGTTGGGGATGCGGGGACCGGAGGCAGCTGGGTGGAGCTGGGGAGCTGAGTGGGAGTGAGTTTCCATTGCAAGTGGGTGGAGCAGAGGAACGAGATGAGTTTTTTGCCACCTTAGGTGAGCATGTTGATAAAATACGTGATGCGCCGCGACGAGTCACATGATGTACGTCAGCCCCCGATGATGCATGAGTCGGCGTATCATGGCATGGCCCTCCCTCGGGGAGAACAGGATCTGCGTTGATTCTAGTACCTCTATATTGGAAAACTGATCCTACCTGTTCCCCGAGAATTACAAAAACAGCTTCGTCGGTGCCCCTTGAGAGATCTAAGCATGATTTCAACGTAGCGTAAACAGAGATATTAGAGTCCCGCTTTACCGTTTTGCGGTGATATTTAACTCCCATTTTTAGGCCATTTGCTTTCCGGCCGAACTCGGCGCTTTGACGCTTTCCCACGCTCAATGCGTCCGATCAACCCTACTACTTGATGATTTCACCGCTTCATTTTAATATACAAGATGCGGTCAACTCACCCGATTGAGGAGAGCGGCGCACCGAATAATCCGCGGCGTAGAGCCGCGTTTGATATGAAGTATGCCGCGCTTGACCTCAAATACGGCACTTGCCAATTTGGGACCAGAAAGAACCAAAAGAACCGTGAGACATTTTTTAAATTTTTGCTCGCTCCTCCCACCAACACAACCGCCCTCGCCACCCGATGGTACCACACCGGCGACCGACGAGGCGCCATATTGGCGATGCATCACTCGCCCGCGGACGAGGCATGCATTGACACGCTTGCGCCGCGTGCATTAGTTCTCCGTGAGCAGCAGAACCTTCTGTGCATCTACGGTACCGCTAGCGCGCCACACACGTACATCCCTGGACATATACAAAGCTACACTGCGTTCAGCCCGGACCTAGACATCAATTGTCTAGCCGCATCCGTCCGGCTAGACAATTGATGTCTAGGTCCGGGCTGAACGCAGTGAGCGCTGTTTAGCATTGTGAACCCAGGTGTATTCCTGGGTACTGGGAGGATCAGCATCCACGCATCATCTCCCTTCCTCGAGGCATGGGAACGCGAGACCGTCACGATCTCCTCATCGTCGTGTACTTCCCTCTCCACCGATCAAACACGAATCTCGGTCCCGCGGGGAAATCCGACTCGGTGCGAGAGGTCATCGACCGGGTACCTGATTCCGACAAGGACGCAACACCACAATTAATATAAACACATCCCCGCGTTCAAACCTTCCTGCTGACCTACGCGACCGTCGCGACGTATTTGTTTGCGCATGCATTTCTCCGCATCAACAACGGCCCGGGCGATGACGCTGCTTCTCCCGCCCACTAGACGTCCCCGTTCACGTCTGCACCACCTCCAGCGTCCTCCTCTCTCGCCGCGAGCCCATCAATTCCTCAATCCAGACCCCTGGGTCGGCTTAGACGCCGTTGCGCCCTACGCCTCCACCGCTTGCTCCCCGTACCCACCTGCCGTCATCTCGCTCCGCCCGCTGCCTTTGCACGCTAGTCCCGGCGTCCGCCTTCCTCGCACTCTGCCCGCCATCCATTGGCCGCACGCGCCGGCCCTAGTCCCCATTCATCCCATTTAACAAACTCGGCGTGGCATCAAATCTGAAGGAATAGCTCTGGGGCGTAGGTGCGCAATCCAAACTATTCCCACACATTCCCTGCAAATTCCGTATTTTTCTACTATTACCCTTATTTTTTGTCCAGCGCGCTAGCCAAGATCAAGGTACGTCTAAATCTCCTTTTTATCCATTTAATGTCATTAATTATTCGCGCTCTACGCGCAAAACGCGTACGCGGCAGGCACTTCTCACGCGCGGCGCCCTCAACCCCACAAATACCCGAATTTCGGGACAATCCATATTTGCTACTGTTACTGCCCGTCCCACGCGTCGAGGCACTCTACGCCGCCGTCTCCCCAGTCCACGTACGTCCCCTCGCCTCCTTCTCTATTCCCTCAATGCGGGCGAATTTATTCCGCCGATTTCTGGCAGCACTCACGTTAGTCCCCGTCCCGCCAGCTCTCTGCTCCATCTAGGCCGCAAACCACGTGAACGGGTATGTATTCACATTCTAAAACAACAACGCCTCCCGTTCTCACCCGTCCACAGTGTCGAAATGGCCTCACGAATCCTTACATTTGCGTCGGTCTTCGAAGTCCGGAGGCTCTCCCCGCGAAAGTCAGCGGGCTCCCCAGCCTTCCATTCGGCGTGCTTCCGCCCCGCTGTCTTCTGCGTTGGATCCCCGATTTCTTACGACGTCTCAATCTAATCGATTACGATCAGTGAGTAAATTCTTTCTTCGACGCACCGTCCCTGTTTGCAAAGACGGCAGTAGCCTTTTGTATTCGCCGTCGGCTCGATTGGAAGGTGGCGTCGGCGGATAACCGCACAGGTCATCTACTTCTGCTGTAACGTTCGCTCGTATTTTAATTGCCGTCCACAGGCAATGAGTAGGACGGGACCAACTGGCAAGGGACCCAGAAATCGGTAATATTTGCCACGCTCAATTCAACTGCGCCCCAGATCAATATACATAACACGCCGCGCTCATCAGAAGGCAGTCCACTGCAACATTCCTCCGTAGCATGTGCTATTAATATGGGGGACTCGTCGAAGTGAGCTCGCTTCTAAAAAGACCTCCACTTCCTTTTTAACTTCTGTTCTCGCAAATGGGATAGAACACGCCCCCGCGCGCTCATCAGATGGCAGTCCACTGCAACATTCCTCCGTAGCATGTGCTATTAATATGAGTGACTCGTCGAAGTGAGCTCGCTTCTAAAAAGACCTCCATTTCCTTTTCAACTTCTGTTCTCGCAAATGGGATAGAGACGTTAATACATGTCGTCGCGTCACCCAATAAATATTTCTTCTCTACGGGCAGTGATAAACGCATGGGGTCCTGTACACCTTGGACAGCTCGAAAACCCCAGGGGATTCCCTGGGCTCTGGACGCCGCGAGAGCCAGTATCAAAACAACGCCGGTCACTGATCTAACCCTAGTCTGCGAGTTATTTTTTTGGCAACGTGCCATCGACCGACACAGTGTTCCAATCAGTGTTAGGCTCGCCATAAATCTCGGATGTGGGACGGAATTAGAGTGTTTCGCTTTTAGGTTCGTTTTTTCGGCGCGCCCCACGCTCTACTCATCCAATGCGACGCCCCCCATTCTTGGGACGATTCCGTGGTATGCCTCGCCCTGAGAGCTGTTGTGAATTCTCCATCCATCTGCTACAAGGCCACATCATTTAACTGTGGCGTAGGCTTCAATTTACTTCAATCTCGATGGAATGTCTGTGATATGCCGTACTCCAACTGCAACCGTTCCCGGTAGGGTCGTTTTCCATCGGGTTTATTCATCTGACCTTCAACAATTCCATGAAATGCGCCGTCATCGACTGGGCGACGCATCCGGGCTCAGTGTTTCAAAATCAAAGCATAGCCCCCAGTGCTAGACATACTCTCGACCCCTGCTTCGAGTCCCCATACATCCCTCTTTCACTTCCCGGACCATCGCCCTCCCCGCGTCGTCCTTCTCGCCTCGCATTCCGCGTCCCCAGGCCGAGGACCATTGTCACTGCCTCACGTCCACACCAGATGGGCACAGCGATCCTAGATTCGGATTCCATGACCCAATAAACACGGGATGGCCTACTAACTTGAGTTTCTTTCGTCCCAGTTACCCCTCCCTCATTTTGTTTCTCCATTTTTGTATTAGTACACTCGATCTTGTCTCGCGCGCTAACCAAGACAAAGGTGGGCCCAAATCCTTTTCTATCTACTAGATCTCATTCCGTACTCGTGCTCTACGCGCCAAACGCCCAGGCCACGCGCCATTCTCTCGCTCACCACCATTTAGTGGTGAGTAGCGCAATTCCCATTGTTTGCCCCGAGAAGCTACGAAGCAAAATTCAGAAGACATTCCAAAGTTCGCCCAAAGCCTGTGAGGAAGCCGTCTATCCTACGTACCACTCCCCCATGTGTCTTTGTGCTCTCATCTTCCCGTATCTCACATCCAGCTCGAAAGTATGTACTACTTCGCACTACAATTTTCTCTCCCACCCTTGCCGCTTACCCTATTTCCATCCTCTTTTCCTATCTCGTCTCATGTGCTACTTACTTTCGCCCTTGTATTTACTATTGGCGTATGAGCACTCGGGCACATGACCGAGGCTCGGGGATATTTCGGGCAAGCGCACGACTCATGGTGAATCATTGAGAGTCAGTCAGAATTATGTAGAAGGCTCAAGAACAGTATGGAATATTTATTGTATGACTCAGAATGACTCAGATGGACAGGATGAACAGTATAAATACAGTAGGACAGACCACATAACCTCACGAGCTTGTACCACCCGCCCTCACGGGCATCGTGTAAATCTTATTCTGATTGAACCGAATATTACGTGAACTTAAAGATTGAACTCCTTCAAGCATAGACTCCATCACCTTGCTAGCGTGAGTTCGACCTCCCTGTCCCGGGGAGTCCGTACGAGAGAGCTTTGGCAACCAAATTTAATATTTGTCTGCAAACCTCTCTCTCCTCCTCCTCCACGATGAGCAAGGCATAGGTCAAAAACTGATGAAGTGTATCACACTGTGTGGTGGTGGTTGGTGGGCATTCCGAATCCCGTGACCGGGCTAACCGAACCCCGGATGAAAAATCGGTCATTCGAGGACTTTCATTCCACTGGAAATGGCCTCAGATTGACGAGGGTTTCCCCGCCCCGCTCGATTTTCATCGGTCTCGCGACCGATTTGCCGTCGTATTGAAATATTGGACACCGGGAATTACAAAAATCGAACTACAAAGAAGGTCCTACTCCGTCTCCGGCAGTGCTCACAGGTGTTGAAACAAAACAGGGATCACTCTACAGTTGGAACACACACTCCCGCGCTTCCTTAGTAAGATCAAGCAACACTGAATTCAGTGAACTTGGTATTATAGACCCTATGTTATTGGCTATGACAAACTCGTCCGTGCGGCGCTCGCCATTCACCCAGACCTCCTAATCGTTCACCTATGGATGCCCGCCCACGTTGCAACCATGGGAAACGAGCTTGCAGACGTCGCAGCAAAAGCGGCAACTAAGCTCCCCCCTCACCCTGCTGTTCCTTTATCCCTGACAACCACCATACACCGCATTGACCGCTTCATCCTCGAAAGGTGGAACACCGTCTGGAATTACTCCAAGACTGGCCCAGTGTTGCGAGCCATCGATGATTCTCCCCAGTAATTAACCCCAAGCTGCCTCCACTCTTCCACAACCCTCTCACGATGCGAAATCTCTACCGTATTCCAGCTTTGTACCGACTTCTCATCCCTCAATGCACACAGACACGAGCTTTGTCTGGTGCTGTCCTCACCGCATGATACACCACATAGCTCTTAGCAGCTTAGAAGGACTCTGTTCCTTATCCCATTTGGCACATACACTCTTTGGTGTAAGCCCAGAGTTGTCCCTCTGTCTTCGACCTCCGCCACTTTGTCCAGTTGCAGAACTATTTGTAGCCATGCTGTTCATACACCACTTTGCTCGGACACAGAGCTATTTGTAGCTGCACCATTCATACACCACTTCCCCATATCCCATTTTGGGGTTGAGTTCACTAGTTCGCTCAGTAGACCTAAACAGTCTACACAAAAAGATATGCCTACCAGTGTTTACGCTAGGCAAAGCCATACACCAGTTTTTTCTCCAGAACTCTCTTAGCCAGAAAACCTGAGGAACTCACATTGTCCCAAACCATTGAGATTGATGGTTGATACACCTGACCTACCTCCCAAACAAAATATGATAAAGCTTTGTTGGAGTTGATAGTTATTGGAGTTTGGTGTTGGTTTGAGTTAAGACTAAGGTCTCCTTCAGTTAGCATTAGATTTCATGGCTGTGCTTCATTGCACCATTTCAATGGGTTGTTTCCACCACCATGTCAAACCTGAAACAGCCCAATTTTTCCTCCTCTCTCCCTCTTTTTCTCTGTCTTGCTCTCTCGTTTCCTTTATATTATACCTCACCAAAATTTATAAAGCACCTCAAATACCATAGTAAGTTCCTCCGACATATACCGTAGAAAGTTCATCCTACTCACATATTTCCCCGCCGAGTCTTACTTCTTCTTCCTTTCCTCTCATATAAACGAACGCTCACAGAATCCCCAGATAAAAGAATTACCATAAAACCCCCAGCTACTTTACCGTGGATTACAGCCGCTGTAGCTATCCTTAGCTAGGTACGGTTACTCAATGACCATCAGATCAAATCAAGCCGGGGCCGCACGGTACTCCACAGCCACATGGACCGATGAGATCAAACGGATCGGTCACAAAGGTTTGTCACAAAGATGGGGACGTGGCATCCTGCCGCAATGTCTTCGTCGTCCGTACGCTGCAACCTCACTAGAACCACTCGTTCTCGCAAAAAGGAGAGTGTCGGGAAGCTGAAGGCAAACATAGCAACAAATCCCGTCTTGTACAACACTCGCGAAGAGCTTCTCACTGCCCTTCAAGCCACCTGTTTGGAAAATGCTGAGGTCAATTTCAGCGGCTCGTATTTCATCGCAGGGAATGGTGCAGACACCATATCTGACGAGCTGGCGCAATGCATATGGGATACTACCGGGTACAAATTCGTGTATATCCACTTCATTCCACTTCCTTTCCCTTTAACTAACCCCTCCCCCCCCAGCGTGAAGGACCGGCTCAAAACTAACAGGGCACGGACAACCCGGCTCTGCTGCTCAATGGACGAGGCGCGGGGCCCACGGCGCAGCGAGGACATGCCAAAGCAGGGCAAGCTCGTCAAGCCGCGTTATTCATGTCGCAGCCGGCTCAGGATTACTTGTCTCAAACAGGGCGCGTCCAACGGGCGCCTCGTCACGGTCCGCATGGGTCACATGAGGCATGATTTGTACCTCGAGGACCGGCCAGAGGCGGTCAACCCCGGCGAGCACGAAATAACATTAGAAGCGCCCTTCAGCGTGCAGCCGCTAGCCACACGGGCGCCAGACTCGCCATTCTCCCTTTCCCAGCATGCGCCCTCTTTCAACCCGTGCAACATTGTTCCGAACGTCTGGTTCTCCCAGGTAGGCACGATCGCGCCGAGTGTCGTGGAGAGCGCTTTCGTGATCGAGCCCGCGGTTGCGAAGGCGTTGGGGATCCTGCCTGCTGGGCCCATTTCAAATCGGTGCGTCTATGGTCTATTAGGCCGCATGTTCTATCCCTTCCGCGCTGTTCTTTCTGCGCACTGTTGCTCTTCGTGTTATCACTCATTACTCACTCACCCTTCGTAGACCGCTGAGCCCCAAACTCCGCGTGGCTCTTCTCTGCGTACCAACCACGTCCCTCATCGAAATCCAGTCAATAGATTCAACTGGTATGTTGGACTCGTCGGAGAGCATGGCCGCGACCGTCGCTGGACTCGCGACGTCCTGGCCGCCCGCCGGGACACTTATCCTCGACATGAACAAAAACCTAGATCAGGATCCCACGGGCAGCGGGGGGACAGAGACAGGACAGGGGAAAATGTGGCTCCCGCACGACATCGTGTGTCATCCCTTGCTTTTCCCCCAATTGATTGCCGTTCTCATTTCCTGAGGGCGCAGGATCCGAGGGCGCCAATCGATGTGACGGCTCATCTCCGGGCGGGTCGCAACATTATGCGCTTCATCCAGCTCGTGGGGATGAGCGAGCACACATTTGTTTTGTACGCATATCCCATGCCCCCCAAGGCTCAAGATGCGGAATCCGATTTGCATTCGTTGTTCGAGGATTCACAGCTCACGCCCGGTGACCGCTCGCTATTTAACTTTCGCGCCACAGTGACTGTTTCTTAAATAAATCATTGTAGTTAACTTGCCCTTCCGCTCCTCAAAAACATCGCAAACCTAATCAGTTTTTTTTGGGTCCGAAGACAAATCTATGGCACATATAGTGTGCAATAATTGAAAAGACGCACAACTTTGATTTGAACACCCAGGTTGAGGAAAACTCGGGGAAAGAAGACGCACCTTAACCACTCTGTTCACACAAAAAAACATCCTACCCTGGTGCGTGAGGAAATCTGTACAGGTTCACACCCGGTAGACAAAAAAACAAACATGTGAAGTGAAACAAAAGACACAACTTGGGCAAAGGCAACTTCCGGGTCACGTCGTAATGGGAATGGCGGTCTGGAGCTTCGGTCGAATGGATTTTTGATTCGACCGAAGGTTCAGACCGCGGGCATCAGATCGATCATGTGGGGGATCCAAAAGCCGAATTGGGCATGCATCTTATCATGGCCCTCGAAGATGTTCATAATTTCCTCATGGAGGCCCAGCACATAACTCAGGAGGCGCAGTTCGTCGTCGAATCCCTGCCTAACGGTGAACAGCCGGCCGTTAAACGGGTTACACATCAGCTCAGCGCTATAAGCTCCATTCTTTCCACCCTGAACAATCCTCTCTCGGATATGGCTTCGGCAATAGATCCCATCGACTATGTGGAGGGCCTCATCCGAGCTTTGGATGACTTCCTGACAAACCCACCTCTGCATCCAAGCACCCATATTCCTAGAACTGCCGCCGGGCGCCCTGGCCGGCCTGCATATGCGGTGAATCTTATCAGAGCACTGCGGCTCCATGATCTAGGCAATACCTGGGAAGATATCTCAAAGGCGATGGGGGTTTTTGGTGAAACAATATACTACTACCAAATGGAACGGGAAGGTCGCTCGACGGCCTTAGCGATGATCAGCTTCATGAGTATGTCACTGAAATCTCCCTCAAACACCCTTTCTCCGGATCGGTCATCATATCTAGCCACTTTTCCGATTGAAACTCCGCTCCGGACCCAACCATTTCAATACTATATCTGCTGCAGACCGAAGTCTATGGTGTGCTGTGTTTTCCCCCGCAAACCTGGGTTGAAATTTAAGGTCAAGAGGAAGATGCGTCGTTTTTGATCATCAGCATGTAGTGCGGGATTTTGACCAAGCACCGCCACGTCCCTCACGGACCCCTCGAATCAAATCAAGCCCCGCCGTCCCCGCCTCAATTCCCGTGCCGCGCCGTACACGACGCCTTGTTTGCGCGTGCATGTCCCGCATCAATGGCGGCCCGGCCGAAGATCACGCTCCTCCCGCCTCACACCGTCGTGATCCCCAGCCCCACTCCTGACTTGTTTGGCGCCCTTTTGGACCTAACCGCTTCCTCTACGGCGTCACTTGGCAGCCTTAGTCTTGGCTTAGACGTTACCCGTCCCCTCACCGGACTCCAGCGGCCAGCCTAACCCATCGTAACCCGCCGTCACCATTCAAGCGCCCTGTCCCCGCCGTCTCTGTGCCGTTCCTTCGCCGCGCGTCTCCCGCGCCGCTCGCTATTGACTTGCGATGCCGAGTTTGTCAGTTTTGCCCTCAAAACCAACGCATTCAGCTGCGCAATCGAAACTCGTTCACAGCTGTCAGCTTCCCCGCATAATCTTCCTTTTATGAGACCTGCTTCGCCCTCCCTTCGAACTCTCCTGCAGAACTCTGCCGCTTATCGCCTCCCGCGGATCGTCGTATTGCACGGTCTATTCATGCCCGCATATGCGCGCTTTCTCTGCCCCTCAATGGCTCGCCGTAGCCATTACCCTGCGCTAGGACCCTAACTCCAAGGTCACTGACTGGATGCCGCCTGAGTCGGGACAGCCTACACTCCCTTCCTCGCCCAGATTTTCGTGCGCCGCCGCCCCCCGGCATCCAGCGAGCGCTACGGCTCTTCATTTGAAGAGTCACCGGCTCGCTGGCTCCCGGGGACGTTCCGGTTCGCGGCCTTTGTCGCTACCTCCAGACGTTCCTCACACAAGCCGTTGACTTGCACGCCCTCGAAGAGATCCTCGTTCGTGCGCCGCTCTTCTATCAGCTCCCTGGCAACGCTGACGGGTCTTCGCTGTATCATCAGCGGGCAACATCTCTTATGACCTTGCTGATCATCCAACGTCCGGTGCGTCGCCCATTAACTCGTTCATCGATCTCGCCTCAATCGCGCTGGAATCACCCATCGGTCCATCTTCGCGAGACCGCAGCGTGCCTCGGGAGATTCTTCCTGCGAATTCCCCGCAGCTCACCGCGTGCGTACTCTTCAGCCCTTCACTCGTGTACTTCTCTCATCCACGTCGGCTTTGCAGGAGCCGTCGTCAAATCAGGATTAATAGTGGCACGATGGCAAGCTCTTTCCAGCGCATACACCGGGTGTGTCTCCGTCCCCAACACTGTCCTCAAACAGGTGCTGACTCTCAGCCATTCGTTTCTAAAAACCACGCTCATTCGCTGTTACACTCTCCTTTGAGGCCAATCAGTGGTATCACTCCTTCTCCGGGCTGCAGGGCAAATGTGGGGGTCGTGGAAACAGGTGCGTGTTCTAAAAGTTCTGCTATCTCTTCCCGTGCTCCACACTCTTACCTTCCAACGGCTTCCGGCGTTGTCCGCAAACGCGCGCTCCTGAAGCATTCCGACAAGAGATGGCGTGGGATCTCGTCGCTAGACTCCTCGGCGTCATCATTCTGTGTCCTCACGCTGCGTCCCCCCACGTATTTCACGCCCTGCTTTCCTTACGTCTCGCAGTCCGCGTCAGATCGTACAACGATATCTCATGATGTACGGCACGGTCCTCCCCTCCATTCATTTGTCTTCATTCCATCCGTTGCTCGACTGCGACACGTTCTCTAAGCATCCCCTGCATACGACCTCCTGTGTCCCTTCCTTTCCGCATCGCCCGCGGCAGGGAACAAGCGGCCGCCATTCGGAGGGGCGTCGGCCT
This sequence comes from Mycena vulgaris, assembly GCA_029204335.1. Lineage (NCBI taxonomy): Eukaryota > Fungi > Basidiomycota > Agaricomycetes > Agaricales > Mycenaceae > Mycena > Mycena vulgaris. Next base: position 105,038 of record JARGYA010000062.1, on the reverse strand, counting down.
TGTTGGCTGCTACGGCGATCACATGCGAGGGCTCCGCATTGCATCCTTCTCTCACACCACCGCTGTATCCTCTTTCCCTGCCGCCGCCTCCTTCAACTGACCTTGGCTTCTGCAGATAGGTGGGTCACCGACCGTTTACTTCCACCGTGCCCTTCCAATTGACGCGCGCGCGCTGGGCGACCGTACACGTGATAGGTCCCCTCGGTAGGTTCGGTGAGTCGCAGCATTCCGCCCTTCGACATTAATACCATTCCTGCCAGCAGCCAGCGAGTACCCGCAGTGTTCCAATCGGATCTCTGTCGTCTCGCTGGCTACTGTAGCTCGGGTGATCCGACATCGGCACATCTGAACGGGTGTGGGCGACAATCACATTACGCTTGAGCCAATGTATGTTCCCTTCGCTCCCGCATCTCCCTTTTGTGGAGACTACACTATATGGACAAAATACTTGAAAGGTCTTCCCACACAACCATCCCGTCGCGTGTGCATCCGTCAACTAGCCGGCCCCCCTTGTGCTCTAGCTCTATATCTCTCTTCATATCGCTACCCTCGACGTCCTCCGTTATAATCTTCCTAAGTGCACAAAGTTGATCCCTTGCGACACCGGTCAGTTGGCTCGGACTGAGTTGTGTCTTACACCTCGCCGTATCGTCCCTGCCTTTCACCCGCCTCCCGACCTTGCGCCACCGCCGCCGTCCTCTCCTCCGCCCGCGCGTCTCGCATCGTCAGTAACGGCGTCAGATCGGAGGAAATCATGGTGCGCCATCGAAACACGCTCACTGCTAATTTCGTCTGTTCCCCCCACGTTTCGCTGGCCTCACTACGCAACATCTTCTTTGGAATCCTCATGGCCCTTCGATGGTCTCCCCTCAATCCCGATCCTCTTCGTCTCGGAATTCGAGCCGTCACTTCGAGCTCCGTTGGCGGCCCCGCACCCGCCCAATCGTGGGCTCTGCCCATTTTCGTCCTTCGCACGCCCATGTTCCCTCTCCTGGGCGCTGCATCAGCAGACTCGCGCGCTTGAAGCTCGTAATCTGTCGCGCACGCCTCAACCGATCCACGCCGCTTGTCTCTCGCTTCCTCAGCGATACTTCCCAGTGGCCGATGCAATCGCTCCCGCTCCACTCAACTGCGTCTCGCAAAATGCAGATGGTAGTATTGAGGACGACGAGTCGGAATGGACAGACGTGGCTGCCTGAAACAGAGGCGGGGCCCAACGACGAACAACAACAGTTTGAGCGAGGAGGAAATTGAAGTAAAACAGGACTGCAGGACTATACGTGAACGCCCATTCTTAGCAGGAGATCACCGATATCCGCCTCCGGGGGCGATTCTTGGACCCAGACCGCGGCGTGCGGACGCTGGAAGACCGCGCGCGCTGCATCGCGGACGCTGTCCAGGGCGTCGCCTCCCGGGTAACGGCGGTATGGGAATTGGAGGGAGCGCAGATTGTGTAGAGGGGCGAGGAGGGCGAGGGTGTCCTAGAGGGCGCCATTGATTCATTAGGTTGTGTGACGATGAAGACACTTACGGAGGCCAGGGGGTGCCGGAAGCTCAGCGTTTTCGTGCGAGGAAAGTGGGTGAGAAGACCTGGATATGGTGATTCCCCATCAATTGTGAATGCGACGCTGGAGCTAGTACCTACATTTGATGACGGGCGATTCCGGGATGAGGTTCACGAAGCCGTCGAGCGCGGGACAGAATTTAGTGGCAGTTTCGAGCATCGCTATCGCGCCGTCGTCGGTGACGAAGCTCTCCGAGCAGATGAGTGTGCGGAGATTGGGAAACGCCGTCAGCATGCGCGATAAGGAACTCGGGATCGCGAGTGTTCGGACTGAGGGGAGCGAGCAGTTTTCGAGCCGCTCGCAGAGGACGCCCCCGTGCCGGTCGGATATGTCGACGATGTGTAGGGCGGAGAGGTTTGGTGCTGCTTGGATGAAGCGCACGAAGATGGTGAGTAGGTTCCAGTTGGGCGCTGAGATGTCCAGGGATACCAGGAGCGTTCTGGAAATACACATTCAATGCAGTGTTCATTATAGCAGGAGGATGCATCGCTCACTTGACACAGCGCGGCAAACCCGGTGTTTTAAGGATGCCCATCATCCGTCGCTTGAAAGTCAAAACGTGACGGCCCGGGTGATCCAAGGGACTCGGAAGAGCCTCGATCTGCTCCCAGACGAGCTCCTGAAATATGTATCGGAAGATTCGGCAGGTTTGGTAAAGCGCGTGCAGAACCTGGAAGCGAGAGAGAATCCCCGGGTCAGGATGTGTGATCCGATAGCGCTCGTACGGGAGGGGTGTGCCATGGAAGTACGAGAGGATTTCCAGCCAGATTTCAGTCGGTAAAGAGAGGATTATGGGCTCCTTTTCCGGTGCAGGTCCCATCATAGACAATTGCTGGTGACGGTTTGGGAAAAAGGCGGTGTTTGTTTGTCGATGCATCGTTCCAATCCGGCTGCTGTGCGATCTGATCGGTCTATTTCTTTCTCCCTCACTCTCCCGTCAAGTGCTAGTTCGTTTGATCGTACTCTTCCTCACAATCCGCTTTGTCTTCTACCACCACCATTGAACCCAGCTTACATGCATCGATTGACTCAGACTTGCCAGGACTCCGACAGCCGCATGGGACGGCGAGTTCTAGTGCTGGCCAAAAAATACGATATGGAAAAATATAAAGGGCGGCTCGCCACCGCCGCCCCTGTGGCTGCTGGGGCCGCGGACGATACTACCGACGAGGGAGTGCTCCCGCTCGATGTTCCAAGTCGCCTGCTAACGAACCCGTTTCCAGCGCCGCTGTCGCAGATGCCATCGTCTGCGAACCATCGCAGCCCACCCAGAACCGCCGCATAGCGGACTAACCGAATTCCGGTGACGCTCAGGGCAGCGTCGGTGTGCCTTCCGCTCGCAGCCACAGCAATACTACCGCCCATCCCTGCCGTAACAAAATGCGAGCGCGGAAGCGCGGTGGAGGTAGTGGTGGCAAGGTTCGGTTCAGAAATCGGTTCGAACCGGAACCGGACCGAACTGAACGCGGCGTTCAGGTTCAAGGTTCGGAAAATAGCTGAACCGAACGCCAGGTTCAGGTTCGGCGTTCACGTCCCAGAGAATTTTTTGAACGCGTCCGAACGCGTCCGGACGCCGAACGCGCACGTGTTTTTTGGTCGAGAATATGGTCTTTTCGGCCGAGAATTGGTAGAAAGGTCCGAATACGTGAGTCGGAGGTATCCAAAAAGCTGATCGGCGCCACTTATTTTATGTAATTCACGTATCTTGCTCCCGAATCTCACCGTGTCTTGCTATGACCATCGACTCTGTTCGCCTCCGTCAGGAATAAATCTCGGGTATCTAGCTCTCTGCTCCACCCCAAGGCCGCCCGTGCGCTTTCCCGACCCTAGACGTGGTTTATGTCCTCCCAATTGCCAGATTTTTTGTTTTAAATGCTCCGTTAGGGAACAGTGGGTCTCACTGGCAGCCATAATTTTCCAAATTTCCCCGTATATACTACAGGCTGCAGGGTCCTTCGCCCTCCGCCGCGAAATTTTGTGTTTTAAATGCCCCGTTAAGGAGCGGTGCGTCGCACTGGCAGTTATAATTTGCGAATTCCACGGACCACGCTGCCCTTATAAAGGAGCATATTCGACGTCCACCAGCCATCGTACTCCCCCTTCGATATCTCTATCCCACATGGCCAGTTCTGACCTTGGATGTGCTCAAAACGCGGACGGCTCCCTCCGGGACGCCTCTGAGATCGATTTCTTCTACGACGTCGACAACATGGCCCCGCTGGCGGGCCCCTCGTCCTTCAATCCCTCTGCCCCGCTTCACCCCTTTTCACCTGTGTTCATCCCCTTCGTCGCGTCGATGCCCTTCTCACTGGATGCTGACTTTGGATATGATGCTGAAGGCGAGGATTCTGAGGCAGACGAATAATTATTAGTACAACACACTTGTTGCATTGATTATTTTACACTAAACCATACTTGTCAAAAAAAATGGTGTTCGGTTCTGCGTTCGAACGCCATTGAACGCCGAACTGAACGCGCTGAACCTGAACGCCGCGTTCAGGTTCGGCGTTCGGCATTTACCCGAACCGAACGCCAGGTTCAGGTTCGGCGTTCAGGGAAAAGGGCCCTGAACCTGAACCGAACCGAACCTTGCCAGCACTAGGTGGAGGGTCACCAAAACCAAAGGAAAACCAGCCGGGCAGACACATGTGTTGTTGAGCAAGCTTGATGTGTGAATTCTAGACACGACAACTCGAGAGGGGGAGGTCCCTAACAGTGGAAATACGGGATGGAAGGAATACTGAACAGCAGATTATGGAACACTGCATAACAGAATATGGAACGCGCAGAAGTGGCAGAAATATCCGTGGGAATAGTTGAATAACGGCCAAGTGGAAATGGCAAGAATTGAATACGGAATAGCGGAGTCGCGCTTCACGGAAACGTAATTGGTGAGGCCGGAGTGGGCTGCCAAGACAATGAATAGGAGGCGCGATGACAGCGGGTGAAAGTAAAGCCATGGTCCTAAGGAATGAGGACGAGTTGGTAATGCTAACAGCAGACGGACCGTTGGCGTATAGCACAAGTAAAGACAGCCGAAATGCGAGTGGGGAAGGCAAAGGCGAATTAAAACGGATCAAGTGAAGGACTCAGCCGTGGAAAGGTGTCGCGCTGAAAGCACTCGAGAGGAGTAGACGACGCATTCGGGATGCCGTGGAGGACGGAAAAGGGCGAAAACCCGGTTCAGCAGGGCACAGCGAGGAAACTAGTGCAGCAGCGAACGAGGGTGATGCTGCCTCCGAGGGGAGATGAGGAAGTGGGAGAGAAGAGATCTGATCTCCGACCTCCGCTGATGCGCAAACCCTGCTCTCATGCCTCGATCACATGAGAACATCAATACTTGTTCTGCGGGTTTTTATTTCATATTACTAGATATCAATCGACGCAAACAGAAAAAAGGACTCCAAAAAGAAAGGTATTGAAGTGAGGCCTCGAAATTCACTAGACATGTTCGGAGACTCAACAGCGTCAATCCCTAGGAGTCACAGGAACTTTGAATTTACAGTCGGAGTGCAGTCCTGGGAGAATGGCTGGACAATTTGCAGTCAGCTAAGTTGTAGAAAGCAGGTGCAAATATGAGGAGAATGAGAGGACCGTGAACACCATCATGATTCACTGATACCAGTGGTGGAGGCGTTCTTTTTTGGGAGACCGTATAGTCCAAACCATTCACGGAGTCGACGTCGGATCGCAGCACTCGACGTCATCTTCCGCTCTCACGGCCCCGGGGTATAGTTGGGCGCAGCTCATCACCGGGTGGGCTCGACGCCCCACGCGCACTCATCGCCGCCTCGAGCTGCGCGACGCGCTCCGTCATCGCGCGCAGCTGCATCTGCGTCGCCGGATCCGGCCGCACCGAGCGCGACCCGCCCGAGCCTCCGGCGCTGCTGCTCGCAGGCACGCTGCTCCCACCCCCGCTCCCGCTCGCAACAGACATCGTGGGGGTATGTCGCGTCCCCGAGTCTGAGCTCGAGCCCTGGCCCCGCGGGCTGCTGTGTGGGTGCGGGTCGTCCCACAGCAGCGCTGCAACGTCAACGTCGGGCTTGTGTTCCTTTTCCGGGACGCGCGGCGACGACGGGGGGAGCGACGCCACGGAGGACGCCTTCTCCCACATCGCGACTTGCGTGGCGAGCACGGACGGCGGGACGGGGCGGTCGAGCGCGAGCGTGGACAGCGAGCGGAGTTCCATGTCGTCGGCGTACACGACGGCAGGGGCGGGGGCGGGGGCGGGGGCGGGGGCGAGGAGCGGCGCGGGATCCGGGTCGACGACCACGCGCTCCTTCTGCTTCTCCTCCACGCGCTCGAGGCGGAACCGGAAGCGCCCCCGCATGCACCAGAGGGTGATGGCGATGAACGCGATAGTGAACAGCAGGCCGCCGACGACGCCGCCCGCAATCGCGGCGATGGGGGCTTTGTGCGATGGTGCTGGCGCTGGCGTGCTCGTAGGGGTGGCGGTGGCCTACGTGCTCAGGCGGGTGCTGCCGGACGAGGGGGACGAGCTCGGGGATGGTACTAGGTGTTTTTTTGAGAAGAGGAGACGAGGAGGTGGTCATTGTTTGACGTACCGGAAGGCGACGGCGACACGGGGGGCGGCGGCGTCGTGATGGGCGGCGGCGTCGTCGTCGTAATGGGTGGCGGCGGCGGCGGCGTGGTGATGGAGAAGGCGGAGGTGGCGGTAGCTGGGTCTTCGGGGACGGTAGATGCTGTGGGCTGGATTGTGAGAAGGAATGTCGTGTGAGCAATGCGACGGCGCACGCACCTCCAGCGTCTTGTCTCGGATTGAGGAGGGAGCCTGGTCAAGTCAGCCATGGGCGCCACTTTAAGAGGGACGACACGCACGAGTGGCTACTGCACATTGCGAACCGAAGAATGCATTGGTGTTGGGCAAATCGTCAGGGCACGCGGTGGACACGCACTCCGCGACCGCTGCGAGGAAGCTCTCGCTGATGCACAGGCAGGCACCGTCCCTGCGCACGGATATCAGGTTTCGTGCGCGCACACCGGCATGGAAAGCACATACGAGGGATTGTAGTTCGTGAGGTCGATGTCGTTGCTCGCCGAAGCGCACTTCTGCACGCAGGGCGAGGGAGCGGTGCTCCTGGCGGAGACCATGGGCGGGCTCGGCGCTGAGGCTGCGACGTGGGAGGGAGCAAAGCGTTGCTGGTGCTAGCCGATCTGGGTACATTGACGGCGCGTATCAGCCTATGGGGAATTTATTGGATTAGCGCCCTATTAGCGGGTGCTATATATGTCAGGAGATTAGCGCCCTTCTATGGAAAGCGGGAACAACTGAGACAACTGATGTTATCAGATCCGATGTGATGGCCGTTGTTGTGCCGCGACATGTTCAAGTGAACATTCGCTGTTTCTTGGCCTCTAACGCTTGGATCGATGCTAATGCCCGCTATCTTGAGCAAACACCCGAAATCGGTATAAATGCTGTTACACCATTGTCATACTCATCCCTCACCCTGCGCCACATATACTTATGGCTCGACAGCCCTCGTTCCACCCGTCCCACTACTCCTCCTCCCTGCAAACATTGCGCATACCGTCGCCTCTTCTTTCCCTACTCGTAGTTCCCGCGTAGCGGCTCGTAGCTAGGTCGACCCCGCCGTCCCGAGCCCCGGGTCAATCAGCACTGTTGGAGAAATGACCATAAGGGGCAATCAGGCCGATCCGCGAGCGGACTTACTCAGCGGATCACTAATGTGGAACGCCTCCGAATTATGTAGATTCTGGCTCGATACTGGTGGAGGTGCGTGAAATAATAAAATAAAGATAATAAAGATATGAAAATATTGCCCGTGTTTCAGAGTTCTTTGGTCTCAATTGGCGAGAGCATCCGAGGTGTCGGATCTCGGCACAGATGGCCGGAAGTTCTGGCACGTTGTGCCTGGGATACTGAGAAAACGCACAAATGATATTGCCTTCCATCGTAGTAAAATCCAGTAAAAAGTGACTGTACTCCACATTGGCGCAATGAGGGCTCCAAATATCGTAGCAATTTTGGGAGTCCCAACAGCTACACAATTTATTCCCTGGGATACCGAGGGATACTGAGCGGAGTCCGAATCCGAATCCGGAACACTTCGCGTCGCGTGCACATCCGCTTTTCATTGCTAAAGTAACGGTACTCTGGCGCTCTCTTCTTCATCCACTCGACCTAGCCACTGGTTGGCTTCCCCTTGCGCTGGTCTCTTTCAGGCTCCCTTTCTGGCTCTCGGGTATCGCGTGTCAGCTGCCAGTGAAGCAGCTCTCACATTTCGTTCTGCGCGGGACTCCGGCGCGTCTAGAAGGCATCGGGTGCTCAACTGGTCACTATATATGCATCAACCCATTAAGGATCCGACCCACACTGTCAGACACTGTCCCAGCAAGTCCCAGCAAGCGCCGCCCTCATAACTCGACAGATCTGATACATGGGAGGTAACGGCTAGGCCCGTCTCCCATGACTCCACTGCTGCCTCGTGGGATCTGCACCGCCCCGTGAGCCCCGCTTCCCGCCCAATTGTGTCACTGCAACGCCCCGCCTGCGGGAGCTGCTCGCGGGCAGCGGCGCTTACACATCTTGCGCACTCGCATCGTCCACCGCGCCGCACTCCTCGCTCGTGAGTATGGGGGGACTTGTGGTTAGTCCTGCGTCATGGGCCTCCTCCCCGCGCCTGTGCCGCTCACTACCCGCCACGGCATCGCTGCACTCATAGATTACGGGGACAGTCCTGCACTCGCCTCTTCCATCGCGCGCCTCCTCGCGCTTGTCTCGGCCAATGCGCGCCTTATCACGCTTGCGCACCACGCGAGGCGCCGCCGCACCGCTGCACTCGGATTCTCGCGCCGCACGCAGGACCCACCTGTATAGGCAAAGAAACCTTTGCTGATGTGGTAGGCACACATCACGCGGGGTCTCTCGCGGATTTTCCGTGGGAGCACGCCTGCTGTGTCCGAAGCACAGATGCATTGGATTGCACTATGGGCGGACCTACGCTACACGCGATCCGGTACAGGTAATGTTAGGCTTCTTCGAATCCCGACCTTTACAGGAAAAATCTTGCCCAGCTTTCCCGCAGTCTCGACAACGGTTCCGACACGATTTGACGTTACCTCTCCCAGGGCATTCCGGTACAGCACATTTACGGCAAGTGCGCTCTCGCCGCTGCTTCATCGCGGGAGGTTCAGACTCGTGCACACCTACTTCCACGCGGCGTTTCGATAATTCGGCCAAAATGGCTGCCGGAGACATCTCCGGAAGCGGAATGTCAGCGGGTACCAAGTGGCTTTCTCCGCGACTGGAACCGGTAACGAAACTCGTGGCAGCGATCGTAGCTGCACTGGAAGACCCACTGAAGAGCCCGGAGGAAGAAAGGGCCACATTCTGTAACTGGCTCCCCGCAAACGCTGTGTCCGCATCGGTCATAGTCTCGAGGGGTAACATGCCGCTCCCGACGAGGTGTAGCTTCAGCGTCGTTTGTGGCACCAGCGGTGCCATCTGCAATCTACGCGGATCGTGAATCTGCTTCATCACGGAAGCTCGAGCAGCCGCCGTGAGGGCCTTCGTTTGTTTTATGTTGCTGCTGGTCTGCCAATCGCCAGAATAATACACCTTGAGTTGTTCGGGGAGCTAGTCCATCCTGTCAGAAGGTCTGTAAAAGAAATCACAGTGAAATACCTTGTAATAGATCTCATCTCGCGTATCAGCAGAGGCATTCCAGATTTTTATTCCTTTCTCCACTTGGGTCGAAGACGAGAAGTTGCCGAAGCCGTTTTCACTCGACATCAACTCCCGGAAAAGATCCTTCTCCGCAATATGGTGGACTGGAAGGACTGCTTTCCGCGTGCCCTGGAGCGAGGCGAGATGATGGTGAAGGCGCGCGGAGTCTAACAAGGGCTCGAATTGTGCCATTCCGGCACTGGCACGAATGTCGTCTGGAATGGGGAGAACACCGGAGACTTCGTTAGTTAGTTGGTACAGATTTCCATTCACCCATCCAGTTAAGGGCTGGGGATCAACGAGAATGTCCTCAAGATAGGAGAGCAGCTCCTGGATCTCGTTCGTAAGCCAAATGCTATAATGGCCTTTGAATCGACGACCAGTGCTGTTGTAAGTTCCGACCTTTAGCTACCGTAAGCTCTCGCAAAAATGTACCGAAATTATGAACACGTACCACAAGGTTGTGCCGCAAAATGAAGTCCTTGAGGGACGCATTGATATGGCGAACAGAGGCCCCCGACGTGGGCAAACGCGACCGAAGGTGGGTATGAACTGCTCCTTCGGTAAAATTTGTGCCTCGCTTGCAACGCCATAGCGGTAAGCCATTCTTGTCGTATCCGAGGAGGCTGTAAAGCGAGATTCCAGGAGGATCAGAACAAAAGCCCTTCTGAATAAGTTCAAGGACATTTTTAGCGACAGCCCATGCAGCTGAGTTGAACAAGGGCAATCCCGTCTTGGCATCCTTCAGAGGCCCAAATACCTCGAAGACTTTTGCAACAAGAGGATACAGCTCTTCGGGAGGAGGAATAATTCGTTTACATCTCCGCCAGAGCCATTGAGGGATTGAACGGAGCATCGTGGCCCAGTCCTTAGGCGGTGATTGGCGAAGACCCCAGGCAGCGATTCGAGCTTTGTCGGCAGCATCTGGAATGAAAATTGCATCACGGAGTGCTCTCGTGAATTCGACACGCAAGCCGTGAACGACGGAGATGTAGAACATATTGAAGATGTGGAATGTGTCCTTGATCACTCGACTCCGGATGCACATTTTCCACGTTCCCCATTGATGAAGGGCGTCGGCGAGAACTTTTGAACCCTCCTCCAGGCTCTGCAAATCAGATCGAAAATTCTGGAGTGTGTTGGAATCATGAATTCCGGCTGAATCAAATTCCTGGGAGAGCAAGACACCCAACCCCGACTCGTCATCCTCGGAACTCGAAGGCGGTGGGAGTGGAGGCGAATTGGAGCTGGACACATTGGAAGGTAGACGAGGAACCACAATCGAAGGGAGATCGACCTCAGTGGCTAAACGCAAATGGCTACGGAGGCATACAACCTTGAACGGGATGGGCCCAAAATCGCGGAGGGTGGTGCGCTTGTGGGTGGGGATAATCGCTGCTGGAATGACGACCTCGGTAACTTCAATAAGGCAGCGACTTTGGGTGATATTAATGGTGTCGTATGACCCTCCTAGAGAAGAAATAGTTCCACGCGCAATAAGCCGGGCGCCACCAGAGTCGTGGAAGAGTAGAATCGGTGTGCCACCGGGGACGATATCTGGAAGCGGTGAAGGAACTGGGATTTTTATGAGGGAGTCGTAGATGCAGCGGCAAGCGTGCACATCCAGAGAAGCATAGCGGATTTGAGATTTGGAGAGTTCCCCCTCCCATGCACTGCTGATACGCTCAGCTACATTTTTGTCCATTCTTTTCCCCAAGACCTTCGCACAAAGATCTGCAAGTCCGATCTTGGCGGAGGACACAACAAGTCGTTCCTTCGCAAGTTGAGCGAGATCGACCGCACCAACGAAGGGTTCTTCGGAATGACATGCATCTTGGAGATATTTCAGATCGCCGCTAACGGCTCGCCCGATTTTCAAAATGCGCGGGTTGAGCAGAACATTCTGGAGCTGCAGTGGAAGCTTGCCGCCGGCGAGCATTTGACCAATCTAAAAGATGTTAGATGATAATCTAGCTGAGGCGAGATTGGCTTGCCTACCTGGATTACGTGGATCCGATCTTTGTATTCAATCTGAAGTATTGCGGTAGCTCCCCGCCCTGTAACATAGCCACGATCCGATACTTCGACATTCCACTCCGAGTCGAGGAATAATACCAAGTTGGCACCATTCTCATCATCAGGGAGGTCTTGAAGAATGGCCCGAAAGACTTCATCAATGTCGCGAATATTTCGAAGCACGTTTATAGGAATGCTTTCTGGAATTTCGAGCGCGTCGAGATGAGCATATTTTTCGACGGCGATAACAGCTTCGCGGAGGGAAGGGAAGCACCGCTCCAGAAAATCCTTGTCGGCCATGTTGTCCGTGTAGAAGATTCCCGGCTGATCGTGGCCATACCGAAGAAGAGATTCCCGCATACGAGTGAGTGCAAGCTCAAATTGGGAATGTGACTTTGTGGCGACGAGATTGCATACACGGATTTCGCCGTTCTCGTTGGTGACGGTGAGAAGTGCAATGAAAATTTGGGCGCCATTGACTTTCGCAATATGTTTAGCAAGCTAAGAACATGATTAAGATCGAGAGTAAATGTACAAGTTCCAGAGACTTACCTTGAAGCTGTGGTGGATGGCACAAATCAAAGCGGAAAGAAGAGCAATGGCCTGGTCAAAGTCGAAGGCAATGCAGCTCGATAAATTTGTCGAATAAGTCGCGAAGCCATTGTGAGCTTGGAACAAAGCCATGATAGCCATTTGGAGAATCATCCTCGAACGGCAGGAAGCTTTGGAATTTTTTGCCGTACCACTGGGACATCTCCTTGGCCTTCGCAAGGGTCGAGAGATATGACACATGGAGTTTATCGTAGTGCTCGAGATGTCTAACCCGAAGCGCATCCGAGAACTGTTTGGAGCCCATCCCACTCTGAAAGCAAGAGCGCATGAATAGGAACAGGTTCTCGGAGATTCCGCTTCTATAAGTAAGCATTGCGGGAAAAGCGGCAGCGAGAGCGCGAGGGAGTTTTTTGAGGATTCGTGAATCCCAGCTGCGGAAAGTCACTGTGCATTTCCCGGACTTGGGATTGATACAATTGGAGCAGTGGTATCGGTATGCAATGATGTAGAAGCACTGGTCCAGATCGACACAGCGACGTGGGCGGGGGATATGTCCACGACGCGTGAGACCAGTTTTGCAGTTTGGGCACGGAATCCGTGCAGGGGAAACAAGTGCAGCTGGGTCCCAGAGGAAAAATGGGGCGTGGTATAATTTTCGCGGCGCAAGTGAGCTACAGTAATTTCTCGCGTCGCAAAATAGGGATTATCTAGCGGAAACCAAAAGGTATGGTGATCGCGGTAGAGCGAAGGAAGACCATCAGAGCCTCGAGATTTAGATTCATTGACCTTCGCGTTGAATTGACCCTGTAGCCAGTGAGGCAGTTGGCGAGCAGTGCGGCGTGGGTGGGGATGATTAGAATTGGCAGGATCGGGGTCATCGCCTTCCTCTTCGCTGTCACTCTCCTCGTCATCATCTCCAGTTCCGATACCATCGTTCAGAATCACGGAGTCGTCATCTGGATCCTGGTCTTCGGGCAACAAGATGCTCGAAGGATCATCAAGGATTGACTCGGGGACGACCGGCGTAATTGAGATTGGTGGATGGCTGTTTACGGGTGCAGCGATATTCTCGGGGATGGGCTGGGTCGATATAGAGGGTTGTTGAGTGAAGAGGGGATGGAGGCTGCTTGAATTAACCAGCTCGGCCGCATCCGAAACATGTTTTGAGCGAATTACTGCGGGCATTCCTATAACAGTCTGAAATACTGTCAGTACTGGCCATCTTCAGGAGAGATGAAGAACATACATGTTTTCCAACATTAATAGCAAGACCTTGAGCCGGTGATAGCTTTGGAGGACGGCCAACAGGCCGCTTCTCTTTCGGAGGATCGTTATCGGCGCCAGACATTGCCCGTGCACGTTGGAGGTATCCAGTCCCTGGAGGGCGGCCAAGAGGCTTCGGAGCGGAAGGTGTGGCGTTCGACGGGCGCTTGTTCTTATTCTTCGAGCCTTTTGGCCTTCCAGGGCGGCGTGGGGCTGGGATTGAGTCCGTTGAGGGCTCATCGGTGCATGTACTGCCACAACGAGAATGAGAAGGGAAAGCGAATTGAACCAAAGCTTTACCCACCTTGCACCTATTGTAATCCAGTCGTCTTTATTAGCCTGGACGAAATCTTCCTGTGATGGCCCCACTCCACCCGTATTGAGTTCCTCGGGGATTTCGATCTGTGATGCTTCTGATGCCATATAAACGCGTGCAAAGATTTGGATCTGCAAGAAGAATGAATGAAAGATCTAATGATAATGCCAGATGTACATACAACTCGTAGAAAGCCTTGAAAAACAATAACGGTGCTCCCTGAGTCGGCAGGCGCAGTGAGACACTGCGTCAGACACAATCCTAAATGAGTGGGTCCAGCAGAGTGCAAGAGGTAGTGGGAAGAGATTAGGTACGGTAGAGCAGCTGGATAAGGGCTCCGAGAGCTTTACGGCCTTTCCTCGACGCGACGCGACGACGCGAGACGGCGTCTCAAGGGGGTTTGAATACCCGAAAAATGTACCCTATGTCGCAATTTTTATTTCAGAGGCCTAGGTACCTCCCCCTCCCCCACGTGATGAAGCACGTGCCATCAAATTCCCTTTTTGGGACGCCGTCCCCACAGCCGCGCCTCCGCACGGCACACATACCCAACCCTTGCGCCTCCTTTTCACTTCGGCACACTCTAGATGATGGTGTGACTAAACTAGCATCTATGTCTCGCAATAATTGGGGCACACGGTCACCCCCTAACTATTGACTCGCATCCGGCTTTGCTACACTTAATCGTCACGGTAGGGTCGTTTTGCTCCGCCGCCATCACCACGCGGTCACAATCACAGAGTTTCTGTCTTTCCGCACGAGATTCTCGTGTTCGTTTGAATCTGCCAGTAGCCACAATGTTCATAGCAGAAGGAGCCGAGGGGACCGAACCATAAACCAGATTTTGAGTGGACAGGAGGACAGGCGTGTTGGTAGGCCGCGTCGACCGGTCCTCATCATGGGAAGTCGTACCCTCATTATCTCCTGAGTAAATAATCAATAGACTCCCCGAAACACATTCAAATGGCTCGGCGGGCGAAACAGCGGTGAAAGAAGCTCTACGTGAAAGGGTATACAATTTTTTTTTCAGGACTCGGGGGGCCTCCCCCCCCTCCCCCTGTATAAGGAAATTCCTTATCTTGGTAGCCCCTTGCGGTGTCTAGAGCTGATGGTTCTTACTCACACGCTGATCAATCACCACTGCTCACACGCTGATCAATCACTATGTGCATCACGACCTGCCGAGGAGCCGATGTATTCAAACTCCGCTAGCTATCAGTATCAGTATCCCGCACTGCCATCAGTATCGAGCCTAGATTCTTCTAGTATACATATCTCTGTAGTATATATAAGCTGAGGGTTGTAGACCAATCTCTTCAGGAGATTGTAACCCAAAGCCTAACGGCTCTAGTGCAACCTATTCAAATTACATCACGCACTCCGGCTCGCGTCGACCCGTTGTCACTAAGTAACACTCCGCCTCTCTGCTGCAGGTCCCCGACCGGCATGTCCCGGCGTGTTTGTCTGTGCGTGCCCCGCCGCCGCAGCCGGATCACTCCTGCCTCGCTGCCATCAGCTCGCCCTCTCGCGACCACTTCCTCCTGCCACACCGCTCCTCCCGCCTCCCACGCTACGCCACGCTAAGCGAAGCTAAGCTACGCGCGCCCCTACGCTACACATCCACTGCCATCCGGCGTGCCACGCGCCCGCTAACACAATCGTACCCGCACTCAAGCCCGCCGCTGCACCTGCCCACCTGCTCCCAACCCTCGCCCCTTCTACGCTACTCAGGCCTCTAAACCTATGCTACTCCCCCTACCCCATCTCTGCACCTTTGCTGCCGCCCTTCAACGTAAGCGCAAACACAACCTCCCCAAACCCGCCTCTGCCCGCCCGCCTCTGCCCTACGGGCTCCTAAAATCCTGTCCCCGCGCTTCTACGATTATTGCTCCACCTCCTCTTTTTCATCATCGCCGCTCCCACCCTTAATGTTCCGTTCCTCTCAGAGCCTCTGGCATGACGGCAAGGCGACTGGATGAAGACAGGAATCAAGGTGCGCAATCACACAGCTTCTATCCGGTCAAATGCTCACTTATTCTGCTCTATAGAGTAGTCCTCCTGGATGTCGGTCCTTCACCCTCTCCGGGCCCGCGCCTGCCCAAGTCCAATCGGCCGGCGCCATTGCGCATCGACCGTGGCTTCCTGCGCCACTTCCTTCCGCATCGCATCGGATCGCATCGCCTCGCTTCCGAAACTATGCCCTTGGCGCGCGCGCCAGGTATCTCTCATTTTCCGCAGGCCATGTCGCTGCTCACGGTCTTCTCCCTGTCGCTGCAGGCTCATTGATCCCGACAATTTCTAAGACGCCGCAGCGCCACGACGCCCGGTGTTTACCCAACCGACTCTGCAGCGGTGGGAATTCCGTCGACACAGGAGCGGCCTCGCAAGCCTCGAATACCCACAACGTTCGTGATCTTTTCCGCGCTCCTCCACTCCGACAGATTTGTATTCTGCCTATTCTACCTCACACTCATGTTGCTGCGGAGTATGATTGTTGACGTGAGTTGATATTTTCTTCCTCCGAGTCTCGCCGCCATCGATACTCAGCGCCAAATCCCGTCCTCGGCCCTTTGTAGCTGTCTCGGGCTCCCTGAAGGGATTTAAACATGGCCGCTCTACTCTCACGTCGGTCCTTCGTCCTTGCTTCAATCCCTCCCTACCGTCTAATTTCACGTGAGTTACGGACCTCGCCCAGGTCCCCTCAAGCGCACCTCTACTCGAAGAAATCTTCGCAACATTCAGCGTTCAATGCAGCACAATTTTTGGGAGTACCAAGGTCCGTACGTAGTGTCTTGTTCCTTACTCGCTTGCTTTGGCGCTCGTGGGTTCCCAGTTATTTCTGCCATCCCATTGGAGTCGAAGATTCTCTCTCATCCTATTATGCAGTCAACCACATTAGCTCATGCGGTACCTGTGAGTACGTTGTCATTGGATTAGGCGATGTTGAAACATACAGCCGGCCTACATCACGGCTGGGCTTCCGTCGACCTTTATTTACCAGAGCTCAGTTCCGCACACTACAGACGACGCGTAGACGCGCATTCGTGCTCACATACCCCAAGACGTTGCCTGTCCCCCAGACCTCCAAAATAAAGGGGGTGAGAGACCTCCTTGATCTTTCCAAATTTTTTAAAATCGATCCCAACGGATTGGGAGATTTAATCACAGAGTTGACGTGGGTGTGTCTAGCTGTGTCTGGATGAAACGGTTGAAGGAGATCTGCAGACTTCCGGTGTCAGAAAGCGACAGCTGATTTGCAACCGATCATATCTGAATACGATCCTGTCGTGACCTAACAAGACCGCCCCTCGTCACGTGCGCATTCTTCAAGGCCGCCTAATAACGAACTCCTCATCGGGCCTTGGTGCGTCACAGTCAAAGGGTATGTGGAAAAAAGGAATAAAACATTATTCCAAGGACTAAAGAGCACCACCACACTATAGTGTGGCTCTTCCTTAACCACCACCTGCTCGTTCCAACTTCTTCGTTCATGGGGTTGTGTAGTCTTTTGGCTACGTCAATTACTGACCACACTCACCTTGCCATCAGTGTGGCCTGGCAGGTGTACCCTCCACGGCTTTATTTTCCAAGTGTGCAGCTAGTGTGAGCAATTGTCAATTGATTCAGTGGATCTCCGGTCCCGGTCTTTGTCCCAACGCACAGGTAATCGACGGCTCCAGAACCAGCTATCTCCTCGGGGCCAAGTATGTTTATTCAACTGGTCGTATTTATGGCTCTGACATGTCCACGATCCAGAGACGATTGCGTTAAGTTGCGCTTTAATAGAGAGTTTGAAATGCCGGAACGGGACACGGCTGTCTTCACATCCATGGGTGTTCTCCTTGGCAAGCCGTCGTCTCATTCGTGAACTAGGCTCCGCTATATCTACAGCACAATCGAATACGGCATCGTGAAACTCTGGATGCCTCTGCGCGCAGTTCAATGACATCTCCCACTCCCAGTGAGACTCTCAGAAAATCGAGACATCCACAGCAACACCCACGTCGTCTGCAACCCTGCTGTGAGGATGGGTAAGTCATATGACGCGGTGATAGAGCGGGGTTAAATTTCATATTCATCGTCTTCTTCTTACCAGATTTGCGGAGTCCCGAGTTCCAGGCACATACTCGGACACCGTTCCTCGCGAGTCCGTCTGCTTCATCCGACGCCAAGGCTCTCTTTCTTCCCTGGCCTTCGGCGGGGCGCGGAGCTGTGTTCTGCTCGGACATTCTGCCATCCCATCTGGCCAATCTGGCGTATATATAACCTGGGGGCGAAAGTACGATGACTACCAGGCCCTGCACCCCCGCAATGCGTCTGAATTTCCTCCTCTCCCTTGCAGCGATCCCGAAATTCAGCAGTGCATCCCCTACGGTGGATCCCCGCGCGATGATCATCCACGAAAGTGTCGCAGCCATCCCGGCCGGATTCGCGCATGTCGGCACTGTCTCCCCCGACGAAGAAATTACGCTCCGCATCGCACTCGCGCACTCAGACATCGTCGGGCTGCAGGAGAAGACCTACGCCGTCTCCGACCCCGCCAATGCACTGTACGGGCAGCATCTCACCACCGAGGAGGTGTGTTCCTTCACTCATTGAAAGATTCTCTTCGATCGACCCTTTTCCCATCAGGTAGAAGAATTTGTGAAACCCCCGCCCGCCACCCTCTCCGCCGTCTCGGAGTGGCTCGCCGCGCACGGACTCACCCCCACGAGCGTCTCGCCTTTCAATGACGTCTTGCAAATTATCCTCCCCGTGCGCGAGGTTGGCTGCGGACTTCCGCGTGTTCGCACATGTGGCGAGCGGCACGAGGAGCGTGCGCACATTGTCGTACGCTGTCCCCGCGACGCTGCAGGCACACATTCGCTTCGTGCACCCTACGGTCGCGTTCGTCCCGCCGCTGCGCGTCCCCAGAGTGCATGCGAGCAATGTAAATCACACGCGCCGCTCCGAAGCGGTTGAGCGACGCGCATCTGACGCGATCCCCGCGTCGTGTGCGTTCGACAATAATCCGGTGTGTGTTCCATCCATCTCATTCGCCACGGGTGGAAAGTTATCTGGGGATGTCCTCACCCATCTTTGCGGCATCTAGTCGTGCCTCCAAGCTATATTCGGCATCCCCAGCGCTAAGGCCAACCACTCTGCGTCCAACGTGCTCGGTGTCGCGGGCTATATCGACGTAAATATTTCCCTCTCTATTCCGTGTGAAATGGAAATCTGTTTGCTCAATTATGTTTGAAAGCAATTTGCGAACACAGCAGATCTCACAGTACGTCGCGTTTTCATTTGGAGGTCCCAGGAAGGATCCATTCTGACTGGCTGATGTGTTCAGAGATTCCTGGCGAATTCCCGCCCCGACTTGGCGGGGTCGACGTTCAGCGTCCAAACAGTCGATGGCGGGGCGAACGACAAGGATAAATTGTGCGCTCCGATTTCTGTAACTCGCTTTTACTGCCATTGATGTTTTATCATACTCCTAGCAATGCCGGAATCGAAGGTGCGTATGTAGTTCGAATTGATCTCCTTCGATCTGTCATTCCGTGCCGCGGTGACTCATGTTTTTATCTGCAGCCGACCTCGACGTCCAATACACCGTCGGCCTCGCCTCTGGTGTTCCAGTGAGCTTCATTTCGGTGGGAGACGATATCCAGGACGGTGTTGCAGGATTTATCGTGCGTTCACCCAAATTCAATTTCCGGTTTCTGGCGCGTAGATCTCATCGCCCTTGATAGGATATCGTGAGCTCCATACTCACAATGCCCGCTGCGCAGCGCCCCACGGTGCTCACTACGAGCTACGGGTTCAACGAGCAGGAGCTACCGGCGTCATTTGCTGTGTGAGTAATACGCTACTGCATATGGGCACACCCAGGTTGAGTGCTGCCCCATCTAGCGCGGTGTGCAATGCCTACATGCAACTCGGGGCCGTCGGTAGGTGTGCTTGCACAGAGCGCGGACGCCATCTGATCTGAGCGAATAGGTATATCGGTGATATTTGCTTCAGGAGACGGTGCATTCGCTATACTATCTATCAGCCGCTGAAAATTCATAATTCCAAGGCGGGGTGGGCGGCATCCAGCCAACTACGTGCACGACTTTTGTACCGTCCGCGCCGGGCGGGTGTCCGTTGTGCGTCTTCTCACTCCCTCCTCTTCCTACTCTTTCCGCCTATCTCACTAATTATTTCATTGTGCATCGGCGCTGACGTTGGCAGCATCACCTCCGTCGGTGGAACCACCAACGTCCCCCCGCACGCCGCCGCGCTTTTCTCCAGCGGTGGGTTCTCCAACTACTTCCCAACCCCCAATTACCAAGCCGCCGACGTCGCCGCGTACCTCGCGTCCGTCGGGACGCTGTATGAGGGCCTGTATAATAAGAGCGGGCGCGGGATGCCGGATGTTTCGGCGGCGTCGCATAATGTTGAGGTCGTGTGGCGTGCGTCGATCCTTTCTTCCTACTTTACTTTTTGCGCGTCCAGGCTGATTTGGTACCTTGATGACAGAGGGCAGCGTGCGTTCTATTTTATTTTGAGCTTATGCAGGCTAATTCGAGGGAAGGGCAGCTCACCTTGGTCGACGGCACCAGCTGCGCGAGCCCCATCTTCGCGAGTATGATCGCGCTCATCAACGACCGACTGCTTGCCGCGGGCAAACCCGTCCTCGGTTTTCTCAATCCCTTCCTGTACAGCCCCGTGGGGAGGGCGGCGTTCACGGACGTCACGTCTGGTACGCCATTGTTACCCACCCATCCGTCGGGCTCTAAACCTCTGTGATCACTGACGCGGCGTATATGGCGCAGGGCATAATCCGGGATGCAATACCGAGTGAGTTCGTTGATTACTTGTTTCTCTTTGATATTATCTATTCAATTGGATGGGGTGCTGACTAAATGATACAGTGGTTTCTTTGCGACAACCGGATGGGATCCCGTCACGGGGCTCGGGACACCAAATTTTAACGGGCTTCTGAAAGCGGTGGGTCTCTGAGGGTTATGGGGTGTCTCTCGGTTGTTACTTTGCTATGATGGTGCCCCTCGAGTTTTTTAAAATCTACGACTTTGATTTTGACCGCGTAAATGCCTTTTTCTCCGTTCCACTCCGCACCTCCTCCTTCTGCCCTGTCCTTTCGACACCGTAGACGCCGACCGCTCACCTCTCCAAAATGTCTCCTCGACCTCTACCCTGCTTTCGACATTCCCTCACCTCACCTCTTCTCATCTTCCCAAGCTATGACAACGACTTGCGAGTCATTTCAAAGTCCAGAGGGAAAATGAGGCGAGCCGTCACGTAGTGCACTGACTCATTGTGCCTTTCCTTGATTCAGTGGTGACCGCTTGGTATTTATCGAGATTTTTGCTCCCAACTAGGTCGGAGGGAAAGATGTGCACGGTGTGCCCTGCAAAACGACTCTAGTGGCAGGACACTTACGTTGGGGTAGAAGATTCGGGCATGAATGTAAGGGCAGATGAACCGGGATCGACATCGACACTTTGTCAATTCCCTTTGAGACTGCCAATGGGGCTTGAGTTTGGAGTGAAAGCAACAATATTTCAATGCGATTTTTCCGTACGTGACAAAGTTTGGCCGTGCTGAACCACCCTTTAGAATTCCAACCAACAGTGTTGACACATGCACGCCTTCCCTACCACTTCCAATAGAATTGAAACGATCACCAAAAAAGCAGCATGGACTTCTACTACGGGAACAATTTTCCTCCATCTTCGCCCAGATACAGGCGGGGGACTCGGTCCCCTGGATTTGACTGCCGGAACGAATGAATAAGACGATGTCAGATGATGACGCTGCAATGTCGGCATTCTGGCGGACGCACGATTCCGCAGGGTTTGGAGATTAATGGTGCGCATATTCAATTTCGCCTGCCGTCTGATCTTCATTGTCTGTCTAGTGTGTGCGGCCCTCTCATTTTCGACCTCGTTGCAAGGATTTCACTGCTACGAGTGATTCGATTAATTTGATCTTTTTAGGTATACCTCGTACACGCGTGCCACCTCCTGTATCTGACCCTCTTCAACTTGCCCACTCCACCGGAAATAAATCAGCCACAGATCCTGAGAAATTCACGGGGGAGTATATTCTGGCTCGCCCGCTCATTAATTTACGTCGCATGCCCCTCGCACTGAGTTCTCGTTCGCACATGGGGGCCTGTCCCAAACCCTTAAAAATTGTTCGATCGCTGCCGCTTGAGACCCACAGTCAGAATTTAAACCGGGATCTTCGAAATGCCTGAAAGCCCTCATTTGTAGCTATCTGGTGTTATTTATCGAGCTGTACTTTTTCCGGCTGCACTCGCCTGCGAAAGTGCGCTTTGAACTTTTCCACGGGCCCTCCCACTTCAAACTCTGCTCAGACGCGTCGTCATCGCGATCTAACCTGTTTCGCGTCGACTCCGGTACCTTCCGCCCCATCAAATGTCCATATCTCCGGCCTCCGCTTCGATCTAAGCCGTACCACTACTCCATTACCCCGGGATTCAATCCTCCGCGTCCGTTGGCTCAACGCTCAATCCCAGCCATTCGGATTTGACCATCACATCCATTGTATTGCTCTGTGTACCGGCGCTTTCCGCCCCGGATCACGGGCACTCTTTCCCGATCACCACCCATCTCTCTGCATCCACCGCCGCACCGCAGAACCACCGCCAGACACAAGCGCGGGTGCGTCCCCAGCCGTCGAATCTCGCCGATGATGCACCGGCGCGCATCACGCCACCTCGCCGCCGACTCTGCCAGATCTTAATGCAATCTATCTGGCGTTGTTCGTATATCTCCAAGTTGTACCCGGTCAACGCTGCCTAGGCTCGGACCTATCAACTCAGACCTGCGATACCGCACTCGCCCCCGTGATAAAGTCACGCAGCGCGCTGGAGCGCACAGCCCACTTCCCCCTCAAATTCACCTAATATTCATCGAGCGAGGCCGTGCGTTCGTTGTCATTATACCCTTCTCTGTTTAGTAGCGCCAGCGCCGGTCTCGCGTCCCACCTCTACGGCTCGCCACGCCGTCCCCCTGTGAGTCCCTGCAAACCGCCCGCACAACGCTGATTATTGCTCTGCCTCTGCCGCCAATGCCAAGCCACGACACCCTCGCCTACACTCCAGGCTCTACGCCCTCCATACGCCTTCATCTACCCTCCTCCTCGTCCTCAGTCGCTATCCAGACTCCCGCTCTTCTCCAGCCGCACACTCCGTGCCATTGCGGCGCAAGTCATCGTGTCGTTTGCGCCGCTCTCTCATCGCCCTTTCGCTGCTGCTCAGTCCACGCACATCCTCTCGCCGGGCTTGCGTCGCTTTTGCATCTATCGTGGGCACAATTGTGCGCGATTCCTGCGCGACCACTATGCCATCGGGAGGAGCCGGGTTCCAGGTGCGCTCATACTGACATTTCGCATCCGCGGCCATACTCACTCGACTCTTCAGAGGGAACATGAAACAATTCAGACAAGACCAGGGCATTCCTCGAATGCTTTCCGTGCAAGGACACTAAGAGCCGTCATCATAACAGGAGACGTGGCTCGCGGGACACATCCGCAATATGACGGCGGCATCCCGCGCACCGTGGCGACGTGCGGTGTGCAGCCTTGAGAGAAGAGGTTTAGGGCACATATAGCGTCAGATATCACGGTGTAATATTGGATGAGCTGCAAAGCATTGCTCTGTCGATTCCGGGATATTCTTGAGGGGTAGAGAAACTGGGGAGGAAAGAAGCGCGAGAGACGCCACAGATACCACCTTTTCAGAGTAGGTAGTGCGGGTTGACCCACGTCACAATGCGGGGCCTGTCGGAGCTAATTTGTGGTTCGGCCATCGCCAGGAAATAGAAAAGAGACCTGACTCGGCCAATCGTGGAGCCGCTGCAGGAACGAGGTTGAGATAAACATGCCGAATCAGGGAAACGCACTGATTCGAGGGATCTGCTTACATAATACACGACATATGTCAATAACCAGACCGATAACCATTTTTGACTCGCTTCCTGGCTCCAATTAAACTCCTAAGCTTCAACACTCAATCAGCACTGGCCCAACGGAGCCCTGAGAACAAATCGGGCTGATGATTCCACTTGTAATATCAATTTACATGTGCACTCAGATCGATCTCCGCGAGTGTTCAGACGAAAAGTCTGACCGGAGCTGCAGACGTGGTGACCTTCACCGCCCCCCGCCTCACTCTCTCGGTCGGCTCCCCATCATAGCTCCAATATATGGAACCCTGTGCCCTTGCCCCGGTGCTATTCCTCCTACTGATGGTTCGATTCCTTCCCCTACCGGCCGGGTCACTGACCTCCTTCTCCCCTTCCTCTACGTACACGTGCCCCCCCAGTGAAGTGCGCAGGTCGTACGTTCCCTCGTATTGAGGGTAGAGGGATACGGACGCGGGAGCATCGGATGTCGACGCATCGAGGAAGAAGCTCGTCTTGTGCGCCATCAGCTGCGATGGGGTGCCTATTGTGATGGGTGCGCCGGAGGTCTGCACCACTGCCCGGAGCATTACGTTATCCGGGAACTCCGGGGATGGTAGGAAGTTGATGTTTGCCTTGATTTTGCTGCACCGGGAGGCATGAGGTTAAGAGTTTTTTAATTAAATGGTGGGACTTACCCGTTGGAGGTCTTGAGCTCCACTCGCGTGTCGGACCCGGCGTGCTCGGCCAGCATCAACGCAACGGAGTCGATGGGGGAATTGCTAGTGTGCACCTTGAGCTCGTATCTAGCGAACAGACCCTCGGCCTTGCGTGGATGAACGCCGCGCGTGCGATAAGGCTCTGCGAACGAACAAAAATGTTAGGAGGCGCCATGCAAAGCTCTTTATATTAACGGGCGAAATACGTACACCGTACTGGATGTCTGCATCCGATGCCCGTAGGTCAATGTGCTCAAATATAGTCCACGGCAAAAACATCATGAAGAACCTGTCGAGGGTGTGCGAGAACCCCGGGAGCTCCGTGCTCAGATCTTTGTATAATTTTACGCCCGAGCTGGATGGGACTGCAACCGTTATGTTGACGCAGACAGAGTTGTGCGTCGGACTGTGCGGATGGCGAGGTCCAGCCTAAATATCGGCAAATTAAACCAGTGTTGCCTCAGCACAAGTTCACGCGGAACACGAACCCAGATGAGGACCCCGTGTTCGTTTGCGTGACCCATGCGGCATGCTTTGGTGCGCTCCAGGTCTTCGGGGTTGTGGTATTGCGCCGTGACGTTGACTTGGACGATTCCGGGAGACAGCCCCGCCCTGATGATATTTATATGGCCAGAAACCCCGCCTCGTGAAAGGAAAAACAGCAGATCTGCAGTCTTAGGTAGCTCGAATGACGTGTGCGCGAGATGCATGTCGGAGCCGTTGGCCAGGGGCCCACTCGAGGTCCATTCCGCGCAGTATTGCGCGCTTCCCGGCGTCTGGTATGCCTGTGAAGGAGGTCAGAATTATAATGGGTGGACGGAGGCCGAGATACCTGCAAACGCGGGTCCCTTGCGATATCGACAGCCCTAGCTCTCCAGTCAATGGCACGGCCCGAACATACGGCAAGGGCTAAAGTTGAGCAGATAACGAGGAAATAGACGACGCTGCGACGGAATTTACTACGACGAGTGGCGGTATCGTTAGGCTGTAATTCGGACGCGTCCGGTGGAAGCGCAATGGCTCCGGGAGGTTTTGGTGAATTGTCTACAGGGTTGGGCATGAGGAAATATCTTGTCGGCGAAGAGTTAGGAGTCGAAAGAACGTGTCGGCGAAGAGTGGGGAGTCAAAAGCCGTGGGGCGTGTAGGTGGTTGGATACCATGGCAACTTGACCCACAGGCACTACATCCGATCGACGGATCACACTGAATTGCGGCAATTGCAAAAGCAACAGTATCCATGTGTCTGCGCAGTGTTGAAAGTGGGCGCAGAGTTCTAGGTTCGCCGCAGTGAGTCTATTTTTCATCCGTTCCCGAAGAGTGGCTGCACCGCCACCTGATCCCCGGGCGCGCCGGATCACAAAGGTAAACAAATGCACACGATTCAAAACCACCACCACCATCGACGGCGGCCAAATGGCGACTCTCTTTCTTGGGAATTACATACGGACAATTTCATCCAGGACTTCCGTGTCCATTTTGCGGTGCTCTACTGTACTATTTCGACCAAGTATTCAAGGGGTGTGACCAGTGACCATAAGTATTCATTTCCCATCAATTCAAGTGTGGTTGAGACCTGTGACCACTATTTTCAGCATTCAGTTCACAAGTATTCAGCTCAAATTTCGGCTCGAAAGACCGCCAAAACTGCTCATGGAGATGAATTTCCCGCAGAAACAGACCCGATTGGGCTGCATCTTCCAAAAACTGGCATCAAAAGGATCCCCGGTGGCTGGAGAAATTTTCGATTTTTTGGCCCTGCAACCAGATAAAACGGTCAAGTATTCAAGGCCCTCGGTGACCTGTGACATATTTGGAAAGCATTCAATTCAACCGGGGCTGTGACCAGTGACTGAATACTTGGTCGTAATAGTACAGTAATCATCAGGAAAACTCTTCCCAGTAATTTTTTGCAATTTTGGTCTAAAATTTCTTGGGGGGTGGAAACTTTTGATATTTTTCGTAAATGTGTGCACATTCTCTGTGAAATGATCGAAATTAACTAAAAGTTTGCATACTTTGCAATCAGGTAGACATAATTTCACTCATTTCTTCGACATTTCATACAATATACTCATGTTTTTCCCTTCGGGCAGACAATTGAGCTACAACAAAGTTGAACGACCACTGTGACAAAATAAGAGTTCGGAATCAAGAACACTGCAGCTTTCCATTGAACTGTGAAATGAAAGAAACCAAGTACCAAGATAATTTTGTCTATGAGTTTCATCCCAGTACTTAATCGGCGAGCGCGATACTCAAGCGATACTATAGATGGTTCAGAAATTCCATAAGGTTAGCCGAGACCCGCCCTAATGCCTCGCTGTCCCGAACGTGTGAGTCCGAGAAACTTCGAAAGATTGCCGACTAAAACCGCAGCTCGTGCAAGAAAAGATGGTTTGTTTTGATGTCCCACAAACATGATCAAACATCTTTCTTCCTTTCCCCCCACCTCTCCCTCGTCGAATTCCTGCTCTCCCTCTTTTCAAGACCTCAGCTCGTCAGCTCATGGGGTCCCCAAGCATTCCTAAGGGGTGTGTACATACCTCACAGGCCTCCCTTAGCCCGCGCTCACAGCAACGCCAGAATGGCATCTACAGACACGGCAGCGGCCTCGACGGCAATTGAGTTGCTCTATTTACTGCCTTCCGTGCGCCCTTGCCTTACTGCTAATGGACTTTTCTCACCTGTATGTCCTTGCCTCACCGCTAATAGATTGGGTGCAGTGTATGCGGCCATGGCTGCCTCGCCCGCGGCACTCAAGCTCAACTCCGCTCAGCGTGCGTCTCCCCCCCCCCTCTGTCTTTCTGTGTGCTGACGCCATCTCCTCGCGCCAGGTGCGCACCAGAGCGTCGACAACATCGCGAGTATCTACGCCATTACTCTCGTCCTCGGTCATCCGTGCGTTGCCGCGGGTACTCTCGCCTCGTGGGCTGTCTCCCGCGTCGCGTGCGTCTCTCCCTCCCTCCGTCTGTCTTTATGTGTACTGACGACATCTCGTGCCAGGCGAGCACCAGAGTGTCGACACATCGCGAGTGTCTATACCATTACTCGTCCTCAGCCTCACACCCCACGCATCCGCACGTCGCCGCAGGTGCCCTCTCCTCGTGGGCTGTCTCCCGGCCGTCTCCCGCATCACGTGCGTCTCTCCCTCCCTCCCTGTCTTTATGTGTGCTGACACCATCTCCTCGTGCCAGGCGTTCACCAGAGCGCTGACCTATGTCGGCAACATCGTGAGTAGCTATGCCATTAACCTCATCCTCGGCTTTGCGCATCCGCGCGTCGCTGCGGGTGCCCTCACCTCGTGGGTTGTCTCCCGCATCGCGTACACAGCGGCCTACGTGTCGGGCGAACCCTGCTACTGTGCATGCGCCGTAAGCCAAGAGTAGATGACGCTGGAATGGGATAATAAGTACCGTAATATACAGCATTGTGTAGTACTGTAATTTTGAAATGAATATTTTGTCCCATCATGCGTGCATCGGAGTGCAATATTAGTAACAACCGGTCCAATAACTGACCGTACATTCCATTCAACCTTTGCACACAAGTGTAGCAATTTTATGATATTTTCTTGGGGGGGAACATATTTTTGCTAAATTCCACTCACTCAAGGAACTGAAGGAATTTTCGAACATTTTACGCAAAAATATTACAAAATTCCCTGAGAGGGTTTTCCTGATGATCCGCGTGGCCGCGGAAGATCATGTTGTTGGGGACGGCGCCTAGGACTTCAATTCCAACCGTCGCAGCGACATGTACAGGCTCGGGGCATGGAATAAGCCTGAGGCTCCTGTACGACAACTTGGACCCATCTTGTCTCTCGTCAAGAACCTGAGCCTCTGACGTGGCGGTCTTGTGCCACAAATATTACGACGCGCAACATTCCTGGCATCAACGTAATTTCCTTCTGCCTCCCGCATTCTACGAAACTCTGGCTCCCCCTTATGCATTACTTAAACGACCACTGGGAATACATGGCGGGTTCCACCTTCCAAACGCCTCAGCCCGACGAGCCACATCCCACGCCAGTCGATCCTGGTCTGACTTGTCTGACCGGTCTGTCCTGGTCTCTCTGGACCGTTTTCAACTTTCTTGAAGCTCTTGCGTTCCTTGGTAACGAGCTCCATACTCACTCAAAATGCAACAGTTCTTGGACTCAAGCGCTACTCGGAGGCGACCCGGTCAAAGGCTGCTATTCGGTTGCAAAATCATTCCCTAGAACGAGAGCTATACATCTTCTCGTCGCCGCCGCTGTTTCCTGCGATGTGCTGGACGTCGTCCAAAGTTTTCAAGAAAGTGGCAATGGTATGCATCCCTGCCCGATTTCGCAAGTCTCCGCAAGTGTCTGTCTGTGCTCTCTCCGCACTCAGGCATGGTATATTAGCTTCAGCTTAGCACTTCGAAACACACTTCAGGCCCGGCCACATGATCTGGGTGCTATCGCAACGGCGTTGAACCATTCAACTTACGGTACGCTGCGCCGCTAGTTGCAACTCGCAGTCTCCCCGATCCCAGCTTCGGCTACTCGACGATTGAAGCCTTCCAGGGTGCGTGCCCATTCTCCTCCGTATTTTCTGCTGACATGTTCGTGAGCCCGGCATTGACCCGATATGACTGATCCCGGCGTGCGCGGAGTCTTCCTCGGGCACGGATCGGCCTCACCAACCATATATTGCGATAGACAGGGGTACGCAACGATCTTTAGTGGTATAAAGGCTGAGAAAAAGCTCGGATTTTACCAGACATCGAGTCTCTCGTTCAGCCTATCCAGTATGCGCTTCACACCCTCTCTTGCACCTCCATCCTCCCCATCCTCGCCGTGGCCTCCGCGACCCCGGTGCAGGACTGGAAGTACAGCCTCGGTTGGGACGGAAAAGTTCTCGACTCCCTCACCATCGGCACGCCCACCACGAACGTCTCCGCAAATGCTCTCACCGTACTATTCCTCCTTCGAGTCTCCGCTCAATCAATCAATCCGCTGCGCTCCCGACATCTCCCTCCCATAAGCATAGCCGCGCACCCCGGGCGGCGTCCTCATGTGCACGGACACCAACTTCTCCGGCACCTGCAGCTTCGCGGTGCAGCCCCTCCGCGAATGCATCGCACTCAACGCCCCATGGTACCGCGCCATCTCGAGCTTCGGGCCCGACCCCGGCGCCAGCTACTTCGGCACGTCCCCGCCGACGCACTTCAACTCCCCATCATCCTTGAGCTTCTCGCTTACTATTGCGCGCATCAGCATACAGCCAAGGCAACTGCGACCATTGGCCAGATCTCCGTCGGGTTCGCGCTGTTCATACCCGCAAGAGTTGAATCAGTGATTGTCGAATTTAAACACGTTGCAGGGGACACTTTCTTACGAAGCGACTACCGGCAATAGAGAAGAAAGATGTGTTGAGATTTCGTTGAGCTGGTGAGCATAAACCAAGAAGCTACGCGCGCCTTTGATCCTTTATGGGTGTGCGACTGTCCTATGAGATGATCATCACGTCCTGGTCTGATTCAACGCCGACTAATCCCCCTCTGTGGCAGCTGCGAAGTATCGGTGCCAATCTTACTCACACCGGTTCCGGACTGTAACATCGAGCTGACTCCGACGCAGGTATAAGTCATCCCACTTTCCGGTGCGCACAACAAGCGCCGAAATCCCACCAATAATGCATCAGAGCCACAACATTGCCTGGGAATCCCTTTTATCAAACCTCGTCCTCATTCGCGAAAGCCCCGCGGTCACTCCCCGACGCACAGATCTCTTCCCCCGCGAGCTTCCATCTCAGGCGGAATCCCTCACGCATTTCGCTCGGACATTCGCGACGGCCATCAGGACATTCTCCGATACCGAGCGCACAAAATACGCGTCCCCCGTCGACGCGGCCCTCTCTCCCCCGACACAAGCCAGTTGGGAGTGGGCGCTCTACATGTATCTCCTCTACAACGTGCTGCTCGCGCGCCCTGATCTTCATCCGGACGACCAATATCAGTCCCTAGGCTGTTTCAAGAAGGTGCTCGGGATGCAGATGGCATTCGAGCACTGGGAACAGAAGCGCCGGATCGAATGGGGGCCGCGCGAGACGTTGGAGCCCGGCGCCACTATTAGACCTCTCAGCGACATAAATGCGCTCCACGAGCACCTGAAGAAATGGTTTTGCGTGCTCCACAGCCACGACATGATGGAACGGATGCTGGGGCGGAGTGTTGACTGGGAGTCCGAGGTCGTTTCGGTGTCGGGCTTTGGAGCTTTACAGCCGATAACAGTACTGAGGGCGCGGCCGAAGATTTTCCCTTTTGGGATGTTTCCAAAGAATAGTCGATAGTTCGGTCAGTCCTAAACAATTTCGGCGTGAATTAGCTAGGAACTCCAGGCCATTCAGTGTGCAATTAATGATAGAAGAAAACCAACGATAAAATGTTATATTGGATCATCTAAGTTTTGGGGGCGATCGGGGCAAGAATCAGGTCTAAACTGCCCATATCATTTTTAAATTAGCTGTAATTTTTGCTGGACTATCATGAATACATTGGGAAGGATGACATAGAGGCAGAAGTACATGAAATCTGTTGGTTGGTTCAATTCTCGCAATATTCCCCGAGTCGAGGTCATTGTCGACCACCCCAAAGCCAATCACAAGGAGCATGACTAGACTTTGGAGAATTTTGGCTCTATGAAATGTTTCTAAACATGGTTAAATGGTCCATACAGGAAAAGTAGCTTGTTTAGACATAATGCGGGGACGATATCCCCGATTCTTACCCGAATCACCTGAAAATCCTACTAGTAGATCACCCAATATAACGACTTTTTGGTGGTTTCTCTCTATGAATGATTGTGCATGGATTATCCTGGAAGATCTGGATAGTTACCGCCTCAATACGTGTAGAACTGACCGAGCTATCGACAATTCTTTGAAACATCCCGAACGGGAAAATCTTCGGCCGCGCCCTCGGTACTGTTATCGGCTGTAATCTCCCACTAGAGCGCTTCAACGACTCAATTGGCTGAGAACTAAAGAAATTGGACACAAACATGCATTCAATGTTCATAATATCTCTAAAGCTGGGTAGACGTCTTAGATAAAGCAAATAACTACCTCAAGCTCTATCAGAGTCTTCCTGATGACTAGAAGTTGCTCCTGACACAAGTCTGGACGTATAGGACGTGATTTGAGCCCGGTAGGTGGAAATCTCGCTCCGGGAGGTGGGTTTTGAGGGCATCTCAAAATAGTATATTTTTTACGGAATCTAATTGCGCATGAATTAGTACATCACATCTACCTAGTTTCGACTCAGTCCGTGCAGAATCAACTGAGATACAAGCAATTCTTTTGCGGGGATCAAAAACAGCCGAAAATGTAAATTTTCCATCCGCGCCTTCGGTAGTGTTATTAGCTGTAAAGCCGAAACCGTCCAGGACGGGGAAGATGGTTTCATTACTCGCTTCGTATGATACTCGAGCGTACTCCCGCCGAAGCTGATGCGCGGATGCTGGTATCGTCTCTTTTGTGTTTGTTGTGGGACAAAAGTCAAGTACGCCTCGTGCGCTTCCTACATATCCGTAGAAAACGCACCAGATGGGTCGAGACAGGTGTATGTATCTCCCACATATTATTTTGTGGGACTCCCAGGACCAACACACTCTGCCGATAAATCCAATTTGAGGTCTGCGAAAATTCTGTTGCTTCCTCGCGTTTCGTCCCAACAGTCGGTGAGATCGAGCGCGATTCCGCAGCGGCTGGGCGGAGGAATAATCCGCCGCGGAGAAGCCATCCATAATCTGGACCACACCATGAACGATGAACGACCGCTCGCAAGGCTCAACGTTTAAGTATGAGTCAGAATGTTGATATATCGCGCTGCGTGGTTCTGGAATTCACTCAATTCTGAATCCAATGGAAGTAGGATATAGCGCTGGATAAATACATCGCGCTCTGGATGAAATGGCCACATGCCGCGTTCGTCGTTACTGCAGATCAATGATCTCCAGCCCACCGCCGCGCGCATGAACATGCCTCTGTCCGCGTCCTGCAACATAAAATAAAATCAAGCTCAATGCACCAGAGCGACACAAAAGAAAACACAGACACACCGTGTATATAAGCACGTCGGGATGCGGGTGGAACGACTGCTTCGCGGTGCATTTGTGTACCGTTTGAAGGCCGGGCGGGTCGGTGAGGCGAAATATACCGAAGCTGCGGGGACGTTAGATTGGGCAGGAATTGACAGCGTAGAGTGTGGAGAGTGTCGAGAGTGTGAATAGAAAGGCAGAGCGGCGGTAACAATTTTGAGGCATAAAAGTTTCCTTGAAGAGGGCGCGAAGCAAGGATTTGCCAAAATATAAGGGTAGAAAGAATGGAAAGAAGGAAACGCACTTGGGATCCGACTTCGGCGCGCATCACTTCTCGCCCCAACACTAACCCACACGTCTCCAAATTGCGCGCACTGTTCGCGCTCGCGATGTCGAGGAGCCGCGGGATTACCGTCTGCGGGAGTACCACCGTCCGCAGCCGCGGTAACAGCGCGCTCAGCATCCGCGCGCGCCGCAGCGGCGCACGTGGCAGCCAACGCGTCCTCCCGTGCGCGCACGCGGGGGTCTTGAGGCGGTGCGAACGATGTCGAGCGCGAGAAATCTGCGCCCGCGCCGCGAAGGCGAGCGCGGCGGGCGGGAGGGACGAGCCCCAGGCGCCGGGGACGTAGCCCTGCGTGCGCTGGTACGAGGACATGTGTCGCGCGAGCGTTGGATACGCGGTGGAGCTGGTGTGGCTTGCGGGGCGGAGGCCTTCGATGCGCGAGGCTGGGGTGAAGACACATCAAGTCACGTCATGAGAGTGGGAGAGACCGGGCGCCTCAGTAATCAAGCACCGTAACCAATGCATTGGTAGGCATCAAGATCATACCGATTCAGTTGGGAATCGAGATCTGGTATCTTTGGCATTCACGCGCTCAACGGCTTGACACCGGAACAAGATAGATGGTCAATTTCTGGTTGGCTCTAGATCACAGTCCTGCTCCCCAATGGTTTTCTCAGCGTGGCTCGCTCAGCTGTACTATGTATAGTGCTCATGGTCAATGAAGTTTCCGGACTTACCAAGGGCCTCACAATTGTCTGTCGCAAGCAATCGTACAGCAACTCCATCGAGTCATACGGTGACGGAATAAGCCGATATTTGAGGATAAATCTATTTGGCAACCTCCCCTTGCCAACAGCACGGGGGTTGCGCTATGTGGTAACCCCAAGATTATGTAACAGCTATTGACCGAGATAAGATTGGGTAGGATTCCGCTCATGAAGGTCCTAAGTAGCCTCGCGGGATGATTTTTGAACCATTACTTCTGGGCTCTACTATGTCTCTCCAATCTTGTCGGAATATGTCCAGGAGTATACATTTTATTTTTATGCTTCGAAGCGCTCATTAAGTATACTATTATCCTGTAATATGGACTTAGAGCGCCGGTGGCAAGTTGCTGCTCGACACAGCCCAACAAAGTTTGTTTTCAACTGCAAGAGTTCCACACATAGCACACTATTCTAGGAGGCCAAAAGCATCATTGCTATGCTCATAATAGAATGTGGTCCAGGCTATGAAGTCAAGCATTCGGATGTTACCACTCCGGATGCGCTCCCGACGTTTTACAATATTTATAGTGTACTGGGCATACGGCCGCAAAAATAACTGGCGGCAGTCGTTGATGAAAGAATTCGGGAGGAATAGGAAGGAAGGTTCTTCTTCGAGGAATTTAGCAGCGTGCCGAAAGTAAGCCAACTCGGCTCAGGCATTGAGAATATCCTCTATGGCCCAGCACTCAAAGAACAAGCAACCGAGGGCATGAAGCGGGGCTTGCGTAATGCGAAAGCCAGAAGGAGCTCAGAAAGCGGCGAGACATCATGCTGGCGGGGCGCTCAAGCGAGTATCTAGCCGAGAGATATGTCATGTGGGGATTGCTAAATAGCGATCGGTTATATGGCAACCCCCGTTCCTCTGGCACGGGGGTTGCCAAATAGATTCATCCGATATTTGCGGGAATTCCGCACAGCCGCGGCATCGGGTGATACTTGTCCTTACGGAACCGGATGACAGTCGTGGGGATTCCGCAGTTGCCTGATACCACCCCCTCGCTCGCTCTTCCAACCACCATGTCCCTGGATGCTGCACTCGTCACAGTGCTTGACCTCACTCCAGTCCCCGGACTTTCAACTGCATTCAGGGTATTCAGATTCATATTGTCCTCCGTGAAAGAGGTGCAACACAGCAAGAATCAACTCGAGGCTCTGGCCATCACGATTGGGCAGCTTTTGCGAGCATTGGACTCGGAGCTCCGAGAGTCAAGGCTCATTGAGGCCACTTGCGGAGAGCAACTCAGGGATCTGGATAAGTGAGGATGCCGTGTTATGGAATTTTTGTGTCTGCCTTACACTCTACCACACAGTCTACTCCAGGACATCCACCAATTCGTTCACAATGAGCAAGAGAGAGGGTTTTTCACGTCCCTCGTGACCAAAGACTCTCGGATTGGCAAGATAGAGACATTCTATCAGCGCATCGGATTTACTGTCAGTGCATTTGAGGTGGGCATCATTTTTTCTGGCTGTCAACAAAGGTAACTTACCGCTACTAACAGATATCCAGCCTGCTGAGTATCCAAAGTATGCTGGAGATGGATCAAACCGCACGGAAGGAGGACACAGATGCCCTGAATGCCCGCCTGACCATACTCGAGCACAATCAGGTGGATCTGCGGAAAACTCTTGGTTCGTGAACTCTATGCTTGTGCTTGTTGTCTAAAGGGGAAACACACCAACAGAAATTAATCAGAGCAACCTGCTTGCCCTGATGGCCTGTATTCAACGCAGGCTAGGCAGTGAGCTCGATCAACCGGAACAGCAATTCTATTCCCACACACTGCAATATCTGACCTCAATGAGCGGTCGACAAGTGAAGCTAGAGGACTGGATGATTGTATCCTTTGATGTTGAGTATGGCCCCGAGATCGGTGCTGGTGGATTGTGAGGTCCAATTCCCCTATCCTGGCTGTGCTCAATATTATCCAGTGGCAAGGTGTACCGGGGAACTTGGAATCGGACCGAAGTAGCTATCAAAGTACTTCAGAATGTTACCGGAATCACTGCAAGTGTTGCAGTGAGTATCAAAACATCCTGTGGTGCAGCTCTGACATTTATGGAATGTGCAGCTGCTGCAGAAAGAAATCGATGTATGTGCTCATCCCAACATGCATATAATATTAAGCATACATATTGTCTCTCATAGCTCTGGTTAACTCTCCGCCACCCAAATGTCCTTCAGTTCCTTGGTGCAAATACCTTGGATGATACACCATTTGTTGTGATGCCTTATATCCAACACAATGCACGCGAGTTTCTCCAGCACCGGCCTACTTTTGATCCTGTGTATATTGTGAGCATTTCACGACTCGAATCTGATCTCAAATAAAGATGTGACCAGCTTCGTGATGCATCCCTCGGCCTGCAATACCTGCATTCACGCAAAATCTGTCATGGTGACATAAAAGGGGTGAGCAACTGAGGGGTAGTTTGTTTCTCAGCTGATATCTGGTCCTTGAGGCAAACATCCTTGTTGAAGATTCAGGCAGGGCCCTCTTGTGTGATTTTGGGCTTTCACGGGTAAAGTCTGATGTCACCAGTCGCACAGTCCGAGAGGGCCCCACTACAATCCTAGGAAGTCGCAACTGGATGGCCCCTGAGCTCCTGGCTGGGTCAGCTCCGAAAATGCCATCGGATATCTATGCATTTGGCATGACATTATATGAGGTACACTTCCTTAATCCTGTAGTGAAATTCCAACTAACTACAAACACAGCTTTATACTGATGAAATTCCACTCTCCAGCATCGCATACACAGACTTTCTTGAGCTTGTATTCAGGCTGGGAGTTAGGCCGAACCGGCCAGAAATTGAGGATGTCCCTAAACTAGCGGATTCTCTATGGACCCTGGCAGAGCAATGTTGGGTGCAAGACCCTAAGGCACGGCCAACTTCAGGGCAGATCCATGACAGGATTGTGGATATCCTAGTGAAAATGACTGGGAAGAAACTTGCAGATTCTGTTGTAACGACAAGGGGAGAGCTGGATAATCCGCAAATCCAAGACCCACAGCTTCTGCATTGGAAGGAGGATTTCATGAAGAACAAACAAGCCTTGGGAGAGGATCATCTGAATACCCTCAAGTCCATGTCTGAGCTGGCCACTACTTACTTCAAATTGGGGCAATTTCCAGAGGCCCAAAAGCTTTGGGTGACAGCGATGGAGAAAGAGAAGCGTGTCCTGGGGGAAGACCATCCTGACACCTTGCAGACCATGGCTAATGTGGTCCGCACTTACTACGACTTGGGGCAATTTCCAGAGGCTCAAAAGCTTGGGGTGACAGCGATGGAGAAACGGAAGCGGGTCCTGGGAGAGGACCATCCTGACACCTTGATGACCATGTCTAACCTGGCCATCACTTACGTCGAATTGGGGCAATTTCCAGAGGCCCAAAAGCTTGGGGTGACAGCAATGGAGAAACGGAAGCGGCTCCTGGGAGAGGACCATCCTGACACCTTGATGACCATGTCTAACCTGGCCATCACTTATGTCCAATTGGGGCAATTTCCAGAGGCTCAAAAGCTTGGGGTGACAGCGATGGAGAAACGGAAGCGGGTCCTGGGAGAGGACCATCCTGACACCTTGATGACCATGTCTAACCTGGCCCGCACTTACCTCAAATTGGGGCAATTTTCAGAAGCCCAAAAGCTTGGGGTGACAGTGATGGAGAAACAGAAGCGGGTCCTAGGAGAGGACCATCCTTACACCTTGTCAACCATGTCCACCCTGGCCGTCACTTACTTCGAATTGGGGCAATTTCCAGAGGCCCAAAAGCTTGGGGTGACAGCGATGGAGAAACGGAAGCGGCTCCTGGGAGAGGACCATCCTGACACCTTGATGACCATGTCCAACCTAGCCATCACTTACGTCGAATTGGGGCAATTTCCAGAGGCCCAAAAGCTTGGGGTGACAGTGATGGAGAAACGGAAGCGGGTCCTGGGGGAAGACCATCCTGACACCTTGCAGACCATGGCTAATGTGGTCCGCACTTACTTCGAATTGGGGCAATTTCCAGAGGCCCAAAAGCTTGGGGTGACAGCGATGGAGAAACGGAAGCAGGTCCTGGGAGAGGACCATCCTGAAACCTTGACAACAATGTCTAACCTGGCCACTGTTTACTTTGAATCGGGGCAATTTCCAGAGGCCCAAGAGCTTGGGGTGACAGTGATGGGGAAACAGAAGCGGGTCCTGGGAGAGGACCATCCTGAGACCTTGACGACCATGTCTAACCTGGCCCACACTTACTTCGAATTGGGGCAATTTCCAGAGGCCCAAAAGCTGGAGGTGACAGTGATGGAGAAACGGAAGCGGGTCCTGGGAGAGGACCATCCTGATACCTTGATAACCATGGGTAACTTGGTTCACACATACAAGAAGCTGCACAGGTTCAAGGATGCAGAGTTGCTTTCCCAGGCTATTGTCAATATTCGCGAGGTACGCCATATACCCAAACCACTGTTCAATCGTTAATGAAACCCCTATCACAGAACAGCAAAGCTTCCGCTTAGCGTGATGTGAAATATTTAAGTGCAATGAACCTGTATGGTTTTCTAAGTAGTGTGCAATGCCACCTTTCTATGTATTGGTGAATGTCACTGAGTATTCACTGGGTTTGTATTCAACCAAATTTATTTATATCAAGCTGTGAAGGTCGATCAGAAATGATAAATCCACATCCTTTTGATCGCTAAATGGTGTGATGCAGCTGACAGAGGCGGCTCGTTTAGATAAGCCTGTCCTTCCACAGTGATGTGTGGGGTTAGGAGGTCGAGTTAATAGTAGTAGCGGCAGATGGTATGTGGTTTGTGATTTTGAATATGATTGCGAATCTTTATGAGGAGAGCTCGAAGTCATGTTGGAAATCATCGCCTGTGCTGCTTGATCACTACACTACTGAGATCTGATATGTACAAAGATCATTGACTGAATCTATAATCTTTGTGAAGCCTAATATGTGTCCTAGGAGTCCACCTTTTATCAAGTCAGCGGAAAAAACCTCTGTTACTGTCGCCAAGAATATGGCGATGTTTAAAGGATGGTTTACACGAGTCTACTATCCTTTGTTGCCCATATTTCCGCTTGAGTACATCTGTGAGACTCATCCTCAATGAGTACCTGGTGAGAGCATGAAAATCAGAGCAGTGGTAAACGAGTTTCAAATGACCATGTGATGTCTGTACGGCAAAAGATTAAGAAAAAAACAGGGGCTCGAGTCCAACAAGCATCTCTGGGTACTCCCGCTAAGTGGCATTGTGATCCAGTACACATGTCTTGCAAGTTTCCGACGAGGTATTTGTAATAACGTTCTGCCGTATATGGGTCCACTAATGACTTGAGCTGCATTTTTTCGAGAGCACGTTACTCTGCGGGGTAACATTGATGGACCGTGTATCTAAACACACATGTATTTTCGTTTCCTTGGGAATTATACCAAGTCTAGTTGTGCATACTCTCAATGAGAAGCTAGTGTGAGCTCTGAATGGGTGCCTTACAGTCAGATAGCTAGACAATCAGGAGGGACTTGATCTCTTGAAGAACCGGACCAGGACCCTAGATTGTGTCATGTCTAGACTACCGCCGCACCATAAACAACATTCATATATCCGAGTGGATACTTGGTTGGTGGACTTAGACTAAAGAGAAGGGAGGACATAAGAAGCCATTGCAAAGCACCGAAGGAACTAGTGTCAGCGGCCCCCCCATTCCGACCTCGTTGCAAGAATTTCACTTGTCCCCAAGAGTAATTGGAAGACCCTCGTCAAGTGGTCCACTCCACTGGAAAGAAATCAGCCACAGATCCTGGGAAATCCACGGGGGAGTATATTCTCTTTGTACTCGGTAAGGTCGTTTGTCTTCCAAACTCTACTTGCCCGTCCGATCTGACAAAAACTGACCGTCAGGATGTCTTTGTAGTGTTACTGACTCGCCCCTCACCAGTTTACATCGCCTCTCGATATTCACTGAGTTCCGCTCCACACATGGAAGGTCTGTCCAAAGCCCTTAAAAAATACCTCGATCGTTGCCACTCGTGGCTTATATTCAGAATTTAAACCGATTTTTTTTGGACCACCTGAAAGCCCTCATTTGTAGCTCTCCGGCGCTACTTACTTCATATTTTTAGGCCCAGCCCTCATCGAGCTGCACTTTTCTTTTCCGGCGGCATTTGGCTGCGAAAGCGCGCTTTGACACTTTCCCACGGGCCCTCCCACTACCCGGCGAACCTCTCACTTCAAACTCCGCTCAGCCGCGTCATCGCGATCTCACCGCTTCCGATTCCGGCACCTCCCGCCTCATCAAATGTCCATATCTCCGGCACGAGTCGGCTATAAATACCCGGCGCGTATCGGCCGCCGATCGCGCCCCACCAATTTCACCAAGCGACTTCCAAACTCCGCCCGCCGCTACCACAAACTCCGCCCACCACATCTCCTGCCGCCCCAATCCCGCACGCTCCCCGCCAATCAACGCCCGGGTTAATAGGCATCAGCGCCAGATCACGCCGTCTTCCTTTCGCCGCGCTGACACGATGACCCCCTACGCTTCGTCCACGCCCCTCTCACGCCATCCGCCCACGCCGCCCAGTCCCGCTCAAGCCCACCCCACCTTCACCACATTCGACCCGCGCTGCATGGCCCCCGCCCACAGCTTTCCGGCGTACCGCCCCGCCCGCCCCCCGAGGACGTCTACTCGCGCGCCGCCCTCCTCCGCATGCACGCCCCCTGGTCCCCATCCATACGCCCCCGCCCACGCCGCCCACCGCGCAATGCGCTCTCATCGTACGGCCTCGTCCGCCACGCCCCCGCCCGCCCCGCATTCAACTGTGTCCCGCGCGCGCTCCGCCGTCCACCCCCGTTAACGATTGTGAAGGCTCGTTCGTCCATCCCTTTCATTCCCGTTGCGCCGGATAATCACCCAGCTAGCAAGATATGCCTGCAGAAAAGTACCATACCCAAAGAACACATTCGACCCTTCGCAGCCCTGCACGCTTCTCTCCGATCCCCCGTCCCCCTCTGCGAGCATCGAAACCGGCCCTGATATCCTATCTTTCCATAGCATCGTACCCTGCACTCCTTACCCTGTTCCTGGTCACCTCGGACAGGAATAATAAACTGGTTCTTTTCTCTGGTCTTCACTTTTTTTTTAGCTTACTTCCCTTCTCAAAGGCACAAGTGCGAAGCGGTCGCTGTCCATGAACGAATCGAGCCTTGCTGCGTTACTTGAATCAGAACGGTGCGTCTCAAATTTCGTTCTGTTTACTCATTTTCTAGCTCGATCCCTGTGTCCTTACTCACGCGACTTCTACTTGAGCTTGCGTCGACGGGGAGAGAGTGAGATTGAGTGTACAGTGCGTTGCAACCGTACGTCCTTCCTGGGACCACCGATAAACCCGTGACCGGTACGACTCGAGAGTCAACATCCCGCTCGCTTGCGCCTTCCTCCTACTGTGCACCACTGCAGCCAGCGAGCAACTGCAGCGTTCACATTCAGGATGCTGTCGTCCCGTTGGCTCTCACGTGTACCCACGGCGAGGGTGGTGCACAAGCAGCATTGGTTCCCTGGGGTACCTCCTTTCTATGTCAGATACCACGCAGAATTACGTTCGCCTGCACATCTACAATGCGCGTCCTGATCTTTTCCAGGCGATCGGTTCTCGCGCGACGGCTTGACGCGCTCGTGCAAAAATCGCGCGGAGCGCATATCTCAGGTCTATTGTTAGTGAGCTTTCCTTTTATTTAACCAACGACCGAACTAATGGACGGCTGCATCTCGTTGCCCCATTCTGTCGCAGCCCATACTAGCCGTCGAGGAATCACCAGTGAGTCCTTGAAAGTTCCTGCGACCCGTGACGGCTGTGCTCCATTAATTCTCTTCCCCAGGAATCTGCTCGAAATCCTGGGAAGACCCAAGAGACTCAAAATGAGGCGCCAGAATAGTTCAGATTCACTCGGATGATTCTGGATCAGTGCCACATTTACATTGCGACCGTTCATTATCCTGCCCGGGAATAAAATTTCCACGGGCGGTCTAAAGATATTTTCCGTGAATTATAAATCTAGCTCGAGGCGGCGCAGAACTTTCAACGGAGAAACATGCATGCAACTTTGCCCTCTTCCATTCCTCCACCACTCTTCGGCCAATACGCCCAATGCTCACCCAATCCGGACTAGAATGTCTCAACACTGTCTCTCCAGAGCTCATATTCATCCGTCTTCCAGGAAAACCCTCGATTCGCCCCGCAAGAAAGCCTAACTATCTGATCGTGGGATGACCAGCGTCTCATCGACGAAGCGTAATTTTCCGCCGGCGTCGTTTGGACCTGGGGGTCGAGGTAAGTCTGGGAGTATACAGGGAAGGGTAAACGGAACGATAGAGCAATAAATGGAACGAACGAATGAAAGGAATAGCAATGAAACGCGAAACCGGATGCAGGAATGCCGCGAATTGAGACTAACGAAAGTAATGAAGCAAACTAAATATGCACCTCGTAGAATCTCCCGCCCCAACAACAACCCACACGTCTCCAAATTCCGTGCACTGTTCGCGCTCGTGATGCCGAGGAACCGCGGGAGTTTCGCCTGCGGGAGCATCACCGTCCGCAGCCGCCGGGGGTCTTGAGGCGGCGCGAACGACGTCGAGTACGCCACGCTGGAGCGGGAGGCCGATGCGGCCGATATTTTTATATCTTTATGCCTTTATTTTATTATTTTCCCCCACTTCTATTAGTATCGACCCGCGCCTTCAGAGGCGCCAAGAAAGGAAAAGGGTCTAGACCGAAGTCCAGGGATCTTCTGAGGATCACAGGACCTCATATCACGTACACATCCCGGTTTTTATTGTTTGGAGAGACCTGGTCCCTAAATCGGTACCAGGAATCACATCATATTTCCGTGTGCCATGAGCAACTCGAGCTTCAGCAGATTCACGAGG
Organism: Mycena vulgaris; assembly: GCA_029204335.1. NCBI lineage: Eukaryota > Fungi > Basidiomycota > Agaricomycetes > Agaricales > Mycenaceae > Mycena > Mycena vulgaris. The sequence continues at coordinate 62,938 of JARGYA010000062.1, read as the reverse complement.
ACCCAGCCCGCAGGCCTCTCATTAATTGTTCAGTCGAAGTGCTGGGGCGCGTTCTTGTTCTGCTTATAAGAGCACAACAGGGGAAATATGAGAGAAAGAGATGGAAGTATAATGTTAAGCTTCTGAGATGAGACCAACAGCGACAAAAAAAAATGAAAACTCGGTGGCGTATGGAGTCCAAACCCAAGCAAAGGAAACCGAGACAAGACGGTGGATGTTATCCACCACCCCGCTTCCGCGACTACGCGCCCTGCCTCGAGCGTTGGCCCAGCTCGAGCATATTTGCGGGCATCGTGTGCGGGACCAGGCTGTTGCGCGCCGTCACCCATGCCCCCGCCGACGGCGTTGGGATTGTGCGCCGTGATGTGCAGCTGGGACAAACGACGTCATCCTGTGCGGCGTCCGCGGGCGCCTCAGGCGAGAGCACCGCATCAGAAACCACGCTGCCCTCCACAGCCGACGGTGGACGAAGCGACACCGCCTTCTCGCTCGGGGGTGACGCCACATCCTCCTCTACAGGTACCAACGCCGCATGCTCCACCGACGCCTCGACCGCCCCCTCGAGGGCCAGTGGCGCCATCTCTGGGGTCATGTGGAACTCAGAGTCTAACTCTGGCGCGGGGCTGGGACTCTCGGGCGATGGGCGGTACGGCTCCTCGACGCCGACGTCCACGAGGAGCATATCATCGTCACGGTCGTCGTGGGATGGAGCTCGCATGTTGTCATCCTCGCAAGGGTCGACGAAACGTACGCGCTGCGAGGGATCTGCGTGCGGCGGGGGCGTAGTCGCATCCGCACCTGCTGGTGACCGTATTGCGGGCGGCGCAGCTTCTCCGTCTGGAGATGAGCGAGGATCTGCGCTTGTGTCCGCAGAAGGAAGCACGGCCGCCGCCGCAGGTCGAAGGCTCGTTATGTCTGCCTTTTCCCCGTCCTCCGCCCCACATCACCGTGTGCGAGTACATCCACTTCAGTGTCCCTGCCCACACCCACATCCGCCGCGGCAGCAAACCACGCGGGACGCGCACCACCTGCGCCCGGATGCGGCGAGATGAGGCTGAGGCGCGCAAAGCTCGCGCTGGGTGACGTGCCGGTGGAGAGTGCGGGTGGCGGCGGCGGCGCGAGCGGCGGCTGCGTATGGAGTCGTCCTGGTGAGGGCGGAGGCCTTCAGGTGAATGCGTCAGACGCCATGTTGGCGGCTCGGCGTCTGCACCAACATAAGCTCCAATCAGCCTGGAACGCGCAAAGGAAACGTCGATACTCACCAACGACATCCACCTCCACATCCTCGGACACATTCGTGTCCATGCCCGCCTCCTCCTTGTCCTCTACCGCGCGTCCCCCGCCCTTCTGCGGTGCGTGCACCGGCGGCACCGACGTCCCGCCCATCTAAGGGTTCCACCGCTTGCACATCTGGGGCGGGTACATCTCGTCCTGCACGCGCACGCGCACCCGGTCCTCCTCCGCGCGTATCCGCGGCCGCTCCCGACCTCGCGCACCCACTGGGTCCCGCTCGCGCTCGCGCCGCCGTGTCTTCCCGCGCGCGCAGTCGCTGCGTGGGTGCATGTCTAAAAGGAAGGGACGTCAGTCAAGCGTTCACTGAGCAGCGAAAGAAGTGCGGGTAGGTAATGGTGGCAAGGAATGAAGGAAGGCGATGGGGAGCATGAGGTTAAGGTAAAGGAGAGCGCGGAAGGTGCGGAATAAAGGAATAAGGCCCTCACCGTAACCATCCCCATCCCCATCACCCACGACATCGAGGTCCACATCCTCCTCCGTCTCCCAGCCACGCGGCGGTGCCCTCTCCTCGCCCGCCCGCCCCCGTTTCTTCCCTACCTCAGCATATGCTTGGCGCGCCCCCGCCCCAGTCCCAGCTTCCGGAAGCATATCCCACCCATCCCCCCTCTGCACAGCCGCATACAGCGTACTCACACCCGCAACGTAGCTGGCGCTCGCATACGCATTCGCGCTCGCACACCGGCTGGCGTACGTGTACGCGCACCCATACCAGCACTCCTCCTGCGCCCGCGAACACGGATACGGATATCCCTCCTGCGCGCGCGAGTATCCATGCCCCCATTGTCAGTCATCTGGACACCCGTACCCGCCCGCGCGCTGCAGGAACGCGCTTGGATCCAAAAACGCGCTGCGGCCCTGGCTCGGTGCGTACCCCGCGTGCGCCAGCCCCACACCACCCCGTCCCCCGCTTCCCACCACGCCCTCGACCGTGCGCACACCGTGCACCCGCACACCGCGCCAATAAGCGGGCCCCACCTCGGTCCAATCCGTACGTCGGGAGCCTCAGGGCTGGGCGGGGGTACGCCCGGGCCGGTGAGGCGGCGCGGGCGGGGGCGGGTGCTTGAGGAGGAGGTGGATGTAGAGGGGGTATGCGCGCCGACGATGAAGAGGCGGAGGCGTGTATGCGCGCAGACGGTGAGTAGGCGTTTATCTGCGCCGGGGACGCCGAAGCGGGCATCTGGCCGGAGGACGAAGACGCCGGTAGACGCAGCGGACGACGACGCAGGCAGCCTCGCCGCCGATGACGAGGGCGTCATGCTCCTCCTCGCGAACAGTATCCGTCTCACTTCCTCGCCCTCGACATCAACATCCCCGCTCCCTGCCCCACTCCGGACATCCATGTCCTCGTCCGTCGACGGATGCGCGTTGTACGGATGATGCGATGGATGTACAGCGGGCGGGAGCTGCGGCTGCACCGGCGGGGACACGACGTTCTCCGTCGCGCGGATGACGCAGTCTCGCTCCCCAATGCCTTGCGTCCGTTGAAGTGGGGTGCGCGGCTGGGGTGGGATGCGCGAACGGAGTCGAAGGGTGTGGATGTGGATGTGGATGTGAAACAGAGGTCGAAGCGGGCGGCGCACACGCAGACTCGGCGCCGAGCGCGTGCAGGATATTCGCGAGCTGCGCGATGAGGCGGCGCTGAGCGGGGCGTCGGCGGTGCGGGGAGTCTGTGGACAATAGGGAAACAAGTCAGTCACGGTGTATGTAGGAGTGAACAAGGGGGTGGAGGGGAAAGTGGTGAAGTAAAGGCGGAGTCGTAGAGATATGTCGAGGATGGGATATACGAAGTGGAGGAAACGATAGGCAAGTGGCCCGGCGGAAGTGAGGGCCGAAGATTGGGTATGGAAGATGGACGGACGAACGGAAGGAAAGGACCGTGAGGTGTGATTTGAGTATAGGTATGCAAACATGGCTGACAGGGTGTAACGCGGTGGTGAGTGTGGAGGATGAAAATGCGACGAAGGACGAGGAGGGGAGCGGAGAAAGGGGGCTGGAGGTGGAAGTGCGGACGGAGGATCAAAGGAGGGACGGGGGGAAAGGGCACGGATGCGAGGATGAGAATGAGAGCAAAAGCAGAAGGAGGATAGGCGGGCGAGAATTGGGCGTGAAGGCGTTAAGGGAAGACGCGACGCAGTGGCATCATCGGAAGAGAAGGAACGGGAGAATGATAACAGACGAAGGGGGAACGATATGGAGGACGGCATAGCAAGCGAAAGATGGAGAAACGAAGGCAAGGCGAAAATGGTTGTCGAAATAGAGAGAGAGAGAGAGAAGAGCACGTACCCAGCAACCTTTCCAACCAGATGTGCCGCATTCCCATCGTCCCACTCCTGGCCCACAACAGTCTCCTCCGCCTCCTTCAACGCTCTCGTCGCGAAAATCCCAAACCTCCTCCTCGCCGGCTCTTGCTCTTCCCAGTCCCAGTCCCACTCGCAGCATCCGGCCTCTCGCCTTCATCCCCCCCACCCACCCGCCCTCACATCCGGATTTGGCCAACACCCACTCCTCACCCACCACCCCCTCCCCCCGCATCCCCGCGTATCCAGCGCCAAATCCAGCGGCGGGCCCACAAGATGCAAGAACCGCTTCGGCGCGCCGTTATGCGCGTACCTGGTCGCCGGCGCCCTCTAATATGCTGCGCTGGGCGAAGCGCACGAGGAAGGCGGAGGACGGAGCGGGCGCGGTGGTGTGCAGTGCGTAGGTCGGGGGGCGGGCGCACCAGTGGGGTGGGGTGCGCGGGCGGCGGGGCGGAGAAGACGAACGGCACATGCAGGGTCGATGGGATGGCGGGCGAGATCGCCGAGACGCCGCGCCACTGGGGCACATACGCGCGCAGCTTGCGTTGTGTACTCGCATGCTGTCGTATGCACCACCAGCAAAAACCAGTCAGCCCACACGCCCGATAGGGAAGAAGGCGCCGCACCAGTCAGCTAGCTGCACGGCTCGCTGTGGGGGAATACTGCATAGAACCGTCGTCAGGAGGTTTGAAAGGTGTATGAAGGAAAGGAATACGCACAGAGTCGAGATTCAGGCGTGTATGGTCTCCCCAAGTAGATATTATCAAACCTCGATCTTCTATCGCGCGTCAGCGCGTCCAAAGGGTTCCAGGCCCAGAGAAGCACACGCATAATCCCGCCCTCTGCCTGTTCTTTCCGCGCCCGTGGATTCGGCCTTGTCTTGCTCGCACGCAAATCAATCCGAGGGTCCAGTCAACCCGATTCCCAGAATATTAAGCCTTGAAGAATTAAGCGGAGTAGATGCGCACGGTGGTTGTGTGTGTGCGTAAGCTGGGCCCCGGGAAATCCCGTGTCACTGCGTGCCATGACGCGGTTTGCGTGGCAACTCCGCCATCCGACCGAATCGGTCATGGGACCGATTAAATCCGATGAGCTTTGGGACGCAAACCCTGGGATTTGAGATCATTTCCGGAAAATCAAAGCCCTCGGAATGACCTATTTTTCGAATGCATCCAACCAAGGGGATTATTTTAGGCAGCGTGACCCGGCAATTGGCGGCAGTGTGGCGGCACTGGCGGCACTTTCACCGTGTCCCGATCGCCCCTGAACCGCCGCTGATGCGCTGTTTTGAGGCCCTCCGTAGACAGAACCCGCCCATATTTCTCGTTCCCAGTTGTCTATGAATTGTCTGTGAATTGTGAATTAAATATTTCTGTTCAATTTCGGCAGACTCGGCAAACTCGGCACCGGCCGGGTCATTTGTTTGGTAGAGATGGCCCACTGGCATCAGGCCGCATCAGCCAGGTATGCGCTCGGCATCACACGGCATCGTGCCGGCTACAGAGACAAGATGATGGAAGGTACTTCGGTAGATCTACCAGCGCCAACAGAAGGTAGGTAAAGGTAGCTGAAGGTACACTAATGTGGACATGCTGTGTCTACATGACGTACGCCAATGTAAGTAGACAGACGCAAAGGGTGTGTCGATCCTGCCTAGATCCCCCCCGTTTACGCGGGTCGACACATGTAGACGCGTGGTACGACCACGTAAGGAACCGGGCACACACCTGTGTCTGCGAGGGTCCTCGACGCAGTGATGATCAGGCAGGACTCCGTCGCCTGCGCTGGCTGCGTACTCAGAAAGCAGGGACTCCCTACCAGCGCCCGCGATGACCCAAATACTCTGTGAATCTCGCAGGCGAACAAAGCCGCCTGCCTCTTAACTGGTCAGAACTCCCATATTTCTCCTCCGACGCGACCTATCCTGATTTTTGCAGACCAGCTTGCGCGCTGTTCAGGACAAGCATCGAGCGCCTCCCATCCTTCAGATTGCATTAATATCACACCTGCTTCGCATATATATATCATATCCATTCCTACACCGAAATTCATCGACATCCTTCAAAAATCCTCAATCACTGCCCGACCCCCGGGACCGGCCGTATCGGTGTTTGTGGGGGGTAAAGGGGTCAACAGGGCAAGTACCTGCGGCAGAGGAGCGAACCTCCTCGCTTTCCCCGTAGTGGAGGAGATCGCGAAGGCGGGCTACAAGGTGAGCTAAAAAAGAAAGTGGCTCAGTCTCGTCAACGGGCGCAGAAAGTATTATCTTCACTCTTTGTCTCGAAAACTTGGTGGATGCGAGGGAGGAAGATGGCTGGAAGATGTGTGAGTCGTAGATCCGTAGCTGTAGAAAGTGCTTACGCTCCCCCGCCATCTTTCCCATCATGATTATCGTGGGTCGCCGAATATGAGAATAATCATTGAGTAACTCGGCGATTTCGGGCACCCATTTTCCAATCTCCTCGTGAAACGCGGCTGCAAGAATATCTCAGTTTCGTTAACAACCCCAGGGCGTACTTACTGTGCTCAGCGAGCTTGCCCATTGCCGTCACGGCAGCCTGTCGGACATCGTGATAATCATCCTTCAACAACTTCGCGATCTGGGGTACGAAGCCTTGTATTGCTTCGTGGAATACGGCTGGAAGAAAGTCTCAGTAAGGTCTATTGGCGTTGACCGAACTCACATTGTTCGGCGAGCTTTCCCATTGTAGTTGCAGCAGCTTCGCGGGACTTCCAACGATCATCTTTGAGCAACTCGGCAATTTGGGGCACAAGCACTCGGATTGCTTCGTGAAATGCAGCTATGCAAATACATTTCAGCTGTGTCAGTATGTGTTACGGCGCACTTACGCTGCTCAGCAAACTTGCCCATCGCCGTCACACTTGCCCGTCGGACATCGTCATCCCTATCCTTCAGCAACGCCGCGATCTGGGGCACGAAGCCTTGTATTGCTTCGTGGAATACGGCTGGAAAGAAATCTCAGTAACGGCTATTGGCTTTGACCGAACTCACATTGTTCAGCGAGCTTTCCCATTGTAGTTACAGCACCCTGGCGGGCCCCCAAAAAATCGGATTTGAGTAACTCGGCAATTTGGGGCACAAGGACTCGGACTGCCTCGTGAAATGCGGCTGGAAAAAAGTTTCAGTAACGGCTATTAGGGTTCACCGAGCTCACATTGTTCCGAGAGCTTTCCCATTGTAGTTGCAGCGACCTGGCGTACGTTCCAATCATCATCTTTGAGCAAACCCGCAATTAGGGGCACAAAGCCTTGTAATGCCCCGTAAAATGCAGCTGGAGAGAAGTCTCAGCAACGGCTATTGGCGTTGACCGAACTCACATTGTTCAGCGAGCTTTGCCATTGTAGTTGCAGCAGCCTGTCGGACATCGCGATCACTTTCCTTCAACAACTCCGCGATCTGGGACACGAAGCCTTGTGTTGCTTCATGGGATACGGCTGGAAAGAAGTCTCAGTAAGCTCTATTGCCGTTTCCCGAGCTCACATTGTTCAGCAAGCTTTCCCATTGTAGTTGCAGCAGCCTGGCGTACATTCCAATCATCATCTTTGAGCAAACCCGTAATTCGGGGCACAAAGCCCTGTAATGCCGCGTAAAATGCGGCTGGAAAAGAGTCTCAGCAACGGCTATTGGCATTGACTGAACTTACATTGTTCAGCGAGTTTTGCCATTGTAGTTGCAGCAGCCTGTCGGACATCACGATCACTTTCCTTCAACAACTCCGCGATCTGGGACACGAAGCCTTGTGTTGCTTCGTGGGATACGGCTGGAAAGAAGTCTCAGTAAGCTCTATTGCCGTTTCCCGAGCTCACATTGTTCAGCAAGCTTTCCCATTGTAGTTGCAGCAACCTGGCGTACATTCCAATCATCATCTTTGAGCAAACCCGTAATTCGGGGCACAAAGCCTTGTAATGTCGCGTAAAATGCGGCTGGAAAGAAGTCTCAGTAATGGCTATTGGCATTGACTGAACTCACATTGTTCCGAGAGCGTTCCAATTGTAGTTGCAGCAGCTTGGCGGGCCCCCAAAAAATCGGATTTGAGTAACTCGGCAATTTGGGGCACAAGGACTCGGATTGCCTCGTGAAATGCGGCTGGAAAAAAGTCTCAGTAGCGGCTATTAGGGTTCACCGAGCTCACATTGTTCCGAGAGCTTTCCCATTGTAGTTGCAGCGACCTGGCGTACGTTCCAATCATCATCTTTGAGCAAACCCGCAATTAGGGGCACAAAGCCTTGTAATGCCCCGTAAAATGCAGCTGGAGAGAAGTCTCAGCAACGGCTATTGGCGTTGACCGAGCTCACATTGTTCAGCGAGCTTTGCCATTGTAGTTGCAGCAGCCTGTCGGACATCGCGATCACTTTCCTTCAACAACTCCGCGATCTGGGACACGAAGCCTTGTGTTGCTTCGTGGGATACGGCTGGAAAGAAGTCTCAGTAAGCTCTATTGCCGTTTCCCGAGCTCACATTGTTCAGCAAGCTTTCCCATTGTAGTTGCAGCAACCTGGCGTACATTCCAATCATCATCTTTGAGCAAACCCGTAATTCGGGGCACAAAGCCCTGTAATGCCGCGTAAAATGCGGCTGGAAAAGAGTCTCAGCAACGGCTATTGGCATTGACTGAACTTACATTGTTCAGCGAGTTTTGCCATTGTAGTTGCAGCAGCCTGTCGGACATCACGATCACTATCCGTCAACACCTCCGCGAGCTGAGGCACGAAGCCTTGTATTGCTTCGTGGAACACAGCTGGAAAGAAGTCTTAGTAAGGTCAATTGCCGTTACCCGAGCTCACATTGTTCAGCAAGCTTTCCCACTGTAGTTGCAGCAGCCTGTCGGAGATCGTGATCACTATCCTTAAACAACTCCGCGATCTGGGACACGAAGCCTTGTGTTGCTTCATGGGATACGGCTGGAAAGAAGTCTCAGTAAGCTCTATTGCCGTTTCCCGAGCTCACATTGTTCAGCAAGCTTTCCCATTGTAGTTGCAGCAGCCTGGCGTACATTCCAATCATCATCTTTGAGCAAACCCGTAATTCGGGGCACAAAGCCCTGTAATGCCGCGTAAAATGCGGCTGGAAAAGAGTCTCAGCAACGGCTATTGGCATTGACTGAACTTACATTGTTCAGCGAGTTTTGCCATTGTAGTTGCAGCAGCCTGTCGGACATTGAGATCACTTTCCTTCAACAACTCCGCGATCTGGGACACGAAGCCTTGTGTTGCTTCGTGGGATACGGCTGGAAAGAAGTCTCAGTAAGCTCTATTGCCGTTTCCCGAGCTCACATTGTTCAGCAAGCTTTCCCATTGTAGTTCCAGCGGCCTGGCGTACATTCCAATCATTATCTTTGAGCAAACCCGCAATTCGGGGCACAAAGCCTTGTAATGTCGCGTAAAATGCGGCTGGAAAGAAGTCTCAGTAACAGCTATTGGCCTTGACCGAACTCACATTGTTTAGCGAGCTTTGCCATTGTAGTTGCACCAGCCTGTCGGACATCGCGATCACTATCCTTCAACAACTCCGCGATCTGGGGCACGAAGCCTTGTATTGCTTCGTGGAATACGGCTGGAAAGAAGTCTCAGTAACGGCCCTTGGCGTTGGCCGAACTCACATTGTTCCGAGAGGTTTCCCATTGTAGTTACGGCGACCTGACGTGCGTCCCGACGATCATCTTTGAGGAATTTCGCAATTCGGGGCACGAAGCCTTCTATTGCCTCGTGAAATGCGGCTGGAAAGAAGTCTCAGGAACGGCTATTGGAGTCGACCGAACTCACATGGTTCCGAGAGCTTTCCCATTGTAGTTGCAGCAGCTTTGCGGCCCACCCCAAACTCAGTTTTGAGTAACTCGGCAATTTGGGGCAAAAGCACTCGGATTGACTCGTCAAATCCAGCTATCAAAACACATTTCAGTTATGTCAGTATGTGTTAGGGCCTACTCACGCTGGTCAGAAAACTTGCACATTGCCATCATCGCAGCCTGTCGGACATCGCGATGACTATCCTTAAACAACTCTGCGATCTGGGGCACGGAGCGTTCTATTGCTTCGTGAAATACGGCTGGAAAGAAGTCTAAGTAACGGTTATTGGCGTTGACCAAACTCACAATGTTCAGCGAGCTTTCCCATTGTCGTTGCAGCAACCTGTTGGACCTCGCGATCACTATCCTTCAACAACTCCGCGATCTGGGGCACGGAACGTTCTATTGCTTCGTGGAATACGGCTGGAAAGAAGTCTAAGTAACGGCTATTGGCGTTGACCAAACTCACATTGTTCAGCGAGCTTTCCCATTGTCGTTGCAGCAACCTGTCGGACCTCGCGATCACTATCCTTCAACAACTCCGCGATCTGGGGCACGGAGCGTTCTATTGCTTCGTGGAATACGGCTGGAAAGAAGTCTAAGTAACGGCTATTGGCGTTGACCAAACTCACATTGTTCAGCGAGCTTTCCCATTGTCGTTGCAGCAACCTGTCGGACCTCGCGATCACTATCCTTCAACAACTCCGCGATCTGGGGCACGGAGCGTTCCATTGCTTCGTGGAATACGGCTGGAAAGAAGTCTAAGTAACGGCTATTGGCGTTGACCAAACTCACATTGTTCAGCGAGCTTTCCCATTGTCGTTGCAGCAACCTGTCGGACCTCGCGATCACTATCCTTCAACAACTCCGCGATCTGGGGCACGAAGCCTTGTATTGCTTTGTGGAATACGGCTTGAAAGAAGTCTCAGGAACGGCTATTGACGTTGACCGAACTCACATTGTTCCGAGAGCTTTCCCATTGTAGTCGCAGCAGCCTTGCGGGCCCCCCCAAAATCGGATTTGAGTAACTCGGCAATTTGGGGCACAAGCACTCGGATTGCTTCGTGAAATGTAGCTATGCAAATACATTTCAGTTGTTTCAGTATGGATTAGGGCGTACTTACGCTGCTCAGCAAACTTGCCCATCACCGTTACACCTGCCCGTCGGACACCGTCATCCCTATCCTTCAGTAATGTCGCGATCCGGGGCATGAAACCTTGCATTGCTTCGCGGAATGCGGCTGGAAATAGGTCTAATTAACACCCTTGGCCGTTACCCGAACTCACATTTTTCAGCGAGCTTTGCCATTGTATTTGCAGTGGCGTGGCGGACATCCTCATCCCCATCCTTGAGCAACTTGGCAATTTGAGGCACTAGTCCATTGATCACTTCATGAAATACAGCTGAACAAGAAATGTAGTATTTATATCGATTGGTGCGTCCGGAACTTACGGTTCTCGGCGAGCTGGCATATTGCAGTCAAAGCGGCCTCCCGAAGGCTCCAATCCTTCATTTTTAGCAATCTGCCGATTTGGGGTACAGCCGCTTTCACGGCGTCGTTAAATGCGGCTAAACAAATATCTCAGTCTCGTCAATCGTTGCAGCGGATGTTACCTCGCTCGGCCAATTTGCTCATTGTGGTTAGAGCTGCGCGTTGGACATCGCCATCACTATCCTTTAGCAACTGCGCAATTCGGGGCACCAATCCGTTGATCACTTCATGACATACAGCTGGACAAGAAGCTTAGTAGCTCTATCGATTAGTGTATCCAGAACTTACGTTTTCCGGCGAGCTGGCCCATTGTCGTTAACGCGGCCTCCCGAAGCCTCCCGTCCACGTCCTTCAGCAACGCAGAAGACACTCGAGTCAGAAAGACCTTGATTGTGTCGTCAAATAGAGCTGTGAACGGAGGTCAGTCTCTTCAATGAGTCTATCCTGAGGTCTTACAATGCTTAGCGAACTCGTCGACTGTGGTCAAGGTATTCCGTCGGACCTGAGGACTGCCATACTCGCACAGCTTGCTGATGTGACCCCAAAGATTCCCCATCATTTCAGGATCTGTAGCAATATTTAGGTTCCACACTCCTTGGCTGAGTACGGGATGAGGTGGCCTACGATCAGTGAGGGTTTCCGCAAATCCGTCTGCCCTCGAAAAAAAACTGCAGTAAGTAGATATCGTGGCACTAGAGTGAGTTCTCACCGAACTTGATGAACCTATTACAGCACCAGAGGCCCTGGTTCAAGTCTGGATTCGGTAATGATGATACGAGAATCTCTGGGAGAACCGTCACAACAGAAGGCCAGACATCGGAGGGCATGCTTGAATCCCGTCCCCGTTGACCGGACTCCAACCATGTGGCTAATAAGAGTAAATGAATCAACCGTTGCTCCGGGGTTGAGCGCGTCAAGAGAGACGATAGCAAGTTCGGAATGTAAACGTTTTCCCTAAGAACGGAGGAGTCTCGTCGTCCCATATGGTCAAGACACGTGGAGGCAATGGCCTTCATCTCAAGATCGACGGCCTCTATCTTGCCATCTATATCTTGATTATTCAAGTACTGAATGAGATCCCTCACAACCTCAGCGGCAAACAGGCCTGAAACACCATCCGCTAAAATTATATCAGCTGGGATAGTGTCGAAACCAGAAGGATCCCACCAGACAGTGTCAGGAATGGAATGCGCCGAAGAAGACGATCTTTAGCCGCGCCCCTCGCAGCCACGAAGTTCCGCCCAAGTTCTTCGGCTACGGACGAGTCGAAAAGATCCATCTCGAGTCGTGGTTGCCATTCATTGGCCCAGGAAATGTCGTCTCGGTTCCCATGATCGACGAGGGACTCCCAGGACAGTGAAGAACTCAAAAGTCTGGCTCGAGGCTTGTAATCCTTGTTCTTGAACGCGACGGATGTGTGCACGAGCTGGCCCTCCACAATAGCTCGTCCTTTACCCCAATGGGGCCGCCTGGTAAATTAGAATGAATGCGGCGGAAGAAAAAAGGTTAATGCGACATCTACCATGTTGTTTGCTTGGGCTTTCTCGCGTTGTAGTTTGGCCTCGTGAGCGGCAGTGTTTCCATGAACCACCAGAACGGCCCCGTTAAAGATTCCTGAGGCCCTTCACGTTGCAATTTGTCCCAATCCCATGCTCCCCCGGTATCTCGGGGACGAAGATGCAGGCCCGCTGTGGTTGCCTCGTTTTCCATCCACAAGAGCGGGACTCCCGCGAGATCAAGACTGATGTTCTCTCGATTCCCTCCGCCACTGAATTGATGAGAATCATACGCTGTAGAGCATGCTCGTTGACTTACATGTCCGAGTGAGTGCCCGCGAACCAAACCTCCTTGATTCTCGTCCGACCGCCCTCGGGTTCGGCGTCGCCTGTCCGGTTCAATGGGCTCTGCTCGATGCGATTCACGTCATTTTTGCGCAGAACCGAGTCACCGCCTTTGATATACTCGGGGAGGAATTTAACCCGCCGCTCATCGATGGCAAGGGCGTGCCGAAAGTGACATATATGGTCTGCGGAGCCCGTAAGCGGAAGCGGCTGTCCTCGAAAAATCCCGACGGACGACACCGTGTCCCTTGATCGGATTTCAGGAAAGCAGTATGGGGAGGAGGCATTCACATACCAGGCACCAACAAAATGCACCCTGACATCATGGTCCTCCCTAGAGAACGTCTCTTTGAAGTGCTTGCACAACTCCTCCACCTTGTCAGTTGCTTGTGAGTCGAGTTAGTGCGCTCCGCAATAAAAAAGAACGAGTGTTACCGACCTTTCCCTTTGTACCGCTTGGCATACAGTTCATACGCGCTGTTACTCCCGTTCGTTCAGGAAATCGGAACATAATGAGAGAGAAGGCGTACAACGGGATATTGCGATGGTTGCCCGGATATATTAGACCCAACTAATCACCCCACATCAGGTAAAATACGACATGACACGGAGCTGATTTCTTACCGTCGCTATCATTCCTGCAAGTGCTCGTACTTGATACTCACCGCGTGAAAAGCCTACACATACAACCCATTAGCTATAGTACCATCGTGGAACATGAGTAAAATACCGAAAAGGAAGATTTTGTCGCCGCGTTGGTAATTGTCAGCGAGCCATTGGTACGCGTCCTTGACGTGTCGCTCGAAATTCCTGTCCTCTGTCAGCCAAAAATCGCCGTTTAGTACTCCGACTCACCAGGCGATAGCTAGGTCCAATATGTTGGCTAAAACCTGACTCCAATATGCCAGAGAGCGGAACGAAGGAGGCGCATATGTCCCGATGCCACTGACATAGAAAGTGAGCTGTTGCGCTGAGGGATGGTGTTTGAGAATGCGGCTATGAAGCTCAACCACATTTGTGTTCTGTAAAAGGGCTACGGTCAAATCGCGGCCAAACGAGGTGTCCGCACGCACATTGGGGCCGAACTGGTTAGAAGTGCCGTCGATGCTGACAACCAAATTTCGCCCCGGTTTTTCCGATTTGTAGCATTGGCCGGCACAGGTGTCACTGCATGAGCAATGGTCCGGACAGGTACATGCACATCGACATTCTGGGGGGCATTTGCATGAGCATTGGCGCTTGGTTTCCGAAGGCACGGTGGTGGTGGGAGGAGAGGGTGCGGCGATGTCCATGAGGCTGCTAAGAATAACCTGACTCCTGCATTCCACGCGCCATGATCTTGAAATTTTGACTGGGTCGATCGCGGCCATCAGATTAATGTTCAATTGACTACGTCATCAATTCATTCCGGTTGTAAACACAGTGGCAATTACTACGGTTTGTGGAGGCTCAAGGGAGACTCTGAGCAGACAGATGTTCCCAGATTTGAGTTTCATCCATCCTCCATTTTTTCCACTATTTTAGACAGCAGACCTGAACCCAGAATGGAAGCCATCAACAGATTACTCCTGGGTTGTTCGGCCCGAGTTGTACCAGTCTGCCTACGGCAATGTGCTCGCCACATTGTTGCAGATCGTAGGCAGACTGGCAGCGAGTCTAGCTTGTATGCCGGGATAATCCCAGGGAACCGGCGTTCTTATTTGGACCATGCCGTGTAATGCTACCTATCTACCTACCTACCTACCCAGGGCTTGAAGTTGCCGGAAATGGTCTGAAATTGCCCAGGGTTTCCGTCCCAAAGCTCATCCCGCAACCGATTCGGACAACCAACGGACAACCCTTGGAACCACTTCTGTCACTTTTCTCGTCGCACCTCGGCCGACGCCGCTGCCCCGCAACACCGCCTCTGTAAATCCCCGGCGCACATCAGCTGCCGGTCCCGCCCCGCTGATCTCACCAAGCCACTTCCAAACTCCCCTGTCACTACCAAACTCCGCCCGCAACATCTGAGTCCGGCACGCTCCCCGCCCCTGATCCGATCAACGGCCAGCGATCTCGGCATTGATGCGGCATGGCCAATCCTCTAAGCCGTACCACCACTCCTACATTAGCCTTCCTGGGATTGCACCAATCTTCCGCGTCCGTTGCTCTTACTAACCCAATTCCACGGCCTCCGTCCAGTCCCCCGCATTGCCGCGATCTGCACTATCATCCCGCTTCACCGGTCATATTCCCTCCTGAACAGGGAACACATCATGCCCAACCTTCAATCCTCGTCTCCGTTTCTGGCTCAGCGCTCAACCACAGCCATTCTCGGGAGTTTAACCATTTTTCCCTCAACATCCATTGTATTCCTCTGTGTACCAGCGCCTTCCGCACCGGATCACGGACACTCTTTCCCCGCTCACCCACCATCTCTCCGCATCCACCGTCGCACCACCGCCAAACCACCGCCAGACACAAGCGCGGCTACGTCGCCTCACTCTGGCAGCCCTTACTGCCACACTCCCCAGCTGTCGAACCCCGCCGATGGCGCATCCGGCGCATTACGCCATCTCGACTCGCCGAATCTCAATGCAATCCCTCTGGCGTTCTTCGTATATCCCCAAGTTGTACCGGGTCAACGCTGCCTAGGCTCGGACCTATGGACTTAGACCCTGCGATCCTGCACTCGCCCCTCTTTGCGCGGTAATAAAGCGACCCAGCGCTGGAACGCACAGCTTCAGATGCGTCACCGAATACCCTCGCAATCCTTGGGAGGAGTGACATATTCTATCGGAGCCTCGCCCTGCAATGCCCCTCCCGATTGGAGATTCACTCTCCACAGCAACTCGCAGAGCAGTCTCGCGTATTGACCGCCCCAGACAAGCCATGCTCGCACTCTACTCAAACTATACAAGTCCTGCTTGCCCACGCTCCAATCCAATCTTCCTGTGTAACTCTCCGCTACAGAAACCTCTCCCTGGTCTTGACGGCGTTGGCACCGGTGGGTCCCTCTCCCGAGAACATCACACGTCCCGCCCCGCCCAGCGTAGCATCCAGCTCATCGCCCCGAGGAAAGAAGGTAGCGCCTTCTCGCTTGCAGCATTTTCATTGACCGTTCGCTGCAGCAACACTCATCCAAATCAATCCCCGTACCCGCCGCGGCGTTGAGCAAGCCCCGTCCAGGTCCCCCTCAAATTCCGCCTAATATTCATCAAGCGAGGCCGTACGTCGTCATTATATCCTTCTCTGCTTAGTAGCGCCAGCGCCGCTCTCGTGCTCTGAGGCGTCCCCCCTCTACGGCTCGCCACGCCTGTCCCGCTGCACGTCCCTGCAAACCGCCCGCCCAACGCTGATGACGCCAATGTTACTCTTCCTCTACCGCCAAGACCAAGCCACGACACCCTCCCCTACACTCCAAGCTCTACGTCTTTCGTACTCCGCCGTCTACCCTCCTGCTCGTCCTCAGTCGCGTTCCAGATTCCCCCCCTGCTTCAGTCGCACCCTCCGCGTCACCGCGTGACAAGTCATCGCGTCGTCTGCGCCGCTCTTCCATCGCCCTTTCGCTGCTGCTCGGTCTACGCTCATCCTCTCGCCGCCTTTAAATTTGTCATGTGCACAATCGTGCGCGATTCCTGCGCGACCGCTATGCCATCGGGAGGAGCCAGGTTTCAGGTGCGCTCATACTCCCATTTCGCGTCCGCAACGCCGATTCCACGCTCCTCGCCGCTCCCGCGCACTACTCTGACGTGAGTGTCCGTGCAACGGATCCCCTTGCGTTTTCAACCTGCAACCACCGCCTGCACTTCCCCGCGACAACGGCTCGTCTCTACCCGTACACGCGCGCTGCCAATGTAACAAGGAGATGCGAGCCCGCGATCTTCGCGGCGCTCCCTGCGACATAAAGAATCGCTGGTGAGTCTTCCCCCTTACCTCTATCGATATTCGCACCGCTGTCATCGTTTCCTCCGTTCTGGGGCGTGGTCCGACCCCAAAACGCCTTGGTGAGTCCCTCGCAATTTGTACTTCGCCCCCGGCCCTCAATCCCTCGTTTTTATCACAGGCAACAGTCCGCTATGTTCGCTTCACTTGCGTGCGCCCGACAGCGGCACCTCCCGCGTGCGTAACGCTCAACCCTGCTCGCAACACTTCGCGCTCATCCACAAACGCCCCGCTGTGCCCCGAAACTCTCCCCTCACGCGACGCCACAGGGCCGATATCCATCTCAGAAGACCGGCAACGTTTCACAAGTCCCCGCGGTCACGACGGCAGCCAGCGAGTGACTGTGCCTCTCCCCTTGGTGATGTGCCGTCTCGCTGGCTCCCCGATGATCAGCGCGGCTCGAGGCGCCGCCAGTTGGTCGTGCGACATACGTTCGAGCACGACCGCCTTCACACCTGGCGAGGTAGTCGGAATCCCTTTCTACAACCGCGTAACTCTACCCGGGAACTCAACGAACTCCCGGGGAGAATGATCAAGTATTTGCGGGGCGATGTCCTGTAAAATTATTCCCGGGAATCTGTGGTCAGTCCCGAAGAAAAATGCATTCCAGCGCGATCAACCTTTTGCGCGGATGCCAGGTTCGTCCCGCATGTCGTAAAGCACGTCCGCGGTGTTCTAGTTTGCCCCGTGTAGCTGTGTCCATACCTAACCGTAATCCTTCCTTGAACTTCCTCAGTACTCCGCGTCGAAGGAATTACTCGCATAGCCGTGTACAACGTACAGCGCACTTGCAGTAACGCTCGGTGCCAGTGAAATTGCCAATGCACCTAGTGATTGCCCTCGGAAATAAATTGGTACCCCTGGTTCTACCCGCCAGGTGCGCGCACAGCTTCTCGCTCCTCTCCACGTCTTCGATCGATTGCGGCACGCAATTGCCCTGTGCGACAGGCTCCGCCACCTGGGTCTTTAATGCCTCTACGCCCACCGACGTGCATTGACTCCCGCCGTTTTCCATCGCTCTCCAGCGCCTCTTGCTACCTATCCCACCCCAGCGGCACCTTTTAGGACGCCACTGATGTCACCTTCCTCGCTGTGCGATCCCGCGTCTCACGTGGCACGTTTTCGGCGGTCTCCGCCCGTCCAGCGCGATGTTCCCGCCCCCTGCTCCCCCTGCTTTTTGCCTTATTAGATGTGCATACTCGTTGTATTATCTTTCATAGCTATTCCCCATACGTAACACTCATTATTTACAAATATACACCTTTGACACAGTATCCGAAAACACGGAATCAGTCGATCTTGTGAATCTATGGAAATTCAATACTACGTCAGGGCCCCCTGCGTTCAACGCGGTTCTGAGACTCCACATTTGCAACAGATTTTGCCAATGGTTTGATCTCCTTTGCCGAAGCCAATTGAGCAAGTGCAGGAGTCGCTATGCCTACCTAGTATCTATGAACTATGCTGTATGAAATATTATGCTCCCCATGTCACTTATGCAACAGTGTTTGATACTTGGAAAAGTGGATGAAACTGGATGAACCAGTGATTGTCTGCCAGCGTGGCTGACTTGAACCAACTTTTTGACCGGTGGTGGATTCAGTGCTACTTAGTCGCGCGCGTGCTGGGTATTGTTTAATGACCTAGGTTCGGTTCCCGCTTCCCTTGGGATGCATTCATCACGACCTTGAACTTCCGCATTTTGTGCGGCGTAATACCCACCAAGTCATTGCTTTCAGGGACATTTTTGCTTTCAAGCCAGTATAGGATGCAGGACACAACGGATTTCCCTCGTCTCGAGGTTGTAGTCTCTGTTTGCAACAGCATGTTCCACACTCCTCTGACGCGCCTCGTATCACGCTACGTCCGTGGACCGCTACTCCGAGATCACCGAAACCCAAACACCATTCCACGCGCCTTGCTTCTCGCCATCACCACGTCGCGCCATCCCTTGTCCTGCTTGCCCCTCGCTCCTCGCACTTGTGCCTGCATATTGAAACTCATTTAGTCTATTCCTCCCCAGTCGCTTTATTTCCAAAACATGAATCCCGGCAAGCAGAAGCCGATAGCTCAATACTCTGAACTCATAAACTTGCGGCGGCCCTAAATTCGATTATCTCCGGTGAATGTGCCGGAAAATCCCTGTCAATTTACGGAACGCCGGGCGTAGTTTGTTCTCGTAGCTGATAGGCTAGTATGAAGGCGACCCATACACGTGCCGGCGGGCGACGCGTCGAATATTTATTGATCGAAGCGCGCATGCAGCCCTAATTACCCCAAAACACCTCCGGACTTACGGGTCGTCTGATGTACCTTGGTCTTATTCATAAGCCATAGACAAGCTAGCGGTGACCCGTGCAAGCGCCGGCGAGCAATATGGGCCAGAAGGCGACGCAAGCGCAGCCTTATGAGACGTTTCCTCGTCATGAATGCACAGGTATGCTTCATGTAGTCGCGCCGCATAAGTATGCCGTGGAGGTATAAATCTCCTGGCAGTATACCAGAAAGTTATCACGCGGCTGGGATGCACATTGACAACACGAGAGAGGGATCGATGCCCGCTCCAAATCTCAAACCGCCGTGAACCGCGACGTAGATCCGGAGTAGGCCTTGCCTTGGACCTCCGGACGTCGGCCTGTGGAAATAAAATCAGGCTCGGAGTTATCTTGGTGACAGAATTACCCCAGAATTCATTTCCGTCGGTTCTCAGCCAACAGCACGCCCTAAACACCTGAGAAACCCTCCTGCACCGCAAACAAGATTCAAATCTTGCGGGAACATCGCTCGACACATGCACTAATACATGGAATCAAAACCGTTCAACGACTTTTGCTTCGGCCTCGCAATGGTAGCTCTGAACGAATAATATGAACGAAAGAAAGAAATCTAAGTTTGTAGTTCCACAGGAATCACGAGTGAACGAAAATCAAGCATCCAAGGAATCTTCAAGGATGGCCTCAACACACAGGGAAAGATGGTTCAAGACGCATGAAGAGCGGCGAAGAAAGTCGTTGGAGGTGGAAATCGTGGAGCGAAGGATGCGGAGATGAGGGAGGGTGATCAATTCGAGGAGAATGACGGAGTCACTAGTCAACGACAATGAGTGGAGTAAATGAACCGGCCCGAGGAGCACGGGGGAGGAAGGGAGTGGAAGACGGAAACCTGCCTAATAAATACCATTTATAAACGGGTTTAAACAGTTTTTTAGCCGTTTCCATTTGATTTGCCCGATCCTTCAAACAAAAACTAAATGGTTGGAGCCTCACCCAGAAATCCGGAGATCCTAGCCACGTCAATTAATTTGACGCCATGGCCGAGAAGCCGTTCTGCGTGCCTGCCCCAGAATTTGGCACCGTCGTCGATCCAGGCTACACAAAATGCTTCCACCGGCGGTATGGTTTGTGATGTGATCTCAGTTAATAAGGCCCTGACCCCCCCCCCCCCCCCCCCCCATTCTGCGCAGTTCAACAAGCTGAGGATCAGACCGCCGAATCCAAAGCCGATCCCCGGTGGGTCCGGTACATGAGAACAGGATGACGCTCCAGATCCTCTACATCTGTATGCATACATGTCAGCAGTGGGCTCATTCTGAGCACCCAGATAGACGACAGACCTCTGAGTTTTGACTCTACTTCGATCCGTTTCGTCTCCTCGCCATCCTCCATAATCCCGTGTCTCTTGAGCGAGAGTACGACGCGGGATAAGCAGAATTGGATCTCTGCCATTGCTGTATTCATGCGAATGCTGTTGTTCTTCACGGTGAGATTCAGACGCTCAAGACTCGTCTGCCTCGCCACCTTGCGCTCTTTTGGAAGAACAAATAGGCTCGCTTGGCTGGCGTCCCATTCTGACACCGAGTCAAATATTGAAATCCCAGATAATCGATCAAGGACGCACCGGCCATAGTAGTGTCTTTACATTCCTCCAAGTCGCTCTCCATGGGACATTCGGACTCGAAATTATCCACATCCGTGGGACGGTCGGCTTGATCTCGACAGACAGTGAGTAACAGATGAAGGAAACTGGCTTTAACGACAGCTCACCTGCGTGCGATCCGGCAATGGTTGCGGCAACAACGCTAAAAACGGTCCACAACACGGAGAGCATACTGAATGTCGATACAAAGACACTGGTGATTGCGGAGCCCAAGGGCTTCAGCCGTGGAACAGGTCGCAGATAGGACATCACTGGGACACGATCACTGTCCTGGAAAATCCGGACAGTTTCTTGCCAGTCGGACATCACGCTCGTATCGGAAGTCAAGAGGCGCGAGTAGTTGGCGTGGTGATAATCATATGAGGGGATATACGGGATGGGAGCATATACATTCGAGATGCTGTCGTTGTACATATGTGGCGATGCGTAGATCTGATTGCCATGGATCACCCCAACCTCCAGGCGAATCACACTGTAGTAGGATTGGAAAATGTTCCGGAAGAGTGTGTCGAGTACCGAAACTGTCGCAGTGTCCGGAAAGTAGGACTTCATGCCGTCTGGTAGTTGCGTTAAAATATCAGTCGTGTTTGGTGTCTCCCATGCGGAACCATCCGAAAGGGGATCATTGAGGAAGAGGGTGACTGTCTTGAAACGGGCCGGGAGGGAATCGCACGATGCCTGTGCTGACTGTGATCTCTTTGAAGACGGGTTGGCAGGCGGCTCATGATCATCGCAGTTGCAACACGGCAGGACGGTGACAATAAAGCTGGAGGTGCCATCGCCGACAAGGATGGGCGCACCACTGCGAATGACGGTGGGGACACCACGGCCAGTGGGTGCATCCCGTTGTGCGACTTTGTTGTCCGTCAATAAATGGACTTGGAAAGGGGAAATTCATCCCCAATACACACCTAGCAATCGCCACTCAGAGAAACTTCCGATCTGAATAGAACCGTGAATTCAGTGCGTTTGATATCGGAGGAGTCAGGACCGACCAAATCCATAACAAGACCGCATAGATCACGGTGTGGGGCAGAGTCAATCCCGCAGGGATCCGCTGACCACGTCAATCTGAACAAGGTCGGTGTATTGCAAGTAACGACAACCTGTGTGTTCGCCGACTTTCTTAGAAACGGTTCGTGAGATGGACAGCAGTCGCACCGTCAGAATAATAGACAAGTTAGCATGTGTCTTGTTGTGGATTTCCCATTGAAGCGCGGCCGTCATGTTCGTCTAGTTGTGCATCAGAGAATGAAATTAAATGGAAATCGGATCTTACAACATCACAACCATCCGAAAACGGATTGTTATAGTACGAGAACGACGTCACGGGATGTGTATGGTCAAGCTCGTCGAATGCCTCGGCGATAGTAAAAATGATCTCGGAATTGTTAAGTTGGATTGTATCACCGACTATCAGAATCCGCGGGGTGAAAATGCCTGTTGGGTGCTGCAGTATCTTGGGGAGCACTTGGCTGAAGGGGAGTGGAGGGAGGGTATCATTTGGCCGGTCCGTGGATTCTTGGCCGATGTCGTACGCAGACAGCGGTACTAAGGCGTCCCAAGAAATATTTAGCACCGCGCCTTATGTCAGAAGAATCTGATCTTACCATTGATAGCGGCGAGAAGCACGGACAGCAGGAAAAAAATGCACAGCGTTATGGGAGTCGTCCACGGCCAGGGGTATGCTGACCCGATGTCAATTCCAGAATCCAGTAAAAGGACGCTCCGAGCTTACGACGATTGGGGCTGTATCCCAGGCGATAGGATATGATTTCTTGGGCTGCGCGCCGGACCAGAGGCATCGGGAGTTAAAAGCCACGACCTGGACGCCGATGCAGAAGGGAGAAGGTGTCGACGGGCCTTCTTTTAACTCACCAGGAGCACTGCCACATGTCAGTTTACAACAAAGATGGATGGTCAGCGAGCGAGCAACAGATTCCGAGAGAAGCATACATATATACATCAGTCATATGTACATCAGTCTTGCCGCGCCCTGCTGGTAGTTGCAACGGAACCTTCTTGGGGCATTCCTTTGAAGGAACGATATATTACGAGCCCAATGCGAGTAGCTGGTTCTGTTCCTTGGTGTCTGCATCCTAAATCGATTCTGGGACTCCCGGCTTTCATCGTATGGGTGCTACGATGATGATCAGCGCTCAGCCCGTGATCAGCGCGCACTTTATGTTGACCCCAGAATAGCCAGGGCGATCTAACGGCGGTGCTCTATCCCAGAGCCCGGGCATCGCATTCCTGTGTGCCAAATACATTCGACACACGCAGGCGCACGACCAGCCTAGCAAATCCAAATTCAAAATCTTGCGCAGCGATGAATTCCGAGATGGGAGCCGCCGCGCGGCAAGAGCCAGCGCGTAGGTGCGTGTTGCCTCGGTCAAGGCCGGAGAAACCAAAAGAACAGCGCAGGGAAGAGGCCGCAGATGAGCGAGTTAGGAAGGCACGGTGCTCCGGAAATACATGAGTAGGAAGGAAAACAAGGAAGGTATTGGAGCGAATCTCGGCCATGCGTACACGCTCGCGGTATGGTACAGACAGCGGTTTGTAGAAGAAGGCGGCGGGGAGGCGTTCTGGCTCATGGCGCGGATCGCTGCATTGCACAAGTAAGTCGAAGTTTCAAGAGAAAATGTGACTATTAGGACGCACGCCCCGCCGGCGCGCACGATGGACTTGCCGCGGGCGAACTTGCTGAGCACTACGGCGTCCCGAGTTCTGCGCGGGAAGGCAGCGCCGGCGGGGCCGCGTAGGAATGGGCGGGTCCGAGGAGCGCGAGGGGAGGAGCGGTTGTCGAGCATGCTGCATGGTCCTGTCGAGCAGCAGCTGAAGTGACAAACGAAGTCACACCCGATCGGTGTCACGCGCGCCGCGGGCCGTAGTGCCGCTCATGTGGATTTTTTTTCATGGGCGCCTCTTCTCGCTGCAGCTCTTTCCAGTAAAATTGTGGGTCTTAGAACGCAGTTTGCGAGGACGCATAATGGTTTTTGAATTGCGCACAAAATCCTGGCGTCGTGTGGCATGATGCACGTTGAATCACCATACTGTTGCGGGTCCCTATTGACTCAGCTTTGCAATCGACGGCAGGAAAACAGGAGCCGGACCTCCCCAACCTCAATCACTCCTCGCCATGCCTTTATTCCAACTGCAAATCCCTCAGAAGAGTAGGATTTCGTGCCAACTTTCGACTCGGACGCCCACTTACGTTGAGCCAGTGGTCAATCCAGGTCGTTCGACAGCGCCACCAGATTTCGGGAAACAGAAATCAAAAGGTCAGACGTTCATCTTTCTTTCCCCCCATCATCGCCCAGCAGTCACTTCGGCCCACCGCTCCAGTCCCAACCAGATTTTTTCCGGGCCAGGACATGTCTTCTCTGTCTCAGACTTTGCATGCCGCTTCCAAATCGGCTCGCCGCAAGCCCTCAAATGTGCTCGCCCTGCCTCCAAGCGGCCCTGGGGCCTGAATACCGCAGACCTCAAGTTTTGTATCGCAACACTCGAGATCGGCCATTCAATTCCTCAAGCGGTGTCTCTTCGTCAAGACTTGCGGCTCAGTTCAAGGCTTCAACGCTTCACGTGTCTGTTCAAAAAGTTTTCCTCTTCAATTCCTCAAGTGCCTACCAAGTGCCTACCTTGCCATCTTCTGGTGTTCTGCTTTGGCCTCATCTACTCATCCTCATCATCACTGCGATCCCCGTGGTGCCACGATTGTCGTTACTCCGATCCCTGTGCGGTCATGATGGCTGTGCAAGTCTCAGTATATAGCCTGGCAATACATTTATTTCTCCCACATCGTCGTCGTGTTTGTTTTATCTTGAGCTGCATTGTAATCAATTTGAGTGCAAAAGGAATGGTATGTACCTGCTGTATATGCCCTTTGGAACGGCATGCAAGACATTGTAGCACAATATGTGGCTTGCGCACATTGTAATGTTGACAATAATTGTGAACATTGCCAAATAGCGTACGCTAGACATAAGGCGTTGCGATGTGTTGCAATGTTGGTCACAATTATTGTGAACATTGTGAGCCTTGCGCACATTGTAACTACTATACATTGTCTTATACTAATTCCCCCGATTTCCTGATGTCCTGGAAGGGGGATTTTTCTGTAGAGTGGTGAAGGAGCTCTCGCATTGCTAGATGGCGAGCGCACAATGGTGCATTATTTTTTCACTTTTTGAATAGACGGCGACGTTTTCCCCGGGTTTTCTCACTGGCAGGCTCCAGCAGATGCAAGCTTTCGCCGCTCCCCGATTCTCATCGCACCACGGTGCTCATAGCGTGTTGATATCTGCATGTGCGTGCCCGCCCTCGCCGAGCAGCTTTCTCGCCGCTCAGAACTGGTGCGTCCCATATTTTACCGCCCTGAGTTTCGTCCTCCTACCTTCGCACGAGTACCTCGCACCCCCTGCCAGAGCGGGTGGGTAAGGCACTGTACACTTATGAAATTACCTGTAAATGAACCATTTCCTATGTGAAGGAAGTCCGTTAGATGAGCCGTTGGACAGGAAATTAGCTTAGGAGGTCTTGCAGGAGGTGTGTCACAGTCAAGACTTCGCGTCCAACTCTACAAGAGAGCGGATTGGGGAGTGCGAGTGGTTGTCTCGAAAAGATGATCGAATAAAAGACTAAAGAATACAGGCAATAACTACACTGCTTAAATACTGTTCTATGAACCGTGTGAACTACAATATATTTATACTGTACAATAGCCCGTAGTCGTGTGTGGGGCTACACCTGTCATAAGTTAGGAAAACCTTTTGTCGAACATCCCGTAGCAACATGTCCTATTATCCCCGGGCGTTTCATCTATACATATCCCTGACATCATCGTTCCGTTCCGATCCGTTCCAGTGTCACGTGTCCTTTGGTGTTTATGTCTCAGTGCTTAGGTTCGGCGTTGTCACGTGGAGATTGGTATCAAAGCGTGACATTACCCCCCCTCTAGGATCAACGTCCTCGTTGACTTCAATGAACATGTTGGACTCGGGAATAAATAATTTCTTCGTCGAGTATTGCAAGGACTCCTCCTTATGCTTGTATCTTTTGATTAAGTAATCCCAATGTCCTTTCGGAAAGATCGGGAGTGCGCGAATATTAATGCCGTGATCCTTGTTATAAATATTTATCAAGGATCTTCTTGACGTGCGTCAAATGACGCCTGGGCTCCCACGTCCTCTCCCCGAGAGGATAATTCTTCCACTTGATTAGATATTGGAAGCCTCTGCCGCGTTTGCGGTGCTTCAATATCTCCTCCACCTCGTATTCCTCGTGGTCCTGCACAATCTGAGGTGCCGGCCTCTCTTCTCAACGTCCAATCGGTGGCTCAATATAGGGTGTCAGCAGTGCCTCGTTGAAAACCGGATGTGACTGGTCCGTTTCAGGCAATCTGAGCTTGTATGCCGAAGCTCCAATCTTCTCCAACACTTTGTAAGGTCCCAGCCTTCTATCATCAAACTTCTTGGTCGGACGATCTGTAGTGATATTTTCGGCCTCCAGCCACACCTTATCGCCGACCTTGAAGTTAGGCGCCTCGCGCCTATGAATATCGTAATTTTTTTTTCATGGTTTTCTTGGTTTTTTCCAGCGCAGCTGCTGGCTCATCGCGGATGTTTTTCATTTTTTCAGCAAAGTCGTTCGCGGCCTCGTTGCGCGACTCGACTGCATTTTCTATCCCCTTCCAAGGGTGGTATCCCGTGTTCACAAAGAACGGTGACATGCTCGTGGACGAGCTTTGCTTATCATTGTGAGTGAACTCGGCCAAAGCGAGCCACTCTGCCCAATCCGATGATAAGCCGTCTACAAGGCCAGCCTTGCAAACACGCATTTTGCGATCTTTAGCGCGCATCTAGAGTTAGCACGAGTCCCGAGTGTGTAACTAAGGGCTAGAACCATACAAATGGTGCCTACTATCAAGGGGATAATTATCATCCACTCTGTGAACGATGGGCGGCCGTAATAGTATATATTCAGCCGAATATCTACTATGTTGTTGACTATTTGTTGTAACGACGCGACGTGATGGGTCATGTGATCGAAGCGGGAACTCGGGAATCATTAACCGGGCTCTGGCCAATGCCAGGTTTAACCGGGACCGGACCTATTTCGAGTGACGGACCGGTCTGCGCTAAGGGGTTTGGTTCGCAATAAGAGGATTCTTGGTAGAATCACAAGTAACGAAGTAACCGGGTGTTCAACCTGGGCATATTGGGTATCACCAGAGAGCTGGGATCATTCCTGACTTGATGGGAGGTACTAGGACGAGCAGGACGAGCTGTAGCAACGAGCATTCAAGATGCAAACCTCTCAGGAGTCATTCACCCTATCTGCCTGTCAGGAACGAATTAGGGATGTCAAGGAAGCATTAAGCATGTCAGGAACTGTCCAGACACTCAGGAGGACGTACCAACCAATAGCATAATTACCTGGCCCAAGTATTTAGCCTATTAGGAAGTATATAGGCCCAGGACCAGTCCCCCAGTTTAGTATAAATAGGTAGCCATTCTGTAGCATTCCTCAGTCAATTCCTGCCCCAAGATTGTGGCTGGGCCCCTGTGAGGGGGGTCCAGTAGCGGTCTGAAGGTAGGATTGTACTCAGTCACAAAATACATGTCTGTTGGATATCTTTGTTGTGGGCTTGTTGGTGAAGTAATGTTGTCCGTTGCCCAGCTAGAGTTTGTAAACCACTCGCTCTGTTAGGTGATTGCATGAGGGCTTAGCTCCAAACTGTATCATTGCTCTGCTAGAGTTCGCTCGACCTATTAGATGCTTGCACTAGGACTTGGTTCCAGATTGGATCATCACCCAGCTAGAGTTGAATTATATCATCTTGCACCACTAGGCGGTCACATAGGCTTTTGGTTTTCAGCTTAACAGCAATAGTTTCATAGGCAGAGACCCCTGTCTTGAGTACCTTGTCCCATAGGCAGTAACCCCTGTCTTGAGTACCTTGTCCCATAGGCAGTGACCCCTGTCTTGAGTACCTTGTTGTGTTAATATGGAATTGTTGGCTCAGTTACGGACTTGTGTGTTGTGTGTGTGTTAGACTGTAATGGAGGCTTGCTGGTCTCCAAATCGGACTTACGTCCAAACCAAACCTGCCGGTGTACCCACGCCGTTATCTACTTTATAGCTGTGAAGCTCTACCATCTAAAAACCTGTGTCATAAACTCTTGACTTGTCAAGGAGCATGTATCGTACTGTTGAGTTGAAGACATTCCTTTGAAAGAAGCCTTCACACACAAACCCAATATTTGGAATATCAGACTAGCTTCCTTAGACCTATACTACAACCCTAGGTCTATAAAAACCCGTCTTTCTCGTCAGGTCACCCTAAGGGGCATACAAGGAGTGTTTAGTGTTTGGGATTTGATTGTTTGAGTGTTTGAGTTGGGTTAGTCTCTCTTGTAGAGTCTGGTTCAGTCTCACTCATTCGACAGTTGGGTTTTGTTCATATTTCACGTGCAGCCTTAGACCCTGAGCAACCGTTTCACCGATTGGCGATAATTTACGAAAATGCGGAGATATTTCTCTATCTCCTGGTTCATGCGCTCCGTCTGTCCATCAGTGATCGGATGGAAAGCCGTACTCGGGTTCATCTTAATCCTGAGGAGCCGATTAAGCTCCCTCATGAAGCCGGAGACATATCTCGGATCCCGATCCGAGATTATCTTCCGCGGTACACCGTGATATCTAATCACGTGATCCCGGGTCAACCTGGCCATTCCTTCGGAGGTCAACTCCATATTGGTTGGTTCGGCGTGGATCATCTTCGAGAATGTATCCACCCAAACTTGAATAGCATTAAAGCCGTTGCTGAATGGCAGTGGTCCGATGAGATCCTCTGATATGACCTGCCAGGGTCCTTCCGCAATCCCGTGCGGATTCAGCCTTCCTTGCTTATATCGGTGGACTCGTGTATGTTGGCATGCCTCGCATTCCTTGATATAAATGGAGACTTAGTTGCCGAGCCTCGGCCACCAATAGTTTCGTTCAATCAATTCCTGTGTGCGGTTCTCTCCGGGATGACCAACCAGGACGGAGTCGTGGTGCAAACCAATGATTTTATCACGGAGTTCCTTATCAAAAGGAACATAGATCAATCCGTTGTAATAAATAATGTCTTCGATCTTTTCCCATCCAGGGATCTTCTTCTCAAGCGCCAGCTTGACACTTTTATCTATGTGTTTTGTGGCCTTGATCTGTGACATGATCCCGGCCTCCGGCCCTTCCATAACGATCTCCTGAGATCGGAAGTATTCTGGCTTGAGAAGGACGACGTTCTCGTTGTCGTTCTTCCCTTGATCGTGATCCGCCCGGCGGGATAATAAATCAGCTTTCTTATTCAGGGCCCCGGCCCGATGGGTAAGCGTGAAGTCGTATTCAGATAGTTCTACTATCCATTGTGCCTGCCGCCGATTGACTTTCTGCGGACTCTTGAAATACTGGAGATTCTGGTGATCCGTCAGAATCTCGAACGTTTCCCTTGCGCCCATCAAGAGCGATCACCACTCCTCCAATGCGAGCATTATTGCGAGCATCTCTTTGTATAGATCTCGTAATTTCGCTCTGTCTCATTGAGTCCGTGGGATTGGAACACTATCGGCCTCCACCCCCCCTCTTGCTCCTGACTGAGCACAGCTCCAGTCGCTCCTTCTGATGCATCGGCTTCTAGCCGGAACTTTCCGTGGTCCATGGGAAGTGCCAAAACTGCGTCTTCGGCAATCCGGTCCTTTAGCTTCTGGAACGCGGACTTCTGTGCTTCTCCCCAGGAGAAGCCTTCCTTCCCGGTTAATCGTGTGAGTGGCTTGGCCACCTCACTATAACCTCTCACAAACCGGCGGTAGAAGTTGGTGAACCCTACGAATGCCTGCACCTGCTTGAGGTTCTTGGGCTCTGGCCACTCGGTAATGCCGCAGATCTTGATGGGATCCATGCGCATCGAGTTGTGTCCAATAATTACGCCGAGATACTCGATCTCGGTCCGTTCGAATTCGCATTTCTGCGGCTTTAAATATAGCTGGTTTTTGGCGAGTATGTCCAGTACTCGCTTGACAATACTCCGGTGTTCCTCCAGGGTGTCCGTGAAAATAAGAATATCATCGAGGTAGACGATGACTTTTCCCTCGTTTATGAGATCGCAAAGAATGTCATTCATCATCGTTTGGAAAGTAGCGGGCGAATTGGTGAGCCCAAAGAACATGACCAAAGGCTCGAACAAGCCTCTGTTCGTTCGGAATGCCGCCTTCCACTCGTCTCCCTCTTTGATCCGAATATTATTATATCCCCATCGAATATCTAGCTTCGTGAAGATCTTCGCTCCTCGGAGTTTGTGTACCAGCTCCGAGATAAGCGGCAGTGGATAACAATTCTTGATTGTCATATCGTTAAGCTTCCGGTAATCCTGTACCGGTCGAAGGCTTCCATCCTTCTTTTTGATAAAAAAGAACGCCGATGCCATCGGTGACTTGGACGGCCTAATGCGTCCGCTCTGCAAGTTCTCCTCTAGGAACTTCGTCAACTCCCCCTGCTCGTTCTGTGATAACGGATAGATTTTGCAATCTACAGCCTTCGATCCAGGCTTAGGTTCGATTGCGTGGTCCCAGGGTCGTTTCTCTGGTAGCTTATCAAACAACTCTTTCGCAAACACCTTGATGTATTCGCGATATTGTTCCGGGACGGCATCCTCTGTCATCTTCTCCTTCTCCACATACGCTCCCTCCGCCATCTGCTGGGCCTGTGTGCCCTTCACGTGGAGGTCCACATGCTCTGCAAAGTCGACCATCAATATCGACTCTCCCTCCTCGAGGGGTTCCTTCTCGCATCCCTCGGCAGCCTCGCTGCCGGTCATGTTGCACTCCGGAGGGCAACAACTGAATTTGATTGTCTGGCCCCGCCAGTCGATCTCTGGGTTGTGTTTAAATAACCAATCATATCCTATAAATATCCTAGCCTTCCCGAGGCCCGTGACAAGGAATCGTTGCCTCTGGCGGTGGATTCCGACTCCCATGATCAACTCTACGTAATGAGTGATCCGTCCGCCCACATTCTCGGATCCATCTGCGTTCCGAGCAATGATCTTCTGATCGAGCTCCCTGAGCTCAAATCCTTCGGCCTTTGCATACATCCGATCGATGCATGTCGTTGTGCATCCGTTGTCCAACAGTGCTTTGACGTGGCGAGTTCTTCCCGTCTCGGGAGACAACAATTCGACTGGAACAAGCATCTCATGCTTGTTCCGTTGCTTCTGGAACTCCCGGAGTTCCTGCGCCAATCGGGATTCAGTTATCCCCATTGCGCGTCGCGCCAGCCACCGGGCTGCTTCTTGCTTTTTGAGTCCAAATGGGACTCGGGTTCGTACTGCTTTTGGCGCTTCCTCCTCTTTCGAGGATTGAGCCATCGCGACATTGTCGCCCTTTTTATCCGCACTATTTTTCTCACTGGTTTGGGCTCCAGGGGCCTTTTTGAATGCGCTCCAGCGCTTGTTCTCTTCATCCATGCGACAATTCTTAATATTAATGATCCGATTCTTGCTCTCTAAAATACGTATTTGTTTTTTGTCTTTTTCTACACTATCTACTACTATATTGTCCTGGGTACGTAGGCTAGTGCACTTTTTAATATATTTTACAAAATCGTTCTCGGGGGTCCGCACGGGGGACTCTGTGTCAAGCAGAGTATATTTATTCGAAGAAGGGGGCACCGGGTTGGCTGTGACCGGGGCCCTCTTTAAAAATCCTGCCCAAAGTGAGCTCGGGCTTGCTCGAAAAGGAATTTGAAGTCTTCCTTTGAGATTTCGTCGGTCCGCAGCGAGCGGACATTGATTCTCCCACGCTCCCGACGTGGTTGCGGGCACTCTCGTGCCATGTGGCCCTCCTTGCCACAGTTGTAACACTTGAAGGCCACCGCCTTCGTCTGGGACGCGTCAATGTCCATTGGTGCTGTCTCCCCGGGAGCCAATTTCTTCGCCAGATTTGGCGTGGTCCCCCTGGTATTACCGGCGGGGGCGACCGGGATCTTTCCGGGGACCCAGAAAGGTGTCCCGGTGTTGTGCTTCTGCTGCGTGTCTCGCAGCTTCTGGCGTTCAAGGACGCGACCAATGGTCGTCATCCTCCTCTTCAGCCCGAGGTAGTCCTCAGGGATCTCGATGCCGCCCGCGTACAGCTGGGTGCGAACCTCCGGGTTGACAAGGTTCTCGAGATTTTCTCACAGGAACTGATCATGGTCCCCGTATTCGTTGTGTGGGTTGTAGCCCGCCTCCTCTGCGTTCAGCTCGAACGCCTGGATGAAATCGGCCAAAGCCGACTTCCCCTGCCTCGTCGTGGTGAGGCGAATGTACGCCGTCTGGCGCACATTTTGGTCTTTGAATGTTCTGGACAGATCATCCAGGAAGTTCTTGAAGGAGTGTTCGTGGGGTAACTCCTCGTCGTCTCCCTCTAGTACTCTTCTGCGCCAATTACGGACCCAGTTTGAGGCTGGGGTGGGCGCGCCGTCTTTGCTGCCAAGCAGCGAGATGGTGAAGGCTATTTTTGCCTTCAGGGTTGCGAACTCCTCGCCGTACGCCCACATAAAGTTCTTGAGGGCGTCTCTCCAAGTATCCCACTTGGACTTGTCCACGCCATCGAAGTGCGGCGGCGTGGCGGCGAGGGTGATCTTTGAGGTTATGTGGGACCTCAGGGCGGGGGTGGGAATGTAGAATGGAGCGGGTGTATCAATGGGGGGGAGGCATGCTCCATGGGTTCGCTGTGTGTTGGTGATGCGGGTCGAGAAATCTCGGCGATGTTGGGGAAGCTGTGGTATAGTTGTGTGGCGGGGGATGGGGAAAGGGAAGGCGCAATAGGCGTGGGTGTTGGTGGAGGGGGGAGTGCAAGTAGTGCGTGTGGCGGTGAAGGTGTAGGGGAGCGGTGGGGCGAATTAGGAGGGGACTCCGAAGAGCCGGTCGAGGGTGCGCGAAACGTCGCGGCTTTTCTTGTTCCGCACGGGGAGGGTGGTGTGGTTTGAAGTGGTCTCTTGCGAATAGAACTATCCCGGGTCTTCTATGACACTCCCGACGATAGCGAGGTAATCCTCCCCGAAGGTTGGACTAGCACTCCTGCGACTGTCTTAGCGCGGGGACGGACTCAATGTTTCCTGTAGCACGACGTCTGTCTATTTAAAATGGACCACGCACGAGGGGCGCTGCAATTGTTTTACTTTGGTGTGGACGAAGTGAATGTTGGAGGGGGAAAATGGAGCTTCAGATACAAGAGTCCAGGTAGAGGTAAGAATGACAACCACGGGGTGCAGTGTCGAGTGGGTAGGGTTTGGTGCGCAAGGAGTGCGCGGGGTTGGGAAAGGGAAAGGGAAAGGGGCGGTACGAGGGTAAGAATGGGAGTCTTTTATTATGTCACAGTCAAGACTTTGCGTCCAACTCTACAAGAGAGCGGATTGGGGAGTGCGAGTGGTTGTCTCGAAAAGATGATCGAATAAAAGACTAAAGAATACAGGCAATAACTACACTGCTTAAATACTGTTCTATGAACCGTGTGAACTACAATATATTTATACTGTACAATAGCCCGTAGTCGTGTGTGGGGCTACACCTGTCATAAGTTAGGAAAACCTTTTGTCGAACATCCCGTAGCAACATGTCCTATTATCCCCTGGCGTTTCATCTATACATATCCCTGACATCATTGTTCCGTTCCGATCCGTTCTGGTGTCACGTGTCCTTTGGCGTTTATGTCTCAGCGCTTAGGTTCGGCGTTGTCATGTGGAGATTGGTATCAAAGTGTGACAAGGTGCGTGCATATTGACGGTATCGGGCGACGGCGACAAATTGTTCCTTTACGTGCCTTCGGGATTCCAAGAAACATGTGCCAGCTGCTGCTGAGCCAGAGATTAAGAGCTGAACAGTTTTACAGGACTATATTCGAGATGATGTCCGGGGAAATCGACAAAGTTGTTGTCGAGGCGTGTGTGGGCGCCTAGACTACTGTACTATTTCGACCAAGTATTCAGTCACTGGTCACAGCTCCGGTTGAATTGAAGGCTTTCCAAATATGTCACAGGTCACCGAGGGCGTTGAATACTTGACCGTTTTATCCGGTTGTCGGGCTGAAAATTCGATTTTTGTCTCCGGCCACATTTGATGCTAGTTCGTTGGAAAATGCAGCCCAATCGGGTCTGTTTTTCTAGGCCCTGACCGATTTTGGCGGTCTTTCGAGCCGAAATTTGAGCTGAATACTTGTGAAATGAATACTGAAAATAGTGGTCACAGGTCTCAACCACGGTTGAATTGATGGGAAATGAATACATATGGTCACTGGTCACACCCCCTGAATACTTGGTCGAAATAGTACAGTAATCCAGTCATGACGTGACTATGTGACTTAGACGCACGTGCCCGGCTAGGCGGGCCTAAGTCAGTCTAATCACACAGACACAAACAGAGTCCAGGGCCGGGCTGAACGCAGTGAGTGCGGGGCGGGAGCCGCGGGAGGAGCGAGAGCGCTCTATGCTTGTCAGGCCATATGAGTGTTCTTTGGAGATGCAAATGAAAGGTTCCCACTCATTAGTCAGGCGAAGAAAGTGTCATCCTGAGTAGAGGCGTCACGGTCAATTACAGTGATTTTAATGACGATGGGACACCCCAAGTCCTCGCACAGGGCGACCAGATCATTCTGTGGACCGGTGCAAAATGTGGGCGAACCCGAGGAACTTAATCTGAACAAAGTCGGGGTATGGCAAGCAACAACCTGTAGATTTGTGAGAAATGTCATGGGGGTTCAATACCCGTCGCACTGTCATGGTTGCAGGTCTGACACCGCTACGGCTTGAATCGTTTCCGAGTTCCCAT
The DNA here is from genome assembly GCA_029204335.1 of Mycena vulgaris. Taxonomy (NCBI): domain Eukaryota; kingdom Fungi; phylum Basidiomycota; class Agaricomycetes; order Agaricales; family Mycenaceae; genus Mycena; species Mycena vulgaris. The sequence continues at coordinate 28,498 of JARGYA010000062.1, read as the reverse complement.
TGAAGATTGGCGGTCATATTCGTCTATTCGTCCGTCAGAAGACGGAATATCAGTGGGATATGCGCTTACAATGGCACGTACCGTTTATAATAGCGAGAAATACCGTCAGAAAGAGGAACAGGCACAACATAATGGGCATTATCCACCGCCAGGGGTATGCTAATTCCATGTCAGTTACAAAACTTAGGAACCAAAGACGCGGAACTTACGACGCTGAGGACTGTATCCGAGTCGATAGGATACAATTTGTCTGGACAGTCGCTGGAAGAGACGCATGTGGGAGCGGACGGCAATGCTAACGGTGTCCGAATCTACAGTGACTGTTTGTTATAAGTAGAATCATGAGTGCCGCACGACAGATTGCAACAGAGATGGAAGAAATAGATTTACGGGAGAAGCAGATCCGGATGCGGTGGCACCGCACTCTGCGGAGCTGTACTGGTGCTTGTATTTGAAGCAGATTCTGAATGAGTGAATGTAGTGCGAGTTGGCTGTTAATGCTGATTTGATGCTGATGTAATTTGAATAGGTTGCACTAGAGCTGTTAGGCTTTGGGTTACAATCTCCTGAAGAGATTGGTCTCTAACCCTCAGCTTATATATTACACGAGAGGTAAACTAGAGTATTCTACAACAATCAGAGGAGTTCTACATTAGTGATCCGCTGAGTAAGTCCGCTCGGGGATCGGCCTGATTGCCCCTTATGGTCATTTCTCCAACAGATGCTAGGAGTCCCGCGGTGAATGATTCATCCCTTGCTGTGAGATAAGGAAGCCTGGAATGCGCTGCAGCCAATCCAACCAACATCGCTGCCACGGAGCGGGAATGATCTCCGTTCGTCTCCATGCAGGGAGCCAAAATTCAAGGAGACAGCGGGTTGGGACGCGTGGAGTCGATCGGCGATTTAGGAAGCGCCAGAAAAATTGAAGAGACCAGCAACACCCAGGAAATACGCCCAGGTATGTGCCTCCGCATGCCAACGCAACCGCGCGAAGCTCTGGTACCCGCCGATGAGACGCACAGCTCGGTTGCAAAAGTTCCTTGTTTCCGTTGGGTTCCTTTCAAAGGCCGCGTCACCGACCGCGAGGGAGCGGCAAATGCCGAGGACACCAAGTCGAGGAACACTGGCCCCGGCAGAGACGACAACGAAGGAAGAAGCAGCCTCGAGTCTCAAGATCTCGAGCCCCGCCAGATCTTCAGCGGAACATAACACCGAGACGTCTCTGCATGAGCTCAAGGGTCCCTACCGCTTGACGAGTCTCAAGCGCCCTGCTTGACAAGTCGAAGGTCGAACCCTCGCTCGACGTCTCGGAAGCCGAATCCAAATCTTGCCGCCGTCGTACGCAGTCCAAGCGGCTCGCACTAGAAACGAAGACCGCGAGGAGTGTGTTCCATCCTTTTTTCTGTGCGTATGTAGCCGCTTCTATGGTCGCACAGTCACTTGAGTCGTTGTTGAGTCGTCGCAGGAGGCCAGCACAGCCACGTCACCTTCCTAATCCGGCCAAAAAAAGGCCTAATCGGGACGCCTCCATCTCCATCTCGTTCCAAGCCGTCGCCGTTCATGCTCACGCTGGAAAACCACGAATTGGATCCATGAAAATACGTGCATATAATCCTATCTACGTTAGGGAAGAGAATGAGGATATGTAGCGTGGGTGAGTAGCGCAATCGTAGGGGGCTCCATCGTAAGTACCATCTCTCGTCATCGTACAGCGCAATCGGATGAGGGCGCGCGCCGGCCCCTGCGCCTGCGGGGACGTATCGAGCTGCACTGAATGTGCGTCCGACGCGGGGACCACTGCGCCTCTTCGTCGTCGTGCTCGTCATGCTCATGCTCCGGGCTTCGCCTTCGCTCCTCGTCGCCAGCGTGCGTTCTGTTGCGGTACTCGCGAACGACGTCGCAGCTGCGGGCCCCTCCGGCTCGACGGCTCCTGTGGCGCATGGGCGGGGAAGCGCTCGACGAAGCGCGAGGGCGGTGGAGGCAGACACGGAGGACAGTGAGCGCCTGGGGGGCGCTGCGAGACGAATGCCGGAGGACGAGTACGCGTGGATGGATATGGGCCTTGGGGGTGCGCGGTGGGGGCTTGGATGCGATTAGCCCGTCTTTGGAGGACAAGGACGAGTGGCGAATCCCGAGACATGCCGCCGCATGCTCAGGTGCCCTCACAGGGCAGCAATTGCTCGCGCGTGGAGGCGGACGGGGATGGGGAGGTGGATGAAACGCAAGAGCTCGCGGTCGCGGGCGTCTGCGACTCGATGTGCTCCACATGTGTGTCAGGTGGCCTACTGCGCATGGACTACGACGACGCGCGTCCGTGAACAGTGAAGGATGAAGCGGTGCGTGAAGTATGACGCAATGGGCTTCGTCGCGCGAGCGAGCCCGTGCCAGGGAGTGAACGTGCCGTGCGGGAGATAGCCGTAGCCGTCTACATGTGCACCTTGGAAGCCGAGCCAGAACGGGGAGTTGCCATCGTGAAGGAAGTGAGGGCAGACTCGGCGGTCACTCGGCGCGCCTCGACCACAAAGCCGTAACGCGACGAGGTCGAGTCCACACGTACAATCCATTCTTTCCGCACGTTTGATTAGGCGACCTAAACGAGGAATAAACGAGGAAAGAGTGGCACGCCTACGCCGCACATCAATAAGGCCGAGCGGCGTGCCTGGGAGTCGCGTGAGGGAATGCAGAAGATGGCGACAGATTAGGACGAACGTGAATTGGGGAGATTGAGGCGACCTCGGAACTGACGATGTGGTAAAGGCGGCACTTGCTGTACAGCGCAGCAGCGGAAAACACACCCCTTCTCAAGTTTTATGGGCGGAGGTTCTGCGACGGGAGAGCGGGCCCGAGAAAGACGCTGAGGAGCACAAGGCGGAGAACAGCGGGCCAGGCACGGGCATAAGTAGGTGGAGCCAGCAGCAAGATTTGGTGACGATGAGTCGAAGACGAGTGTGATGAGGTCACAGATCACTGTGTGACGCAGGCCTGGACCTGCGGCCCGCACAGCCGCGGTCGAATTCCATTTCATAGGTGCTTCTCGCCTTGGAACTTATCAGGACCGGAAGTTTCGCGCACGTTTATCATATCGAATTCCCATTCTTGCATAAACAAAAATACTACATGCGACTGCTTCACGCATACTCGATGGCCATGGCCCACTGTCCATCCGAACGTCTGGTGTGGATGGCAGCAATGCCCGACCTCCCCACTGTGACCTTGTAATCAACAAGGATATACCCAGCGCCGGAACCATTGTCCGTCCCCAACAACATACAAACAGCATCCAACCCGGCGCGGCTTTTAGTCGGATCCCACTTAACCCAGTCGGTGTCGTCCTGATATATCTGCTTTTCCATCTTGGCGTCCCGGTACAGTTTCTCCAGCACGGCCCTTGTCACCGGGTTCAGAACGTGGAATCGCAGAACGTACTTCAGGTCCTTGGGCCCCGCCTTATCTCTGTATTCTTTGTACAGCTCCATGGCAATAACGTCCCAATTGACCTGGGCGGATGCCGGCTTCACCGGGTCCTGACTCTTGAATGATGCGACGGCGACTATCAATCCAGGCGCAAAGACAAGCTCGTACGCCCCTATGTCGCCGGTGTCACGCTCCTTCAGTGTGGCAGGAAGGCCGGGGAAGAGAGGATTCTCCAATTCGGCCCCGTCGAGCGTCTCTCTGTTCAAGGCGGACATGATCTGGTTCCCGAGGTCGTAGTCTTCCGGGTCAGGCTTAGTGGTTATGTCGTACTTCCCGGTGAAGTACGGCGGGTATGACGCGAGGTATTTGTCGGTTGTTGTCGTGCGGGGGGTGTCCGCCTTGGCTGTTAGGATCCTGTCCCATATCGCGCGGCCCTTCTGCAAACATTCATCCGGATTCTGGGGCAACTCTGGGAACGGCTCGGGCGAGATGAGACCGAGCACCTGCTGAGCTGCTGCGCTGTATGGCGTATCTGGTGCAAGGATAGCTGCGGTACTATTCTCCTGGGAAGGACGTGACTCCTCCGGAACAGCCAAGGCACTTGAGGCTCACCTCGAGTGCAGCAGCCGGCACGCCCGATATAATCCCGGTGAGCACTACTACTAGGGCAGCGATCCGCATCTTGGAGTTAATTCAGAAGCGAGGTAGGGTGATTTGGTTCAAAGACGATTAGGTCCAGCAAAATGGGCGTAAATCCCGATGAATGGAAAGATCAGGGCCAGCACGGTGGGCCTTATACGGTCCCCAAATGCTCTCCGCTTATTCTCGCCACTGTATTTGACAGAATGCATGATACCAGGACGTCGCACGTATGATTCGGGAATCATGCCTACGTCACCGGCACTCTGAACCTCCGAAGTCGAAAGCCCGAATGATTTTAAAGACCTTGGCCGCAGGCGGCATGTCAAAGAGTGTGTCGGCTGGCGTTGTATCTCCGATGTCGTTGTGAGTAATCCAATGAGCCGAAGCCGGCAGGAGCCGGAGAACGAGGAGTTGGATGCCAGGACCGCGGCGATAGCCGGTCGGGGGGTTTCCACGATGTGGGGGAAATCAAAGCCCCGGTCTTCCGTGCAGCCGATACACCGATAGAATCCGCCCCATCTCTGGTATTTCACCAAGTGTGTGTCATTTCTTTCCACAGAGTTCATCCCAAAATTACTAATTTTTCCCATGACCCGAAGTTGAAGAAGAATGTTCAGACGTTTCAACATGCCATGACCGGTATGGGGGAGTCGTGGGATCTTCAGCGGTTCTCCACCGTAACTCGTTTTTGTCTTTCATTACTCTTCCGCGCCGCCGTCGCCCGCCTTCGAAGTTCCTGTCCTCCACATCACGAATCTCTGGATTGCAGCACATAGTGAAACCACTGGGAATGAGCTCGCCGACGCAGCTGGAAAGGCCGCACCCTTCTCCCCGCTGACCCCACTACCCCCATCTCTCTTACGACCTGCCGGGACCGGATCAACCTTCTCATTCACGAGAAGTGCAAGCACATGTGAACTGTTACCAAATCTGGGCGCGGGTTGCGCGAGATCGACAACTCTCCCCCATCCCTCATCCTATTCTCTCCCTACGATTCCCCACTACGCTGGCGAGTATCTCTACCCTGGTCCAGCTGCATACATACGTTTCCTCCCTCAGCGCCCATAAGTTCCGCTCCAAAGTCATCCCATCCCCAGCTCGCGACGCCTGTGGTGCGGCGTTTGAGACCCGCGCCCGCTTCCTCCTCCCTTGTCCTGCCTGGGAACACCTGCGCCCACCCTTACAACATGCCTCATACAACGCCGACCTCCTCTCCCTCCTCTCTCATCCTAAGCTCCTCGAGCTACTCATAACCTTCGTCCCAAAGTCCGGTCGTTTCGTACGTCCTGATATCGTGTCATCCCTCTCTTTTCTCTCTCGTACATTACACTACCTATAATATGTTTCCCATGGTCTCTTCCCTTTGAACTCTCGAACGTACCTCTCCGACCAGCATTTACCTCACCTTCCACACATCGTGCTCCCTCTCTCAAATATTTCCTCGTTCGTGTCAATGTCACATTTACTTCTATCGCCATAAACACGGTCATTCCCAAAGAACCCGTAGAAATTCCAGTAGAGTACAGCCGCATGGCTCATGTAGTCGACTACGATAGCAAAATGAAATCCAGCCCAGCCCAGTCCAGTCCAGGCTGCCGATTCCGAGCCCGTCCGAAGTTCGAACAGCGCTTCCTCTAAACATCCATCTCCAGTCTCGTACATGCTGCGACTCCTCGCCCTCTTTAAGCTTGACCTTCGGCCCTACACCCACACATTCAACGCTAGGCCTTTCCGAGCTTCACTTGGCTTTCTGCCGCATTATGTATTACGGCAGAAAGGAAAGGTTGACGTGCTATCAGTGGCGGTGCCATACTTCCAATCCCTTCTTCGCCATGTCCACGTATCAGCATGGATCCAACCTTTCCCCCAGAGGTGGAAAGGCATATCTTCCAGCTCACCGCACTCCTCAACCCGGAGTCGATCACGACCCTTATTCTGCTCGCGCAGCGCGTACGAATCTGGTATAACTTGACTACAGTACCTCATCTGACTCCCAGAAGCTGAAATCGCTTGCAGGATCGAACCGCTTCTCTACCGAGTGATCAAGGCCTCCCCCGCGGCTCTTCACCAGTTACTCGACACGAGACCAGCGGCCTTCCTTCACGAGAATGTTCGCCATATCTGTATTATGGGCGTCTCCCCCCCTCCTCACGCTCGAATCCTCTCTGCATGCGACGCGACAGTCGATCTAAAGATCTGTGGTACCCCAGAATACAATGGTGGGGTGTGGACTATCGAACCAACGCCGCTGCAGCGGCTCTCCGTCCACTGGCGTACTCTTCTTAGCCTTGCGACCGCAACTCTCGAGTTCACTCAACTAACGCACCTCCATCTCTGGGGCCAGACCAGCGTGGGGATTTTGGGTTCCCCCTTCATTCCAAATCCAACGGATATAGCCCAGCTTTCACATCTCGCCTTGAACGACGAAACCACATCCAACAGCTTCTGCAAGCACGTCCTCCTGCACTACAAGTCGCTCGAAGTGCTCGTGACGATATGCGAGTCCCGGAACGAACTAACCGGGAGGGCCGAGCACCGAGCAGAGCTCGCGCACGACACGCGGTTTGTTATGCTCGTTCTCCCCCTGAATCTGGAGGGTGCAGACTGGGTGACGGGTGCGTGGGGGGGGAAAGACTTCTGGGTGAGAGCGGACGATTTCGTCAGGAAACGGCGCGCAGGCGAGACTAGCGGTGAGCCTTCTCGGTTCTCGTGAGGCCATGCTACTGTCTCATCACACGCGATTCAGATCATTTCACCGATCCCACCGACGAGTACGCGTAGCCCTTGTATGCTCTTCGACGAAGACAATGTTTGTTCTCTTTCGTGCCCAATGATTTTTTTACACCATGTCCTCGATGAATACTTCTTCCGATTGTTGATTGTCCCCCCAGGTTTGGATTTCTGTGTTCCTCTTTTCGATCCTCTGCACGCCTTCCTCGCCGTCCCGCGCCATCACTTCAAAAAAGCCGTGAGGTAGCAGCGTGACCTCCGACGCCGGCAGGGATCCTCACTGAACGATGTACTGTATTTCAAGTGTGGCCAGCGGCCGCAACGGTGACTTGGGCGTATATGTAACTTCCACCTCGCCGCGCCACGCCTGGCAAACCATTGGCGCCGCAACCAAAAAAGGCCCCGCGCCGGACACGTATGTGGGGTTCCCCGCGTCGTGCAGTCAGGTGTCTTTGAGCAATAGAGAGATGTCCCCAGCCGCTAAGAATGACGCCGCGCTCTCGTCGAGCCCGGTGGTGCACAGTGCACCGGAAGCCTGGGGCGCGCGGCGTGTAACGTGCAGGTGGGACGAGCGGCTTGACTCCGACGGTAGCCCGGGCGTTTTAGCGATGGCGTTCATAGCGCAGGGGTGCATGAGTTTCGTGAGATTGCAGTCGCCAATTGCTGGCAGGCGGGAGCAAGGCGGGGGATGTCAAACATACGCACGTGCTCGGCCCCTCTTCGGGGAACCCCGACAGCGGGGGGCTGAGCTGAACGCAAAAGAAAGGGAGCGTGAAGACGATTTTGCGAGAAGAGGGTTTAGGTTGCGGATAGGCGGTTGAGCGCACAGTTGGACGACAAGATTTAGGGGCAAACCAGTTTTATCGCAGGGTGGACATTCGGGGAGAGTGAAATGCGGCAGAGATGAGAGGCCACGATACCGAGCACATTGCGCGCCGAGTGCGTTCCCGTCGAAAGTATGTGGTATTAGGCGCCGAGGAATGTATTGTGGGCGCCAGGACGGAGCGCCATGGGACAAGGATGGAGTACCGCAGGTCGTATTGCACGGAGATCAGATAGAATGGTATTGCGGCGCGTGAACGGAGTTTGCGTTGAGAATTGGACGCAGCATTGAGGACGAATGCAGCGTTGAGAATGGACGCTGAGTTGGGGATCACCACTACCGCCGCACAAATGCAAACAGCATTGAGCATGAACAGTACACTGCGGGTGAGCACCGCGTTGCGAATGAACACCGCACCGAGCAGAACGGACAGGAGCGAGATATTCTGTCCGAGTCGTGAAACTCCCTTCCAGCTCGCAGGTGCGCTGGTTCCCAAGGCGTAGAAGGTGTGTGCACACGCGAATGCCGGGCGGCACGCAGTAAGAGGGGAAAGGGTGTTTCACAGGTACGCCGAGCGCTGGAAATTATTTGATGAATAATCCAAAATTATTCCACGACCAGAGGAGCAGCTGCGAGGTATCGATATTCGCGGCGCATTTGGACGACAAGAGGAGAAAGCAGACAGGCGCTTGATGACGAATATAATGACGAGCAGGTCAATGGAATGCGGACAGGAGGCGGGGCGCACACGAGGGAGACACGAGGTACGCGCAATATGCGCAGCCGATTATAAAGATATGACGAGGCGTGCGCAGGGGCAGTCCAAGGATGTGAAGATAGGAACAGCGCTGCGATCTGCGAGAGGAGAACACGGTGGCTGATACTTGAGTCCGAGGCGAGGATTCATTCTTGGACAAGCCAAGAATCAATACTTTGGACAAATCACCGTGCGGCAATCGAGCCGGATGTCAGGAATAGCTTGCTTCGGTACCTAAAGCGCAAAGAGGGGACATCGAGAGGCGTAGATAGAGAAAGGGCGACGTTTCGAGAGTCAATGAGGCCAGAGAGAACGGCTGATATTTTCACATAGGGCGTTTGAGACGGAAGCCAGGACCATAGCCGTTCCGAGCACAGGTATCGGCGTTTGAAGCGTGGGCAGGTTACGCAGCTCGGAGTCGGAATACACATGCTCCGGAGCCAGAAGTCGCGCGTGCGTATGTCGGTGTTTCGAACGGGGAGTGGTTACCTTGAGAGCAGGAACGAAGCTTGTCCACAAAGCCATCTTTGTTTCGAAGGCAGAGACGAAGTAGAAAAGGCAATCACTATTACGTCGGCGGGGCATGAGAGGGTGAAAACAGGAGGTCAGAGTTACAGAAGCACTAATCCCAGCTGAAAGAAATCGATGGTAAGAAAGCACGCCACGTTTGTAGTGTTCATTCGATCAGGCGACCAGTGGGCTGTGATTTCAGTTCGGAGTGCAAGGAGGGCAGCGGAGGAGACAAAGAAGCGTTGGGATACTTTAGAGGCCGGAGCTGTGGTCGTCGTAGCCAAGTCGCCTATGTTGGTGAAGCGCTAGGCGAGCAAGGGCTTGACGGTTAGACTCGGAGCCGGAACTCGGAGTCGTCGGTCCGACATTACCCGACCTTACGCTGCTGACAAACACACACACACTTTTCTCCTCGTCTATCACCTCGTTCTCCTGGTCTTCGTCGCGCTGGCCTAATCCTCCCGTTGTTCCTTTGATCCGTACATCGCCTTTTCACTAGTCCTCCTTCCCAACGTCCCCTACGCTCAGCAGAGGCACGGCCTCCAAGCTGCCACATTTTCTCCAATCACCCGCTCAGCGCGACCGCTCACAGTCGCTCTCCGTCGGCCGCCCGCCGTCCGAGTGCTACCGCTCTTCATAAAAATTAAGCCGAGATCGATCCGTCTGTCTACCGCAAATATTCCCGTAGACAGTTAGGTTACCTGTCTTGTGCTGCGCAGGATTCGAGCCTATCCATGACCTGCCGAGTCTTCAGGCGCTGCCGCCACCGCTGTCGTTCTCCGCGTTGACAGATGAGTCTTCCTCTCACCCAATTCACATTCAAATCCGCCCTCGACGTCGAACCTCACCTCGTCGCACACCGCCGTTCCTTCTGGGCATCAGCACGCGCACCACGCGCCGGGGATGCAGCACTCGCCGTAACAGTCTGAATCGTATAGCTCGGTGGAGAGTACGAGCAGTCGCGGAAGCGGCGGCGGGACGCAATATTCGTATAGTAGCAGTGGCAGTAATAATTCGTGGGTCTTTCTCTTCGTCTTTTCTTCCCTCCTCCTTCCTTCCTCCGTCATCCTTCCTCGCCTCCCCACTCCCTTGCGTTTTCTTATCGGGACCTTCCTGACATTCGCTTCTCAGGAACGCGTCCTACGCCTTGGGGGTGGTCGTTGGGCGGCACCGCGGGGTGGGTGCATACTCCGTACGGGGCAGAGTTTACTCGCGACGGCATTGCAGCGGGTTAGGGGTGAGTCTTTTCGCTGCATGCTATTCTTTTTCGCTTGCCTTTTACTTGACGTCCTTGGTTTCTGTGTCCATATTTTCTTCTCAGCGCATTTCTGAGGGGTTTTAGCGTTGCGCTGCCGTCCTTTTTCATTCTCGGTCTGCCGCGTCAGCGCTTTGCCTTCCACGTTTGCCCGCCGTCATTCCTGCCTCGCTCGATTTTTTCGGCTATGCGTAGTTCTTTAGGATTTATTCCCTTCCCTCCGTTCCCTTCCAGTCCACTCTTCGCCCTCGCCCTCCGTCCCCCCCTTCGTCGTATCCCTCTTATTCTCTCTGACGGTCACGCGTGAGGGTCACATCACCTCCGACCACCCACAATTCACCTCATACTCCCCACTCGCTGCACGCACCCCTTATCCCTCTTCGGAGGACCTGTGCGAGTGGCTTCCACGCCGTCGCCCGTCATTCCCGCCGCCGGTGGGAGGGAATTCAGCACGCTGGATGGGTGGGAGCGTCTTTGATGACGATGATACGACTTTCCTCGCATTCACTCGTGGCCAAGATGGTGGCTTAACGCGTCGGGGAGGAAGCGCGTGGGTGCTCTGGAGTTGGGGCCCGCGGTCGTTTGCGGCGCTGGGTCGGTATTCCGTGGTCGAAAGCATCGCGGGTATGAAGATTTCTTCCCGCGTCGTTAGGATGGGGGTCTTCTTGACCAGACGTTACTCATCACCTCGTTTATCCCGCGTATCCCTTTCGTTCCCTCCCCCTCCCCTCTCTTCTTCGCCTCCTGTCCTCGTCCTACCTACGCTAACTTATCTTCTCACTAGAATCACCACTCACACCCACCTCCGCGCCACTCTTCCCGCCTACTTCGCCGACCCCGCCCGCCGCACGCGCGTGGCTCTTATCTTGGTTACTTGACGCGCCTGCCGCGCCGTTCGGCGCACATCGGATGATCCTTGCGGGCAAGGCCGCGGGGAAGGACGTGGGGAAGTGATTTAGACCAGTGCAGCGGCAGGGGCGTTGAGCTCCATACATTTACTTATCCTCCCATTCCTCCAACTGACTTCGTTCACAAAGCCGTCGTCGACGCGTAGCCCGCTTGCGGGCTCGCCGTCGCCGTCGCTACTGACGGCACGCTGTGCCAGACTGAGGTCTTCCCGGTGTCACACTCACCCGCGACCCTCGCTGCCGCCCAATCGCGCGCGCGTGCATCTTCGCCGCACAGTTCTTCGTGGGCACGGTGCGCGATCGCCCGCGTCTGCGTCGTCGTCGAGCCACCCGCACGGGAAACTGCGCGCGCATGCGGAGCATGAAACGAAGGCGTGGGGTGATCGCCCCGTGCTGCTGCTGCTGCTGGGGATTTGACTGGGCCTAGACACTGTGAATCCAGTTTACCATGAGACGATCAAGGTAAGTCTCATCTCTCCCCAGCTTGCATCCTTTCGATCCACGAAGGCTCGTGCTCATCGTTATCTTAACCGCACATCCTTTTCGCCTGTCCTCTTGCTCTCTTTATAACCCTCGACGCTGACACCCTCTTTTGCAGATGCGCTACACCTTTGCCAGTCCGTCAGCATCGCGAGCGGACCCCCCTCCTCGTAGTAGTATTTCGTCGGCGTGCAGGGAAATGTATTATTCTACACCGACCCTCGTCACTGGAGCCCAGCCGTACGTCTGCGGCCGTTCACGGGCGAGCCGGCGCCGCCAGCGGCACCCGGCGCTACACCCGGCGGACACGCACACAACGACCGTCGCTCGCTCAGCCCCGAGGCATGCGCGCGCGGCGGATCGCTGAGCTCCGACTTTGCGCACGGCGGTTTGTTGAGCCCCGACTTCGCGCGCGCGGGGTCGATGAGCTCCGAGTACGGGCCCGGGGATGGTCAGTGACAGGGGCACGCGCCCATGAGTTGGTGTACGCGCCGAGCCGCTCGCACAGCGCCAGCGCGGACCCCGGGAACGCGCGAACGGCGCCGTCTGCGGGCGGTAATCTCTCGCCTGCTGAGGAGGCGCATTTTGCACGCGCGTACTCGACGGCGGAGCTGCGCACGTTCCACTGTGAGTGCGTGGGTAAGATGCCGTTGATGTACGTGGCTCGAGCCGAGCATGCCTATTGGATTCGTGTGCCGGGATGAGACGGAGTGGAGTGAATACATCTGAGACGGCAGGTTTCTGAGGTGCGTTTCTTTCATCCGTCTTCCTTCCTCTTCGTCCCCTTCCTCATTGCCCGTGCAATACTTTCCCCCCCTTCATCCTTCGCGTCCTTGGCCTCGCACGCCCATCATTCTTGCCGTCTTTCTTTCCAGTCCTAGAACTGGCGCCCGATGAGTGAGGCGGCATATTGCATTATACAGTATAATTCGCCCGGATCGCATGGATGGAGAGCCCGTCGGTCGAGGTGGATTGAAGTCGAACGGAATATAACTTCTTCTGGTCGGCAGAGCACGGTGTATGTGAAATATGCTAAATGTACTTCACAACTCCGAGGAGGACGGTGTGCAAGATTTCTAGCGGGGACGATGGTGCAATACGTAGTGCGTGTATACCGGGATACTTCCTGAAAACCGGCGTTCCTAAGCGGGACCGGCCGTGTAATTTCCAGCCTACCTACCTACCGTGCCGCCCAATGCCAGGTTGAAAACAGACGCCCAAAAACTAACCAGCTGAGGTGACTTCGAGTTGATTCGTGTCTGAGTGTCCAGTTGGAATCCGATGCTGCACTCCTCGTAGTGAGAAAAGAGTATGATTTATCCAGGTGGGTAAGTGGAGAAACAAGGCCCGGTGGCGCACGGCCCGCACCTGCATACCTTGTCCACGGTTTCAGCAGGAGATGATGCTCGTTCGATTCAAGCCCGGACCATATAGCGCGGAGGAGGTTTTCTTTCCTTTTGTATCCGCTATATGTCCCCCAATCGGTTCTGAGTCGCGGCGGCGAATCATCTGCTTCACGGTCCCGCATCAGCTTCATTCCAAATTATTCCCACACTGTGCGACTACCTCTGTACTCTAACTAATTTAATACGCAGCCGTACTCACCACCCCTTCCAAATACGCGTTCCATGACGCCCTCCCAATCAGATCATTGTACCACCGCGCGACGTTGGGCCTCGCTGGGGCGCTCATGACGTCGACGCCGCCCGCAGCCAGGAGTGGCGCGTAGGGGACGTGGAAGAGGTCGGCGAGGGTTAGGGACTGCAAGGCACGTTAAGGAGAAGAGGTCGGAGAAATGGAAGGAAGAGAAGAGGGACACACATTACCCGCGAGGTAACGGGTCTTGCTCAGGATCGCGTCGTACGCGTCCAACTTCTTCTCGAGGACGGCGAGCGCCTCTGCGACAACAGTCGCGTCGGCGGGGATTTGGCGGAACATCCTGTGTGCCCGACGTCAACATGAATCCCTTCACTTCAATCCGGAAAAGAGGGGGGGGACGCACGGCTTCAGCACAGTCTCAAACACGATCTTGCTCGCGCTCGGGTCGAAGTTTGTCAGCTCCACCGCCGCCGCCTGCTCGAACAGCGCGTGCGCCTTCGCGTCCTTCGGGATAAGCCCGACGGAGTGTTTGGCGGCGATGTAGCGGCAGATCGCGCGCGTCTCGTAGAGAATGAAGCCGTCGTCGTCCTGTGCGGTGCGGGTATTATGAGCAAACAACGCGAAGAAGTAAGGAGGAACGAGGAGGAGCAAGGAGGGAGGACGGGGGGAGGAGGAGGAAAGACGCACGATGTACGGGATCTGGCCGAACGGCTGCTTCTCGAGGAAGGCAGGGCTCTTGTGCTCGCCGTGCGCCATGTCGACTTCGACGAGCTCGAACGGGACTCTGTGCTCGTGAAGGATCGTCGCTACGCGCCGCGTGCACGTCGCCATCTTGCCGCCGTAGAGTTTGAGGATCGCCATCGAGTTCTGTGTGGTTTATTGGAGTTGGGTTGGGGGTGAGTACTCCTCGTTGTCAACTGGGCTCCTTATATTTACCAAAATTTAAAGAAATGCTGAGTAATGGACCTAAATTCAACGGTCATCTCAATCTCGTCACGTCCACAGAGTGCTAGCCCCCATCAGTCTTTGTAAGCTGATGCACGATTGTCATTTACTATGACATTTACTATGACAATTTCCCCGGGTGTGTCAGCGACTGCTAGCGCTGTGAGAGGGTGTGGGAAGGAAGCTCTTACTACAAGGGGTCTTCCGGAGTCCAAGTATGGCTTGACCCGCGTTTCCGCGTTCCCGACGCGTTGAATTGCCAAAACTTCATGTAGTTGCTGCACAGAAATTCAGAACCGAGGTGATTTCAACCCCGACCCCACTCACAGACCTTCCGGCCGATCGAACCGACTAAGCCAGTCATTTACCCCCCTCCCCTGCGCTCAGAACTCGCTTTAGCGCATCTATTGTTGTCACCCAGCTTACACCGCAACTTCAAGTTGGTCAGCGAGCCTCTTAATCAATCCGCGTGTTCGTGGGTCAGCGTCAGCCGGGAACCCATAGCATCTCCTGATGGCTCGCCCTGATCCGCCGAGAACCTGCTATTCCGCGGTTGTAGGGATGTTGAGCCACCATTTATTGAGCCGTCGCACGGCGCACTGCAAAACTCATCAGCTGTGAGACTTGACCAAAAATATCGGGAGGTATTGAGGGAAGTCAGTAGTAGACAAAGGCCCGGTAGCGGAGGGTCCGCGCCTGTCTAAAATTGTCTTGGTATATTGCAAGGAACAGTTCGTTCGATTCGAGCCCAGGCCATTATTTGGCTGCGTCGTTTTGTATCCGTCCATTTTTGTGCGTGGGGTCATTCGGGGCGGTTTATTGAGCGTCGCGAGGATGGGGAATAGGGTCCGGTCGGAGATGGTCCACGCCTGTATCAAATTAAATTCTGTGACGAGCATTCTGCAGGAACCGCTTGTTCGATTCGAGCCCGGGCCATGCTGAAGGACTATCGTATTTTCCCCCACCGGTGAATGCAACTCAAATTATTGCACCTATCAATGAGTGTTAGTGGGCTCTTGCGTGCACATTCAAAAGGAGGTCCGGTAGCGGATGGTCCGCACCTGCATACAATTAACAGCCATGATTATTCTGCAGGACCCGCTCGTTCGACTCCGGCCCGGGCCACTGTTCGAACCGAGCGAGTGCGCTGCCGGTAACAGGGATGGAGATATTCACCTCTTCCACCGCTCGCAGTACGCTACAGTCGATTTGAGGAGCGCCTCCGCACAAATGGAATCCGTCGATGTGAACGCACAAGTGAGCGGCTGCTGCTTCGACCGCGGAAGCCAGAGGCGAAACAGCTCGACAGAAGCTATCGCGTTAACTCGTCCCAAGACAGATGCGGATCGCCAGAGAACCGACGTATTCAGGACGGTCTCTCGCCAGCGACGACAAATCTGGGATAGCAGCAGCGGTGGGGAATGGGGTGTTGGCCAGGGTGTCCGGATTGGTTGGTCAGGGAGGCAGTGGATAAATATCTTTGCGAGTGTCTTTGCGGTCCGGGAGAGTAGGGGATACACAATCGAGTCTGGGATGGCTCTGAGGCGATCCCGCTCGGCGGTGATGTCATTTATCGCTGTGTCCTTTCGACGGATACAAGCCACTACGTCCGGTGAAGGGCTCACTGAGCGCGGCCAGACTTACTGCGACCTCGCGGGCACATCTACGGTGATCGTGTCGCTATGGGCGACAGATATGTATCTGGAGACCATCAGCTGCTAGCGCCGGAAAGACGGATAAGACTGCAACTTTCGGCTTTTCGCGGCTCTGTGGGAGCAAGAGCTCGAACTGCTCGAGGCGGGGTAAGGTATCGGATATTTCGCGCCGAGAATATAGCATTTTGAGCACGGCGTGGGCAATGGTGGGCGCGGATGATCGAGCATGTGCCTCGGGGCGGGGATGATGCCTCGAGCCGCAAACTGCGCAGGTGCGGCAGGCAATCTCTGGAGGCCAGCAGCAGTCGGATGAGCGGCGACATGTCAACGGTACGCCCGCGACTCGCGGGCGAGTGCGAAGTGCACGACGTAGGCAGGGAAGATATTAAGGAACAGGCTGCCGGAGAATGAGGAGACATAACCAAGGAGACGTGGGTAGAAGAACACAAGGAGCGCAACAGGAAGTGTTGAATGGTGGGGATGTCGACGGAATTGACAGCGTGAAGTGTGAATTCCAGCAGCCCAGGAGCAATGAGGTAGCGTTGGACGGCACAGAAGTTGTTGGTTTTTAGCGAATGCAAGGAGGGGAGAGTTGCGGGGTCAGGAATAGTGCCCGTTGCGGGAGAGCGGATCCCAATGGACGGAGACACCAGTTCCGGGATTGAATACAGGGGTCCAAGATGACATCTTGAATTCATGCTGTTGAATGGAATGAGGAACAGAACATAATTACTTATGTTATGGATGTGGACGTGTTTCCCACAACAAAATGACCATACTCGGGCTCGACGTACCTGACAGTATGATTCACAGTGCACAACAATTGGGAGCTAACGCTACGACAACTATCCAATGGGCAGGGTTTTGCGGAGGTGTTCATGAGGAAACTGGGAGCGCCAGTGTATCATTTTGAAAATGACTAAACTACCCATTCCTGAGATATACCAACAGGGATTTAGCGGTCCCGCGTCGGTGTGAAGCGTCCAGTAGCGCGCGAGGGTTCTAACAAATTCTACAGAAGGAACTCAGTTCCATATTATCGGGGTCGGCGAATCCGAAACATAGCATCCGCAGGAGCTGCGTTGACAAGGAATGACTGTCGTCGTGGACAAAGACACACTCACACGCCCGTTGCCGCACACACTCAATTGAAGTTAGCGCGCTGTGGAAGGCATAGTGAGCGAAGGAATGCGCACTGATCAACAGGCACTACAGACTGGTCTGAGGGTTGCTACGTCGCTAGCGAGGCGCCTGCGTGTGGGTAAAGTTGTAGATATCCTAGTTTGAGAAGCGGGGGGTAAGTGCTATGCAGGAAAGATATCAGTATCGAGGGTGGTATCTAAAGCTTTCATGCGCACCGTACTCAAATACCAAACTAGGATTCAGCGTGGGGGCACGGATGTATACTGGAATAGTGCACAAATGCCCGGGTGAGAATTTTGCGGAGAGAAAATGAATAGGAGGAAATGTATCGACCTTTCCAATCGCGGCAGTGTGCGGACGCGGCGAGGGTGATGTGGAAGGTTGTTGTACAGTTTGAGAAGACGCACGCGGACACCTGCCGTGGTCGAGGATGGGAGCGCGTCCCAGGACGCGGGACGGCACGGAATGAGGGGGACCGCTTGAAAGAAATGCGAGTGCGGGGCGCAGCAGTGAGTGCGACGGGAGGTGGAGAGCACAGTCTGGGAGGCGGCGAGATCGAATGGGACGGTGCGGGACGGAGTGGAATGCTCGGACGCGGCGCCGGCGCAGCGGTTAGTGGAGCCGCGACGACGGTGTGTACTACGCTGAATGCGACGTTACGAGTGGACGCACGGGGGGTGTGCGAGAGGAAGCGGCATTCAGGAAATGTAGTAGCAGAGGGGCGGAGCGGGGCATTAGGATAGAGCGCGGCGCGCGCGTGGGGCGGGGAAGTGAGCGGCGGGCGTCGGAAGAGAGCTGTGTCGCGACGTGAGGACGGGGGAGACTTTCTATTGAAACTGAAGGTAAGCGTCAATGGGGCGATGTGCAATGCCCACGTGAGATGGGCGCGAAAGCTTGGCGCGCGGATGTCATCGGCGGGGTGAGGCACGCAAGGGTAGCAGGAGAAGGACTAGCGTTATGCGCGGTGAATGAGGCGTAGGGAGAGCGATGTGACCAAGAACGACGGTGTGCGGATGTCGAATGGGACGGAGGTGGATTAGGCGTGGGCGTAAGAGGATTAGGAATATGTCACCGGGTTGGCGCAGTGGATAGCGGACAGGCGAGGCGAAGCGTAGACATCTCCCATCAAATCCTTCCCCATATGAATTTCATTTCCGCCATTCGGCGCCTCTCCCAAACCTCCCCGGCGTGCATGACCCACAACTGGCCCAGCTAAGTTGAACTAGAACTAAACGAGCTCCCGTATTTTCTACCATGAAAAATTAGACTTGTGGCCCTGATGTTTGGGAAATACGGAAGGAGAGAGAAATCAAGGGCATTGATTGAGATAAATAGTTCAAGTCACCTCTTCGGGCCGGTTCGTTTTCGTAAAACATTAGGTGACCACCTCAAGGCTATATAAATATCCCGGAATTCCGGTGACATGTACTAGCGGTGAAGAAGAAGGATGCGGTTCTCTCTGGGACTGAAGTGGTGTCCAGGTCGTGCCGGCGAAACGCCGAGTCGTAGCGCCGATAACTTCCTCGCGTAAGCACGAAGAAGACTCTAGGAATAGAACAATCAGAATCAAAGGGAAGGGAAATTACTTAGCTCAATGTGGGAATAATAGCTCAGCGCGTGGGGGATCAGAGTGGATTGTCGTCGTGGTGGAAAGGAAAAACATTACATGAGGGGACGGCTTCTCCCGTGCTCGTGGGATACCGGAGCCCACAAGCGATGGGTGGGAAATATATGAAACCTAGAAACATACGTAAAGAGTCCGTTGTAAATCCCGCGGCTAAATCATCTCCTCAGCGCGCTGCATACAGGGGGACACGCAAAGACGGATAGGGAGATGTGCACTGCCCCTAACAGCGCTGGAGATGGTGTCCCAAGCCATTCCGAGGTCGATCCCCGGCGTGATCCGAGTACACAGCGGCTTCGGAGGTAACGTTTGCATCAGAATTGCTACGAAATGAGACATATGGAATGGGAGCGTGGTGGTGGGAGCGGAAGTTGCAAGAATAATGAATAATCAGCACACCGAGAATAAATGAAGAAACCTCCATATTTCCAGCCCTGATCGGGTCACCGGGCTCAACGAACCTGCCCTACCAAATATCAGCCAGATGGCTCGGTCCCATCAGCCATCTGGCTGATATTTGGCAGGGCCGGTTTGTTAAGCCCGGTGACCCGATCAGGGCCTAACATTGTCTTGCCGGCTGTCGAGACGCTCTACAGTCGCGGACAAACAAAAAGGACAACCCAACATGGAAGGCCACGCAATGTCAGGAGACCAAGCGAAGCATAAAAACATGGATTTAGGACACAAGTGAACACGAGCAGAAATCCCTCAACTGAGGTCTGTAAAATTTCAACCCAAAATATTGGCCGTACCCCTATATCTCGGCCAAAAATCATGTAAAAATATGGAATCAACTCCATTTAATGAGCCCTTCACGATCCTCATAAATGTGGGGGAATTAAACGAGACTTTGTGGCGAAATAACTCATCAAAGTCTGGATGACTACAGACATGTTATCAGGGCATGTGACCACAGAGTTCAAAAAGAAAGAACTCAACCATTGAACCAAAGTTTGGCCAACCTTTAACTCAAATTACGCTCAGGTCAGGATCCTGACACAGAAAATGACATTGAAGTTCATTTTCTGCCCTCCCGGTACACCTGGGTGCTGGGTTTACAGGTCACAATTTGTGCTGAGATGGCCGAAAATATGGGCCGTTCATTATCTCTCGTGGGAAAAACTTCGGAGGTGGTGTAATAGACACCGTTTTTCACGCTGATTCTGATTCTGAACTCAGTTTTGCTCCAGAATTGATGGTTCAGCCACAATCAGACTTGCCCTGTTTGCTTGTCCACGACTGTAGTGGAGAAAAAATCAAGTCCCAGTGAGCACCTACTTTGTAAACATGTCAGGTAAGCACCCCGAGGCTCACCCCTTCGGTCGTACCTCAGTCTTTATTAGGCATAGGCGTGATTTTGAATGTAAACAATGTAAACATACTTAAACCATCTTTATCGTTCAGGTATAAACATCCTCCCACCAGTCCGATGAAGCACCTCCCACCTGATTCTCCTTGGTACTCTATCTGTGCTATCTGTATTCTTATCTTTCTGGTTTTCTGGAACTGTCTTTTCGATCCGCTTTATCTCGCGCCGCAAGAACCTACCAAATGCGATATTCGCGCTCCATCCTTCAAACGGACCCACGGCTATAATAGGCGGCGGAACAAGACGGCCATCTGTCATACATCGCCTGATCCCACGTTTACGTACCGGCGCACCGTGAGGGTGATCCACCGAACGCAGTCTACCGAAAGCAGTCTGGCAGCTCTATTCTGGCTATCTTGGGCTCGAAGCTCACTCGTGGACAATGGCTTCTGCATTCAGGTCGAGGATTCTTCGCTCGTGACGCTCAGCTGAGCTGGGAAGCATGGCAGCAAGATGTGGGATAATTTTATTCTGAAACCCCGGCTGCAGACAGCAAGCCCCCCTACAAAAACATTTTCTATGTAGAAGCCCAGGTTTCTGCGGCCGGAAGTCCCCGCCGGGACCTGCCTAATTCGGACCGGTGGGTTTATGACCCTGAACGAGGCGTACCTTTAAATGAATCGAGTCAATCTAGCGGCGCGCACGGTCCTATAGTCATGGTTTGAGGGTCCATCAAGTCGTATGAGTACGGACTTATGTCCAAACTCCATCGACGCGAGAACGTGGTCATCGGCGTGGCCGCGACAGCCGCGATGTGGGTATCCAGCTGAACACTTGAACGGCTGAAGTAAGAGGATCTCCAGAGGCTATACACGGCTTGTCGTAGAGACACGAGTGGAAGATGGTTTGGAGGTGAAAAGGGAAACTCATGATTCGGCACTCTCGGCAGCTCTCTCGGCTTCCCCGGGCTCACAGTTTCCTCACCCCTGCATTGCATTTTTAGAGTACTTCTGGATCGAAAACCCGCATCATTCACCTCTAGCTAACTTTTTTTTCTCTCTCTGGCAGTTGGTTGCGAGGCCAAGGAAACTGACAGGTAGCCGTGTCGTGACCATGCCGAGGGCTAATTTCCGACGGAACCGCACCTCTTAACGGCAACGGTCAGCAGCCCTCATCGTGAAGCTTGATTCATGCTTATTGCTGTGCTAAGCTCCGAGACTTGGGGCAGACCACATGTGGGACGAGAGACACGAAGACACCCCGAAAACATTTTTCGACGCGACTTACTAGGCGACCGGTGTTGTTCGGTTTCGGCCAGAGGCCCGGATCAGACAGAAACCCGAAAGTTCAATAATCTGAGGGCTTCCGAATAAGAGGAGATAAGAGGGGGTTTCTGTCTTCTGCAACCGGGGTTCCTGAATAGAATTATCCCAAGATGTGATGCCAATGATACGTCTCGCTGCCAATGATCATCTTACGGCCGCTTACGGCAGGCTCTAGGTTTGACATACGACTTTCTCCGCGCACCCACAACCACCCACAACTCCCACCTCAGTCAAAATGCGTCTCGGACTCCCCCGCAAAGTCCAGGACCCTGAAAAAGCTGCACCTGTGAACAATGGCACGCGATCCAGGATGTGGTTGACCTTGACTAATATGCCGCTAGATATGCCCCTCATCCAGCGTTTACTTCGGCTCATATCGCCACCCACACGCCCCGCCGTGGCCAATGAAGATTCCCAACCCCAGGAAGACGATCCTGCCAACAAAAACGCCTTCCTGCCTACTATCGAGATACCGGCATGAATGATGCATACTCCGAAGCGGAAAGCAAACAGACAACCGCAAAGCTCTGGTCAATATACATTGCAGAAGCCCAGCGATATGATGCGGCCCTTTTTGAGAGCTGGAAGGCGGATATGGAGGGCATGCTCATATTCGTGCGTCTTCCGAAAGTCGCTGAGACCGTAACTGATGGCCCAAGCACAGTCGGGTCTTTTCTCAGCTAGTCTGACCGCCTTCCTCATCGAGAATTATCGAACTCTCCAGCCAGACTCCGGAAATATGTCGGTCCAGCTTCTCGCACAGATCTCCCAACAACTGGTGACGATGTCGACGAACACATCATTGACGTCCCCGGACCTTTCACCATTCCAACCGGCAGTGTCAGCTCTCCTTTGCAACACATTCTGGTTCATCAGTCTCGCTCTTAGCATAACCTGTGCTTTGCTGGCTACGCTCGTTGAGCAATGGGCGCGCGAGTTTCTGCACAAAACAGAGAAGCGACCATCCCCTATCCGGCGCGCGCGCGTCTTCTCCTTCTTATATTTCGGAGTGCGCCGATTCAAGATGCATGCCGTTGTGGACCTGATCCCGATGCTCCTCCACGTCTCCCTCGTGCTCTTCCTCGCCGGCCTCATCGCATTCCTTCTCCCCATTAATCGGATCATGATGGCGCTTATAAGCGGCTTCTTGGCTCTATTTTTGGTCCTGTACGCCATCATCACCGTCCTTCCTCTCATCAATCTTGACTGTCCCTACCGAACCCCATTCTCCGGTCTCTTGTAGAATCTCATTCGGAACATGCGGGGCCGATCAGATCCATCAAAAGCCTCGTCTAAATCGAATATCAATGACACCATCATCACTGTCGCTCTGACGCAGTCGGAGTCCCGCGACAGGCGAGTATTTGCGTGGACGTTGCAGTCCCTCACCGATCACAATGAGCTCCTCCCATTCTTAGAAGCGATTCCAGAGGCGATCCATGGTACCCGCGGGTTCCATCTCGTCAACGATCACTTGTTCATACCTCTCCTCAACGGTTCACCCGATAACCCATCCCTTGGTGTGCGTATCACTGAGCTATTAATCAGCTCCCGCATTAGGGTTCCTGGGGACCCTCTCCGTCAACGCGGGCTCATCATTGCAATGAAGGCCGTGTGGGCACTTGGAATGATATCTGGCCGTACAGGGGTCGTCTTCAACCACGAGTCGGGACGGCTCTGGTTCGACATTAAAATGCGATACGTTATCACGCAGCCGGAGAAGGAAATCTGGCGCGATTCTTACGCATTGACGGCAAGGACGGCGTGCGACTACGCAGGAATGAACAATCTGCGCAATGGAATAACTCGGCTCGCGCAGAGGATTACCCAAAATTTAGCCGATCGAATGGACCTAGTGGACGATGTGCAGAATATCCTCAGGACTTTCAAACTTCTGGGCATCGAGTCCTTCTGTGGTGCTCTCGACTCTCATCTCCATTCGCTTAAGGCGTGGGCGGACGATACACGCAATTTGGAAGGAACATCTAATCTCCATGCGCTTCTAAAGGACATGTCGACGGATGATGTCTGGGTAGAAGTCAATGTCACCATTATCTCGGAATTTTTGATAGAAGCCGCGCACGCCCTTTCTCAAGGGGGAGACCTGCCGTATGAATATTTGCCCACGGTCTTCAAGATGGTTCCCGTCGTGTCCTACAGCGCTCTGGACACACCTCGCATGGACAGGGCATCGATATTCCATCCCGATGCTAGAGCCAGTTTCGATCCCACTCAGTACATCCTGGAAGCGGGCGAGATTACAGGTCTGGACTCGATTATGAGATGCTTCCTTCGAATTCTTCCACTACTTCGTGCGGAGGATTCAATTCCGCTCATTGCCCCATACTTGGCCAATCGCAATGATCTATCCGCTATCGAGTTTACGACTCGAGACTGTCGTATGGAGTCTCTCCTCTATTGTCTAGTGACCATGCTTCCGTCTGAGCCCACAGACACAACCGTATTGGACTCCATATTGATCATTTATATCCATAAACCGGGTGGACCGATGACACATCGATGGGTCGATCATGATGAGCAGTTGTGGATGTACCTCGTTGAACAGGACATGCTCACCGGATCTTCACCTCGCTTTGTCTCCCTCGCTACCGTGGTCAAATTACGAAAATATCGGCATATAATGCAGCTGGCTTTCCGATTCGTCGATCCGAGTCGCATGGACGAGACCCCATACCGCGCGGAGATCGATGCTTTGCACAATCTCGTCACCCACCCGCTATTACCGGGGAAACCTCGCACCAGACTTTCTAGGGAGTCCAGCCTCAAGGAGATCGCATCCGATATCGACGCCCGAGCAAAGCAGGCCGTAATAATGAGCCTAACAGAGTACCTCGCGGCCTGTGTGCAACGTGTTAAACCAGTGCACATGCCACGTGCGATGGGGACGTTATGTAACCTACTAGGCGGCCATTTTGAAGACGTTGATATTTCCGTGATGTCCGACTTCGCCCAGTCCTGGTTGTCACTCGTTCGCCATTTAATCGAAAACCCTGGAGACGCCGCGTTGATGCAAACTATTGAAGTATTGTTCTTGTGGCTTGGCGGTCCGAGGACGGCGTTCTGTCACCCCGCGACGGCGTCACTCTTCAAGGAAGCTCTGGTGTTATATCTGAAGTTTACGGAAGATCAAGCCAATCCGGATATCCCTCTAATCAATCGCATTCAGACGGCGGTGGATGAGCATACCGCTCAGATGGCGCTTGATGCCGCACCCGACGGAGGGTTTAACGACGAACGGTCAATGACTGTTAATGCTGTAGTACGCCCGACCTGAAACCAGTACCAACATGGAGCCACTTTAGTGCGCACGAATATAATTATGACCCCCGCTGCACGGGCGCATTGATTGCTGATCAGTTTCTGGTCGAAAGATGCCACAGCCGTTGAAGCTCCTACCTCGCATGCTGAATGGCAATTTCAACATTAATATTGATACAGATAATATATACAGGAATGCGGTACATATATTCAGCGATGGGTACACTTCAGTATGCACGTCAATCTCTCGCGACCAGGAGTCAACTTCCTTTGGCCGATGCGGCTGCAAACCTTTCATGCTGGGTCGCTGTCGCAAACACTGCCCATTTTCCTCTCTGCCGCGTCACGAACGTTTCCGCCGTGAACTCAGTGTGCAGTCGATCGTCGTATGTAGGACGGCCACCTGCCATTCGAGAGGGCGGAACCGAGGTGCCAGCTAATTCTGCAGCCGAATGCTGGATCAGGCATATATTTATCACGGGAGTCAATGGTCCGTATATATGAGCTGGGCGTAAATTCTTCTGACTCGCGGATTACCGCAAGATAGACACCTAGAAAGCTACGGTATTCTCTCTGATGAGTAGGGGTCCACCTGTGGGTCCAGGGATACGGGCTAATCCTCTGTATCGCCCCTACGCACACCCATCGGAAATTCGAGGTCACCGTGGCGCGAATTGATTCCATTACATTCTCAGAGAAAAAGGAGGGACTCATTCGAAGAACAGGACAGTCCCCCAACCATCACTGCACTCTTTCAAGCTGGAGCTGGGTCACCAAGGGTGCCAACATTTATTTCAAAGTCCGAAACATGCCGCCGTCGATGCCGCCGGGCACTTTGCCGGTCTCGCGGATAGCCGAACTTCCTGGCTGAAACTGTGGCTGAAAATATTACCTGATCTTATCTATTCCCTGATATGGCAATAGTTTCGGCCACAGTTTCAGCGCAGACTGAAATTGCGAGTTTCGGCGACGTTCACAGCGCTTGATATCTGCCTTCAAGCGGGGCACCAAGAATCAGGCACACAGCCTATCCCGCCCGCGCTCCGCTTCCAGCTTGGCTTGCCGCCACATCTTTTCTTTTTCCTTTCTCGTAACCGCTACCCCGCGGCAACAGCGACGACGACGCAGAGACGACGATGGAGGTGGGCGCATACGACGACGTGGATATGGAGGGTGAACTTGACGTGCTCGACGGCGGGGGGATGACGCTCGTGAGCGCGGGCGGACTCGAAACACTCGGGCGCGCGGCGCCGGGGTGGGCAAGCGCTATCGCCCCGTGCCGGCGAAGACGTTCCAGTGCCGCGAGTTTGGGGAGTGTAGGATGGTCTTTAGGTGCAGCGAGCACCTCGCCCGCCATATTCGGTGCGTTGCTATCCTTTATTTTATGTGTACTAAGCCCCTGAGGGTTGGCGGGATGCCCGCCCTTCCTTGCGCTAGGCCAGGCGCCTTCTGCCACGCCGTCCTTCCTTGCGCTTACTCCTCGTCCAATCCTGCTCGTCCTTCCCGCCCCATTTCAAATGCATCCGCGCTACTCGCCCTTCTGTACCCTACTCCTCCCTTCCCCAATCCTAGGCCACCCCACGTCGTCCTTCCATCCTTCCGGCCCTACTGCCCGCTCCCCATCGCGCGCTCCGCCTTCCTCCCCTCCATTCCACTCTCCATCATCCCCATCTACACCCTCCTCGTGTCCGATATCCCCTGCGATGCGCTATCCCCGCAATTTCTTCCCTCCCTCCCTGCGATACAATGTGTTCCCTCCCTCCATGCGATGCGTTCCTTACCGTCCGATCCCTTATCCCTCGCGTCTCCCGCAGCGCCATCGCCCTTCTCCATCCTTCATTTCTCACTTCAAGGAGCAGCCGGATCAAAACCGGATTGAAGACGGAAAGACAGCCCCTTGCTCGTACGTATTCTGGCTGCAATCTCGTGGGGCTGCCATCTCAACTTCACTCGAATACGGTTTCTCATAAGGATCCCGATGCTTTCGAAGATTATATCTTCTCCTAATGATTCCCCCCGGGTTGAAGATTACTTCCGGAAGATCACACATGCATTTCGGTCGACCTTTTTTTCTCGTTCGCATCGGAGAATTGAGATACCAGGGGGGATCTCAGAAAATACAATACGGGCGACGTGCTTGACACTCCGGCCAGCGTTCCATGCTTCCCCCTGTTAACTCACTATAAAAACGGGGATTAGAGGGTTCTAGATCCGGTGCGAAATTATTGTCACTTGCATATGGCTACGATATTGAAGGCTTGCAGGCCTGAATTCTCAGTGTCGGCCAGAGTGATCTGAGTGTAAGAGATCAGCATTGAAATACACCGGGCTGTCGCGACGTAGCGTACCGGGACAGCGGTATCGTTCAGCGTCGTTGCCCAAGTGGTGAGTGATTTGCCGACAGCGGGCACCTTGATGCTGCGCACCAGCAGACATCTCAGCCTGTGGACCCACAGATCTAATTTATAATTACTTAACGCGGGCCACGCCGTTAATGGGCGTGATGCTGAAGAGCGCGGCATTCGCGTTGTCGCGCAGTACGAGCATCGAATGAGTTGGTGGAGTCAGTGAAACACCGAAGGTCGGGTAGGATATGAACATGTCGGGGAACAGGACGCTCTGGATCTTCACGGTGCTGTTGTCCTGCTGGACCAGGAACCACTGGTCCAGGTGCAATTAGCGATCTTCCAAAACCACGACGAACACACTTGCATCTTCGATTGAAGGGGAGCCAATTGGGAGCTGCGGCGCTCCAATTACCGGGGAGAACTCTGGTGCGCCTGGGTAGTTGGGGTCGAGACTGAGCCAGTGCCCGAATTGTTCGAATATCCGAACTGAAACTCCGGCGGCTGCCGTTACATCACTAATCGAGGTAATTGGGTTGAAACGCGGGGAGGCGGCGGCAGTGTTGAGGGCGAGGGCGGCGAGGGCAAGGAAAGCGAACATTACTGAACTGAGGGAGGTGATTAAGTGATTCAGGGGTTAAATACCATTCGCACGCGCCGAAGCCGCAAGGGCCGGCAGAAGCGGTGACTAGTAGGTTCCTGAAGCTCGAATGATGTTCCTGGGGAAGACAGCAGTCCTATTATGATCAAACAGCCACAGAAGGCCAGAGATGGTGGTCAAGGGAAGTGGGTAGGTATGGGGTATTTTTGATGCGCTACCCGGTCAATGGAACATAAATCTGCCTTTTTTTCTCCTGATTTTGCGACGGCATCACATGTAAATCTGTCTAATAGAACGAAGATGTCGGATGAACGGGAGCATCGGTCTTTTTTCCTCCTAATTTTGCGACGGCAGCACATGTAAATCTTTCTAATAGAATGAAGATGTCGGATGAGCGGGAGCATCGGTCACATATGCCAATTGACTTCCGTTTCCATTCACATAGGAGGCCTGAGAGATAAGCGTTACGTCGAGGGAACGGTAGACGGAAGAAGTAGCCCTTGACGTGACAGAGAGTATTACTTCACTACGGCTTCCAACTGAATGATGTAGACAGCTTCACACAGCAGATGCCGATGCCGAACGCCGGACAGTCGGCAAGTGACGCAATTCGTTCCGTCGCCTGATTCTGACCCGTGCCGTGCGCGAGCCACAGGTGGCACTCGTGTCCGCGCTGTGCTGCTCCAACCGTGAAAATCGTCTGCGGGAGCCGGCCTTCCGCGGCAAAGGGCTTGTGTAGCGGGTCGCCTCGCTTGCCGAGCCTGTAGCTCTGGAAATATCAAAACTAGGGTTCTGCCGTTGGGTAGGTAGGTAGGTAGGTAGGTAGTATTACACGGCACGGTCCCCTGAGGAACGCCGGTTTCCAGGGATTATCTAATGTACAGGCGCCGAAATACATTATTGCCCCTGGACCTCTCCAAAGCACCAAAGACGAGCTCACAAGACGTGTCGTGTCCCCTGTCAGTATTCCTCGCCGTCGGATCATGTCGCACTGCTCACAGAAGTTTCCGCAGTAATGAGCCCATGTGAAGCGCCATTGAGATCTGCCGCCTTACGTTCCACCTCAGCGCCCACCTGCTGGAAGTCATGGAACTCCACGTTCAACTGTACTAGGAATTGTCGGAAAAAAGCCAGTCAGCATGCAACGGCTTGTT